>CM068583.1:43429041-44104289 GCA_035048485.1 Pteria penguin | reverse complement strand
TTCATTGAAGGTACAAGTCCCCAAAATTATTATTATCTCTAAAACCTGTTTGTACCTCCATTGCACAAGCTGGAGAAATTTAGTTAGATTAAGGTCTTGAAAACAATTTGATTGTGCAAAATAGTATTATTTACTCAGTTTGACTATTATACACTGTGGAAGCTATCTGTATACATTACATACTAGTCATAAATTGATATTAGGGCTACAGAAATGTAAGATAGAGAAACTCTGTTCCCTTTGATCCTCCATTGCTGCCTTTGATGACATCATATTTTCCTATGTACAATTGTCATGCTCATACCAGTCATTACCACATACCAGTCTCTACCAGCATAACTGTTGTGCCAACAGTTATTACCTCTTTAAACAACATCCAGTATGCAATAAAGATTCTGCCTTTTACAGTTTCAAACTGATGTTCAAATATATATATATATATATTCTTAAATACTTGAAATAAGGTGTGTAACAAATATTACTTTTGAGTAATTCTCTCTCAAATGAGAAGTTACATGTATCTTAAATCATAATCCAATTGTCAAATAAACATAGAAAAAGATATTACAAAATTTTCGATTGTAATGCAGTTACCATACTGACATTAAATTAAAGTAACAAATGTCACTCAACTGGTGTGGTTAACTGGTTTACGGGTGCCCACCTACCCTCTCAAATCTATAAATACTCCTCAATATAGAGAACAAGGATCAACAGGTTCTCAAGACATCAACATAAGTAAACCATGCTATGCCCGTCTATAAGTGAGCCCAGACTCTTGATCAGTAGCAGTCCTGATCAACAGCCAGAGGGGACAAGACTCAGAACCTTGTCTCATCTGAAAAGGTTTAGACAAGGCCCACCATAGAGTCCCCACTGCCCTTGCATTCAGCATGCAACATTCAAGTAAAAATCTGTATGGGGCTGCAGAGGGACCAATACATGACCAATGGTCTTTGAGATGATCTTGGGGCCATTTTAATTTTTTAAAACTGACAGCTAACTGAATTGTGAGAAATATTTTTGTAATGGAGATATGAATATATATATATCTACCATTATATTTATAGTAAAAATCAACAAAAAGTATTTCAAATTATACTATACCTACAACACTTGCTCTCTTTTATACATGTATCCTAGTCACTGACTTTGCTCGAATTTCCTCGACAGTATACGCATTACTCTTATGTTCTATAATTATTTCATTCAATTTATTGTAACTATTACAAAGCCATGTTTACTGCAATGTTAAAGATAAAGAGATGTGAATTTCGACAACTGTAACACTTATCTTTAAATTAAACCCTTAGTTTGTTATTGGTGTTGTTACGCATACTGATTTTAGTTTTCACGTTGGAGAGTTCCATACAATACACTAAACATGAACCACAGGGCAGGGGCCGATCCAGAACTTCATGTGCCGGGGGCACCTCACAATTGAGGCCCGAAGGGTCGAATGGGGAGGGTATGGGAGGGGTATGCCCCTTCCATAGGTGGGGGTTCGGGGGCCTCCCCCGAGAAAAATTTGCAAAAATGAGGCAAAATGGTGCAATCTGGCGTTCTTTTTTGCATTATTCATCAACATGTTCTTGACTTCAAATATTCCGCAAAAACTCTGAAATCGGAAGAAAACTGTCGTAATATTTTCGATCAAAATCCCCATAGGTGGAGATGGGGCTTTCCTGAGAAGATATGACAAAAATCTTGCAAAATCGTGTGTGCCATATTAGGCCCCTTTTGTTCTAATTCACGGAAATTTTATCAGGCATGGACCCAGATTTTCAGTTGGAGGAGGCGTAAAACTCGGCACAGGGTCTAGGGACTGCCTATAGGTGGATGTAGGGTAGATCCTTGGTAGAGGGAACAAGGTGCAAAATCCCCCTCCACGGAAGCTCCTGTATTTGAGACTTTTGGAGATACAAAATACGTAGTGAAAATAAACTATTCCAGAAATGGCTATACGTGAAATCCATCTTGTACATCGCGTAGCTTCAGTACAAGCGTTTCAAAAATTTGTACTGAAGCTACACGATGTACAAGACGTATTTGAGTAAAATTGTATGGACAAGTAAAATCAATCTTGTACAGCGCGTAGCTTCAAACATTTGTAACATTTGCTACACGTTGTACAAGTAGCCATACGATTTACTCGCCTGAGGCCAAGTGACCGAACATTTGTGCGCTGGATATTAATTTGGATTGCACATATATTTCGCTTCCCTCTGGAAAATACTATGGATCATAAACGGGGATCAGGGGAGATTTATCATGAAATTGATCGTGAAAGAAGCGAGTCAACGATTTTTTTCAACTGCAAATTTAAAGAAATATGAGAGAATAACTGGCGAGCGAAGCGAGCCACCGAAATTTTGGAAATTTTAGACAGAAATGCAGTAAAATAGGTCCTAAAACAGACTATGGTGTCCCCTTCGGCGGGCACTGCCGGGGGGGGGGGGGGCACGTGCCCCCGTGCCCCCCCGGCTGGATCCGCGCCTGCAGGGGCTCGTTACGCTGAGATAGTAAACAAAAACAACAGTTCCTTACACCTTCACTTTCGTTCTGTTTTCTTTATTACGAGCCCTTGTGCGTGAACCACCTGCCAATCGTATAATAAAGGGAGGGGTTGCTCCTAGGCCCCCCCCCCTCCCCCACCCTTTTACTACAGGACTGCCATGCCATTGCAGGCAGGACTGCCTGTGGCCTTATACCAGAAACATATTTAGGATTATAGATAGTCCCGACATCTAGCACGAATATCTTTGATTATAGTTTTTCTTCACAACTTCGTAAATAAGGTGCACAGCGTTATAGGTGTATTGGGGAGTGCTGCATGATCAATACACACAAGAACAAATTTGTGCGTAATTTACTTGCAATTGCATTAGTCAATTCAGAATAGGGAAACCTAACTCTGAACTCCTCCATAAACAAAGGACTTATAAAAAAGACTTGTTTATAAGTCCTGTATAAACCAACTCAAAGGCCGGTGTAACACTAAAAAGGGACCCCATTGAAAACTGACCCACGGGTCCTGTCCTGTCTTTCGGATGAGACAGTAAAAACCGAGGCTCCGTGTCGTGGTATTCATGGCACGTTAAAGACTCCTCACTGGTTCGGGCGGGTCCGTTGCAAAGGTCAAAATTTGTATACCCCGCATCAGGCAAATGCCGTCACCATATACGTGAAATATTCGTGGTGTGACTTTAAACAAAAATCAATCAATCAATCATTAGACGCGTTGTTTTTTAGAACTGATATTTCATTAGCTATAGCACATTGTGTGTTTTTGTTGAATAAAAAGTGATATTTTGCAGAGACAATGCAGGGATTATAATTGGATGGGGAGGGGGTAATATTTCAATATTAATTCATGACTCCATATGATAAAGATTTGAACTCCTGCTTGAAATATAGTGTGACTTTTAATAATTATTTAATCAACTTGAAAACTTGTTATTAGAGGTGGGTTCAAATTTCAACATTGAAAAACGACCCCATTTCGAGATAATCTCCTTATTACAATACAAGTATCTAGCTAAGTACACTGTGTGCTTTTGCTGGATAAAAAGTGATAATTTGCAGATACGATGCAGGGATTATAACTAGAGGATTTGGGGGGGGGGGGGGGGGAGAAGGGTTCATATTTCAACATTAATTCATGACTCCATATGAAAAAGAAAAGCTTAGAATATAGTGTGACTTTTAATAAACTTGAATACTTGTTATTAGAGGTAGGGTCAAATTTTAACATTAAAAACGACCCCATGTCGATACAATCTCCTTATTACAATACAAGTATTTAGCCAAGTACACTGTGTGTGTTTGTTGAATATACAATGAAAATTTGAAGAAACGATGCAGGCATTATAACTAGGGGATGGGGGGGGGGGGGAGGAGAGGGTTCATATTTCAACATTAATTCCGGACTCCATATGAAAAAAAGCATCGAACTCCTGCTTAAAATGTAGTGTGATTTTAATAAACTGGACTTGTTATTAGTTGGTTGGTTGGTTGATTGGTGTTTTACGTCGCTTTAAACAATATTTCAGTTATATCGCGACATGGAAGCAGGAGGTTACCAACCTCTTAAACATAGTGGCGCAACCCGGGAATCGAACTCGGATCGTCGGCGCCGTAAGCCAAGCGCTTGTTATTAGAGGTGGGATCAAATTTTAACATTAAAAAATGACCCCATGTCGAGATAATCTCCTTATTACAATACAAGTTTTAGCTAAGTACACTGTCTGTTTTTGTTAAATAAAGAGGGATGTTTTGCTAAGACAATGCAAGTACAGTAGCTGGGAAGGGTCGTTAATATACTGAAACGAATAAGAAACGCAACTTCAAATTGTAGGTTTTATAAAATAATACTTGCGAGCATAATGTCTAAATTTAATATGTAATAGTTAATATTGAATATTGATGTAACATCCTTATAAATGTTTGGAGATTTTTCAGAACAGGTCACTTCGCTAGAAGGTCATGATTGGTAGTACCCTACATGTATCCAAGTTGAAATGGCAGCAGTTTTGAAACCGTGCCTTAATATCGTGTGTGTCCTCCTCGAACAGCTATAGCATCTCTAATTCGTCGTTGCATCGAGTTCATCAGGGCATTGACTGTCCGTATTGGAATGTTATTCCATTCTTGGACGAGTGCATTTGCTAACTGGGGGAGGGTATTTGGGGGATAACGGCAATTGCGAATTCTTCTGTCTAGTTCATCCCACAAATGCTCGATTGGGGACAAATCGGGGCTGTATGGAGGCCAATCTATAGGAACGATGTTCTGTGTCGCAAGAAAGTCTCTACAGACTCTTGCAACGTGTGGTCTCGCGTTATCTTGCTGCAAGGTTAGATTATGCTGCCTTAACAAACGGCACAACATGGGGTCTAAGGATCTCATCCCGATAGCGTACGGCCGTTAAATTCCCATTGACTATCACCAAAGGTGTCTTCAAACCATGGGAGATTCCCGCCCAAACCATAACTGACCCACCCCCAAATCGGTCATGCTCCAAAACACAGGCGTCAGCAAAACGTTCGCCTCGACGCCGGTACACACGTTGACGGCCATCTGATCGAAATAACGTGAATCGAGATTCATCGGTGAAGAGCATGGATCTCTAACGTCTCATAGGAAAACGTCTGGGCATATGTGCCGTCAACCATTGCATACGACGTGCTCGACGTTGCGGTGTTAGTGGTAAACCAACGTACTGTCGCCTTGCACGCAAATTAGCCTCACGCAGTCTGTTGATCACTGTTTGGGGATGAATCCGATGGTTATGATTACCAATCGTATTCCTTGCCGTTTCAGCAGCCGTTAACCTCCTGTTACGCAGGTGTGCCAGCCTAACAACCCGGTCTTGACGTCGCGACGTTACACGTGGACGTCCTGATCTCGGCCGGTCATCGACTCTTCCTGTGGCGTTAAGACGTGAAACTAATCGACTAATAGTCGATTTGTGAACTCTAAAGTGTTGAGTGACGTGAAGTTGCGTGCTCCCTGCCATAAGCATCGCGATAGCACGTCCTCTATCAACCTGTGATAACCGTGGCATAATTGTAAAAGGAATTATTGTTTGCAAAAGTATTGGCGATGATGTGTCCCGATGTTATTGATAAATTGATACTGGTTTGAATGAAAAAAAGAACGCACTTGTTTGTACAGGCACGGGTTTTAATGTTTTACCGCGCCGGATGTGCATAGGTTTCTCGTCACACCTGGTTGATTTTGAACATTGGATAGGGTGATAGGCAGGGTGCACTTTTATTTCCGCGATTTTCATACAGCTAAGTATATTTAATACAAAATTAATAACAATTTTCCAAGTTGCGTTTTTTTTTTTCGTTTCAGTATATTTCAATATTAATTAATGACTCCCTATGAAAAAAAATCTAACTCCGGCTTATAACATAGTGTGGCTATTCGATTATCTGATAATAAGTATAAAGAACTTGAAGACTAGTCATTAGAGGTAGGGTCAAATTTCAACGACCCCAAGTCGAGAAAATCTCCTTTTTACGATACATGCACTAAGCTAGATACACTTTCAGTGGGGTCAAATTTTCACGTTAAGAAAGGATAACTTTAATAGCCTTAATATGTCTTTGTACAGGAAATATCTGGAACAGTCAATGCACGTAGATTAATTATACGGTAGTAGATTCGTCCCTCATATTTTGTTTCGTCATTTGTGACACTTGATACAATTATGAACTTTTTACATGGTAAATATGCTGTGTTGTCATATCCATATGAAATAGTTTCTAAATATACTCTATAGAACCGCTGTTGATATCAAGCGGTCTAGGGCATTGTTAGAAAATTCGGCCTCTGATGACTACTGTTTGTCTTCGAGTTTTACCGATAATCTGTTACCCTCAATCCCATGTCAATAACTGTATAAAATTCACAAGAAAATCAAATATTAGCCGAAGAGATGCGAAGGTAAGTATCTTTTTTTTTGGTGAGAGGGGGAGCGGGAGTTGTTTTGGTCAATATCTAGAGTATAGAGCCCGTGTGGCCCAATGGTTAAGGGTCTCTTCTTATGATCGAGAGGTCCCGGGTTCGCGTCCCACCCTGGTCATACCGGTTATCTGTCTTTTGGATGAAACTGTGAAAACCGATGCTCCGTGTTACAACAGGCGTGGCGTGTAAAAGATCCCTCACTGCTTCGGGATAAGTCCGTTGCAAAGGTTGCAAAGGCTCTAATCCGATTCTCTCTTCTCCCAGCAGCCTTGGCTAGTGAAGATGTGCATCAGGCAGATGACGTCACCAAATATATACAATAATCATGTAGTGATGTTAAACAAAATTCAATCAATCTAGAGTATATATTCCATTTTCCATTTTCTAACGTAATATTTATGAATTAGTTTTTCATTTACACTTTGCATTCGCTTCATTCACAAATTATCAAATTTTCTGAAAGATGACATATACTTGTCCATATGCTTAATGATAATTAAAAAAAAAAGATAATTTGCAAACAGCACAATCATGCTACCCAAACAGTAACCGACTTAAAGTGCAACGGTGTGATTTTTCTTTTCGGTGGGAGTAAATTGTCAATGTTTGTATCTAAGTATGATCTGTCATTTTAGAAATCCCAGTATCGTTCGTATAAATTACCTGTAAAAGTATTTTCAAACTCGCCGTATATCGATCTTGTTTTGTAGTTATAACCAAATTTATATTTACTGGATTGTACTTATTTTCTCGGGATTCATATTAAGCGGAGTAAGTGCTGATCTTTGTGTTTTAATTAATGATTGTGACGACATTATGAAGGACAATCACAGATCACGCTAATTCATGAATATGCTAAAACAGCGTATATCTAAAACCTTATCATCAACATTTTAGGTGAAAATTAGGTTGTGTACAATTACAAGATACAAGATTGCATAAAGTGTGTCAAGGAAGTTAAATCATAAGGGACTTTTGGACAGCAGAACGAACAGCGTCCTTTACATGATTATTCCAAATGCTTGTTCTTTAAACGGCGAGACGACTTTTCATACGTGGTCCATTCAGGACGAAAAAAAAAATGTGGTGAGGGTTTCTATTCCCTAAATATGTGAAAGATGTAAAACAAATCATCCTTCTATAAAAACAAGAATATATATATATATAGATATATATATATTCAGTAAAAAGAGGGGCTGACCATAAGTCCAGATCCCAATAATTACGATTCTCCCTTCTGTTCTGGATCCGCTGATGTCTTTGATGTGGATGCTTTTAACTTGATCCAGTGACCAAATGCAGGTCAGGAGAGGGGGGCACGGCCGCAGCAGCGAAGCTGCGTAGGCCAGTGCCACCCCTCGGTTATGATGATGATGATGATGATGATGGTGGTGGTGGTGGTGGTGGTGGATAGAGGCAATCGCCGTTTACGGCCTAATTCATTTCATTATAATTTTTTTCAGTGAATAGAAGTAAAAACATTTAAACGAGTCACATAAGAAATTGGTTACGCCTGTCGTTGGTTATTAATGCGCCAAATTCTAAATGTTTTCTTTTTCTTTTTTTTTTAATATTGCAAGTTTAAACATGTTCCTTGCTTTTTAGAAAGAAATTAAATCATACGGAATGACATTAATAATTTATTTTTCTATGGGAGAATAGAAGTAAAGGAAGTAAAGGTTATAAATAAATAAAGGATTTCATATTAATACTTATTAATAAATAAAGCAGTGTCCTATCACTAGTCTACTAAACAAATTTCTTAAATTTAAGTTCTATACACATGTTAAATATACAAGTTGCTTCTTACATAAAAATTATTTGCATTACAATGATTTATTTGTGGATGTGATACATCAATATAACATTCAGTTTCATTATTTCTAAAACAAATTTATGTGCGTGTTTCTGTTATACCTAGTGTGGATAGTGCGTCTTCTTTTGTGTAATACCTGGCTGGGAGTTAGGACGTGCAATGGGTGAAAACGCCATATGAACTATATTCATATTGTAGTTTCCCCCTTTGTCCAGCATTAAATCTCCTCCCAGAAGCCCTGAAAAGGACTCGACCGCAGATATGAAAGAAGTGAGGTTTTATGTGTGAAACTTAAAGTATTTTAAACATGTACTTCGTTGGGGTCACCGTTAGGTATCCGTACATGTTATACTATACCTGAACAGTTGAACACTGTTCAATGCCTGAAAAGTAAAATAAAAAGTCAAAAGTACAAGCATACAATACACATACACTTTACTTGACCAAGATCACACACACACACACACACACACACACACACACACACACACACACACACACACACACACACACACACACACACACAATAAAGAAATTAAAAAAATAGCCACATTGGATCATGAATTAAAATGTCATTTACAATACCTGCTTATCGCTTTGATGTCTATCATGGGTATCCAGTCTAGAAGCTACAGAAATATACAGCTCATGAACCCCACGGCCACACGGCCACCGGATACCCTGTGTTAACACACAAATAAAAAAACATCGGCATTTATCTTACACAAATAGTAAAACTTTATAAAACTATAAATAGAAACTACAAAATTATGATTTTTCTTCAATATTCTTTTGATGTCTTCAGTTGTCTAAATTAATTATCTAACATTAAAAAAAAAAAAAACTTTGAAAGTATACAATTATGATTTATTTAAACTGTTATCGTAGAATTTAAATTAAACTTTTAGATTTTAAAGTTAAATTAATAATTAATACCTTCAATGCTTGCTGGTGCAGCCAGGATACCATGCTGTCTGGTGGATCGAAATTTCTTCCGATGACCGAAGCTATATATGCTAGCTGTATTTATACTGAGAAAAGCGACCCAAACTAGATCATACTGGACAAAACCAATACTACCAAAGACATTTCAATACAAAGAGTAAAATTCTCAATTTGACAACTTTCCGACACGAAAAGCATAATATAAAATATTGACTTCTCACCTGTACTAAATGGAGTGATGTAAAATATGGATGGATTTCATATTATTCAAAGTCATCGCAGCTATTAATTTACTACTTCATATTCAGTCTAAATAATAATAGCATTATACAATCCATTCTTTGACTTCAGTGTGACTATCACTCGTTTTAAATCAACCTTTTATTAATATATTAACACTCCGTTTTATTCGAACAGGTCTACATGAACACTCCCATTTAATCGAACACTCGATTCTGTCAAAAATTTGTTATAAAGAACGTGTTGCGATTTGTTTGATCCACCATGTTACTTTTTATTAACAGAACTGTATAACTACATGTATTTCATTGTTTGAAAATAAATTTTCATAGAAAGCATAAAGAACTGTCTACTCTTATAAAATATTATTTCTTACTATTTTATCAGTTTTACATTTATTTTTGACGTTCAACAACTCTCTCTCTCTCTCTCTCTCTCTCTCTCTCTCTCTCTCTCTCTCTCTCTCTCTCTATTAAACACCACACCAAGTTCTGTAAATTTCATTTTTTATAGTTAGAAGTCGCATTAATTGTGTAATATCAGCATACTTATTCATTTCTCCTACCCTAAGGGTGTAAGACAATGGGGACAGAGAATAATATGCCCCTCCACCTTCTGCATATGTGGAGGTTCAGCACAGATGGGTGAGTAAATACCTATTCCATAACATTTCATATATAGAATTAATCTTTTACGACAACAAGTATTGAGTATTACATGCTGTGTGTCCCTCCCCCTTTTTTCATACTTGACTTCTCCAACACTCTGCCATGATGTTAATCTATCTATATATAATTATTATAATAAACGCCCTTTTTCACTCAATTGGTTTAAACTTCAACACATATGTTTTGGATATTATCACTCCCTTTTTTCATTCATTATAGAAATAACAGCTTTCAGACTGTTGCTAACTATCCCAACCCAACTCACACCATAATATCTCCATCCCCCTATCACCATTTTTACTTGACCATGTATATTATTATATTTACGTTGATTACCTATATTGCATGTATCTGTCTATAAGCTGTATAGCTTATGATTAATAAACAATACAATGTCACTTTTCTCGAATTCCAATTGGTTATTCATTCATTCATTCATTCACTCATTCTTTCTTTCATTCATTCTTTCTTTCATTCGGTCATTCACTCATTCCTTCATCTATTTTTTACTTCTACAACAATTAAAGAACATAAATGACTGCGAAGTAAAATATATCAAATTGGTTGTCGGATCCACCATACTTTTTCTCGTTTTCGATCAGTTCGACTACTGTGTTGTTTGAGAATGAAAGAATGAAGATATTCTGCTAAAGAAAATCACTTTCAATCTCTATAAGTAATGTTTGGCATTTGACTCCATTTTATTAGACGTCGTACTATTAAGTCTTTTTGTATCCAATAATGCATTCAATATCACGTTTAAATGAATCAATTTTAACCAGGCCAGATTTCTGGAATATATTATTGGATATGAAATGAAGCAAAAATTAATCTGAAGAATCCACTGATTCGCCAACACAATTATATGTTGGATCCACCATACTTTGTCTTATTTTACCTACACGCATATCATAGTTTTGTATTATTATGATATCGCCAGAAAGTAACTTGAGCATTAATCACCTTGTCATCTATATCATTCATAAATAGCATTCAAAGTCCATATACTTTTGGATCAGATGCGTGGATTTGGCTATACAAAAATTAATTCAGATACGTGAATTTGGCTATACAAAAATTAATTCTCTCTCTCTCTCTCATTATTACTTTTCCCCCTTTTTCTAGTTTTATTTGTGGGGGATCATGGACCGATTTTTATCACATTACGAAATGACACCCCCCCCCCTTTTTTTTGAAGTGCTACCTGCTGTCCTGACATAGCCACCCTTAGTCGTTTTATGATAAAATAAAAGCCTTTTTAAATATTATTTCCGGGTGATTTCAAAAGAGAATTTTGATTCCAAGGTGTGTTATTTGTGTGTAAACGATGTGGATGGGAATGTTGAATGTGGGGGTGTTTCTATATAAAACCAGTATTTCTTCGAATATATATTCCGAGTCTATTTTACAGAAGCTTCCGCATTAACAGCCAAATACATGTTATATTTATATATAATTACGACAGTTTAAAAATAATATTAATAAAATGTATTATTAATATATTTAAGTACTAATCATTCACATTCAACATTATGCATAACTCTTTACTAGTCTGCCCTGAATATAGAAATGTTTGCATAGGAAAATTTTTAACAATTTTTCTAAATAGACAATTCTTTATAATTTACAGAAACACATTTATTAAAAAAAAAAAAAGATAATGTGTTTCTCTTGCATAGTCAAAGTTAAGACCATTCAGTTGATAATGAAAGTTGTAACATTAAGGCAAATAGAATTAGAATTCTCTAAATATGACAAAGTGCCTTCTTTTCTGGCATGAAGATTTCAATGAAACAGCGCTATCTAAAATCATTTTAAATGTTAATTAAATGAGCCATACTTTTAGATAATCAGTATAATAGTATTATACAATGAATGCCTTTCGGGTTTTTTTTATCTTTCCTTTCATAACCAATTTCCTATCCTTAATGAAAACTCCAACATTCAGTTCTATACGAACACTCTTTTTCATTCGAACACTCGGTTCTATACTAATATTTTTACTACGAATGTCGACTGTACTAGTAGCAGATGTCAAAACCTATCAAGAAGGGTCGCAGAGGCTGTAGAAGCCTAACAACGACGAAGTAATAAGGTAAGGACTGATTTGTTTGATCCGCCATATCTTTTTGTTTACTTGACTATGAGTATTCCACGAATAAAGTATAACAGACAGCATTCTTTTCATTTAACAAATTCCTGTTATTTGCACAGTGTTTTATGTATTCCTAAACAGTAACATCTAAAATACCCCCTTTCTAATAATAAACACCACTCCAAATGTTGTATATCATTTTAGATAACAACTAGAAATCACGTTGATAGTGTAATACTACAATTTTCATCAGGTATTTCTCTTACTCCGAAAGTCAAGGGCAAAGATCAACATGACCCCCCCCCCCCTTTCCCATTAATTCTAAATTTCGCTATGGAACATAATGTATCCATATTGAATATACGTATGTTATTTATATGAAATTTCATGTATCTCTATAAACAGTAATTTTTAAAACGACCCCCCCCCTTCCTAATGATAAACACTGCTCCCAATTTCAGAAATTTGAGCCGTCGTTTTTTTCAACTAGAAGTCACAGTGATTGTGTCTTACTACATATAAAAATTCTGTTTAAGAATTTCTCCGACTTCAATCGCCTAAAACTAGGGGGTCAACGTGAGGTTGTGTGCCCCCTCCCCAACACACCTACAACACACAAAATTGCAAAACTCATTGTTTCCACATAGTATAGAAAGCTGCAAATTGTGCCTCCCCCATCTTTTTTCCAAATATAGCTTCGCCACAATACTCCCTACTCGGTTTAAGGCCCTAGAAAAAGAGGTATTAAAATCAAATATCAAAAACGGAGAAAAGAACAAGAAAATCTATTGACGTAAGAGTCAAAGTTTCGGGCCGTAACCAAATTGTTCATTGATTGATTGATTGATTTTTGTTTAACGTCACACCACGAATATTTCACGTATATGGTGATGGCATTTGCTTGATGCAGGGCATACAAATTTTGACCTTTGCCACGGACCCAACCGAAGCAGTGAGGGATCTTTAACGTGCCATGCATACCACGACACGAGGCCTCGGTTTGTACTGTCTCATCCGACAGGACACCGACATGACCAGAGCGGGACTCGAACCCTGGCCTCCCGATCAGGAGAGCGAGCGCGATACCACTAGGCCATACCGGCTTCAACGCGTCTAATGAGATCAAAATTTGCATAATATTCTACATATGATGTCACTATCCAACGTAAAATGTAGACCATGCTGTAAATGATTCGTGTGCCAACAGGAAGAATACAGTGTAAACTGCATAGTTAAAGGGAGCATTATACGAAAGAGTCAATTTTTAACGTTAAAATATGACCCACCACTGCGGGTCAATTTTCAACGAAGGTCACATTTTCACGCGAGGGTCACTTTTTGATACGTGGATGGGATCATTAAATAACGGACCGAGTCAATTTTTCACATTAAAAATCGACCCGTGGGTCAGTTTTCAATGGGGTCACTTTTTAATGTTACACCGGCAGTAGAATTAGACCCCCCCCTCCCCCCATTCCATTATCTTTACTGAGGTACTTGATGATTATTTTGTAACTTGGTTAGTTTAACAGTGGCGTAGCTAGGCTAGATAAGGGGACGATCATTTAATTCTTAAAAGGGGGAGGGATGGCTGTTACTTTTCGGAAAAAATATTCTGATCCTGAAAATGTTGGAAATAAAAAATTCTGGGTTTGACTGAAACGAAAATAAATATCCTGACTGCCAGCATGTACATATATCAGATCATTCAAATATAAAGCTGAATATTCTATGGAAAACACATTGATTTTCAATTGGCTCGATTCGCTCGCCATGCAGATTGCTGCCTATATTATTGTATTATTATTATTTTTATTTTTATTGTAGTTTTTAAAATGTATGACTAGCATTTCAGCAGAAATGACAGCAATGGAAGAATGCTGTTATTCAATATGTTCTACAAAACTTTTATTGTTGCTTTTTAAAAAATATATTTGCATGTCCATTTTGAGAAGTGGTGGGTTGGGGTGGGGGCCGCAAGGAGCAAGGGCTCTACTCGTGTTTTCTGAGAGAATTTTTCTTAAGGTTTTCGTTCGGAATAATGTTGCTCATTGCCTCCAATTTTCACAATCTGATTAAAACCATATCTGTATTCCGCTTCTCTATTTGCGCAATGGGAACAAATAAAGAATAAAGATATGGTTTTAAACAGATTGCAATTTTCATCCTCTATCCCCGACTCCCTCTGGTGTTGTCTGCCCCTCATTTGACATTTATATGCCACACACACCGATATTTTAAGCTAAAATTGTGGCCAACATGGGTCTTAATTGAATTCGCCTCATCTTTCACCTCAGCACATGCTCAAAGTCGATGTTAAATTTAAATTAAAAATGACATAGTTCAAAGTTAGTAAAAACAAAGAAAATATTATAATTCGAACAACAACACTTCTTCACACATCCTTCTATATTGATAAATGGAAATTTTCCCCCTGGATACAAGAAACTGAGAGAGACCATGCACTTCTCTATAGAAACTATTTTATAGAGACCTATGCGATAAAAATAGTGTTTGTATGTTATCTGTTGAGTTTACTTCAAATTAGCACGTGTTTTGTTACTGGTATATATCTACAAAGCAATACTAACAAGTAATGACTGACGACAAAAAGGTCAAGAAAATAAATAATCTGTTCCAGGATATCAAGTAAATAAATATTCCATCATTTAAAGATCTGAAAATAAATTATCTGACTCAACAAATTTGCCAGTCTCTCTCCCCCCCCCCCCCCCCCCCCTTCGCGAATCAATTGGTCGTTCCCTATTGTGTATGCTTCAAAGTTGGATGCGACATATGCGAGCGCCGTTGGCGCGATTCTGTCTAGGGGGTTCGGGTGCATCCCCCCCCCGTAAAATTTTTGAAATTTAGAGGGCACCAAATCTCTTTCTTAAATTTGACAATACCAAACCTTTGTTGAATGAATGTATATGTATGTGGAAGTGTTTGTCACATAGCTGAATCCAACGTTTTCACGACCCTGAGTCATGAAGCAATACCATTATGATAAATTCTGTTTTATAGCTAAATCAACACTATGAGGGATATCAGACTGAGATAAAAATATATCTTACCGGTAGTAGATGTTGTAATTTTGAGAAAGATAAGAACTGGTGAATGAATGTGAAATAATAGTGTCACTTATCAAATGGCGCTCTTTCGCATTCAAATACTTATCAATGATAATGTTTGAATTTATTTAAAATTTTGGAAATGTATGATGAAATGGCATCTGGAAATGTAATAATTTTTCTCTTTTCAACTTATAATTTCATTTGAATATAAGATAATATCTAAAAAGTAAATTTTTTTCATCGTGACAAATGTAGTCATGTGATCACTTTGAAGTTGTAAAAAGACATAAAACACAGAACTAACTGTGGCACTAACCTAACTGTTCTAAATTAGACAGAGCAAACATAAACAAAGAAATGTCTGTACAATACAGCCAAAATAAAAATTTTAACGGAAGGTCACAATTTTAAATTATATAATTATTGACATGTGAATATAAATAAAAATAGATATGGATAAATGATTAGAGTTTCAAGATACATGATTTTTAAATACAATTTTCCGTTTGTTTGATCCCAAGACTGATGCACTTATGGTGACGACATCTGCCTAATGAAATGTATACCTTACACCGGGACCCGCTCAGAGCAGTGATGGAACTGTGACATGTCCCACGCTTACCGTGGCACGGGGCCTCGGCGTTTACTCTTTACATTTATTTATTCGTCTAACGCTGTGCAGCTCATGCACAAGCATAATTCATTAGTGTATTGATTGATTATTGTTTTACGTCACTCCACGATTATTTCACGTAGATGGTGACGGCATCTGCATGCCTGATGCATACAAATTTAGACCTTTGCAACGGACCCACCACAAGCAGCGAGGGATCTTTTACGTGCCGCGCCTATCGTGATACGGGACCTCGGTTTTTACTATCTCATCCGAACAGAACAGAACACCGGTGTGCCCAGGGCGGGTGTCTAACCCGGGACATCTCGATCTAGAGCCGTGCACCTTATCCACCAGGCCACACCGCCTTGTCATTCGTGTAACATATATAATACATACATACATACATACATACGTACATACATACATACATACATACATACATACATACATACATACATACATACATACGCACGCACGCACGCACGCACGCACGCACATACAGTACATACATACATACATACATACATACATACATACATACATAGGTAATGGTAATGGTATTAATTTATAGACGAAGGGCCTCAGATAATACCTCTTTTGGAATATCTGGGAATTTCTTTTATCTATCCGATTCAATGGATAAGTATGTTTTGTGATACATGTACCTTTTCAAAAATTTTGCTCAAAGATCATGATGAAGGGAACAAACCAAAACAAAGAGAAACTCATCTCTCTAATCTGTATAACGAAAAGGACATTAGTGTCTTCCCAATAGAATGTATCGAGCGGACTAAGTATATAGACCACGTGAAGATAATTTTAATTTACGTCAAGGCGGTAATCGAACCCAGGACCTCACCTTGCCGATTGAGCTAATACATATGCGCCCCCACCCCCCTTTTCGGAAATCCTGGATCCGCCACTGCTATTCCATATCAATGACAGACAGCACATTTAGTCGGTAGAATGACTGTTCTGAAGTACTGTCTGTCCTCATAAACAGCTCGGCAGCTTGAGCAGCGGAATCTGGCGACATACCACTGTACGGGGAGTCTGGAGCGATAAGATACTAGCTGCACTACCTTTAGTGAGTCAGTCTGCAGAGATATCAGCTGTTCAGTGCTACACATTCTCTTATCTTCATCAAACGAACTGTTTGTATACATTGAACCCATCCACATATGTCTATAGGTCATTGAAATAACAAAGAAACAGGTGTTTTAGGATATCGATATATTCAGGTAAGTGATTATTTAATATGCATTGCATAAATTCAGAGACATAGATTACTTTCAGAAAGTAGACTATGTCTCTGATAAATTATATGCGCATTTGATAAAAGCAATAAACTATTGATCGTTAGTTCAAACTTTATGATATATAGTTCCAAACAAAATAATAGAATGCTCGAGGATAATATCAGAAATCAACATTAAATATCTTGTATTTCCTTTTCATGCACAAAGGACAGAGAAGTGCAAAATGTCATGTTTCTCCCGTGTATTATATACCAGAAAAGACTGTATATAGGCCGGATTTCTTTATTCCTCTGCTGTACAGTATGAGTTAGCGTGTCACAGTAGGTAGAGTGCTTGACTCATACCTGAGAGGTTCCGGGTTCGAGGTCCACCAGCGTCTTGTCATTGTCCTCTGTTTCGGAGGGACGGTGAAATACCAAGGTCCCGTGTAAGTTTAGAATTAATAGATCCCGGTGTGTACGTCTACATTTCTGTGCAAAGCAAGTATATTATCCTGGAGTAATGTAAAACATAGAATAAACATATACATTCAGTAAACGAGAGAAAAAAAGGATCGGCAAAATGGTAGGAACGATATCTGCAAAACCCCTATTAGTCTTGTTTTTACTTTTCTTCTTCAAAAGTGCTTTTCAAGATATTGACATCGCTCTTTATTTTAAAAGTTTTATCATTCTAAAACACCCTCCTTTTGCTTTTGAATTGTATGCTGAATTTGTTGAACGCATTGATGAATGTGATTATATTTATAAATATCAATTACTTGTGTATGATACGAGTGTTCTTCATAATGTATTTACGTACATAATTGAAGCCAGGCGATTTATTTATAAACAAGTCGCTGATCGATGCTGTACACTCAGATAACAGATTATACACACATGATCGATGATTTATACTACACAGCCCGTAGGGAGCGATTTTGAAATGGAATTTGGAATTTCAGGAAGAGCAGAGAAGCAAAAAAAGAATCAAAGAAAGAAAACCAGAAACAAACAAGCAAACACACACAATCCTCCCTCCCCCTCCCAAAACAAAAACCCCCAAAACAAAATGATAGTAATTGTAATAAATAAATACATAAATAAACAGATAAAACAAAATAAAACTATATGCAATGCAATACATTAAATAAAATAACAAAAACATATTCAGAGTCTGTGTCTGGCAAATAAATAAGAATTGAGCAGAGAATATGTGATGTTGAGGTAAGGGAATGAGTGACGACACTTATAACAGTTACACTGGTTCTATTGTCTAAGTTTGATACTCTCTTTTCTGTCGTCCATGTTGGTTTATGGTTTATGGTTTATGGCCACTGCCACCATGTCTCCCCATAACTGTTGTCCTAGCTGAGATGCTTACCGACAGGCAATGTCCGGATCAATGTGTCCGTACACTCCCAAAACTGTGGTAATTTGAATAGTTTTATAGACATGGTCATGGAAATATGCCTAAATAATCGGAACTGACAAGAACAATACTTGACATGCCGTTAGGCAGTGTGTATTATTTGAATAGGACATTTCCTATAGTAAATTCAGCAGAACAGAGTATGACAACAAAGTAAAATTCAAATCAGAACGAAAAGTTGCCATTTATGTATTCATTATTACATATATGATAGAAATTTTTAAAATAGCCGAATGTGAAAAAGATGTCAGTATTCTCGAGTGAAATTCTAATCAATTCGCTGAATACATCAGTGTTGAACTATGGAAACGCATTTCTTGTAGAGATAAATAAGCAATACATATATATCGATAAGTTTCAACTGCAAAATACGCGCGCATTATAATGTTGTCTAAGACATTTTAACCCCTGTCTTGATCCATCTGCGTTTGCATCCATGTAGTGGAGTTTAGGACCCAAATTAAGACTCTTTTGTATTTCTGCAAAGCACTTCATGGACTGACCCCTGTGTATATCAAAGAACTCATACAATCATACCCCTCCTCCCCTCTTTTGGTCGTATCATCCACGGGCAAAATAATTTAAGGAGATCGACGTTTTGACAAAGCTGCGTCAACCCTATGGAACTTGCTTCCATGGTGCCAAAGAAAATGTTATACTCTCTAGTGCTCTTTAAGAAGAATGTAAAACGTTTCTTTTTAAAGAAAACTTATGACATGCAAATACTACTGCATTGATTATGCTACCCGCAAGGAGGATTAAGTGTTTGCTTTGTCCGTCATTCCGTCACGCATTTGGTTTCCGGATGATATCAAGTACCTTTCATTATATGCAAACCAATTCCAGATATATGCTTACTTCTCAAGAAAGAAAGAACCATGATGATTTTAGGGTCAAAAGATCAAAGGTCAAGGTGAAAGCTGATGAAAATAGACTGTAAAAGACTGAAATTATTGGTTTCCATGTGATTTTATACATATTATCATATATCATTAACTGTTCGTAAGAATTTGATCACATTTCACATATTTTACAGGTCAAGTTCTTTTTTAAAAATAGAGGTAATGTAAAATCTTATCAAAACGGAAAATTGTCTATAGATTTAAGGGCCAATATGTCAAAAGGCAAGGTTTAACTTGAGTGTGTGTTCATGGGGGTTGATAAGGATTCAATTAAAAACCTTTAGCCCACATCAGAGATATGTATATGCACTTACACTCATGCTCTGCTCATGTGTTTACACTCTCATTCGTGTCCTGATCATGTGTTTAAACTCACACTCATGCTCTGATCATATGTTTAGAATCACACTCATGCTCTACTCATGTGTTTACACTCACTCATGTTTTGTTCATGTGTATAAAGTCACGCTCATGCTCTGCTCATGTGTTTACACTCACACTAATGCTCTGCTTACGTGTTTACTTTCATACTCATGCTCCGTTTATGTGTTTACATTCACACTCATGCTCTGCTCATGTATTTACAGTCACACTCATGCTCTGCTCATGTGTTTACACTCATACTCATGGTTTGTTCATGTCTTTACACTCACATTCATGTTCTGCTCATGTGTTTACACTCACACTAATGCTCTGCTTACGTGTTTACTTTCATACTCATGCTCCGTTTATGTGTTTACATTCATACTCATGCTCTGCTCATGTATTTACAGTCACGCTCACGCTCTGCTCATGTGTTTACACTCATACTCATGGTTTGTTCATGTCTTTACACTCACATTCATGTTCTGCTCATGTGTTTACACTCACACTCACACTCTGCTCACGTGTTTAAATTCATACTTATGCTCTGTTTTGTGTTTACACTCATACTCATGCTCTGCTCATGTGCTTTACTCACTTCCTCGTCAGAAATATATTACTAAATGAATCGACATCTTACACGGTAATTTGGATGTTTGCAATAGATTTATCACCAACAGTTACTGTCAAAATAGCCGTAAAAGATGATGCGTTTTGTCAGATTTTTCGCCGGAACTATCCTGATCACAGACATTGATATGCATTTTTATGTATTTTTCATGTTTTCACCTTTTTTTCATTTTGAAGTGGTCTCTCATAGGTTGAGTTTTATATTTCATGTAACAGTCAATATGAAAGCCTTACGGGGCAATATAATCTTTTTTGTTTGTTATTGCTATTAATTAGTACAGATCGATCGCTTTCTTCTAGTACACAAACACACTATGACATAGATTCCCGTATTACGTGTTACACATTTATGACGTCACGGCTACATACTAACGATTAACCGGAAATGCTTACAGTAGTTTCTCTTAGGATATATTGTGTTATGTATGCAGAAGGACGATTGAAATCGCGATTTATCTGGTTATAAAGTTGATATGCATAAAATAATCATTGTAAGTTTTATTTATTGGGTCTATTGAACGAATTAATGACATATATAAAGAACTTTCAGGTTGTCCTTTAACATCCTTGTTCCTAACTCTATGCTAAAATAGGCTGATCGGAAGCTTTCCATTACTGTCCGGAAACTCCACAAGGAACAGACTGATGTCATTGCCGATGGTAGTTCGTTCCAATCTCTGATGGTACGTGGAGAGGAGGACCGGTACATTTCCCTTCTTGTTGATGGAATACGGAAGTTGTGTTGTCCCGAAGTCTGATTAGATGAGGTACTGCTTCGCTGGAATGGCCACTGGGGTGTGCTTGATTTTGAATAGAAACAGAATCCTTATATGTGATGTTCCGATCTTAGTGAATTGATCATGTTCGTAACGCTGCCTGCTTCCCTGTACCAGTAGTCAAGTTCCTTGTATTGAGTCGTGTTGTTCTACGATGGGCTTTCTCCATCTCATTGATCTGTCCGGTGGTATGAGGGTCCCATACAGAGGCAGCACTGAGACCACAGAGTTGAATGCACAACGAGCCACACACATAACCTGAAACAAATTTATATGGGTGAAGATCTTCATATCGACCCTCTGTTTGATGTTGTTTACATTAGGAATAAAACCGGAAGTTTATGTATATACCAAGGAAAAATATTGAGTCAAAGATATTTCAAAACATATGGAGTATCGGTGGCGGATTTATAGGGTGGGGGCGGTCCACTTTTTGCCAAAGATTGATGACTTGAGGCATATAGATGATAGGGTTGAAAACATTAAAATACTATGAGTTGGAGTATTTGGGCTAATACTGGACTTTCACATCCCCCATTCGGAAATCTTGGATCTACCTATGAGTATGTACATTTCGGGAGGAGGTTATACTCATCATTATTGTATCTGACAGAAGAGTAATTCTGCAATGAGATGAAGTTTGTCTTGACCGCTTCGAAGAGGTTCATGTAAATGCTCTTTTCAACCGGCATTTTATCGTCAGACATGTATTGGTACATAGGCCTACTCGTGCGCATGTTTTTATACCTGAATGCAAGTATAAACATTGATATGCTCATATGTTTAATTTCTTTCTTTCTTTTCTTTTTTTTTCCATACCGATTACGTGAAAAGCACCTACTTAAATATTCTTTTAAAAAAGAATGTCGTGGAGCGCTCCTCAAAAGATTTAGTTCTGAATGATACGAGAGTTACCGTTCTTTAGAGAGCTCTCATTTGCTTAGAAACTTTGTAAACAAAAAGCACGAAACCTTTTTAAAAAAGGCCTTTATCACTTATGCACATGCATGTGAAAGATATGGTGATGCAGTAGTAGCAATCAAAGTAATGGTTATAATCAAATAGAGTTCAATGCATTAAGTCTGTAAAAGTTAAAGAGATCTGGATTCCACTTTCCGTGTTAACTTTTTTTCTATGCTGTAGCTGTAGTTGGGTATCACTGTAAAGTATCGGTGTATAATCTATGCCTATGCCATGGATCATTGACGATGCACATAATTGATTTTTGTAATTTTTTAAACATTCATCTGAAATTGCGAATGGTACTTGTAATGTTCTCTATTATTTCAAATACATGCCAAAGTGTGGATTATTGTGAGAAACATAGAATATGAACACAATATTAATACATGTTACAGTACTGACAAGTTGTAATTAATCACTCAAGATATTAGCTTTCAGACAGATATTTTTTTTTATTTAGTAATAATACTAATTGAATAGACTTTCTTCGAACCCAAAACCGAACCCTCCCCTATAATCAAGGCAGATGCTGTCACAATTGAGCATATATCGGATCCGGGCCGGGCCATTACTGGCATCCATCACACTTCTCCACTGTCAGAGGTTTCCAATTAAACCTTGAAACCCAACAGAGAAATTACCCTGGTTCTCCCTCACATAGGGGTAACTCTCGTAGCACCAAATTCTGTAACAGGTAGTGTGAAAAATTGTGGCCGGGCCCAGGAATCAAAACCAAAACATTCCGCTATTAAGTTGAATGCTCTAACAATTGAGCCATCTGGGCCAATACTGGCATCCATCGCAGCATAATATTGGACGGCAAAATCATTAAAGCTCCCTCCAAATGTTTTATATGTAATTTGACGTCATTCTGATAGATGAGGTGGAAACGTTAATGATTTTGCTATCCAATGATATAGCTGTGCAGTTAAAAGAAAAAGGTCTATAGCAATAAAATAGATGAATTTATATTATAATGTCAATTTTAGGTAAGATACATCAAATTTAACATAATATTCTAGAAATATATTAATATGCATATAAGTTTATTTTATAGTTTATGTTTTACCCTGCAGCATGATTCTATATGACTTAGATGGTCCATTTCACTGTCAAATTAATTAAAAGTCTATTATATATATATATATATATATATATATATATATATATATATATATATATATATACACGTATACATATATATATATATATATATATATATATATATATATATATATATATATATATATATATATATATATATATTGCTGAGATATTGCCATCATTGGTAAAGATTGTGGGCATGATAGTCGTGCTGGTAGCAACCAGTATCCACACCACAGTTGTACTAGTTGAAATCACTATCTCCATAACCGATAAGTAACCAGGATAACTCTCCTGATAATATGGTTATACTGGTAAGCAGTACTGTTGTACTATCCACATGACAGGAAGTAGACGTCTACCTTATATAGTGATGACAACTGTTACCAGGATGGTGATGAATATTTCTTCTCTTTGGTGTAGGTCATAGTCTTGAAATGTATCTTATTTATGTGAGAGAAAAGGTGAGATGTTGCATGCAAATAACCAGGCAGAGCAAGACATAATACAGCCACAGTGTTTGGTTCTTAAGAAGGTTGGGGGTTCAACTTGATTAATATGGTCACTTTAGGACAATTTTGCCACCAGTGAATTCAACCTCACACACTTGTTTTTATTTGGACTTTCATGCCAATAGTTATTACCAAACAGACTATTTGCTGTGGTGCAAAGAATAGGTATTGCTTAACAGTTCAAGTGTGAGTGGATAAGAACAGCTATGGGCACAACTGTGGTGCCAGTAGTCTCAGCCTTGTCAAATTACTGTGGATTTTTTCGCTTTAAGGTCATATCCTACTTATTCAGTTTAGGGATAGATTTGCTTCAAAACTGCACCAGTTTTTTCTTAATTGGTTTATCATAGAGACTCATTAGGTGATGTCTGATGTAGTTACCAAATAAAAATTTGGAGTTTTTTGTCAACTTCCTTGATTGACAAAACAAACATTACTCAATTTTTTCTTTTATGACAGACGTTTTCTCTTCATATTTGAAATAAGATACATGTATACATTGTATTGGATACATAATCCCTTGAATGAAGCAAAGAAAATGAAACCTTTCTCGTGGAAAGACAGAGAAATTCTTTGCAAGCCAGGTATGTGCTTAACTGCAGAACTGACATTTTGGCTGACAAGTTTCACTGTTCCCCAAACATTGACTCCAGAGATGATCATATTTTATCATGACATCAAAAAGTTTATGAGAAGCATCAACTTTCCTGCAGTTAATGTGAAAGAGTTTACAAGACCTTTTATCTTCAACCCTTTGCTGCATTAAACTATATACCCGGTAAACATACTACTTAGTAGATCAAGTTTTCATGTCATACCATATTACTGTTATTCAATTTCAGAATGGTCCTTGGACTGTTTGATTCTGCCATTCCTTATCGAGGTCAGAAGTATAGTCAGCTCAAGAAAGAATGTTGCAGTTCTGGAAAGCTTTTTGTAGACCCTGAATTTCCACCTTCTGCCAAGTCCCTTTTCTTCAGTAAAAACACTCCATCTAACATTGTGTGGAAAAGACCAGGGGTATATATTATGTGTACAATTACATAATTTAATTAAGTGTTGGAAAAAGTATATTGTAATTAAAAGTTGGAAAAGAGGTCCTTTGATTTGTATTAATGTTTGTAGAGTAAATAATGTCAACTACTAAGGTAAATGATGCAATGACACTGTGGCACCAGCAACACCATTTTACAGTTAACATTCATGGACTTTTAGAAATTAAAGGCAAAACTAGGTGCCCAGGAGAATTCACCATCTCCTGTGTGACTAGCCCAGCCTGTCATAAATGCATTACCATACGAGAAATAAAATAATCCCAAACTGCATGCATGTACCCAATAAATGTCCAAGGACAAAAATCCAATCAATGTCAATAATTATAAGTTTCTAGTAAAAGTACATGTATTTCTAAACTTTGGATTTTTTTCTCAAATTTCATATGTTTACAATGATAACAAAAAAACAATAAATAACATTAGAATAATGAAACATACTGGTGTATTCAAGAAGTCTTGTGAGCTAATGTAACAAGCTGAAAATTATTTCAATTCTTGTATTGTGATTTGTGTAAAAATGTACTATATCATTTTATCCTAATGTATTAAATGGCACTGTATATTTAATAAGAGTAAAATTAAATTAATATGTGTAGAGTGCATTGGAAAATAGCTTTTCTTACATATTGGTTTACATTTAAGTATTGATTTCCCATACAGACTCTATATTGAAACAAGTATTATATGTTGTTTATGAACTGCAATCAATTAGTCATGAATATTTTATAACAACCACTGAAAAGTTAATGATTGGCATCTAAATAGAGTTATTTTTCTTGTTAGGAGATTGTCTCAGACCCAAAGTTTGTGATAGAGGGAGCTAGTGCAGATGACTTTTCTCAAGGCTCATTGGGTAATTGCTGGTTTGTAGCAGCATGTGCCTGCATAGCTGATAAAAAAAGCCTCTTGAAAAAGGTATATTTATAGCTAATGCAATATTTCACTTTACATTAATTACATACATGTATAATGAATTCTAATCAGTCACCAAATTTCTAATGATATATTGATAGATTAATGACTATTAAACATAGCAAATGTACGGTTTAATGAAATCAATTTTAAGAGTCACTGTCTTTTTTCTGATTTGAATATTTTAAAGAAAAAACACAGGTGAAAACTGTAAATACCTGAATTTTAAACTCAGTACTCCCTCCCCCAAAATAATAAATGAATAGAGAAAGTTGTTGATGTATGGAAAGTCCTGCCCTTTAGCACATGCACAAACTAACATAAACAAGGTAGTGTGTTGGATAGCAAGAACAAGGGAGAAAACACAGTTTTACTGATTCCGAAGTGAAGAGCTTAAAGAAAGCATATGAGCATGGATTATGGCAAAACAAAGGTGTATATTGGAGACCACATAGATAGATGGAATTTCCTAAAATGAGAACTAGGTTTAAAAATCCACCATGTGATAGCAGACTTTTTGCTTTATACCGTAAGTAGAATACAGTGTAAGATTAAGTGCATAATCACCATGTGTGAGAAAATTTGGTTGAGTTCAACTTGAGCATTTTTATTTAATTCATTTATGCAAGTTATTGACATATTTGCTTTGGATTTCATTCCATTTTATGGGCTGTCCACATGAATAATGATGCTAAATCTCAGACAGTAGCAATCGAAATTTAGGGGCTCACTGAGGGGAATTTATACTGTCACTAATATTCATACCATGCTGGTGTTAATGAAGCTTATATAAAGGTGATATCTCTGGCACCGTCTTTGTTTCAGCTCTGAAACTTTATATATGTCTTTATTTATATATCATCTATCAATATACAACAAAATATCCGATTTAGAAATTCAAGAAAATTATTGTTATGAGGAAGGACCCAGGCTCTTTAAATGAATGAATTACATATTACAACTAATATTTTTACCCAAGCATCAAAATCAAAGTTTTGTAAAGTAATATTCAAGGTCAAAGTCAAGGTGACCTTCAGAATCATTGTATATCATGCTTCTGTAGTAGTACGACTGGAAGCATTTTTTTTAGTAAAGTGTACTGGTAGTGTACCAGTTACTGACTAAGACCAGTTACTGGCTACTACGTTTTTTCAGGTTTTGAAATGTGAATTTATGAGATTTTTTCACGCTATTGTCTGCAGTACATAGGATACTATGTATTACATATGAAAATTTCTTCAATTCATGTTTTGAATACCCTTAATGATGTAGTAGTCGGTAACTGGTCTTAGCCGGTGACTAGTTCTACACCATTATATTCATATTTCTGTTTCTTGTTTCAGATAGTTCCTGATGTAGAGGAACAAGAATGGAGTAAAGAGAACAAGTATGCAGGGATTTTCCATTTTAAGTTTTGGCAATGTGGGGAGTGGGTGGATGTTGTAATTGATGACTATCTGCCTACTCGCAATGGTCGTCTTATTTACATGCATTCTAAGACACGGAATGAATTCTGGTCTGCTCTACTGGAGAAAGCTTATGCTAAGTAAGTCTAATAATATGATTCCTTAATATTCTAATAGAATTTTACATAGAATTTGTTGATGGGCTTGTCCTTAAGGCAATATCAACTAAATTTATAAACATTTAAATAATATGTTACATATAATAATATTTCATGAAATATTAGATACTGCAAGTCCAGAATTTTTTCAAGATCTCATAAATTTAAGTGAAATTTCAAACTGTGTGAATAAAGCGAGATTTACTGTAACTACATGTACCACTGTATTATATGGTTGTAGTGTTTTAACATCCAATTATGTAGGTTGTTTGGTGATTATGAATCACTTATAGCTGGTAAAGCCAAGGATGCGATGGTGGACATGACAGGAGGTGTAGGGGAGGGTATTACCATGGCAGACTACACAAACACTGAGGAAAACAAAACCAAATTATTCAAAATTCTACACAAATCCATGGAGCATAAATCCCTCATCAGTGCCTCAATTGCAGTATGTATCCATGTTTATTTAGTGTGCATACAAGTATAAATACTTGTATTGGAAATTACTAATATACTCAAATATGCATATATACTCTACCATAATTTACGAACGATAAGTTGATACGGTGTTTAGTTCGAAGGGTTTAAAATCAGGTTACATCTCCACGTTGTTCCTTATACAGGTAGTAGTGTTGTATAAGTCAAAGAGCTTATGTACTTGAATAGGGGCAGTATAATGTATTTGTATTGCTTTTTTAATCTGGATTTTGAACTGTTATGTGACATAATAGTTTACAAATGAAATTTTATAAATTTTAAACCCTTTTACTGCAATTTGAAAATTGTGAAGTCCATGCATACATTGACTATGTGTGTCAGTCTTCAGCACGATCTTTATTTTTCACATTTAAATGGACAGTTATTGCCTGTCTTTAATTACCTTTGATATCAGTTGTCACCTTATGAATAGAACATCTCCTTAGCGCAAATAGACTTCCAGCCTATGATAGCCTTATCTGTGAGTAAACTCTCTCAGATAAAATCAAACATGTGACATCATTGCATCAAAGACAAGTTTTTGGCACTTGTGTGATATACTATCATAATACAAACAACAAAACATGTGTTAAGATTTTGATTTTTAATCATAACCATTATTATTTAATAAAACGCCTGCAACTTTGTGAATAAATGCGTGAGAAAGTGTTAAACAATTCAGATAGATTCTAGCATAATGTTGCTCAGCTTAATTTGAATTTAAACACATTAAAGAAGTTCAATAACATTGGTATTGATTCCAGCACTGATAATATTAGTCATATCTATTGCTTTAATACAAATCGATCAAAATCCTTGTCTTAGGTATCTGAATGAAAGGTATAAACGCACAACATTTTCTTTAAGCAGATAATTGATTGTTGCTTCCCTTCACTGATTTAGTGAAAAAAGTCAGGCCATAATTTAAGCCATATATAAGTTGAAGCACTGCATAGGTAAAGGGGACTTTTTTCTAGAAAAACATCAACCTATAATCTGTAAATTAGGGTAAATTGTTCAGATGAAATTTAAAGATGATAGAAAAAAACTTAGTGTGCTGTGATTGAAGTTTTGCATGGCTTTCTTTAGATTTTGTGAGATACATGTGCAGTTAGAGGTAAGATTCAGTGCCATTTGAAATTTGATGAAGAATTTACTGTCAGTATAGAGCTTGTTCTAAAAAGGTGCTTTAGCAAAGGTTTCGAGTAACAAGTCAAAATTAGAGCCATCAGACCCACTTGTTGAATAACTTTTTAGTATGCAATATTCCAGCTGCTAAGATCTGTTTTATGGTTTGCTTATAGTCATCTACCAAATCAAAAGTTCAATGTTTGCAATGGGTGTGAGATCGTAACAATTCACAATGTCACATAATTGGGTTTTTTTTTTGGAAAATTATCAGTAGTATATTTCAAACACTGTTAAATATACCCATCTGCTGTATAGTGGCTGATATCAGCCTTTGAAACTCAAATTTAAACAGCATCATTGATAGATCAGATACAAATGTTAAATTGTATGCAATTTGATTCATGCCCAAGTAAACACACACAAAATTAGGAGATTGCATCATAACTGCATGTACTTGTGAAGATTTGTAGGTCTATCATTTATTTATACACTGATATTGCATTAAAAATAAGTGACTGAATAAGTACTAAAATCAATGCATTATCAATCATTTCAGGCCTCTGGCAATGACATGGAAGCTGAATTGTCATGTGGACTGGTCAAAGGTCATGCTTATAGCGTTACTGCAGTGAAAAAAATTAAGCTCGGCAAAGGTTTGATGAGCATTTTCAGTAGAGAGAGGATTCTTATGATACGATGTCGTAACCCCTGGGGTGGAACAGAATGGACAGGAGCATGGAGTGATGGGTTTGTTTGATTTACATCTCTTAAAGGATTTTTGAATTAAAAGATTATGTTATTGCTTGTGACATTTTACATTTAAACTTTTAAAGACGAAACTTATGTTTTAATGGCAGTCTGATGTAATGGTTGAATTGAAATCCTTTATGTGCAGGCAGATTGGAAAACATTCGAAAACAGTTAGTGCTTGTTTACTCAAATACAGGTAACTTGAGTGCAGTTGTCAGTGTCATGTTTTAATTAAAAATCTATACAAACTGATTTCTCTGGCTTCCTTAAAGTTTGACATATCAAGAGTGAACTATACAGTGAATCAGAATTCATTCAGTTAAGAGTAGGTGCTGGTTATTACATTTTTACACAAACTCATGTCCTTTTATTTTAGTATACAAGTGTAAAACTCCATGATGTACAAAAAATTCTTTCTTTCTTATTCTTCAGTTCAGAAGAATGGAAGAAAGTAAGTGATGGAGAGAAAAAAGACCTTGGACTTACCTTTGATGACAATGGAGAGTTCTGGTAAATATTCATCTGCATATCTGTGGGTCTGCTCATTTCATTATTCTTCATTACACATCATGGAAACAATTCTGAGCACTAGCTTTGTATTGATTTTACAATGAAATTGTTTATGATGTTAGCATTGAATATACCGTATATTCACTCATTTATTATGTACACCCATGTAATGCACATCCCCAAATTTGGTAGAAAATGCAAAGAGAAAGATTACTTCCGATATATAATATGTAGGATTATAATTGATAAAAAACATTAGCCAGTGATTGCAAAGTTTTTTAAAGATTGGCTGGTTAAACCTTCCTGTGTCTATCTTGGCATGTTGTTCATGATTTATGTGCGGCCATTAGGTGGCTTGATTATGCAACGTTGGAAGCCAGTGTCACTGGACAAATGTTACGTACTGAAAGTTTTGTTTAACAAGCTATATCAGTAACTGTATTCTTTGTAGCATGAATTGCCCATTTTGAACAGGATAAAACATTAATTAACTTTACTTTTGGCAAGAGGCTCCAAAGAAGCTTTACAAGAATAATAATTTAAAGTCAACATATTTCTACAAACAACACTACAATCTAAACCAATTTTTTTGTCGTACTGTACAGTTGTACATTAAGGCATTATGAGCATGATAATATCATCCTAAAAATTGTTTGACTAGTGGATACGGCTAATAGCGTAAAAATTAAAAACCGATAACGAGTCTGCAAAATCTATGACGTAAGACTCCTTAATTTTTAGTTCTTTCTCAAATGAAAACAGATATGGGTAGGTTCATGTTACAATGTATCATGAATGTCATGGTATTTTTAGGATGTCATTTGAGGATTTTTGCCATTACTACACCAACATTGACATCTGCCATATCATCAATACTTCCTTCTTCTCCTTTTCCAAGACTTGGAGGGAAGGGAGAGCAGCAGGGGAATGGAAACGAGGCAGGGATGGTGGATGTGGCAATAACAATACATTCCTACAAAATCCTCAAGTAATTATGCCTTTAAATTCCTATTCATCATCATGATAATCTTTTAGCTCTACTGGACAGTTACTATAAGTCTGTATTATGGTTAGAAACATTTCAGAGGGATTTGTCCTTAAATGGTCCATTTTGAGCAATATCCGTAAATAATTTTATTGCCTGTTGCGCATCATCTGCTCAGTTTATAGATCAGTCATTTGATGATAACATTACCAATACCTTTTTTCTCCTTTTAGGCCACTCAAAATAATAAATTTCAATTTTTGTAATTAACAGTGATTCCTGAGTTGAGTTAAACATGAGATTTTGTATATGACATTTTATGTATATCTATTATCTTATGTTTATATCTTCAGTATGTGTTCGACATTGAAGAAGATGAAGATGAGATTATGTTATCTTTAGAGCAGTATGATCAAAGAAAGGAAAAAGATCAGGGGAAAGAAAACTATACCATAGGATTCTCTGTCATGAAGGTGAGCGATGAAGGAAGAAATGATTTAGTAAAGATTTGAGCGAATTTCATAGAAAGTGGATTTTCCATCTTCCTTTCTGTATATATACATGATCCTTTTTGCAATTTTCTGTGAGATTATATTTTTTTATAGGCTGATCTCAATAGAAAGTACCGGATGCATGACAAACTTGAAAGAATGCATGCAGGACCATTTTCAAATTCAAGAAATGTGTTTGCACGAGTGACATTGAAGGAGGGTCGCTATTGCATCATCCCCTCTACGTTTGATCCTGGGAGTCATGGCAAATATGTTCTAAGGATCTATTGCAGCACAAGCCCATCCCTCAAGTAAGCAGATGTATAGATATTGCACATAGTCATTTCAATGAATATGACATTTATCATTATTTTTTCATTCTAAATATTTCATTGAGGTTTTTGTAATCAACTAAAGACAAAGTATTAAAATCATTTTGTACATGTGAACAAATACTATGTTAAAAGCCTTATTGTATTTGTCATTTTCTAAACTTTTGGTTTGAAGACATAGTCTCAAAAGTTTTATTGATTACCCATGAAGTTTCTGTTGATGAACAAATTCATTAACAAAGTCATAGTATTTATTCATTCTGTATTAGAGGCTTATGTTTCTTCAGCTTTGAATAATTGCATAATATTTGTCTAACTCAGAGAACTATGGTTTGATGAACCTCCTCCCCCAAGATGTTGTGCGGCTTTGAGTAAACCTAGAGTGGCAGCTACACAGATTTCTCTAGTCAAAGCTGAGGGTCTGGAAGGACAAGATATAGGAAACAGTAAGGACAAAAACCTTAGTTATATTGTTTTGTATTCTATTTCATCAATTTTATATCATTTTTGCCTTCAGTATCTAATTCTACTGAAGCTCTTTCAAATTTTTAAATAAGACTCTGGTGTATCCCATTTGAATTATATCTGCAGATGTGACAAAGGGTTTCACAAAGTTACAGTCTTGAAGGTTGAATTGAGAATCAAGAGAAAGAGTAACAATAACTTATACATTCCAGCTGCTGATCCATATTGTGAGGTGATATGTGAAGGAAAACGTGTCAGGACAAGTGTATGTAAAAATACAGTGAAACCTGAATGGAATGAAAGAGTCACATTTTATCAAAGGAAATTATCAGAGGATATTCATATTGAGGTAAGTGGAAAATGAAAGCTTCATACTTCAGTATATGAAGTAGTGTATAGATTTGATGCAACATTATTTGGGGGTTATATAGGAATCACCCTGTCTGTCAATCTGTCAGTCAATCATGTCAGGACCATAACTTCTTCCTTTTACTTTGGAGGGAGATAATATTGTACATAATTGTTGTCCATGACCCCAGAGTGTGTCATGACCTTGAAGCAAGGTCATATCCACAAGGTCAAGGTCACAGTGTATACTTAGTCAGAATTCTTGTCTGGGCCATAACTTCTCCTGTTACGTTGCAGGGAGATTATATCTACAGGGTCAAGGTCACAGTGCACACGCAGCTTTAAGAATTCTTTTCTGAGTCATTACTTCCTCCTGTTGCATTGCAGAGATTATATTTTACACCATTGTTGTCCATGAACCAGGGGTGTGTCATGACCTTGAACCGAGGTCATATCTACAAGGTCAGGGTCACAGTGCTCACTTAGACAGAATTCTTGTCCATGCCATCACTTCTTCCTGTTACAGTCTGTGACCCAAGGTATGTCATGACCTTGAACCAAGTTCATATTTACAAGGTCAAGGTCGCAGTGCTTACAGAGCCAGAATTCTTGTTTGAGGTATAACTTCTTCCTGTTACGTTGGAGGGAGATTATATTTCACACAATAGTTGTCCATGACACAAGAGTTTGTCATTATCTTGAACCAAGGCCTTATCTTCAAGGTCAAGGTTACAGTGCACAAAAAAACCCCCAAAATACCTGTTTGGGTCATAGCTTCTTCCTTACACAATTGTTGTCCATGACTCAAGGATGTGTTATGACCTTGAACCAAAATCATATCTACAAGGTCAAGGTCAGAGTGCACACATACCAGAATTCTTCTTTTCATCGATTAGACCTCAAAATGTACAAGTGGACATCCATTACACTGATACCAGTGATATATCTGAGGATGAATTATTTCATGTTTCAACTTTGTTGCCACGAGGGGTATTTGTCCTGTTAGGACAGCGCTAGTTGATGATATAACAGTAAGAGTCAGTCCAGTAAGATTTCATTATTTACTACTATGCCACCATTTTCACTTTTTCCAAAGAACTTAATCATGGTTCACAAAAAGTTTTTCTTGAGTAATTCAAGTAATTTAGATTCCTTATTTGATATTTTTCATGTACACTAGTACATCAGTATCATTTATTATTCTGTAAAATCTCTGTTTTAGATCTGGAATGATAATCTGATCAAAGACCAGTTTATGGGAATGTGTACAATATCGATGAAAGAAAAGTCTTCTTATAAAGGGGGAAGTACAATAACACGTTTCAGTCTGCATGGTAAGGGCAAAGAGAAGCAAATGAAAAAACAGGGATACATCTGGCTCAAAATTCTCCACACAAATGAAATGGACAGAGTCTAAAAATTGTTTTACCAGTGAATTAAGTACTCCAAACATTTGTTACATTAGAATTCTGCATATATGAATATGTGTACTATACATCTACAAAATTACAAAACCATATACATTTATTTAGTTCACTGCTACTTAAAAGAAGTTCTATATATTTTATAATGGTACATGTAGTATCCAGTTTCATAGTTTGATAATTTATCAAGAAGTTTTTATATTTTCAGTTGTAAATAAATGTTATATCAAAAAAGAACTGTTGCTGACAAATAGTTCTCATTCCATACTTTTCATTCAATGTGAACAGTATTTAAGAAATTTGTACAATTTATTCTTGTACACAAATTTTTAAATTGATTGTAACCATAAAAATGTATATTTCAGATGAAAATTTGTTTCTCAAGATTGATTTTTTCTTATGCTTATTTAAGTAATTCTTGTTATTTATATGAATGTTTTATATGTCTTTAGCAATATACGCAGAGGTGTGTGTTACTTTTTAATCATTTATATTTATGCCCCCTGCAAACAAATTTTGGGAGTGGGTATATAGAAATCACCCTGTCTGTCTGTTTGTCTATTTGTGTGTTAAAATATGGTTTCCAGACTTATGTCCTGGAAACCTCACACACAGACTTTCTGGATGTAACTTTTGATTTGGAGGTCAAAGGCCAGTCACAGATCATGGATAACTGAATGTAGTCTCCAACCCATGACTGAGTTCCATTTACACTTACACTCAGGAAGCTTCACACCTAGACTTTCCATCAGTCAAGTATATGCATTATCGATTTGGAGGTCAAAAGGTCAAGGCCACAGAGAATTAATAACTGATTATGATTTCTCGACCATAAGTGTTATCCATCCCTATGAAAATTCTGTTGAAAAATATGTGCTTTTTTTAAAATACTTTTTTTATTTGCAGAAAATATGACACTTATAAATTGGTGGCTTCAAAACATTACCTGCCCATATTTGTTTTCGTTTGATCAAGAAATCAAAATTATGTTTATTCATATTTTGGTAATTCCTGAGTCAAACATATCATCAGTTAAACTGCATTGCATGTGCACTTTCATGTAAATGAGCAGTAAAAACACTTCTTATGTGTAGTATAATATTTTTCCTTCATGGTTCAGTATCAATTTCAAAATCCCTTATATGCGTAATGAGAGAAAAAGCTGTCTTGCATCACTAGCTGCTAAAATTACCCCCATACATATGTATCAAAATGTGATATATAGAGTGCTGATAATGCAAAATACATGCAAATCTCATTTTCTTGATTTAATTTCATTCTATAATACCATATGTACTTAATAAACAAAAGAATGTATCCAGATTATATTTTGCGCAAAGTAAGATTTTATTACCTCACCCTCTTATTTTGTCCCAAATTCATTGTAAAAAAAATGAGAGGGCAGCTGTTATACAGATGAATTATAGGTATGGTTCATAATTTTACACTGCACTTTTTCCATGATATCAGATGTTTATTTGAACATTTTTTTAATATATCCATACTAAATTTAAAGATAAGCAAAATAATAGAACAACACCTTCTTATTTTGACATAAAATTGATGCAAGTAACCTATATGATTTAGTAAGTCATGATAAATCAGAAATATATTTAGGACCTATAGTTTTACATTTTTTCGTTACTGCTATGATATACATGCTACATTTGATGAGGACAATTTCACAAAGTCTTATTTTCCCTCCCCCTCCTTTTGACAATATATCTATGACGTCACCCAAGAATCAATAACCCATAACTGAATTTCCTTTACACCTATTGATGTGAAACTTCATACACAGACTCACTGTGAGTCAAGAATGTGCCTGATTCATCAGAGTTTAAAGGTCAAATTCCTTTTGATGAAGAAAAATATATAGCAAGAACTGTTACTGTGTAATGTAAAATTTTCTTATTGTTATGAGCTGTCTACATGATTTACTCAGTTTGTCCATTTCTGTTACTGTATATTTATGTTCCAGAAGTGTTAGATTATGTTTTAATATCAAAATTATTAAATACATGTGTAGCATAGTCATGATTATGAAATTTCTGTACATATTTTTTTGATATTCATATGATATGTTTATTTTCGAAACATATTTCGATGTATACCGAAATTGGAATCTCAAATTTTTGTATTTAATACTTATTGTATTTTGCCGTCCATTTCCACTGAATTTTAGAAGCTTAAACATATATTTACAATGGAATATTTGAGAGTCTGTGATATCTGACATCAAAGTATTATCATCAAATGTGATATAAGTGTCTCTTTTACAGTTTGATATATGTTTTAAATGCATGGCATAATATGTGCAATAAAATATTTAAAAGATTATTAATAGGAATTAATGATAATAGAAATTTGTTGTTATGTGTGGACTTCAGTTATCCATTCTCACAACGAGAGGATAAAGTAACATCATCCTGTGTCCATCCAGGAGTTATTTTGTTGTTGTATTTATCCTGCTTATCCTTACTGTACAAATTCTTTATATTGCGATGAAAAACCATCATGAATTTTCAAGGTGAAAAATAAAAAATCAAGGTCACTTAAGGGGAAGCTCTGCCTTCCAGTACTCTTCTTTATGTAACTGTTGATATTGCAAGAAATTACTGAGTAAATCATCTTCACCTCTGTGGAACTTTGAATCATCGTGGAATCATTGCTCTTTAAAGAGGTGTTGATACTGTATGGTACATGCCACATCGCGCTGGCCTCCCGATCGGGAGGCCGGGGTTCGAGTCCCACTCTGGTCATGCCGGTGTCCTGTGTTTCGGATGAGACAGTAAAAACCGTAGCCCCTTGTCGGGATATGCATGGCACGTTAAAGATCCCTCACTGCTTCGGATGGGTCCGTTGCAAAGGTCAAAATTTGTATGCCCCGTATCAGGCAGATCTTGTCACCATATACGTGAAATATTCGTGGTGTGACTTGTATATATATATATATATATATATATATATATATATATATATATATATATATATATATATATATATATATATGATCGATTTTCTGATATTAGGAAATCAGTGACAATTTTCAAAATATAACGAGATTTTTTGATATCACAAATTTGGATTTGCTGATATCAGAAAATATATCTTTAATTTCTGATATCGAAAATAATTCTCATATCATATAAAAAATCAGATTTTGCAATTTCGGAAATATGTGTATATAAGTCTCTGGTAATATAAAACAAATGAATTTTGATATTTAAAAATGATTTAATGATTTAAAATATTTAAGTGGTACTTGATGTTTTGCAAGTGACTCGCCAGAATGTGTACCTTATTGTAAAGGTTTTCCACCAGATTCTGCACAATAATGTACACTACACGCCAGAAAACATATGGCATGGTGTAAAGCCCATGCCATATTGTCACCAGTTTCCACAAATCGTCACTTGGCAGGCCCGTATGAAGCAATTCAAAAGTGGGGTTGGGGACCAAACTTGTAAACTCAAAACAAAGTTTGCTATATGATACCACTGTTTTAAGCTACTTTTTGTGCCAAGGAGTCTTCAGTTGCTTGAATCACATAGAGCTAGACACTGACCATAGGCGGATCTAGAATTTTTGGAAGGTGGTTTTCTGCCTGCCATGACTACTATTTTTCACTATTCTGTCTGGAAAGGGGGGGTTTGGGTTGTTGCAGCCTTGAAAATGGCCAAAAATAACCCTTTTTGGGTTAAATTTTCTGACGAAAACGGAGTTGCAATCCCCCCTCAAAATCCACCAATACTGACAGTTAATAATGAACTCATTTCCACCTCCCAAACATGGATAAAAGGTGTTCAGGGCCTGTCATTTCAACTTAGAGGCACTAAAAGGAACGGGTTGTTTGCATGAGTAAATATTTTCCAGAGCCTGAACACTTTTTAATCTTTGCATAATGAAAATAATTGTCCGTAAACCGGTTAACCACACTAGTTGAATGACGTTTGTTACTTCAATTGACCGTCCTAAGTCGGCATCGCAACCGCAGCACAATCGAATATTTTTGTAATGTCGTTTTTCCGTGTATATTTTACTATTATCATGTTCTGTGTGCATGTCCTTGGCGATTTGTGTCATACAGCTTTGTCAGATGTCTTCTGTTTTTTATTTTGTAGTATTAACGTTCAGAAAGAAAAGAACAAATTTATACATACTGCTGCAATACAACTTATAAGATTGCAAATCAATTGCATGTCAAGAATAACTTAATGAAAACAATTTAGTAAATTAGCTAACTTATGAAACAATTATGATTGGTCATACGGCCATGCTTGAACTAAAGAATGCGTCTTTACATCAACAAGCAGCGTCGAGAATTTTAGTCTGTTCAAAATTGTTGCTGATTTTTAATTTTATACACATATCAAATTCAATCAGGTGTCGCCGAGCACCTCTTATACAGGTCTACACAGAATTCATACTATGCAACGCTCGTACATTTCTCGTAGTTCACTCGTCATAAGTCATGCTAAACTTACAAACTTCTGTTTAATCTAGTAATATTCTCGTAAAAACGTCTCAAGTTTGGTGTCGAGTAAGTTGCGGACACAGATCGTTCATATGTCACCACCACCACCACCACCACAACAACAATCGTGCCATTGTGTGTCGGTCATTTGGAAGAATTTGAACTCTGCTTTGTCGAATATCTCATGTCTTTGAGTGTCAGTTACCTGATATCTCATGTCCTAGTGTGTCGATTACCGGATATCTCATGCTATTGCGTGTCGGGAACCGGATATCACATGTCATTGTGTGTCGGGAACTGGATATCGCATGCCATTGTATGTCGGTTACCGGTTAGCAAATGCCATTGTGTGTCTTTTACCTGATAATTTATGCCATTGTATATCGGCTACCTGATATATCATACCACTGCGTGTCGGTTACCTGATATATCATGCCAGTGTATATCGACTACCTGATATATAATGCCATTGTATATCGATTGTATATCGGCTACCTGATATATCATACCACTGTGTGTCGGTTACCTGATATATCATACCACTGTGTGTCGGTTACCTGATATATCATACCATTGTATATCGGTTACTTGATATATCATGCCATTGTATATCGGTTACCTGATATATCATACCATTGTATATCGGCTACCTGATATATCATACCACTGTGTGTCGGTTACCTGATATATCATACCACTGTGTGTCGGTTACTTGATATATCCTGCCATTGTATATCGGTTACCTGATATATCATGTGCCATTGTGTGTTGGTTACCTGATAGGATCGAAAATCACCACAACAACGACAACAATCGTGCCGTCTGTCATTTAGAAATGTTTGAACTCTGTTTTGTCGAATATCTCATGTCTTTGAGTGTCAGTTACCTGATATCTCATATCATTGTGTGTCGGTTACCTGATATATTATACCACTGTGTGTCTGTTGCCTGATATCGCATGCCATTGTATATCGGCTACCTGATTTCTCATGCCATTGTATATCAGTTACCTCATATCTCATGCCATGGTATATCGGTTACCTGATATATCATGCCATTGTATATCGGTTACCTGATATTTCATGCCATTGTATATCGGTTACCTGATATCTCATGCCATTGTATATAGGTTACCTGATATATCATGCCATTGTATATCGGTTACCTGATATATCATGCCATTGTATATCGGTTACCTGATATATCATGCCATTGTATATCGGTTACCTGATATATCATGCCATTGTATATCGGTTACCTGATATTTCATGCCATTGTATATCGGTTACCTGATATATCATGCCATTGTATATCGGTTACCTGATATTTCATGCCATTGTATATCGGTTACCTGATATCTCATGCCATTGTATATCGGTTACCTGATATCTCATGTCATTGTATATCGGTTACCTGATATCTCATGTCATTGTATATCGGTTACCTGATATATCATGCCATTGTATATCGGTTACCTGATATTTCATGCCATTGTATATCGGTTACCTGATATCTCATGCCATTGTATATCGGTTACCTGATATATCATGCCATTGTATATCGGTTACCTGATATATCATGCCATTGTATATCGGTTACCTGATATCTCATGTCATTGTATATCGGTTACCTGATATATCATGCCATTGTATATCGGTTACCTGATATTTCATGCCATTGTATATCGGTTACCTGATATTTCATGCCATTGTATATCGGCTACCTGATATATCATACCATTGTATATCGGCTGTCTGATATATCATGCCATTGTGTGTTGGTTACCTGATAGAATCTAAAATCTCTTTTGTCGGATACCCACATAACATATTGTTGATTAATTTCCAGAATCCGCATAGTGTTGTGTCAAATGTCAACACAAATCCACACGGTATCCTGTATCGGTTATCCACCGAAATCCACGCTGTACTGTATTGATGAACTGTCCAAAAATCTTCGGTATTTTGAGTTAGTAACACCATAATCCACATTTTGTTTTGTCGATTACCCCCCAGAATCCGTACAGTGTCGTGTCCATTATCCACGTTCGTTGTGTCGTTTACCCACCAGAATCCTCTCTGTTGTGGCGGTTACCTATTTGATACCATGTCGGTTACTTGCCAGAATCGACACTATGTTGGCTGGGTTACCCCTCAAAATTCACAACCTTTTGCATCGGTTACCTGCCAGAATATGCATATATCGTGTCGATTACCCGTCATATTCCACTTTATGTTTGTCGTGTCCTGCTTATCATTACGTCAGCCATGATGTACTACACCTGGCCCTTGCCGCCATATTGTAATTTGCGCCGACTAATTAGGATGAAATGATAGTAACTATTAATATTTAGTTTAACGAAATGAAATAATATATCTCGCAGGGTTCTGTTTACATTTTCACAATAGGACGAGACTGCTGACCAGGTCCATTGTGTAAAGGTCAGAATGTTAATGTTAGAGATCCATAAAAAAAAGTTTTATTGATAAATCAAAACAGCATTATCTGAATAATTCAGCCTGGGTTCATTTAATCTGTGTGCGATATATTTTCAGTTTGTGCAGAATTTTTATCTTATTTATCCTTTTAGAATGAAAAAGAACTCATGAAAGTTCAGGTTACCCCACAAGTTGGTATTTATAGTTATTATCACACTGGACGTTTTCTATCGACGCGAGATCAAAGCATACAATAGGTTTGTATTAGTCAACTTTCCTATCTTAAGGTTTAGCTCCCAATCAGTTACGTACCCTTACCAGTCACTCCCTTATCAATTGTACGTCAATCACAGGGATAAGCAGTATTCTGAATTTAGAATTAAGTGGTCTTAATACATGAATATAGCCCAAATGAGCATTTTAATTTCCCCTCCCCTTTAATCTTTTAACCATTTATTTTCCATTCTGCTTAGAGTTTAGGATAATATAAATAATGTTATCAATTAAGTTTCAAAATTTGATAAACAAGATCCGTTGAAAGTTGACAAATTTACTCAACATCGATATTTTTATACAGTGTATATGTACATATATATATCTCCGAGATTTCACTTATAACATTCTAACTAAATTGTCCAGGCGATATGTATACCTTTACTTACGTAGTGTTTTTACTCTTGAGTTTCACAGTAAGTATCCCTCACCGGATTGTATATTTATAAGTAATAATGCTGCTAACATATTGTTATTATTTTTCATCCAATGCATAATTTTATTATCTGCTTTCTTTTGTTGACAAATACAAAATTCTGTATGAAAATCATTATACAGAATCTTGCTAAATGAGTTTCATTATCATAATTTTAAAATATACATCACTTACACTATATACAATATAATTAATTTTGTGTATCATAATTTAAATGAATATTATTATGCAAATTGCTTTCTTTAGATATGTGATGGCAGATACCTCCGACCAATCCCATTCAGTGCTGATAAAGGACATCACATAATGGATGAAGAGAAAATGGTCATTTTCAGTGACCAGTACACAGTAAGGGTTACGTACAGTCTAAGACTTTTCAAGGGGTTGGATTCCTAATAATTAAAATAATTAGACTCTTACTGAAGAAATAAATGTGCTATCATATCTATTTTCGAGTAATTTCTTTCTAGATTATTTTGAGTAAATCAAAACATGTTATATTATACACTATTCAATCTTCTGAACGAAAACCAGGATGAAAAAAATGAAGTTTTGCCGTTAACGTGTTTAAACATAAATCCAATGTACCTTTTTACGTTAGCTGCGGAGCTGTACCTGTGTACGGCAAATCGCAAGCAGATTAACGTTTCACCCAAATATAACGCGTCATAATGTATTTTGCCATCAATATGATCGATTTGGAGGAAACAGTGATCATTTTGTTTTCAATTTAACAGCTTCGCGGTTACCGTGAAAACATATTTGAAGGAGTAATGAAAAATTATCAATGTAGAGAAAAATGATTTTAATTATTTACTATTTTAATTATTGTCTTTGCTTATATCAATAACTAAAGCAGCAGATTACAATGCTTGGATTTTATATACACTGAAATGAGAAAAACTAGGTATACTGTTTCGTTAGATCGCCAAAGAATAGTAAATCTACCTATAATTATATACCATAATTTGTGGTCGACTTTTTATTTTTTAATCATAATAGATGATTACTTATAATGCAGGGCTACACAGCGATACGTGATCCAACCTTTCGGGCATGCTTTATCACTAATTATGACCCAGAGTGGAACCTTCAAAATGAGGAAAAACAAGCTTATGTGGATTCAAAGGTATGGCACGATATCATTATTGTGATTTATCTTGCTATAATTTACATATTATACTCATGTTTCTACATGTATAAAATTTTAAAGGAATATAAAAATTCTTAACAACATTATAAACGAAATCAAGCAGAGAATCTGTAGTTATTGATGAATAGCTATTGATTTAACAATTATCTAAGAAGAACCATAAAATATTTTTATCTCGTGCATTTATTTTCTTTCTTTTTTATCTTTTCAGATACCAAGCATTTTTCATACAGAAACTGATTTACAGATCTTCACATTAAAAGTCGGAGAAACGATTGGATCTTTATGTCGCAGTTTACGGGTATATTGGACAAATGAGATAAACGAAGAGACACGGATGGGGCATCCCGATAAGAGACGACCACCGCCGTTGTCGCAGCACAATGCACATCGTCCAATCTTTCATGATTCATCACCAAACAATAAGCCATCTAATCGAAATCCTCCGCATGAATTCCGAGTTCCAACAAAAAGACCAGAATTTCCAAGAAGGCCAGAGCTCCCAACAAGAAGACCAGAATTCATTAATGCCCAAACAGGAGTTGGTCATGTCAGACAACCAACCAGGAGACCGGGACATATCAGAATTCCGACTAGGAAACCAGAATACCAAGGCATTATGGCAGCTAAACATGTACCGGCACCACAACCTGTTCATGGATTCAAAAGAGAACCAGCGCCACACCCTATTCAGATGTTACCGAGAGAACATGGACTAGCACGGGTGCCCCGCCCCATGTTACAGGGCCTTCCAAGGCTCGTAAGCAAAAACATCAACTCTAGAAGACTTGTACTGGAACCCAAGAAAATTATACAAAAAGACCCAAAGCTGATGTCAGACATTTCGAAGAATAATGAATTTAAACAGAAACACTCCAAATCTGCAGATATTTCGTCACCTTAAATATATAAAAACAACTTTGAACATTCACTATCAGCGATTAAGCAATACGGTGTGTGAAACTAAGGTAGCTTATCAACAATATCATGTCATACTTTCATCAATAAAATTGTATCTATTATATACCATTTTTCGTGATATTGGAGTTGGAGTTTTGTAGGAAACATAATAAAATAATCAGGTATGACACGCCCACTTTGAAAAAATGATGTGTGCATAGTCACTTTAACAAAATTCTTTGATACAGGTTCTATAGAGTAAAAACACTTAACTTTCAATGAATACACGCATGAAGCCATATAATTCGTGTAGTTTTACAATGCAGTGATCATGGAACCGCGTAGCTCAGTTCGCTTAGATGCTTGACTCGTGACCGAGAGGTTCCGGGATCGAGTACTGACGGTGTCCTTTCAGGTTAGACTGTAATAATCGAAGGTCCATATCACGGTAGACGTGGCACGTAAACATCTCTCAATGCTTCTGACGGATCCCTTTACATCCATTGCATCAACAAATGTCGTCACCATATACAATAATCCCGGAGTGACGTAAAACAAAATTCAACTAGAGCTGTCCTAACGGGACAAATACCCCGCGCTGCATCATTGAAACATGCAATAATTCATGCCAAGATACATCATAAGTTATTATAAGACAGGATAAAGTGGTTTTATTTCTCGTCATTAAGCGATTGACTCGTGACGGGAGCGGCTAGCCAAACAGGAGACACAATCTTCCTTTAGACACATAGTTTTACTTCTTCTCTCGGACAAGTGGTTTGACTTCATATTTACAGAGATCTTTCGATGCCTGCCATGGTACATTATCGTGAGTGTCACGTTAACATGACAACAGCTACTAGTACTTTCGTATTTGTATTATTGATGTATACTACTGTTTTAAACATTTTTAGTTTCAAAAAACAGAAAGGAAAAGAAAAGAAATATAGATTAACCTTTCGCCTTTTCTTTGACTCGAAACATGAACCTCCAGTGACTACAATGAGGAATGATCTATCTCATTTGTGTAAAGTCACATATTATGGCGTCATTACCTAACTAGGAAGAAGATCTACTGCTAACAAAAACCACTGAGCCAGGTGCTCTTTTATCACAGACAGAATAACTATGTTGATAAATCACCTGTTTATGGCACCTTTCTAATTGATATATGACGGTAAGACATTACAAAGAAAGTTAGCACAACTCAGTAAGCCCACATAGCTTGTGGATGAGAGGTCCTGAGTTCAAATTCCAATGGCAGCTTGTTGGTACTCTGTCTATCGGAGACTTGTTTGCTAGAATCTGGTTTTACGCAACACTTAAATTATTGGACCAATATGGTGACGGCATCTTCTTGATGCAATGCAGAGAAATCTAGACCTATACAAAGGACCCACCTAAAGCAGTAAGGGATCTTCAATGTGCCACGTCTACTCCAGCATGGGATCTCAGGTCTTACAGTGCAAAAGACAGTGCACTTACAAGCCCCTGGCAAGACTTGAATTCTGGACCTCTCAGTCACAGTCCAAGCACCTAATCGATTGATCTTGGCCGGCTTCTTTCAGATAAGATAGCTTATGATCGAAGCCTTATCATGATAGACATCAGGACCGGGTTGCTCAAAACCTTGGCTAAAGTTATCCAGTGGTTAAATTTGTCCACTGGTTAAAATGCTAAGCATTTTTAGCTAACCAATGGACAATTTTTTCCAGTTTCTGTTGCTCAAAATGTAAGCTGACCGTCGGTTAACTAACCACTGGATAACTGATTTAACCAGTGGTTAGTATCCCATTGCTAGTTAGCCTACAAACTAAAAATGGCAACAAATTTTATCCGGTGGTTAAATTTTAGCCATTGGATAAGGGATTTAACCAGTGGAAAACTTTAGCCAAGGTTTCGAGCAACCCGGTCCAGGAGGTCTTTTAGATAAACACCGTAAGTTCAGACGTAAAGTTTACAAAGGTAGATGTAAGCGTAATTTTGGACAAAAACCGTTTCACCGTAAACATAGCGTAAATCTACGTGTATATGGTGACGTTACTTATTTTAATGAGAAATCGACGACAGAAAATCAAGAAAAGAAAGAATTTTCAGACAAAGATCAAAGCCAATGGATTTGAATAATATTTATTATTACCGTTGGGTCAATCCCGCTGCTGGTGGACTGATAGTTCCCGAAGGTTATTACAAAGCCAGTTTTCATTGTAAAATTACGGAGTATATACATCATGCATACTTCTGCCCTTAGATTTCTACTTTTGTTCTATACTTTTTGGTCAATTTATCAATTAGTTTGATCTTCAAATATTTACAGTTTGGAATTCCCCCATTTCTTCCATGAGCTTCATCGAAGAAATATAAGTTGTTGAAATGTGTATATGGTGCACTAAATTTATACAGGTACACACATGTATGTTTTGATGTCTTTTATGTTGATAGAACGATATTAGTTTCCAGAGAATACAAGAAGAAAATAGTAAACATGTCTGAGCTTCGATTTAGAAGGGCATCACATATATTTATATCCCAGCCAACAAGGTTTGGGGGCGTATATAGGAATCACCCTATTTGTCTGTCTGTTCGTCTTTTCACATTTGTCCGGGCCATACCTTATCCCCTTGTCGGATCTGGATAATATTTCACACAATTTTTATACATGACCCAAGGGTGTGTCATGACCTAGACCCATGGTCATATCTTCAAGGTCAAGGTCACAGTGCACGCATAGCAAATTTTTTGTCCGGGCCATAACTTCTTATCCCCTTATCGGATCTGGATAATATGTCAAACAATTGTTGTTCATAACCCGAGAGTGTGTCATGACTTTGGCAAAAGGTAATGTCTTCAAGGTCAAGGTCACAGTGCGTACCTAGCCAAAATCCTTGTCCAGGCCATAATTTCTTACTGCCAAGTTGGATTCTTATCCAGGATAATATTTCACACAATTGTTGTCAATGACCCAAGGGTGTATCATGACCTTGACTCAAGATCATATCTCCAAGGTCAAGGTCAGAGTACACACTTGGTCGAAATCGTTGTCTAGGCCATAACTCCTTATTGCTATGTTGGATCTGGATAACATTTCATACAATTGTTGTTCATGTCCAAGGATGTGTCATGACCTCCACCGAAGTTCATATCTTCAAGGTCACAATGCACACATAGCCGAATCCTTGTACATGGCATAACTTCTTACTTGGATCTTGATAATAGTTCACACAATTTTTGTTCATGACCCAAAGGGGGACTCAAGATCACATCTCCAAGGTCAAGGTCACAGTGTACGAATTTTCAAAATCCTTGTACGGGTCATTGCTTCTTACTTCTATGTAGGATCTGAATAATATTTCACACCATTATTTTCCATGATCTAAAGATGAGTATCACATTGTACGGATGGTGTTGTCCGTCTGTCTGTCGATGGAACTTGTTCGGGCCATAAATTCTTCCTTTTACTTTGGAGGGAGATCAAATTTTATACAATTGTTGTTCATGACCTAAGGGTGTGTCATGACCTTGAACCAAAGTCATATCTACAAGGTCAAGGTCACAGTGCATACATAGCCAGAATTCTTGTCCGAGTCATCACAACTTCCTTTTAATTTGGAGGGAGAGAATATTTTACACAATTATTGTCCATGACCGAAGTGTGTGTTATTACTTTAACCAAAGTTATATCTACAATGTCAATGTCACAGTGCACACATAGCCAGAATTATTGTCTGGGGCATAACTCCTTCCTGTTATATTGCTGGAAAACTATATTTTACACAATTGTTGTCCATAACCCAAGGATGTGTAATGACCTTGAACCAAGGTCATATTTACAAGGTCAAGGTCAGAGTGCATACAAAACTGTTTGTTTTCCTTGATTATATCTCAAAATGCACAAGTGGGTTGGTTGATTGGTGTTTTAGGTCGCTTTCAACAATATTTCAGTTATATCGCGACATGTAAGCAGGAGGTTACCAACCTCTTAAACATAGTGACGCAACCGGGAATCGAACCCGGATCGTCGGTGCCGCAAGCCAAGCGCTTAACCACTACACCAAGCCTGCCACTCACAAGTGGGACATCCATTACACTTGTACCAGTGATGTATCTTGGCATGAATTATTGCATTCAACTTTGTTGCCATGGGGGTATTTGTCCCATTAGGACAGCTCTAGTTCATTTTATATCATAGAAATTACAAATTATAAATAATACTGATAAAATGGAAATTTCATATCTCATTATTAAATCTAATTCAATAAATTTAAAATACGAATCAATATAAATGTCAACCACAAAAAAGGAGAACTAGTAAACAGAACATTTGTGTCATGTGAGAAGATAAAATGAGAGTGATGGTGACATTGACCTTGAATATGATTGTGACCTTCATCAATAGTTTGTTATAGTGAATATCTATACCATGTTTCATGAGTATATAATATATTTCATCATGGTTATGGCCTGTATCACCTAAGTGTGATAAGACAAACAGACAGATGGAAAATGGACAGGCAATACAAAATCTAAACATTCAACAAAGGACTTTTTGAGAAAACATACATGCTCTCCATAGGCATCTAATTTCTGCATGTTACGTACACACATATACACCATCCACTAAGTTTTACTTTTGCATTTCAGGCTCAAAGTCATAAGGACAGGTGTAAACTCTCTACATTTATGTCTACATTTATTAATAGATATACACTGTTTAGTGAAACAGCAGCCAGCACATTACATATCCCTTACTTCTTCAGATGGATTTGCTGCATAGTTTAAAATTTCTTTGCATTACAGGCGGATGCTGTCCCCATAAAATGAAATAATCTTTGCAAAGGTTATATAGGAAAGAAACATTACAAAGGGTATGTCTTACAAATATCACAAATAAATAACAAATTTTATGCATTGTTATAAAACATCATATATTTTCATTTAAAGACAATTTTCAATCAATACATACTAATTTGTCAAAATTTTCTCTTAATTCTTTAGGAAACAACAGCATACAAGAATAAAATTTGTATAATAAAGTTCCTGCTCTTACTACTGAAAATGCAATGTAAATTGTAATACATAGTAAAAAGTTATTGTTCATTTATGGCAAATAAATCACTGAAATAACAAAATGTCCTAAAGTCCTTGTTACATCATATTGTCAGTACCGAAAGCACAACAAATCTTCATATTTGTAAATAATGTATTCAAAAGATCATCACAATCCAAGCTAATATTAAAGTCATGCCTCCGTATGGTGTGATATAACGAATGCTACGGTTTCCTGTCAGGGCATGTGCATAACAACTCCCACAAAATAACATGATTCCTGCAGTCATCAAAGTACCAGTCTGAAATACAAAAAGTTATTAAAACAATGACTCATGTTGTTATAAATAACAGGCCCTTCTCAAATTTGTAAATGAATGTTTACATTTAGTTGACTTTCAATTATTATAGAGATGATGTAATAAGCTAATGTACCATACTTTGTCTACTGACATAGCTATTTCAAAGTGTCCAACATAAAACCTAATTCAAAGTCTGTTAATGAGATATATGATTATACAATATTTTATTATACACCCAAGTCACTATGAAAGAGGTTACAAACACCAATATGTTTTACCATTAGATATAAGAGTAAACCAATAGTATTTTATATATCTTTACCAGAACAGGTCTTGATGTAAGTGGACAAGCCATCAGTGCTATGCTATGAATCAGGTGCATCTTATTCCCAACATCAAACACCTGTGAATAACATATACATATATTTATAAATTGCATTCTTGGCGTCCTTAATCAACAATAAATCCCAGCATTCACAGCAGTAAGCAGAATATATCAGGCTTTTTGTTGTTGTTGTAATACTATATATTTAATTAATAATATGGTTATATTATATATAAACATAAAATTTATATTCAATTTTTTTTTCAAAACATGATTAGTCATTTCTCTGATATGTATATTTCATTTAAAAAAAATTTGTGACTTTTCTTCAGAATTCTTATTCCAAATCTCTTAACAGATGGTATCTTCTACTAAATAAATCTGATTTTATATTACTTCAGTATTTAGTAGGACCAAAAAGAAGAATACCTATTATTCAATTAAGGGTCTAAAAAATATTGGATAAGTCTGCACTGTTTTGTTAAATAATTTTTTTCTTGGGAGGGTGGTATTGAAATTCAATTCCAATCAATCAATAATCAAGTGTTCAAGATAACATACAGGTTTAATACCTAAATAGTATTATGCCTAATATTAGAGTTTTGTTTTCAAGACCAAAAAAAAAAAGAATATTCTTAAAGGGAAACACATTTATTTATATAAATTTCAACAAAATGCAAGTCTTAAACAGTGAGAAATGAGAAAATTCTGAGAGAAGAAATATTGGGTCAATCAGCCAAATTACAAGAATGATCTGCTCATTTGAATCAAAGGTATTTTTTGTTTTGGCTTAATGAATATACTGAACCTTTTTCAGTTTTTCTGTATCTGGGTCGCTTGGCTTTAAACCTGAAAAAAAATATCAAATATAATTCATTTCATTAATTTCTACTGATTTGAAATTGACACATTGACAAAATGTCAAAATTTTGATTTCAGTATGGAACCAAAACAGCAACATTTCTTCACATATCCCTCTAGATCATTCCTTTGCATTCTGTTTGTCTCTGTGTGCAGCTGGTCTGAAGAACTTTGTCAAAGGAGTGTAACTTCTATGACCTACTTTTGCCTATAGTGGTGCCATCTGTTGACAGATCTGGATGAAAAACAACAACACTTGTTGGGGATAATGAATACTTCATTCCCACCAAGTTTTATAAAATCATTCAAGTGGTTCTGAAGAGGAACTTGAAAATGTGAAGAAAACATATCCCCCCCCCTCCCCCCACCTTTCACATTTTTTTATGGTCTTAAAAAAATTAATTAAAAATTAAAAATTGACATATTGACAGAATTCTTTCACAGTAACATTCTTTTCCATAAATATGATTAAAAGACACCAAATTAAAGCATCATTATCACCTATTGGGGAAAAATGGCATTTATCTGCTGTGAAATCACCAAGTCCAAGAAAATGTTGAAAAAAAAAACCCATCTAATTTTGACTTAGGAACAGAACCAAAAACAACAACATTTCTTCACACATCCGTCTAGATCATTCCTGTGCATGAACTTTGTCTCTGTAAGCAGACGGTCTGAAGAAGAAGTTTGTCAAAGGAGGGTAGACCCTGTGACCTACTTTTGTCTGTGATGGCGCCACCTGTCAATGGATCAGGACAAAAAACTACAACCCACTTAAGGGGATTATGAGTACTTCTTGCCTATAAATGTTACATAAAAATCTTTCTAGTAGTTCTGAAGAATAAGTCAAAAATGTGAAGAGTCTATGACAATGGAGGACGGACGGACACTAAATGACATGAAATGACAATAACTCACTTGAGCTTTTGGTTCAGGTGAGTTAAAAAGAAAGTGTGCATCTTATACTCGAGTGAAAATGGAAGAAAAAAAAGGAGTTACTGGCTCAGTTATGTGGCAGAAGTCACCATGGAGCTATACAGTACATGAATATAAATAATATACTAGAACGTATAACACATTACAAAAATATTTGATTGAAGTGCAATTACGATACTGACTTAGGACGGTCATTTAATTTGACAAAAGCCAAACAAATGGTGTGGTTAACCGGTTTACGGGCCCACCTTCCCACTCACCGTAACAGCAGAACAATCAAAGGACGTACATTTAAAAATTTATAAATAATCCTCCATGTGAAGAACAAGGGTCAACAGGTTTCGCATATTGAGAGGTCATAAAAATATAAACACGTAAGGTATTGTAAAACACATATTGGTATAAAAATATATGCGACATCAACATGATAAACCGTGCTCTGCTAAGACCCTAGATCTGTAGAAGTCCCGACTAACAGTCAAAGGGGACCAGGTTCAGGACCATGTCTCCTCTGAAAGAGGTTTGGACAAGGCCCGTCATATAGTCCCCATCGCCCTGTTAGTCAGCGTGCAACGTTCAAGTAAAAGTCTGCATAAGGCTGTAGAGGGGCCAAATACAAGACCTATAGTCTTTTTGATGATCTCAATATCATATTGTCTATTTAGGAGACGTTTGATCATGATCATGAGCCGAGCACCTTATCCGCTAGGCCACACCGGCTTAGTTATGGAAGAATGAAAATAAGTAAAGTAATGATATAACCAAATATAACCTATATTCTTAGCAGTAGATTGGGCTAGAAACTCATTACCATATACTGTTTCTCAATTTGATCCTAGTTGAGTAAGGGGAATAGTAATTTCAGTGTAATGTCATAAACAGGGCAAAAGATATGGTCCAAATTGGGACTAGAGGTCAGGACTACTGCAAATGCTTTACTAACTGAGGTGCTGGGGCTAAAAAAAAAAGTCTGACTATGATGTTCCTTCCTTGCCATCATCAGCTTTCAATTCATTCAAAACGAAATTAACACAACTATCTTGAATACCCTACAGTACATATACAATTAACTCGCATATAAGCCAAGATGAAGGCTGGATATCCAGCAGAGAAAAGATGGGCATGTTGGATTTTGAACTCTGGAGGTACTGTCTATATGCTGTATTGATAAACATGTAATACTACCTGAGCTTACTGGGCTGACAATCAAGTTTACAACAATGGTGATATTTTTTTCTGGGGATGTGTGAGGGTGTTTAATGAAAGAAGTTTGAACTCTGGTATGTAACAAAACTGAACATCAGAACCTACAGAATACATATCTTAACACACATTTTACAAAAAACCAGGTCCACAATCTCTATTTTTAGATTTTATAATCAGAGTGTCCCAAACTTCACTGAGGCCGTAGTTTCGTCCTTCGCTTAGGATCCACCTGAAGTGAAACAGTGATATTTTACATACAGTTGTATAATGTGACACAGGGCCTTCAGCCGTCTCACCAAAAACACAGATAGGAAGGCAGGAGATGATAAAATACCTTAGAATAACCAAAGGTGACAGGCAGAGTGACAATCCTGGTCCTTTCATTTGAAGTCCATTGACCTTGGTGTGATACACTAGACTAACCTGCCCCTTAATTTGGCATTGAACAGTATAAAATAATCCCAATTTTCAATGTATGAGTTCAAAACAACGTTATACCATGTTCTCCATATGCTGCCATAGACACCGCTATAGCCCCTGAAAGCCCTGCCAATCTGACGAAATGTCGCCCTGGGACACTTGCCATGTCTACGATGCTTTTATCAACTGCTTTCACTTCTCCAATTTTTTTCTGAAGACCAATGGCCCCAGCGCTATAGTTAAGCAAATCAACGGTTGTCTGTGCTAGTGAATATAACGAATCAGTCATTCTCTTTACAACTGCAGGTCCTTTCCTGTAGGACTCTCTCAGTCTAATCTTCGATACAACATAAATCTGAAACTGAAAGTGAAAGTAACATGTTGTCGCTTAGGGATCTAACTAAATTTCAGAACAGAACGGAACCACAGCAACAAGAAAAATAAAAGTATCCTCCCCAAAGCTCATTCTGCTTCTGCTTTTTTGGGGTACCCGACAAGACTCTATTGATCAATTGGCTATGGTACTACTCTGTAGTGCTTCATAGCCCCTTCATTTTTTGAACGAGCGGAGCGCAACTACTATTTAATATTGCCCACCCTATCTTGTATCTATAGTTCAGTAGTGTATGCATGTGCTGAAAGGTTGTGCTTATCACCATGATATCATGTACTGGATGGTTCGTACTTCCAACGGCGTTTTGGCAGGTGCCAAAGCACCGGAATATTTCTGCTGCAGCATCAGATACCCACCCAGCCCTGGCTATTAGATCTACTCTCCCAATGCCGCCGGGAGAGAGAGAGAGAAAGGGTGGTATTTTGAATTAGGCACCATCCATTTGATAAACTGGAAAGGGGGGGGGGGTTCATGCCGGCAGGGACTTATATATCTAGATATATAAGTCCCTGATCCCGGCCAGATATTTTTTTTCACTCAACCTTGGGGAATCGGATGATTTTTTTCCCAGTAGCTCGAAACTCTCTCTACAAATCAAATCGGTTCCTGACATCATGCGATTGCTCGAAGTTTACAATTTACTGTCACATCTCTCCTCTTGGTTACAGAATGGTCGATTTCCAATAAAAAGTACTTAATAGGATAAACTCGTAAAGAACATTGTTACCGACCATCACATTGAGAGGCGCTCCGAAAGAATGTATTCTCAAAGTGATTTTACAAGATTTCTATCCATAACGGAACATTCTAGTCCTACGGCAGTTTCGAAAACTCCAATTAACTGTTTTGATATACCTATATGTAAATTCATCTGTAGGATAATCACTGATTCAAATACCGATGAACGAATCCTTCAAATCAGAGACATATATAATATGTGTATATATGTCTCTGCTCAAATCTGCAACTTGTACTCGAATATACATCTTCACGCTTCCTGCAGCTGCAGTGAGACTGCTTCTCTAAGAGAGTTTGGTGGCAAGAGATTCTGGATATTTGTGGTATCGATATGTGTATTGAACTTGCAGAATTACGCGATGAAGAGTTTTTTTTCAACTCTATTAAGTCACCCATCGTCTGAAACCCACGGGGTAGATCGTACCTCACAAACCCAGTGGGACAATAACAACAGAAACATTTCGAAGGTGTGTCTGAATTCCTGTGATCTCATTGGTCCATCATGACACCGTGATGGTCCAATGAAACGACACCTTATATCGACAATATGGGGTTATATTACCTTTGTCCGTGATAAGATAAGATAAATTTTATTTAACGTCGGCATGGTTATATAAGCAAATAACATTAGCTCTGCAGAGCTATTGCACCGACCATTACATTAAGATATATAAATAGCATTAGAGAAGCATAAATGTTTAGCATTATACATTAGAAGACAAACAGTATATGTATGTTGCTTTATATTTGTATATCACAGGCATGCAAAGGAGACAAGAGGTAAGATATATCTCACAGGCATGCAAAGGAGACAAGATGTAAGATATATCATAGTCATGCAGAAAGAGAGAGCTATACACATCACAAACATGCAATAAATGAAAAAATAAAAATAATAGTAAACAAAAGCAGAGCACAGCATCAGCAACAAAAGTTTAATTAACAAAAGATATGTGCTGCAAGATTTCAAATTAAAAGAATCTGAAGATTTTCAGAAATATGCTTTGCAAGCTTTGCTTATATTAGCCGTAAGTAGTGGCCCTATACAATCTGATTAAAACCATATCGTTATTCCGCTTCTCTATTTGTTCCATTGCGTATAAAGATCTGGTGAAACCCCGTAAAGGTTCACATTCTGGTGACCTCTGATTTTCAGCCAATCAGTGGATCGGCTACAAAATCTTAGGGATGGAATTAACATTCACAGCGTGCGTGACCCACAAGGTAGTTTTGGAACGGTGCTCGTTACATATTGCGTCACTATCACGTGCCTAGCCGAGTCACTGATTGGCTATGGGAAATAACGGTTTCAGTGACTCAGACGTCATCAAAGGTCACCAGAACGTGAACCTTAACGGGGTTTCACCTGATCTTTATACGCAATGGAAGAGAAGCGGAATAAAGATATAATTTTAATCTGATTGTGGCCCTATATGAATGACCTATCATTCATATAGGGCCAGTACTTGCGGCTATGGTTATATGTATTTATTAACGTTACGGATAACTTACTATGTGAGTGTTCGAATAGTAGAACCAAGTCACATGCTTGTATGAAATAATATCATTGGTCAGTAGTTATGCTACGAGGCATGTCTTGTTTCGACTAGGTTTGTTGGGTCATTCGAGCCTTTGCCACGCGACGAGCAAGTTTAGTTTTATTTTATAATAATAAAAATATTAATATCATTATTGTTTACATGAAAAAAAAAAAAAACAACTAATTTTCTATGTATGAGTGTTCATAATTTCTTTTCATTTCAGATTTTTTTCTGACATGTGGTTCTTTCATATTGGACATTTAGGGAGAAAGATTGCGTTTGATGCTTTTGTATTTACTGGTGTAATATTAAAGTGCTTTTGTGACAAGAGGCATCTCCCAAAGAAGTGTTGAGTTTTTGTTAATAAATACTTTAGGATCGTTTGAGATGGGCGAATTAGAATATAAGGAGAGACGCGATGTCTTCATATCTGTCAAAACAGAAATTCAAACACTTACTTTCGTAAGTAGGATGGATTTGATTAGTTGTGGGAGCGGTGTCTGGTGACATGAATATTAATGAGTTCCGAAGGTTTTTGTTTGTATTGTCCCACGGGGTTTATGAGGTACGATCTACCCCGTAGGTTTCAAACGACGTTAGGTCGCCGTACTTCTAACCGATCTAACAGATTGTTCAATATAACAAACTTCCGTTATGTATACAATTCTGTATCTGAATGTAAAGATGATGGATAAATCCAAAGCACAAGTCCAAAAATCATAAAACCAGAGGACATACAAAATCAGTGAAAATGAAAAACAAATGGAAAATAACAAAATATGTCTACTTGAAGAGCATATGTGAACCCCTGTGATGGAGTGAGATCAGGTGCCCTGCTTGCTAGCAACACCCGTCACATATACCCAGTAGAAAGAGTCAGATCGTGTAAATTCCATATGTATTTATATATGGAGAAGTCGAAGTAGGTAACCTTCTAGTATAGAAAGTGTCAAATCTGTGTAAAATGATCGGAATCGGTCTCAGTCCAGAATATCATTTAAAAGTCTGGATAACGAGATATCATATGGAGTAATAAGAGTCTCGTAACGACCATAGAATTTCTTCAGTGACGTTGCTAGTCTAGCACATATATAACCCTGGTTGAATACTATAAAGCAGTAAGGTCAGCCTTCCCTGCCATCCCCATTCCCTTCCCGGGTCCGGCGCCATAAACTGAGAATATACTTAAGTCAAAAATTTCATTTTAATTTATTCCATTATAAAACGTTCAAATAAATTTTAATGCAGAATGGTTTAATTCTATTTATCAGTAGAATAAAACTAAATAAAATCTAAATCCCAGTATTAATTCATTTATGAACAGAAGAATATGAATTTTTGACTTAAGTATATTCACAGTTTATGGCGCAGGACCCCGATCTCACTTCATTTTGAACAAGTACACATTATTATTCTTGCACTTGTGTATATAAGCTATGGCTTTGTTTTGAATGATTATTAGTATACTGTGATCTCAGTTGGCTGGACTGAATGGTTCCGTCTCTGTTTGCTCCCGTTTGTGTTGTGTCGCTGGGACGGGGACGAGATCCGTTGGGACTTGTTCCGTATCGGTAGCGGTCGGTTTAGGTACGATGGGTTTGCAGTCGATTTTCATGCGGTTTTCGCAGTGGTTCGGCTTGTGCAGCTGTATTTCGTGCATGTCTGCCTGTCGGGTCGTGTTAGCATGGGAAGGTGTTGTTTTCGTCCTTTTTCCCGACTACGGTATCGGGTCGTTGTCCGGGGGTGATACATTCGAGGGGGGCGGCCAATCAGATTGCAGGAAACAAAATACTGCTAGTCTGATTGGTTGTCTTGCTTGGATGTGTCACGTTCGATATGAGCGGCGACTTGGTGTTTGTGGTGGGGAGGAGGGATGTGAATGGCATAGCTAGGAGTGGGTGGATATGTGTTGTGTGCAGTTGTCCGGGTTGAGTAGTTGAGAGGTTTGCGTGGGGATCGGCCGAGGATTCAGCTGTATATATATATATATATATATATATATATATATATATATATATATATGTGTGTGTGTGTGTGTGTGTGTGTGTGTGTGTGTATGTGTGTAGGTGTATATGTGTGTGTTTATGTGTATGCATTTACAAATACTTATTGCATTAACACATGTATTTCCATTTGAGCTAAAGTATTTATTGCAAATACATATGTATTGCATTAAGTAATGTACTTCAATCTAATTAAAACCATATCTTTATTCCGCTTCTCTCTTTGTCCCATTGCGGATATCCGCAAGAGGACAAATAGAGAAGCGGAACGTGGAATAAAGATATGGTTTTAATCAGATTGTAATGTACTTGTATATTCTCCTTAATCTATTATGTTAATTTACTTCATACTATTATGATGTATATACTGTTGTATTGAAATCTTCATGGTAGGAAACAAAGATAGAAAGAAACTAATATATTTAGTTGTATACTAATACTAATTTGATGATAAGCACTGTCATTTTTTGACGAAATTCCGTTTTATTCACCACTGTATAATCTATGTATATAGCAGCATTCTGCCTCTATTAACCTGGTGCGCAGAGTGATCCATTCTTTTGCATAGTCAAACCCGTCTCAGCTGTGTTATCCGACGGTAACTTGTATTTTCTCCGACGAGATGAAATGAGGGCGAGACAAGTAGCGGGAGAAGGAGGTAGGAGGTTGTAAGGATGAAAGGGGGAGACAGCTACCCCCTGTCCGCCCCTCAAGAATTGTTTTTGACATATATCCTGTACAAATATTACAGTACTCAAAAGAAAAAATAAACGCATCTGATTCTGCCGCATGACAGTCAAACACATGTGTGTATGTAATAGAGCAAACACATGTGTGTATGTAATAGAGCAAACACATGTGTGTATGTAATAGAGCAAAATTTGTATCCCGGTCACATTAGTGTGCAGTCTAACTTCATGTTGATTTCTGAAGCGTATTCATGAACAGACACAACAAATAATTCTTATCCTATCTTTTATCAAAAAGATTTGCCACAAATTAATTAAGTTGAAAAAAAGTTAAAAGATATTGTTTCTAAAAGATATCAGCAGCTTATACCTGTTCTTGAACAATGAATAAAAGTTACTGCGTACCTGCTCATTAACTATTAAACTATTATTTGAGACTGGGAGATATTGGGGTATTACTAGGTGAACATTATATCTATCTATCTATCTATCTATCTATCTATCTATCTATCTATCTATCTATCTATCTATCTATCTATCTATCTATATATCTGTCTGTCTATCTATCTATCTATCTATCTATCTATCTATCTATCTATCTATCTATCTATCTATCTATCTTTCTTTCTTTCTTTCTTTCTTTCCTTCTATCTTTCTTACTTTCTTTCTTTCTTTCTTTCTTTCTTTCGGATTATATATATATATATAACATTCAAATAAAGTCAGTATTATATCTAATTTTTCATGAAAAATGGAAGATGCCTATTTCATTTCCTGTTTGTTTGTTTGTTGTTTTTCATATCAAAGCTCGAGGTAATAATAACGAACAAAAGTGAAAATACTGGTAAAGTGTACGATTAGCAGAGAAAAATTAGTATTAGCTATAGACACACATGGTGCAGCAGACATGTAAATACATAGGCAGGGTCATATGTTTTACATTCCTTCTCCATTTACCGTAAAGTACAGATAAAATTCGAGTTTGGTCATGGTTGACCTACTTTGACCAGAGTTATGCCCTTTGACGATATAAAACATTTAGTCTCTGTGATACAGTTAAATTAGTACGTAGATTTGTTATGATAAACTACCAATAAGATTTTTGCCTCGATCGTAAACAAACACGTATGGCTTCTTTCTATGATGTGAGGAAGAATCATTGTTTTCTTGTTCTATTATTGTTTTACGCCGCTCAGTTCAAGACTGTTACACTTATATGATGGCAGCACCTGCATTGTTTCATAATTTTGTCTCATGCTACTGACGGATCCGAAGCAGTGAGGGATCTTCTTCGAGTCTTTTTTTCTGTCTCACCCAAGCAGTCAGGAATCTTTTTTTTTCGAGTCTTTTTTTCTGTCTCATCCGAAGCAGTGAGGGATCTTTTTCGAATGTTTTGTCTCATCTGAAGCAGTGAGGATCTTTTTGGAGTCTTTTTTCTGTCTCAAGATGTGTCCTCTATTGAAAAGAGAAATTTAGATACACCAAATAGAAAATCATCAATCAGAGTATTTAAGAATGATGTGGTATTGTTTTTGGTTTGACAATGAAAAGAAATATCTGATTGAGGATCCTGTTATTTAAGACAAATTATGATACGTTTATGTCTTGTGTTCATGGTGCTCAGGCGAGAAATATTGGCCAATTTTGTTCTTGTGTTTGTGATTGTAGTTCTGAAAAGGTGATTTATGCTATAATTTTGTAGCATTTTACTTAACATACAAACTCTTACTATTTATTGATTGTGATTGGAGTGGTGACGTTTTCGTTATTAATTTACGAGAGACTTATTTATTCTGTTAACCATGAGTAACCCATCATGTGATCGGTCATCAGGTGATGTCCACTGATTTTTAAAATTTGATCCTATCATGTGATCGGTCAACAAGTGATACCCACTTATCTATGACATCTGATCCCATCATATGATCGGTCAACAGGTGATGCCCACTATCTATTGCATCTGAACAGAGAATGTGATCGGTCAACAGGTGATTCCCAAACATCTTTGGCATCTGACCCAATCATATGATCGGTCAACAGGTGATACCCACTATCTATGGCATCTGAACAGAGAATGTGATCGGTCAACAGGTGATGCCCACACATCCTTGGTATCTGACCCAATCATGTGATCGGTCAACATGTGATGCCCACTCATCTATGGCCTCTGATCCTATCATGTGATCGATCAAAAAGTGATGTCCACTCATCTATGGCATCTGATCTTATCATGTGATAGGTCAACAGGTAATGTCCATTCATATATGGCATCTGATCCTATATCTCGAGAATCCATGATTGACCCTTTTCTAAAAAGTTTTTCGCCTTTACAATTTACTTTAATTCTTTTAACTATCACTTCATTCTCTCATCCTTAAATCTCTTTTTCATCCATTTCTATCTATTTTCTAATGTCGTGCATAATGTACACATAGTTATATTTTAATTTACACATTAATTCTACGATTACTTTTAGCGATAAGGTAATAGAAAATACTTTTATTTATGTATTGTAATAAGGTGATTATTAAATGTCCTCTTCGACTCGCCATACAGAATCATGTGTTGTTGACTCACTATTCAGAGCGAGTCATACAAACTTGAACGATTTAGACATCAAAGACGCGAAGTTCAGCGTTTATAAACTCCACACGCCTCAATAAAGTATAAAGAGGTCGTGTTTCTTAACACTGCATGACAAATACAATAACCATGAAGAAACAAAGAGAAAATCGAACACTTCAGCACCTCGCATGTGTAACCGACGTTTTCGCATGTTCGAATCTTAGTGAGATCCCACATCCCCAGATCTAAATTTGTCTCACCTAAGTAATTAAATGAGTTGTGTTTGGTTCTTCCCGTCCTTTGGTAAGCATTCCTGTTTAGAACTGGTAGGTATATTACACACTTACATAAGCCAAATGAAATAAAATATTCCGTAAAAGAAATATATTACTAATGCTAAATATACCAAAATCCTTTCACTTAACCCTTAGTACACCTTAGGTATTACTACCATCTCTATAGCCTGCATCAAAGGTAAAAGAAGTTATCCTGAAGATTTGATAAATAAACACATTTAAAATTTGGCTATGATTTTGAAATAATAGACTCTTTACATTGTGAGTAGTCATGGACTCGATAAATTGTACTATGAGTATGCATTTTATCTGAAGTCGAGACGAAAAAGTTCAAAGTTCTACCTCCGCTTTCCACTGATCTAAGCGTTTGAAACTGATTAAATAATTTACCCCACAAACAATTCAAAAGAAATCTTAGAATCCAGTGATCAATAAAGTCTACCTCAATGATCTCAAGTATTCTCTGAGATGATAGCACGAACAATTAGAGAGCAAAGATTTTGACGGTAAAACAATTAGGGCTCGACTGGCATCCGGTACACACTTACATATTTTGTTTTCAGTAACGCCTGACAATAGTCAATTCCTTCCTGTTACAGGATCATAAAGTACAATGTGCCCCAATATCATACGACAGACTGTATAGGAGGATCGCTGACTGTGCTCCAGAGATGGCTACATCCCTGATTCTCCTGAAGGTACGTGTAAATATTCGCCTGCCACGTTACATAACAAGTGGCTTATAGGAGTATGTATGCATCTTGCACATTATATATCATGTGAGGGATTTAGGTGTCGAGATTGCAAACCGTTTGCAATCGAATCAGCGTTACTACCGTAGCTAAGTCTGTCCATTCTGTATTCGTGCCCCGGTCACGGAATATCGGGAGGTCTAAGGTCGGGATGTCTGCTGGTAGACTTACCAGTGGAGCCGATAGTTTCCCCCGGACAAGGTATATAGGAAGGTCTGTCAATAGACCTGCCGATTGTCAGTGGTTTCCCCCGGACAAGGTATATAGGAATGTCTGCCAGTAGACCTGCCGATGGTCAGTGGTTTTCCCCGGTCTGGACATCTGGGAAAGTCTGCCAATAGACATGGGGTTGGTCTATGGTTTTCTTCGGTCATAGTGTTGGGTAAGGTCTTGATTCTTGCACTACTACACACTTGCCACATTGGTGAAACCATGCTGGTATGCAGCTTATACCACGCCGTACGTTGAGGATTCAATTTACTTTAGTACATTCACTCTTATAAATTGATGTATAAAACTCTTACAACCTATGAATTTTAATTTATATTCATTAATGTATAAATAGGCTTAAAATAAATTTTCAAAATAAATACAATTTTTTATTTCATATTTTAATTTAGGATGTTAAATCAATAAGTAAATTTAGATTATATGCATTTAGATTTTATGTCCTGTCGAGAACATTCTTTTGATTAGAGAGTGTAATTAATGATATTAATATTATATCACTTTATCGTTGTATTTGCAAGAGGCGTATTTTTCATGCTGGTTTTATTGTATTTGCGCAGGACATATCTATCACATTGGTTTTGTTGTATTTGCGAGGTACATATCTATCACATTGGTTTTGTTGTAATTACAAGGGATATATCTATCACAATGGTTTTGTTGTATTTGCGTGGGATGTATTTATCATATTAATTCTGTTGTATAGGGATATATTTATCATATTAGTTGTGTTTTATATGCATGGGGTATCTGCATTGTTGAATTTGCGAGGGACATATCGATCATATTGGTCTTATTGTGTTTGCGTGGAGCATTTTTATCAAACTGGTTTTATTGTATTTGCCATGGTCATATTTATCATACTATTTTATTATATTTACGAGGAATATATTCAGCATTTGGGGGGTATATACGGGAAACATATTTATAACGCTAGATTTTTGGTATATTTTTCACATTAATTAACACTGTTTCGATGTTTTATATTCATATTACCAATAGAAATCGTTGACTCTTAAAGATAACGGTTGCGCTCATGTTCAATAAAATTGATAATAATGATAATAATAATGATGATTTAAGCATCGGAAGCATAACTTACAGAAATTAAGTAACCCAAATTTAAGGAATACATGTTTTATTTTGATATTCAAGAAAAACGAAACCAGCATGTCAGGGACAAATTTTCCAAGAACGGCTTTGCGGTTCTTGGAATTTTTACCTAACATGCTATCTTCATTTTCCATGAACACGCACAAGAATATATTCTTTAGTTAATACAGGCAAAACATTTATTTCTAAATAAACCCGGTAGCTATATGCAACGTGTTATACAAATACAAGTAAGTGTTTGTAGTATCTCGTTCAAGCTTGAATAATATTGCCTTCATTCGAAACCTTTATCAAACGCCCATAGACAACAGGGTTAATTTATAATGTGAAACACACCACTCTACATTCTTTCTTCTTCATTGCCAATGTATACAAACTAACAAAATTCTGTCTTTCAGAACTGTTCACGTTATACTTATTGTATCCTTTCAGAAGAGATATTATTTAGACTTGGAAGTTTTATGGACTCATGAATTCATTTAATACGGCGATAGTATTAAGTCAACAGGAGTTATTTCTCTGGTGCTATTTCCTGCTTTCTAAGACGCGTGCCTTTTCGTATTTAGAAAGGAATTTTATAATGAATTTATATAACTTGCACATTGCCCTCTTTATTCCATATTATGCTGTAAATTTAAATGATAAAAGTTCAGTTCGGTTTTGCGTTGTATTCATTTTTAACCATGCAATGCCAATGGCTAATGCAATGCAAATTCGAAACAACGAACATGATTGGAGTCATTGAGTCATCTTGAAATAATTATATAATTGCAATTTAGTTTTTACACATACACATGTATGAAAGTGTGCAAATATAGCTTGATAAGAAGTGATTTCATTGTGCTTCACGAGAGAAGTGATAATATATATTTAAATGATGTTATTGGTCATAACCACTTCTCATACATAAGTACTTGAGAGTGTCATATGTTCTTTATGTTCTATAGCGTACTTAACTGTATAATACTCTCCCTATATAATTGCCCTAACATGCAATTTCTACCAACAAAGGACAGATTTGATAAGGCAGAAAGACCATAAAATCTATTGTTATACATTTCTATATTTATATTACAAGGATCAATTGCATGCTTATTTTCAAGATCATCAACCTCAGGTATATTTCAAAAGCAGATTTAGTAATATACATGTGAATGTTTTCATAATATAGTCTGTATCACATGAAATATTTCTATACAGATGAGTTTGGACAACATTTGCTATCCATTGAATTTAAGGCATATCATATCTACGTGGAACGTATGAGGACACCGGGCTGACTGTTCATCACAGTGTTCATTATACTTTGCAATGGAAACTTTCTTTGTTTATCTGACATTTCTTAGATAATGATTATATGATATTTTTATCATAGGTAAGGAAATGAATACGTGAGTAAATATGTAAGTAACATTCCAATAGACAGAATGAAGTAGTCTCCATTGCCATTTCCATTCGTACTTGTCTATGTGTATTATGTACAATTTATCAGTCAAAGGATACACATTTTGAACACGACTCTGATACTTAGACAAAAGAACGCTGTAATAATGTTTAGTACCCATTTAATTTAGATATTAGAAATAAAATTTCAGGGTTCAGGGTTATGCTACAGAATGCCTGAAATCGTCACTGAGAAAGTTCTACTGTCGCTACGGTGATCTCAAAAGAATATAAGGTCCCGTTTGCAGTTCTGGCGTGCGATTGAATGACTGTTCGACTATACCTATTATGACGTTACCTTCACCATTTACATACATCCGTGTGTGCGTTGGGACATTCACTGAATTTGACATGTTCCCACATAACTTGCGGTGGGTGTTGCATGCGAACAAGAGACGCTCACTCTCCCGGGCACCTGGTCTCACTCCGAAATGTTGTACGTTCCGGGACTCGCAACAGTTTGAATGGGACAATTTCATAATTTAGCTTCCCCTTTTTGAACTTCAAAACTGGATAACTGCTCGGTACTTCTTCGTTGATTATTTAAAAGAATTGTTATCCGGGCCTATTTGAATCAATGACTCCCTTTAAGTCACATGTCAAGGCCAGCCGTCTACATTGAAATTGCTAATATCACTGAAATACCGGTACTTCGTTCTGAGTCATGATTAGCTTGACTGATTATAATACTATTCACTACACAGGCATATGGAGTTCCGTATCATTGCAGATAAAGCGATTACTCATTGATGTACTGTATTTTATTTTCATCACTGAGAGAGAGAGAGAGAGAGAGAGAGAGAGAGAGAGAGAGAGAGAGAGAGAGAGAGAGAGAGAGAGAAGTAGCTTGAGAATTAGCGTTTTATGATCATTCCTTACTCAATGCTGCACTTAACATTATTTTCTGTGTCATGGCCAGTCTGGCATATAAAAGATTGCTCAATGCAATGGTATACTCTTTCTACAAATACCTAACACATAGGATAGGGCTATGATCACATTTACCATGTAATGTTGTTTATATCATATATCTAAAACAACACTTTTATTTATGATGCTGAACTGTATTAATAGATAACAGGAACAGATATAGAATTTGTAGCTGGTTTTTTTTTCTCTTCTTCACAATACATTCATTTAAGATAAACAGACACTTTAAAGTATGAGATTTAAAATTTTACAGTGTAACGATATCAAAATTTTCAACAAACAAACCCCCCAAATACTTATAACATGTAACATATATGTTTCCTCCGCGTTTACGCCATCACTATTCGGTCCTACGTCATTATCTTCTTCACGACGGTTTTGTTTTTCAATTAGATCATCATCCAATTCACTTATTCTTATAGCAGGTGAATTCAGTACCCTTTTCGCCCGGATCCATTTTTGATTTTGAAATCGGGCGATTTGTTCTATTTTTACAGGAAGTAATTGAAAGGTGCTGATTAGCACCATTTTTGTATTAATATATTTTTGGCGTTTTACACGTTTTGAACCAATGTGTGAAATTTCAACTTTTGAAAGTAAATTATGACCTACAGAGTTAATTTTTATAAGAATTATTACTGGAAGCTCTTTGTTTTTTCATAACTTCCTGTGTCTCAGCCACTGTTTCGGCCCTGGTTTGTGAAACAAGCAACACCACCGATGCTTGTTCCACACAGTAGTAAAACAGTGTTTTCAAGGCAAATGCAGCACTAGGTATATGATATAAGTTTTTCTTAAAACCCTGATAATCATCGCCGACCCTCTGTCTTTAAATGTGTTCAATCATTAGTTTGTCAAACTGAATTATGTTTAATATGAGAAAATCTGTAAATTAATCATAAGGCATTGATATTGTATGATGTTATATTTAGTTGTTAACATCAGTATTGTCATGTACATGTATTAAGTTCAGTTATGTGTTTGTGACTGACATTATGTATAGATATGTTGTTGTTTCTATCTATTTAATCTGTAATCTATATTGCCTATGATGAGTAAACTAAACTAGATTAACTGTAAGCTTTGAAATAGCTAATTGTTAAAATTGTGATTAATAGTTAACACAAGGTTAGCCACCCATAATGCTTTCGATATTTTTATTTTTGTCCATTTTTGTTGGCTCTGCATGTCTGTGCATGCCACTGAGTCAACTTCTTTCCTTTATTGTAGTTAATGAAGGTAGAGGGTTCATGGCTACATTCGCAGTTGACTTTTGATCATATCTGCATGTAAAGCGTTGGCGTAATATTAGTAAATGATTTTAATATGCAGTGAATAGAAAAGAAATAAAATAGTAATAATGTGAAATATTGAACAGAGTAAAAAAACGAAGAAATACCGATGGTTTAACCACATCTCATAGTCCACGGTAAAAGGACACCATCGTGTATAGTGTCATATTCAGGCAAATGCGAACCCCAATAAAATCGAGGTGAGACCAAGTGCCCGGGAGGAATAAGCATCCCCTGGTTGCCTGGTTACATGCAACACCCGTCGCAAAAGTCCTGCAACAACTTTTCAAGTCGAGGATGTAAATACATAGATATCAATCTGATTAAAACCATATCTTTATTCCGCTTCGCTATTTGTTCCCATTGCGAATAAAGATCTGGGAAACCCCGTAAGAGGTATTGTTCTGGTGAACTCTGATGACTTTTCAGTCACCGAAACCGTTATTTCCCATAGCCAATCAATGACTCGACTGGGCACGTGATCGTGACGCAATATGTGACAAACAGTGTTCAAAAACTACCTTGTGGGTCAAGCACGCTGTGAATGTTAATATTCATTCCTAAGAATTTGTAGCCGATCCACTGACTGACTGAAAATCAGAGTTCATCAGAACATGACCCCTTACGGAGTTTCGCCAGATCTTTATCTGCAATGAGAACAAATAGAGTAGCGGAATAAAGATATAGTTTTAATCAGATTGACATAAATACACACATATGAATATAATAAGAAGACAAGAACATGAAGTCAAATTATCCTATTCAAGGATTGAAATGTTGTTTAACAGAAATTCCGGCGTCGGAAATGCACCTGAACAAAAGTCTGTATATACATGTACATACATTATGTCAACTCAAGTATAGTCAAAAAGTTAAGACGGTTAGTTTGTATGGTCTGGTCCCAAAATATCGGTTAACATTCTTGAAAGAGGGATCTGAAATTGAATCAGATCCCTATATCGACCATAGAACTTCCTCAGTGACAATTTCAAACGCATTTAGAGCATGCCCTGACATAGCGTATAAGTTGTGAAATGAAGACGCCATATGCGGGAGAGGAAGGTATGTTACTTCTCAGAAAAGGGAAGTTGATAATAATGAAATTGAAAACGTCATTTTGTCATCGAGAGAGGATACTAATGAACCATCGTCACTAATTAATAGGAGTATATCAAGGTATGAAGCAGAAAATGCACTCTCAGTTGTATCTTTTATTTCGAGTTCGTTTGGATATGTGATGTTGATGTGATCTTTACATACAGGTTTGTTAATCGAAAAAAAGATCGATGTATCTGTATGTAAGGTTGAACCAATATGCTAATTGTTAATTGCTGTTGGAGAGCAGAGACTGTATGAATTCTGCTTCGTAAGAAAACAAAAATATGTTGAAAAAAGTAATATTGTAATTTACTCACATGAAAGAATCCACTTTAGACTGAGCGAAAAGGCAAACAAGATTCGTACTCGTTCTGTTTATGAGATTAGTTTCTTTTGACCAATGTTAACTTTCTATTTCAGATTGCGGTATTGCTGAGTATCAGTAGAGCCCAAATTCTGCAGGAAATGACCCGTATTAACGTTACCAAGGAAGATATGGATGGTATAGAGGATTACACAGACCTTACTATCGACCAGATCATCATGCAGTCTCTCGGGGGACTAGAAGGTCAGTGTTGCCATCAAAGCATCAAAAACAGTAAATCTACATGTACATAAATCTTGTTGAACAGAGTTGAAATAACATCAATGTTAAGACAGAGTCAATCACTATATGCCTGTTGTAGTCCCACATGACAAACTAAGGTCTGTGTATTTTTTCATCCAAATAAGACTTTACAATATATTACTATGTAAGTAGAAGCATGTCATATTTCAGTTGCTGCCATGAAGATGTTGACTCCGGGAGGAAATATTCTTGCGGAACTGGATATGGTTTTGACGGAAAAACAATATCATGATCTTTACTCACCTCCGGAATAGTAGGTGTATCGGATAGCTTTGTATATAAATTTGCAAAGAAACAAGAATTTATCCAGTTATGCGTATAAAATCCACAAAAACCAAATATAAATAAATAAATAAATAATGAAAATAAAAATTAATGATTAAAACCACATGGAATACCTTTAGTACACATAATGAGAAGTAAAATATTCAGCGTTATGAATGCAAACACAAAAATTCAAGCAAGTCTTGGTTTATCTGTATTTCAATTTGTAAAAGTTTATGTGTGCAAGTCCACTCACTTCAAGTGCTATTTGGTTACAATGAGGTATTGTCATCATTTTAACAAATAAGTCATGTTTTCATCAGTGGTGCTATGGAAATGATGCCCTACTTCGAGAATAAACGTAAAAAGCGCAAGGCTGTCAGAAGAAATGATCTGCGGTGGCCCAATGGAGTAGTCCCTTACACTTTCGCTCGCAACCATTTCAGTGAGTTACTATTAAAATACCAATATACTCACATTCGTTACATATTTGTCTTATACATAGACTTTCTTGTCAATAGCTAGCTTTTGTGTATGTCCTTGGTGATTTGTGTCATATAGCTTTGTCAGATATCTTCTGTTTTCTCTATTATTAAAACATTAGAAAGATTAAGATTACGCAGCACAGTTAAGGCCGATTTCGTCTTTTTTCCTAATAAGATTGAATATTATTTTTCCTGTCCCATATTGTCTTATTTAGCTATTATCTTTACATGACTTATTATTTTTTAATTTAACACATGTTCCGAATTGCGTTCCACACATATTTGTAATTGTCACGTGACTTCATAGCAACATAAATCTAAAAATAGAACAATGTCAAAGCACCGTAAATTTTTCAAAAGCACCCCCTCTTACCCTATCATTAATAGCATGAAATTCCTATCATTTCCTTCGTTGTATCTCTTTCTTTAGTAAAAGTGCTGCGGGATCATGGGAAATTCCATTTATAATTGTATAATGAACAAAATTAACGAGTGTCATACGAAAAAGCGTCATTTTTCGATCTATTTTATGTTAATGCCGAGTTATTTGTTATTATAGTAGGATCCCGCAGCATTTTTCATATAGGAAATTTTATCAACTTTTCATATATCTAAAGACTTTTATCATCATTTGTCGATATGAGGGGGTGCTTTTAATTTTTCTGCAATGTTGTTAGATAAACGAGTGCTTAGATTATATTTCAAACGTTTCGGAGACGCCGGGAAAAGCAAGTAAATCCTAGTTCTAAAAATAGACGAATAACTTTTTTATCCGCGAAATTTAACTTGTCAAGGAGAATTAAGGAAAGAACAATATCTTGAAAAAAAAGATATAATATGTAATATATAGATAAACACTTCCCGAATCCGTAAAACCTATTTACATGTGTATATAATATTATCGTTATACAATGTATAAAAAGTGTGGGTCTCGATTATATATAGAAAAACACCAAAATATGTCAAATAATTCATGTGGAATCGTTGTTTCTTTAATCTTTTTTATTTTTAGTTTTAAAATAGTTACAATTGCTTTTCATCTGATAATAAGGCCTTTCTTCATCTTCGCATGCTTTGTTATTCACCTTTTAACGTGCACCTGTTTTCTCGATTCCCCAAGCATTCAATCGACACTGAAGATGCAGTGGCCATGACTACAATCTACGGGGTTCATTCAAAATTTGTTACTATTAATGGGTCGTCTCAAAATGTATCAATGATTAAATGATAAAGCACTAAATTATTAAAGAAATAAACTTTAACTTATACAGTTTTCTTGACATTAGAAATATAAAATCATAATAATGCATGCTTAAAGGCGTTGCCAAGGATCATGGAAACACGGGGGCTATGACGTCAATATCATTGCAACATTTTCGCGGAAAAAATCTTGCATCTCTTCAAAAACGCCTTAACTATGCTGCGTAGACCTATGCAGTTTTAAAGTTTATTTAATGAGAGATACCTTCAAACTTAAAGCCTAATCGTTTTTAAACAAAAATATACATTATATAGAAGAAATTGAAATTCTTTATGTTTGTCTGTTCATCTGTATTTGCTATGCCCCAAGAAGTTTTTATCATATAGCTCGTAATTTCTTTATTGCTAAAATATATGTTTGAAATACGATGTATGATCAGAAAGTTCTCGGTCGCTTGTATTTAGGAATACTCAGAATTGAAAGCACTGTCATTATAATATAATCTCCCTTCATCTCACTTTCTCCATCTCTCTTCCAATATCCTAATCCCTTCAAAACAATGCTTCATTCTAGTTCCCTAAGTACTTATACACAGTGTCCACGACCGTCACACCCACTGCTTCCAAAATTTTTACCACTTAGGTAAATATGATGGATGAGGAAGAACCTCGAAGCGTCGTAAAATGTCACTTGTGTGAGTGGATGCATTATTCTGCAAGAGCAGAACGCCCCTGATTAGCTTTTCTCTCCTCTTTCTTACAATCTCCTGACGCAGCCTCCTTAACCCTCTTGCATAATATGCACCATTTATCGTGCAGCCTTCCTCAAGAAAATCAATCATGTTTACTCTTTGATTGTCCCATACGATTGAGGCATTGATTTTTCTAGCGACACTCTCGTAAATTTTTCTCAAAATGGTGAACTCAAGTTACATCATGAGTGACAATTCAACCTATAAAATCCTCGGGATCATCTTCATAGCAAACAAGAAGATGCAAAGAAATATCACACCTGTTTCTCTTTTGATATTCAGTCAACATTCTAGGGGCCCGTCTACCCGATACCTTAGAGATGCATAAGATGTCGATTAAAATTGATTGAACAACCCCGTAACTTATGCCAACTTCTCTGGTTACATCTCGGAGGTTTCACCATCTGTCACACATGACAAGCGTGTGTACAATATCAATGATTTCGTCTGTGTTATCCTCTTTGTGACGTCCAGACTGTTCATCATCTTCAATGTTCTCATTACCCTTCTGAATTCAGAAGCCTATTTTAACTGCTATGAGAAGGTAACACCTTCCGGATAATTTTCATGACATCCTTATGAATTTCATTGGGAGTCATTCCCTTCTTACATAGATGCTTAATTACTGCTTTAACTTCAGGTTTTACCATTTTGGCGGTTTGACTAACCCCTCAATTTTTATCAGCGAATTCCATGTATATACAAAAACTTAAAATACTACTCTCTCTACCAAAAACATTCAGTATGAATGAATAAAGGCTTGATTTGGGTTTTATACTTGTTAATAATATCAAAGCATATCGAGCCGAGAAGGTTTTGATTATACATCGTACACTCGTACATTGTATTACGATATGTTGCATTTTTAAATTTGTATGCTGGTAAACCATTCTTCATATCAAGAAAGGAAGTTTTGTAAAAATCTGTAATGAACTATCGCGTACGTTAATTTATAGGTATTTAAACATTTTTGTATGTTATAATTTGATGAACTATACAATTAAAATCCCTATATTCTTCTAAGGTGCAAAGGAAGTATATGGCATAAAAACAGCAATGAGAGAATGGGAAAAATACACTTGCATCAAATTTCGAGAAGCTGAATCGACTGATCATAACTTTGTTCGGTTTCAGAATGGACCAGGGTAACACCATTTTATAAATTCATGAACTACAAATCCAAATAATGAATGAACTAAAATTATTAAATCTAAACGCTGCACACCGAACATGTGTTTCAATAATACGTGTATATGTACATCTATGAAGGTGAAAAAGCTGAAAACTTTGTTTGCAACATGGGTCATAACATTTAAACTGCAGATTGCATCTGTATGTCTAAGCAGTTCCTGCGCTGTTACCACATAGCAAAAGAATTAATAATTATTGGAAGCAATTTAATAACTAAACAGAAGATAAGTCCAAAGTCAATTTGAAATTTAGAAATAAGAAACGAGAAAAGCTTTGTATTTATTGCGCTCCTTTAATATTTATCAAGAAAAATTAAATTAAATAAATAATAAACTAAACAAAGATAAGGAAAATAATATTTCGATTTTATTGGGTTCGCATTTGTCTGAATATTACACTAAACACGATATTGTTCCCTTTATTCCATGGACTATGAGATATGGTTTACCCTTCGGTACTCCTTCGTTTTTTACTCACTACCCTTCTTCAGGTTTATTCACGGATATCTAAAACATTTTAATTATACATATACATTTGCTTTTACTTTATGATCTGTCATACATTATATTGATTTACTTTATGATCTGTCATACATTATATTGATTATGCCAACTAATTTACTGGTATAATACATTGATGATTTCGGACGCTAGATTATGTAATATTCAAGGACGACCTGCAAAGGTCCTGGCACATGTCAGTTCACCTTACAGCACTAGCTTAGTTAAAATGAATAAGGTTAGAAGTACTTGGACCCACTTGTCCAGGAAGTGACTGTTGTGAATAAGAAAAATCTCCAAGAAAAACAACTTTTCACAATGCTTGTATGATTGACAATAAAGTTAAATAACACTTTGAGCATTAAAACTGGTATTTGCAGCCCATACGTTAGCCTAATTCTGTGTAGGAAGGTGGAATCTTCTACTGACAAATCATTAGTGTCATAAGTTGGAGCAGTAAAATGAGTATGAAGATTTGATAGGTAACAGAGTAGACTCAGATTTGTCTCGCACATTGTATATAAATACCAATTTCAATCTCCAGCTTACACATGACACAGAATGTTAACTACAACCAAACATTGGTTTGACAACTTGGTAAGTGGTAATGGTTTGGTTATGCTAATACATCGTAATGAGTGAAATGGTGTACAAACTGTTTAACATATATCATATAAAACCAAATGAACCACAGTTCTTAACTTAAGACAAAGGAGATTTCCTTAACACTGTTGTGATATTTTCCGATATTTCTTTGTCAACATCGATGATGATTCTTTGTCTAGACAAAACGCATGTCAGTCTACATAATAAAGTTCAACGCACATTATCTAATGGATATCTTACATTTACCTTTTGTGATGCAGGTACACCAGACGTATATCAGAGACAACTTGTCTTATCAAAAACTCCCGTTATACTCTTGGTACTTGTATTTTAGGTGCAATTCGCAATTAGGAATGGTAGGTGGTCAACAGATCCTGAATCTTGATGCAAATGGGTGTAGATGGGTGAGTCACTGCTTATAACAATGTAAATCATATATGCTTAGACAAGTATTTTGGAAAGACATCTTGCATGAAAGTTTAATTAAGTTAAATTATACTAAAAAATGGGTACTAAAAGAATTATGTATAGGTATATATATATATGTATAATTGGACTGATATCGTAAAATACGAAAGTAATTGGTGTCACATGATTATGGTACCAACAACAATGTGCCACAGTGGACATTCACGGACCACTGAAATTTAGAGGTTAGACCAGGTGCCCGGGAGGAATGAAGGATAAGTACTCTTTAAAAAGATGATAATAATAGTATTAGAATAATAACAATACTTACTAAAACATGTTGTCACGAGGAATCTCTTTCTAACCTGTATAAGAATTTTTTTTTCATTTTTCAGATATTAATATTATGCTCTGGATTTTGAATAGTTAATGACCACAACATTTTAATCACTTTTTTGTGTTTTGAGATATTTTTGTCTTATATTAATTATTGTCTTATTATAAATCATTAATACGTGTAGTCATCTCCGTGAATAGTTAAAAAGTTCAATTAAGAAAAATAATAATAATAAATAAAAATTAACAAAAACAAAACTATTTGTGACTTGTTCTTATACAGCACGGCTGTACAGGATTGTTTCTTTTTCATTTCATGTATTCAATATTGAAATGTTTTTGTACTGTCTATATGTTCAAAACATTCACGGCCAATAAATTCCTCCTCCCAGGTACATGATCTCATTTTTAACAAGAGATATTCTTCCTTGACACCTGATCTCATCTGTGACAGGAGACACTTACTTCTGCCGTATACACATTCTTAAATTATGCAGAAGACACTTTCTCTAGGCACATGATCTCATTTATGACAAGAGACACTTACATTTACCGGACACCTGATCTTATCTCTAACAGGAGACACTCCTCTCAGACACCTGATTTCATCTCTGACAGGAGACAGTCCTCTTTGGCACCTGATCTCATTTCTAACAGGAGACACTAATTCCTCTTTGGCATCTAATCTTATTTCTGACAGGAGACGCTCATTCCTCTGTGGCATCTGATCTTATTTCTGACAGGAGACGCTCAATCACCCTTCTTTGACACCTGATCTCATTTCTGACAGAAGACAGTAATTTCTATTTGGCACCTGATCTCATTTCTCACCAGGGGCACTAACTCAACTTTGGCGCCTGATCCCACTTCTGACAGGAGACACTACCTCATTTTTGGCACCTGATCTCATTTCTGACAGGAGACAATCCTTTTTGGCACCTGATCTCATTTCCAACAAGGACACTAACTCCTCTTGGCAACTGATCGCGTTTCTGACAAGAGACACTGACTCCCCTTTGGCACCTGATCTCATATTTTACAGGAGATAGTCCTCTTTGCCACCTGATCTCGTTTCTCACAGAGAACACTAACTCCTCTTTGACACCTGATCTGATTTCTGACAGGAAACACTTTTCCTTGGCACATGATATTATTATTGACAGATAGAAAAAAGAGGAGTTACTGGCTCAGTTATGTGGCAGAAGTCACCATGGAGCTATACAGAAGACACTTACTTCTCTTTGGCACCTTGATCCATTGTTGTGAATGCCATATTGACACATTATCAGTTAACTTTGTTTATTTAATTGAGATAGTTGAGTGAAATATAACATAATCTATCATCATTGTTTTATCAAAATGTTTTTTAAAAATGTGATATAATAAATTAAGATCTCTCTGACAAAAAAAAAAAACTTTTGCAATGCTTGACTAAGTCAAACATGATTTTAATTGATATGTTTGGTATATCTTATTCAGAAAGGATTGTACCTGCATGAAATAGGACATGCTCTGGGATTGGTTCACGAGCATCAACTGCCTAATCGAGATGACTTTATCACTATCTTGTACCATAACGTAGCTCCAAGCATGCGAGTGTGGTTCCAAAAGTATACTGACACGGAGGTGAACCAATATGACGTCAACTATCAACTGTCCTCTGTGATGCATTATGGGACAACGGTATGTAGAGAACTATTTATTGTAGTAAAACAGTAAGATATACCAAATAATGCTCCGTCGGAAAATCGATAAAACAAAATAATGAGTAAAGACAATTACAGACCCCAGGAAAATCCAGATGCGGGATTAGGTGCTATGAAGGAGTAAATAACATTACAAATTGTATTGGCAATCGATATCAGCAAAGTACGGAAGTAACTGAAATTCAGAAGTAAGACAAGGTGCCCGGTAGGAGTAAGCGTCTTCTGAATGGCTAGCCACACCTCACCTGCAATGAATGCCCTTACATACAGGAGAAACAAATGTAACTCAGCACTGTCTATATCAATGTATGTTAACCATCACTGTGTAGGAAGTGCCACAGAACATCTGGAAAAAGGTATGATAATACTTAAGTCAAAAGACATATTGCAGATACAAATCGAATGCAGCAATGTTTATCAATATTTCTATTGATATACTAATAATGCATTTGACAGGTTGTTTTATTCAAATATCAAAATGTGTATTCCTCACAGGTATATACAAATTTTCTTTTAACACATGTATATGTGTATTCAAAATTCTCGTCTTTCTAATTCAGGCTTTTTCAGCAGACGGAAGATCGACAACAATTCGTCCCAAGAACAATACTAACACCGATTCCATTGGTAAAGTATGGAAAAAAGAATTAGCATTCACTGATGTCAAGGCAGTAAACAGAATGTATGAATGTGCAGGTATGCTAAAATATTGTTAGAATGTAGAATTCCTACAGTCAGTGTTGCATGCCGTAATCAGTGTGTTAGAGGTGACAATTTTACTATTTTTAGCAAAAGTGACCTACATGTTTGAGCTTATGGCCACAAACATAATCCCATGCAAGCACTCTTCATAAACTATCACTGCGTAAAGTTTAAACAATATTAGTCTATCCTAACTGAAGTACTCATCTAGAGACCAAACATCTATTTTAGCATCAGTGACCTGGACTGACAAACAGAGATACTCACACAATAGAAGTGTTTATATACAAATATTTAAAATAGGAAGTATCAACTAAATTGGTCATGCCTAACTCAAGTAATCATCTGGAACCAAAAATCTATTTTTAGCATCAGTGACCTACATATTTGACCTTTTGACCCCAAATACAATCCCATGCAAACACTCTACATAATCTATCACTGTGTAGGGTTTCATCAATATTGGTTCATCCTAACTTAAGTTACCATCTGGAAACCATCCAGACAGGTAGATGGACAGACAGACAAGAACGAACGACAAACACTATAGTCCCCTCCGGTTTCAAAGGCAAGGGACTAATTATTATGTGTATTTTATTCCAAACTTGCAGAGTATATGCCTGCAGACTATTGTATCGTAGATTTTAACGGTCCATATTTTGCTTTATTTATAATTCAGCGCATTGCCCATCAACGATGAAATGCAAAAATGGAGGATTTGTTGACCAGAATTGTAAGTGTATATGTCCAGATGGAACTGATGAATGTGTTGATGATGGAGGCAATGGAAATGTTATACCAAGAAGAGAAAATGGTAGGAAATGAACAATTTTTACTTTGTTAAGTCGAAACCATAAGAAAGATAAATACAGTTTAAAAGAAATAAATATGCAATGAAAATGGAAATATTTTAGTGAAATACTAATACAAACGCGTAAAAAGGAAAATAAATCCATATACGTTGTTAATGAGTAAAATAAGAAAATTAGATATTACTTAAACCCATTGAAATAATATAGTTCTTTTGCTCTGAATTTTCAGATCCATGCGTCAACATGTATGATGATTGGCCTTGTAATGTGTGGGCAAAACAAGGGGAATGTGAAGTAAATCCCAGATTTATGAAAGTATCTTGTAAGAAAGCATGTCGTGTATGTAAATCACAACAAGACAAAAGCAAAGGTATGTACTTAAATCTGTTTGGTATTAAAAATGATCACATTCCTTTGAATTATATTTATTTAAGTTGTATGATAATTGAATACAAATATAAACTAAAGATATAGAAAAAAAAACCTGTCAATGAAATAGTTAATGAAGAAAATATTTTAGACTGCATATTTATAGGTTTTAATGGAAAGGATTTATCAGTGCATTCTTCTCTGTTCTTCGTTTTGTTTAGAAAATCACATCGCTACATTCGCATGGCAGTGGCTTGGCATGTTTGCTGACATTTTCCCAAGTAATTGGGCAATGGGTAAGATACTTGATTACGAAAATTGAGAATTTGTCGTTTGAAGCTTTTTTCTAAATAACATGTTAGCAACAATGTTTTATTTACTTGTGTCCTTTTCATTGCATTACATTGTATATGCCTCATTTTTTATTTTCCTATTTATTTGACGGTTAAAGTAGAAGTTTGTTGTGTCCTATTTTGTTATTCAGTCAAGTGTCCTGCGCTCTAATCTATAAAATCCACACCTTCTATGGTCGTCATTCGAATATTTTTCGAAATTCTGCTACACTATTTCACTGTACATTGGATATTCACAAAACGATATCTCACTGAAATGATTTCTTTGCCTTTGGTATTTTTGTAAGAGATTTCATTTATCAAAGTGTATATGTATTGTATATGTATGCCAATGTCATAATACTGTTTTCGTGGCCAATCTGATGGTAGGGCACATTAACTGCTTAATCACACCAATAAACTATAGATCATTGAATATTCGTGTGCTTTTTCGTCATTTCATTGCCAGAGATGGATTCTGTCGTGTGGTTGAAAATCTTTGACTTATGTAGTAAAAGTGAATTGTATGATACTCTATCCTTGAAGATCAATCCCGAGAAATTAAAAAATATTGCTATTATGAATTTATATTATCGCTTGGCCTAACGCATGTAGATTGGCAGTCTTTTACCGTGTAAATTAAAATTTAAAAGGTTTAAAAATTGCAGTGGAAAAAAAGTTAATCGCTTGCAACGATTCGATGTTTTGCATCAAAACCATTTGTCTCATTGTCATAATTATTTCATAGGAATTTCAGTTCAACAAAAATTCATACCGTGAATGGGATAATTTGATTTAGTGACCTCATATATATATATATATATATATATATATATATATATAAAGCACAAATAGAAACAGTGAAGCACCTGGGAGTGCAATGAACCTTGGATCTCCGAAGAAATACCTGTAGAAATAAAGACAAATTAGACAAACATATAAAGCACAAATACGGCACAGTTAACAACACGCCCTATATTTCACGTATATTCGTTCACCAACGGGGACTCGAACCCACGAACTATGGTACCGAATCACCTAGCTGTCATGCATCCGACCGTCTAACCGACTGAGCTACCCGAGTTCCACAAAAATGGAGCTTTAATAGCCAATCATTAGCTAATCGTATGCATGACAACACGGGCGCGGAAAGTGAAGGGATTTACCTGACGTAAACGCAGGCGGATCTCCTGAAAGAATACAGTCATTGCAACAGAAATAAACAGATATATATATATTTCAGGATTTTTGCGACAGGTGTTACATGCAAACAGGGGTCGCTTACTCCTCCAGGGTACTTGGCCTCACTTCAATTTAATTGGAGCTCGCATTTGTCTGAGTATGACATTGTACACATATTTTCCTTTCATTCCATGGACTTCGAGATATGGTTAAACATTCGGTATTCCTTTGTTTTAAACATTCGGTATTCCTTTGTTTTTTTGTTTTAATTAACTTTCCATGAGAAGCTATTTTCTACTTAGGAACTTACATTTCGTAACATTCACGACGATAAACATCTTTATCTTTTAGGTTAAATACAAGCAGAGACAATAGTTTACAGCTCATAGATTTATATAATTTCCGATTCTCAATCTTTCTTTGCTTTTCGGCTGATATTTTACTTTTTCCTCGGAACTATCTCAAGATTAAAGCTATAAAACCTATAATAAACCGTTTCACAAAAGCAAACTATGCTATATCATGATTATTTTTCTAATTTAACTTTTATCTTATCTTTTAATGTTAAAATCGAGTTCTCCATATTCCAAGATAATTTATACAGTTGTTCATATTAATTAGTGTAATAAAATTAATTCATTTGTATAATGGAATCATATTTAGACGTGTGTGAAGATTCGTTCAAGGGAGATAAATGTGATGACTGGGCTAAGAATGGAGATTGTGTAACTAATGAGGAATGGATGAATGAAAACTGCAAGAAGGCATGTGGGCTCTGTAACAATGCTGATACTACTCCAAACATAGATGGTAAATTGTTTTGATCCAATTATATTTTTATGTTATAGTTGTTCAAAGATGGTGTTTCATGCAAAACCGAAGTTCAATCTAATAACTAATAAGTGTTTCATTTGTAAGTTCATAGTTTACAGTGATTAGTGGTCATAGAATCGAAAGCACGTAAACTATTTACAACAATTGATAACAACAACAATGGCATTGATTTGAAGTACATACTTGATTGGTATAAACATCTAACTTCCAGTTACCTGTACTGACATTCATAGCAATATAGATGAATGTAAAAAATGGGCCAGAAAAGGAGAATGTCAATTCAATAAAAACTGGATGTCAAAAAATTGCAAGAAAACATGCAAAGTTTGTGAGGGAACTGTGTCGGACGAACCAAAGAAAAGGCCAAGACAGAGGTATGACCGCAATGATCAAGACCCTATAGACAGAGATACGAACGACGGTAGGATTCCTTCATATATAATGAAAGAAATAAAGGGAAATGAAAAATAAATGAAAGAAATTTGTGATAATTACTGATAGTACATTAAAACTGTACATAGAATATTACGTATTGAAATTTACATACACAAACATAGACTTCGATAGAATTAACATTTAAACTTGATAACAATAATTACACAGTGTGTACTTACTCGATATGGTGTATATAGTAATTTTGATCACATGTTTACTCCATCGAGTCACTATACACTGTGTAAGGAGTATACATTACCGACATTAAATAATGTGAAAAGAAATATTTCCAAAACTAAACTGAGTATGGTATCAGTGGGGTAGAACTCTTAAGTCCCCTATAGTTTTTGATTTGAGCCCCTTCTTCTAAGGGTCCACAGAAAATGTTTGCTTCTTTTTTTCTGAGAATACGTGTTACACAATAAATTTCTGTATTTCTGGTTTTGAGAGAGCATGTTCACTATTTCGGGCTCGCTTTGAAATGTTATTGCCTTGTTGGTTCTCTGAGTAGATTTGTCTTATTAGCTCACCTGAGCCAAGTGTTGTTATTGTCATAGTGGATCGATCTTTGTCTGTCATCCATTTGTCCGTCTTTCCTTTAACTGTTCAGTGCTAAGTGTTGCAATTTTAGGCCAGATCAGATAAGGGGTGGATCCAGGGGCGGGCGATATAACCTACAGATGTTACCATCCTTTAACAAATATTTTCTCAAGATCGGCTGCATAGATCCACAGGTCTAATGTATCAGACTGATCTACAAGGATGTCTTAAGAAATGGTAAATTGTGTATTCCGTTGTGAAATCAAACTTTTTATGGTTTTAACGTCTTTTTAGCTTCGATATTTTTGTTTATATAAGGTAATTTCTTCCTTGAAAGTTGCTTCATATGCATTGATTTTGTGAATTTTAACAGAGTTTATTGATATAATTGTAGTTGTATACTAAACTTTTGTGAAATATGAATACACGTTGAAACTAAGGTCTCTACATTCGATTTTACAACCGTGCATACCTCTCTTCCATATGATTTAATTAAAACTAAGTGGTCTCTCATATGCTGGTGTTTAACAGAGGATCTAAAGCATACCACTGTACTCCGAATAACTCGAGATTTTTTCAACAAATAATACAATTGATATAAATACTTGACTCGCCCTAAATTATGTAAGGCCATCGGTGTTTGAATGGATAATATGTATGTGCAATTATTATTAAATGGCAAAACTTTTCAGCAGATAGTTGGGATTCCTGTGAGTACTAACTGCGCAACTCTTGTAGCAGATTTGATTCTATAGTTTATTTGTTAAGAGAGGTAATTCATGTATTCTTTAAAAAATCAAAACGTTTCCCCCGTATTGATATGTTCAAGAATACCTCCAGGTACATGTATCTTGACGAAATCTTCGTTATCGTTATGTGTTAGAAAGTTACATTACTGATATATACCCACCTGAACTTCAATTAAACAAAGTCAATGTTTGTGACACAGATATATCTTTCTTGGACCTAAACATTAAAAAAAAAGATGATTTAATAAAATATTTACGATAAACGTGACGATTTTTAAATTTCCTATCGTAAAGTTCTCCTTATTTGGGTGGTAATGTTCATAGGGTCCCATCATATTATATTTAGATACCTCAATTGATTCGATTTGTTAACGCCTGCACTAACGTTTGGACTTCATACAAAAAAAAATTTAATAATACAAATAACATTGAACTCTTAATTCAGTTTTACAGGTATCATAAACTTAGAAAAACGTTTGGAAAAATCTCTAGGTCTCATTCAGAACTTTGATTAAAATGTTACTGTTCTGCAGTATGTATTCAATGGAATTTACCATCCCAAATTCTACAATGATCTTTTGTACAAACTTAGGAGAGTGAAAGGTTTTGGTAATTTGAACTCCCTAGATTCCAAAGTAGTGAACGCCATCGTCATCAACAATATGCTCCAGAGATAATAAAAAAGACAGCCTTATACAGACTTCTACTTGAACGTTGTCCGCTGACTAACAGGGCGATTGGGATTTGTTGAAACTTTTTCAGAGGAGACATAGTCTTGAACCTCGTCCCTTCTGACTATTAGTCGGGACTACTACATATTAATGGTGTGAGCTCTCTTTCAGATCGGCAGAGCACGATTATATATGTTGATGTCAGTTTATATTTTGATATCTAGGTTTAACTCTGCATTACTTTACGTGTTTATATTTTTATGGCACCTCAACTTGAGAAACTTGTTGATTCTTGCTCTTTATATAGAGGATTATTTATAGATTTTCAAATGTATGTCCTTTGATTATTTTGTGAATGTTGAGTGGGAAGGTGGACCCATAAACCTGTTAACCACGCCATTTAGTTGACTTTTATCATATTAATTGTTCGTCCTAAGTCGGTATGGCAATTGCACTTCAATTGAAAGTTTATGTTCTTATTTCCCAAAACTATTATATTATTAACAGTGCATATTCGTGGTGACTTCTGTCGTACGACTCAGTCAGATGGTTTTATCTTTCCTTTGGAAAGAATTAAATTTTAAAATAATCTGTAGGACTTTTTTAAGACTGAGGAAAGGGAATGAGGAGGGATTTACTATTGATATTTTAATAATAAGTGATAATATTCATAACTTTGAACATCTTAATTGCAAGTCAGCGAGAGACAAATGTACTACTCCGAACAAGAGTTTCAGGTAATAGGAACAACATGAATTGTGGAGGCAAACAATTACTTTATCGCCCAGAATATATGATTGGTAGACTAACGTCGCTGAGGAAGTTCTATACTCGATACGAGGCTCCGAACTGCTGAACTTTGACTCTCCTCTATAACATAAAAGATACAGTCTATTTTGCAATGACATGCAACTGTAGATACAAAGTAAAAATAGCGGCAGACAACTCTAATAGAAACTTAATTTAAAATAATTATGCCAACAGGGAGGAATTTTCAAATTGTGATTCTATATTACAGTAATCGGTAAAATATTAATCATAAGTTTTTGTCTGTAAGTGTATTAAGTCTATAGATGTCACGTTCATTCTTTTGCAGGATCTTGTGCAGATATCCATAATACGAAAGAATGCCAGGAATGGGCTAAACGTAGAGAGTGCTTCAGAAATCCGAAGTGGATGATTCCAAATTGCAGAAAATCGTGTAGAAAGTGTCAGGATGGTATGCTCTTGTATAAGAATTAACAAGCTTGTGGAATAGGTATTCGTTTTGTAGGTAATTGGCTCGGGCTGAGATGTCCCATGATCAACCCGATGAGTGATTCGCTGATGTCTGTCTTTCTGATAAATCGGTAAAATCTGAGGTTGCGTGGTGAGTTTGGCACGTGTATACTCTCCAGTACTTCTGGGGACTTCGTCGTCCTCATGTAAATTACATTATCGTGACCTGATGTAAAACAAACACCCTTTCAGCATATAGTCAGTCGACGACACCTTGTAAAAGTTAATGATAGTTCAATATTTTGTGTTTGAAAATATGGAACAATTTAAACTTATTTAATATTCCGTTTTGTAGATATGTAATATGTCGTAATTCTTGCAGTATGTTGTCTATACTCTTCTCTGACGTAGGTACCTGTAAAAATTTATATGACGATACCAAGTGTAGACGATGGGCGCAAAACAGGGAATGCATCAAAAATCCAACATGGATGGGAGATAATTGTGCCCTTTCGTGCAACACGTGTCAAACAGAGGATGACAGCACCCGTGTGGGAAGAAGAGGAAACGACGACAGTAACACCAATAACAATGCTAAAGATGTCCCCAAAGATGATCCTACAACAAGTAATGTATCAAACTAAGGGGACAAAGAAATGTGAATCTAGCAATAATATTTGTAATATACTTAGTTATATATTTAAAAATAGTGAAATACTGCATCTCCATTTACCTTATCAAACTTATTATGTTAAATTATTAATCAAAATAATCTTTCTTCAGACGATGGAAGCGGATGCAGAAATGACCATAACGACAAGGAGTGCAACGTCTGGGCTAAATATGGACACTGTGACATAAATCCATCATACATGCATAAGAGTTGTAAACTGGCATGCGGTAAATGTGCTGGGATAAGAGAGGATAGCAATGTCGGTACCAGAAACAGAAATGATAGGCAGAATGATAGATCACGGGATGAAACGAGAATTAATACCACCACAAAGCCAACGACCACAACAGGTGAAGGTACAACTTACACTAAAAATGTTGGACATCTAAGTTTTATGTAAATGTTATTTCTTATATGGTTTTTGTCTTTATTGTTATGATAATTTTTCTCATAGATATTGATTTATCTCTAGTAACATCGACCACCTGCAGAGACATCAATCCGAGTTGTCCTTCATGGGCTAAACAAGGTATTTGTGCAAGTAACCCTGGATATGCTCTCATAAACTGTAGGAAGACATGCGGGGTTTGTGATAAACGTAAGTAATGACAGCAGTTAATCTTTTCATTAAATCTCAAAAAGAAGTTAAATTGCTGCTACCAGTATTGTGCAGAAAATTAAGCACAGTGTTAAAAAATGTGTTGGAAATTAAGCACAGTGCTCGGATAATGTGTAGGAAATTAAGCACAGTGTTAGGAAAATGTGTTGGAAATTAAACACAGTGCTCGGATAATGTGTAGGAAATTAAGCACAGTGTTAGGAAAATGTGTTGGAAATTAAACACAGTGCTCGGATAATGTGTAGGAAATTAGTCATAGTGTTGGGGTAATGTGTAAGAAATTAAGTATAGTGCTGGGATAATGTGTAGAAACTTAAGCACAGTGTTGGGATAATGTGTAGGAAATTTAAAAGCACAGTGCTAGGTTAATGTGTAGGAAATTATCCTAGTACAGTGCTGGGATAATATGTAGGAAATTAAGCACAGTGGTAGGATTATATGTAGGAAATTAAGCACAGTGCTAAGATAATGTGTAGGAAGATAAGCACAATGCTGGGAAAATGTGTAGGCAATTAATCACAGTGCTGGAATAATGTATAGGTAATTAATCACAGTGCTGGGATAATGTATAGGTAATTTATCATTAAGCACAATGCTGGGATAATGTATAGGTTATCTATCATAGTGCTGGGATAATCTGTGGGAAGTTAAGTATAGTGTTGGGATCATGTGTAGGAAGATAAGCACAGTGCTGGGAAAATGTGTAGGAAATTAAGCACAGTGCTAGGATAACATGTAGGAAGATATGTACAGTGCTAGGAAAATGTGTAGGAAATCAAATACAGTGCTAGGTCAATGTGTAGGAAATTAAGCACAGTGCCAGGATAATATGTAGGAAATTAAGCACAGTGCCAGGATAATGTGTAGGAAAATAAGTACAGTGTTGGGATAATGTGTAGGTAATTAATCAAAGTGCTAGGATTATATGTAGGAAATTAAGCACAGTGCTAGGATAATGTGTAGGAAATTAAGCACAGTGCTAGGATAACATGTAGGAAGATATGTACAGTGCTAGGAAAATGTGCAGGAAATCAAATACAGTGCTAGGTCAATGTGTAGGTAATTAATCATAGTGCTAGGATAATATGTAGGAAATTAAGCACAGTGCTAGGATAATGTGTAGGAAATTAAGCACAGTGCTAGGATAATGTGTAGGAAATTAACCACAGTGTTATGATAATGTGTAGGAAATTAACCACAGTGCTGGGATAGTATTTAGAAGTAAAGCAAAGTGCTGGTGTAATGCGAGTTTTGGCTACGTGTCAATATTCAGTTGAGTTATGAAATGTCTGCTTTGCCAAACACTAAGTGTAGCTCAAGTTTAATACTACTTTGAATTGTTTTTCAATTACTTCAGAATTAAACATATTCAGTTGCGGATTTAACGGGGAGAGGGCCCTCTTTTTTGCCACAGTTACGAGTAAAACTTCAGATTTAGCACCCGAAATTGCAGAGTATTTTGGCTAATTCTTGACTTTTGCATTTAGGCCCCACCTTTTGGGATATCCTGGATCCGCCACTGATCTTTAATTGTTAAAGAAAAAAGAGGAGTTACTGGCTCAGTTATGTGTCAGAAGTCACCATGCAGCTATACAATACATTAATATAAATAATATACTAGCACATATAACACATTACAAAAAATATTTGATTGTAGTGCAATTACGATATCGACTTAGGACGGTCATTTAATTTGAGCCAAACAAATGGTGTAGTAAACGGTTTACGGGCCCACCTTCCCAACAGAACAATGAAACGACGTACATTTAAAAATTTATAAATAATCCTCCATGTAAAGAACAAGGGTCAACAGGTATCGCATATTGAGAGGTACAAACCAATAAAGAACGAATTAAATTATTTGTTCAAATAGGCAAATATGAATACATGAGACAGCAAATAATATTTACCTGTATTGTGAAAAATATACATATGATACAGATAGCTGTATATTATGATGTTATTTGCATAAAATATCTTTAGTTCAGAATATCAAAAAATGGCAAGATAGCAGCCTAAAGTTATATATATGTCAACAAATTTTAGCTATTGAGACACTCAGTTTGTTTTGGCTCACGTCTTCTCATATATGATTGAAGCACAGAGATGCCCGACCAGTTTGTTATTTTATTGAAATCTTCACTTTCACCCTGTTTACTGTCGAGTAACGCCCAGTTAACCTTTGACTCACTGTCAATCAAAACGCGGAAAATCAAGGAATGTCTGAATTCGATAATCAAAGTATAGCGGATAATATCTTAATTATCCAGTGAAGGGGAAATAGAGAGCTGGTTTTGGTGTTTTATTCAATATAAAATACATGTTTTCAGTAGTGTATAGAATCGCTGAATGAAAAAAGTTGACGTTTGAAAAAAAACCCTCTTGTACAATCACGGGAAATGCAGTCGACTCATTTCAACTGTGGCAACTTAGGCAACAAACCCAATAGGATAATAGTCCATAGGATAAGAAGTAACTATATAGAAAAAAATTAGTACAATAGCACATTTTAACTCAGAAATATTGGGAATGAAAATAGATCTACTTTCATGCATTGCTATTGCAACCAAATTAACCATTCAAATTCGGCGTAAATTTTAAAGAATGGAACAGTATATCATTTAATTTTCTTTGTGTTGATGGTCTTGTGGCGAATCTGATTGGTAAAAAATTTGAGTTGATTTCTGCATCAACACAATTTGATGTGCAGATATGTCACAATTGTCAGAACTACTTTCCTCTTGAATGCGAAACCCCGTTCTATTTATGGAACTGCGATTCCCGTGTTGTAAAATCAATTGTTTCGTTAAAGCCTATATAACGAATTCAAAGTACAAAAGAAATCACACTTCACTTAAGAAACTATTGAATGAAAGATATAATGACCTACTATCAGTCGATAAAAAGTGAAATATAACTTGATCTATCATCTGGTCTACAGTGCTGTTTAGAAATACAATACAGCACTCGTCTGCTACTAGCCTATTACTCGACTATTTACGCTGATAACTAATCTCTACAGTATCATGCCCGATAAGCAGAACAGGAATTTCCACCAGAGCAGGTGCTGCCTCCGTATTCAAGTCCAAAAAACTACTCTTTCCACCTTGTGACACGCATATGCACCAGTCAACATGCATTTCAAATAATACTAATAGCATTCAAAATACAGATACCTTTGTCATCCTTATTTGCATGTTTCATTAATTCGTGTTTTAATAATTGTTCGTTCCATTTCACTAATATAGGGAAAAATTCACACAGGGGCATTTCAGGATTAATTCTTGTAATAGTATCTTATGATTTCTCTTTACAGCTTGTGTGGACAGACACACATTTTGTGTAATTTGGGCCAACGAAAACCACTGCGAAACGAACGCAGGCTACATGTTATGGTTTTGTTCAAAATCGTGCAAAAACTGCTAAACTAGCTAGTATAAAATTTTATTATTCATTATGTATCATCTGTATTATTAAGATAATGATAATAAATAAGGTTTATGTTATATAACCATTTAAACATTTCCAATTGATAATTACGCTGATTAATATCTAATAAAGTTTTATATCATACTCTGCTGTTATGTTTCTACTCTGTAAATAATTTGAAAGAATGTAATGATTGTAATGTCTTATCATTATATCTGATTGGTAACGTATTGATAGAGAAAGATCGATGTACAAAAAAAAAAAAAAAAAAAGGACGGACTGAAAACGAGCTATCAGCAGATCCACTGGCAGAATTTCCCTCCCGATACCGAACGGGCACCGAATCCATACTTGACAGAAGTGGTTCAGTCTGTCCCGATGTCAATCAAACTGAGACCAGGATCTATTTTCAAAAAGGCAGGAAAAAGAAAAAACAGTGAAACAAACGAGAAAACGGACGACATCTGACAAAGCTGTATGACTCAAATCACGAAAGGACATGCACACAAAATATGATTATAGTAGAGTATACACGGAAAACGACATTACAAAAATATTCGATTGTGCTGCGGTTACGATACCCACTTAGAACGGTCAATTAAAGTAACAAACTTCACTCAGTTGGTGTGATTAACCGCAAAAGCAGAACAATCAAAGGACACACATTAAAAAATTTATGAATAATCTTCCATATAGAGAACAAGGATCAACAGGTTTCTCAAGAGGATAGGTCATAAAAATTTTATTACTTACGAAAAGTTTATGGAATAATATGTTGCTATCAAAAATATGTAAGACGACATCAGCATAAGTAAACTGTACTCTTCCCGTCTGTAAGCGAGCTCAGATCCTTGATCAATAGGAGCCCCTACTAACAGTCAGAGGGGTTGAGGATCAGGACCTTGTCTCCTCTGAAAAGGTTTGGACAAGGCCCGTCATAAATTCCCTACCGCCCTGTTAGTCAGCGTTAAGAAATATAATACACAACCTCACCTAAATGATAATATGAATAAGGACTTTTTATGACGACCGTATAAGGCATAAAGAATATCTGCATAAGTTATAACAAAGTATCAAAATCAAGCATAGGTATACATGCATATCATATGAATGTGTTTATATTGAATGGACATATAAGATGGAAGTATAGACAATTAAAACCCTAATCTGGAGTTAAATAAACTGTTAATAAATATAGATGATTAAAATACTTTTACAATTTTATTTCTTAATGCCTTTGCGATCTATTAATAAAATATATCTTAAAAAAAGAAAGAAACATGTGTTGCTGCAAACTTAAGACGGCCAGTTGAGCGTCAGTCGGTTGTTAACCAGTGTGTGGGAGCTACGGTAGAACATGCAATGAAAATGTGTTATAATAAAAAAGAACATGCTTAGGAATAAAACCTCAAATTTAATAAGGTTTGTAATGTAACAAAATACATAAAAATTGTGCATGTTGCAGGACCACCTAGTAAGAGTTCGCATTGACCACCAGGAGTGAACGGAAGTATAATTTCAACATTCATGGTGGTTGGTTTGTTGATCAAATATTTTAAGTCGCTTTCATGAATATGCCAATTTTATTTGGACATGGTAGTAACTACCATAGTTAAATACGATGGCATGTATTGGCAACCGAGCCATGTAATAGATATAAGACGAAGGGACACATAGTAATGAAAAGTTTACTTCGTTATCTGGTCTTATAGATAATAAAACTAATCATAAATTATATAATATATATATACTTTGCATTGTAAGATGTTTCTCGCATATTAGTATCACTTCATCAATGCATTTTTGTGGACATCAATAGACCCTCGGGATTCTGAGGTGGAACTAAGTACTCATAGGAATAAACGTTTCCTGTTCGGGTAGCCACACCTGTCATCAAAGTCGTCAACTTACTATGATACAAAAATATTTAAACACTGCATCACAAAATGAATGTTGACTAACACTGTTCAGAAAGGGGTATAATTATATAAAAAGCAAAATATTCTTAGGGAATGCTTGTTTTCAGTATGTGGGTGAAACTACCCAAACATTGAAAAATCGTTTAATCATATGACATATCGTTGTCTGACATGTTGACCTGCTTACTTTATATTAGTTAGACCGTCTACATTACCCATACTGTATTATTTGTACTGATCATACCGCTTGTGACTACGGCTATGCCGTTTCCTACTTCTGTGGCTGCGAATAATACTATTTGTATACACCTATGGCATTATGGCAGGTGTGACTGGTCGACAAGGGATGCTTACTCTTCCATGGCACCTGATCCCACCTCTGTTTAACAGGGATCTGTGATTGCTTGTGTTATATATTGTCATGTTACTTGGACTTCGAGTTGTGGAAATCAGATCGGAATCTCAGAGTTTTACTTTAGTAATCATTCATATAAAATCAGAGATAATTCTAGACGTAAATATAAGAACCTTGTTTACAATCATAATTATTACTCCTTTTAAAACATTACCAACTACCTTGCCAAAACAAATTTAACATAAAAACGACTTTAAGTTGCTAAACTGTATTGGATTTAACATTTACAAACCCATATCCCATTGGTTTCAATGACCAAATTTTTCAATAAGGTAACATTTCCTCTTATCATAACAATATAGATATATTTTCATTAAGACCAGTCATTAAGAGGAAACAGAGGTCGCACAATCGGCGGTCGTCGTAATGGCAATCGTAGAAGACAATAGATTAAATGGCTCATTAGGTAATCTACTGCGGATAGCCTAAAATCACGGTCGTCACGAACTTCTATATGCACTATCGTCTATTCCGGTCGCCAGAATGAGACCTATTCTTGATGAGGCTGATCTAAAAGAAAAAAGAGGAGTTACTGGCTCAGTTATGTGGCAGAAGTCACCATAGAGCTATACAATATATGAATATAAATAATATACTAGAACATATATCACATTACAAAAATATTTGATTGTAGTGCAATTACGATACCGACTTAGGACGGTCAATTAATTTGACAAAAGCCAAACAAATGGTGTGGTTAACCGGTTTACGGGCCTACCTTCCCACTCACCGTAACAGCAGAACAATCAAAGGACGTACATTTAAAAATTTATAAATAATCCTCCATGTAAAGAACAAGGGTCAACAGGTATCGCATATTGAGAGGTCATAAAAATATAAACACGTAAGGTATTGTAAAATACATAATGGTATAAAAATATATGCGACATCAACATGATAAACCGTGCTCTGCCAGTCTGAAAGCGAGCTAAGACCCTAGATCTGTAGGAGTCCCGACTAACAGTCAGAGGGGACGAGGTTCAGGACCATGTCTCCTCTGAAAGAGGTTTGACAAGGCCCGTCATAAGAAGTATATGTTATACGGTTTGATTTAGACTAAAAATGATAATAGCATGTTCGTATAACAAACTTTACCCACGTATAGGTACCATCGCTTCCTACTAAATTGCAATTTGTCAAAATTGAATTTGTAATAAATTTTTAGACTTGCTTAAGATTTCTAATATTTTTCGTGATCATGGATTCCCCCGTATTTGGAGAATCTTGAATCACCCTAAATTTGCTTTTACTTTTAATTACCTTGCAGTTACATCTAATCCTAATGCACCTGACTCTTTACCATCTTCCTGTTCATATTCTAACAGGTGATACTAACTGTGTTAGTGATAAATATCTACATTTGCTTTTAATAAAGGGCCAAAAATACAGGTTACCTTCCAGGATAGATTTTACGAAATGCCGGTGTTATATAGTAGTTTTTCCCTAGCCATTGTTCCCTCAGGAAAAATGGCTATAAAGCAGCCCCCGGAAAAGTGGCTATATAGTAGTTTTTGGGGGAGGGGAATTTGGCTATATAGCCATTTCCCCCTCTTACAGCCATTCCCCCCCTCCCTGGGGAAAAACTACTATATAGTAAAGTCTTCCTCCAATTTGAAAGTCAGGATTTTCTCTTCACACATACATGTAAGTAAATCCAGCTCGTTACTTTGTCAACAAAACAAAAAAAAAAAAAGATATTTAAATTTTTGATAAGAAGTATATATCAATTGAATTTAGAAATATCTCTTAAATAGAAATGTCATCAGTTTTAATTTCTTTTCCAAATACAGATGTGTATATTTGGAATAGGATATATCTACTAAAATTTCAAAATATCTTTATTTAATCCGAGAAATCTGCATATGTACTTAAGGAAAAACACCAGCAGTTCGTTTTTATGATCCCGAAATCAAATTCACCTGTCTGTGGGAAACATTGACTATATCGTTTGCGAACAGGTATAAGGATTTGAAACTTCACATATAGATTCCTTGTGATGAGACCCTTCATTTTGGACCACGATTTTTGACCTAGTGATCTTGACATTCGAGCTTGATTACTCTTCAAAAACTTTTGTACTAAGAGGTTAAGGGCTTTGACATTTTATATATAAATTCCATGTGATGAGACCTATCACCTTTGCAATATCTTTTGTACTAAGAATTGTAGGGCTTTGACACTATACCTTAACATTTGTCATATCTTTCCAACCGTTACAGGAAGAGCTTTCGTATTTCACATATATATTTCTTAAGATGAGCCCTTTCAGGCGATACCAAATTTTTTGATGTCCAACACGACTTGTGGCCAACACTTCTGGAAATTTTAACATCGGTCATAACTTTCCAACCGCTACAGGTTCATATTCCACATGCATACTCTCTATGATGCGCCTAATCGGTTTTGGTTGGCCCACTGGAGATGAGTTGTTCACTGACGAGTCTCTCTTCACTCACGGTCTGATGGACGACAACTGGTCTATCGACGTCGTGGTGAGCGATATTCTGACGCTTGCTTAATGGACAGCGATATATTCGAGCGAGCGGGTCTGTTATAGTTTAGGCGGGGATATCTCACGGCGTGGAAGCATCTGGTGGTTATCCATGGCAATCTCACAGCAATACGATAACGGGATCAGGTCTTGAGACCACACGTCCATAAATGTAACAGGACAACGCGAGGCCCGATATCGATGTTACTAGCATTTGTCGTGACTTTCTGACTTGCAACAATGCTCCACTTCTTGATTGGCCACCATACAGTTCAGACTTGTCGCCAATGATTCCATGCAGCAGATTCCAAAGAGAAGTTGAAAATGCATCAACCAAGTCCTTGGCGGTCATATTCGTTGAGGGATCGGATAGAAAATTACAATCTAGTGGAATGAATGACATGACGTACATACAAATAAACGAAAACGACAAAATAGGAGAAAATACCATAATATAGTAAATATATAAAGAGAAAGACTTGTACACATTTACAACTAAACGTTTGACAGTATATAGAAACCCCTTAACCATAACACTATCGGTTTGATCCACAAACTATTACGGTACTACATTTGTATTTCAAATGTTTTATATAAAGTATAGAAAAAGAACGAGCACGTATAATTTCCAAACCGTTAAGTAAAGCTATTATATAGCAGTTCTATATAGCAGTTTCCACTATATAACACCAGCATATGGTTGAAGAAGCACTACACACTTATTGTAAACGATGATGTGAAAAAGGCGTAAAAGAACATGCCTTGAATGACTGGAAAAGAGAAATCCCAAACAATAAGCCATATTCGCATCGATGATTTTATACTAAATCCCGATTTATTCAAACAACCACTTAAAATACCGATCCAGTCCACTTAGAGAAAATTGCTAATTTACAAAATTCTTTGTACCTGCTGACAAAGTAGCTAATAATATTATCATCGTTTGAAAACTATACTATATTGGAGTTCTGAAAATGAATTCAACGCTACTATTAGTATGTTAAACAGTATTGTTGAAGGACGAGATCCTTTCTAACCATTGTAGAGATATGTATGACTTTAATTCAAGCATTGATAAAAATGATTTTACAACCGTGTATTGGTTTCCTTAATTACATAAAAGTCCATATAAATCACGTTTCATATCAAATTCTTGTTACTGTTTTACTTCTATGCTTTCGAAACATATTACTTCCGCTCTTACTGCAATTAAAGACCATGTTATTAAATATTGTAATGCCGTGTTAACAACAGTAAAGTCAATTATATTTAGTCAATAAAAAATTCTAGCGAGGTCTTTGAAAATTTACGTTTGAGAAATTTTGAAGCTAATCAAGTTTCTGCTTTTGATTTTTTTTACTATATATCTCTGCACCTCATGACTTAATCAAAACCAAGTTGTTGTCTCGCATACGCTGGTGTTTCCACAGAGAGTCTAAATCTACCTCAGTACTTCAGTTACATCTGGATTTTTCCCAAACCAAAAATATGATAATTATAAATATTGCACTTGCAATTATGTAATGCCATCAAGTTTATATGGATAATAATTATGTGTAGGCAAGATTTATCAACAGATTATTGGGATTCCTATGAGCACTAACTGCTCTCCCTTTATAGCAATTTCCTTTTGTATTTTTATGAGAGGGACTTTATGCATTCTATCCAGACCTCGAAACGTTTCGACCTTATTGATAAAAAGTTCAATGATACCTCTCTAGATATGATGATATACGAGCAATCAATAACCATGTGTTTGAAGACTGCATTACTGAAACTTATCCCACTGAATAGCTACATTTCTGTTATGAAACACCTTTATTTGATTTTAGTATTACAATTTCTAGCAACAATATCCATATAAAATATAAACATATACGATAAACGTGACGACTTTGGATTCCCTACTGTAAATTTCCCTTATTTAGAAGATGATGTCCCTAGATTCCCATTATTTTGGAAAAGGACATAAATATAGGTTACCGTCCAGGATAGATTTCAATAAATGCCGTGACCTTAAAGAAGATGCTTTAACTACATATTGTAAACGTTGGTGTAAAAAAGAACAGGTAAAGGTTCATGCTCTTAATGATTGGAAATACGAGATTTTAAGAATTGTCGATATCCGTATTAAGAACTTTACTGAAAATCCGCATTTATTTCAACAGCCTAATACATTGACGGCAAATTCTATTAAAAAGAAGATAGCTGACTTACATGCTAAATATGTCTTTGTTCCTGCTGATAAAGCAGGTAATAACATAATAGTTGTTTGAAAACTATATTATATTGAAGTACTTAAAAACGAATTAAACTCCACTCATACATATGTGGAAAGCCCTACCTCAAAAGACCACACCTTGCACGATCACCTCATGACCATGTCCGACTTCAAAATTAAAACTGATAAATCTGATCTACCAACCATATACTGGCTCCCAAAACTACATAAAAGTCCATATAAATCACGTTTCATATCTCATTCTAGCCACTGCTCTACTACGGTACTATCGAAGCATATTACGTCTGCTCTAACTGCTATAAAAGATCATATTATCAAATATTGTGATGTCGCATTTCATAATAGTAACATCAATTACTTTTGGTCGATTAAAAATTCTCATGAAGTTATAGACAAACTTCTTTCGCTAAATTTCAAAGCGACTCAAATTTCTACCTATGATTTTTCTACACTTTATACATCTCTGCCTTATGATTTGATTAAAAGCAAGTTGCTGTCTCTTATACAATGGTGTTTTCACAGAGAATCTAAAACGTACATATGTACTTCCAATAACTCCGGATTCCTTTCTAACAAACAATATACTTCATATAAATACTGGACTTGCAAGGAATTTTGTAAAGCACTAGATTTTGTCATGATTAATATTTTTGTGCAATTTGATGGCAAGATATATCAACAAATAGTTGGGATTCCTATGGGTACTAACTGCGCGCCTCTGATAACAGATTTATTTCTTTATTGTTATGAGAGGGATTTTATGGTTTCTATTCAAAAATCTAAACGTTTTGACCTCATTGACAAATTTAATAATACTTGCAGATATCTGGATGACATTTTGGTTATCGACAACCCTGAATTCGAACAATTTATATTAGAAATATATCCACCAGAGCTCACATTGAATAAAGCTAATACTTGAGATAAATCTACACCTTTCTTAGATTTAAACATCAAAATTATCAACCACCTAATATATACTAATATTTATGATAAACGTGAGGATTTTGGATTTCCTATTATAAATTTTCCTTACTTGGATGGCGATGTCCCTCGACTCCCATCATATGGTATTTATATATCTCAATTAGTTCGATTTGTCAGAGGCTGCACCGATGTTTTGGACTTTCATAAACGAAATTTACAAATTACTAATAAACTTTTAACTCAGGGTTACAGATATCACAAGCTAAGAAAAACATTCGGCAAATTCTTCAGATCTTATTCAGAACTTTTATCTAAATTTGGAAATATTTCTTTTCAACAGTATGTATCCAATGGAATTTCCCATCCTAATTTTTACGGTGATCTCGTATATAAACTAAGGAAAGTAAAAGGCTCCGATAACGTTATTTCATCATGTAATAAAATAGTCAAACGTCTTCTAAATAGACAATATGATATTGAGATCATCCAAAAGACTATAGGTCTTGTATTTGGCCCCTCTACAGCCTTATGCAGACTTTTACTTGAACGTTGCACGCTGACTAACAGGGCGGTGGGCCTTGTCCAAACCTCTTTCGGAGGAGAAATGGTCCTGAACCTCGTCGGGACTCCTACAGATCTAGGGTCTTAGCTCGCTTTCAGACTGGCAGAGCACGGTTTATCATGTTGATGTCACATATATTTTTATACCATTATGTGTTTTACAATACCTTACGTGTTTATATTTTTATGACCTCTCAATATGCGATACCTGTTAACCCTTGTTCTTTACATGGAGGATTATTTATAAATTTTTAAATGTACGTCCTTTGATTGTTCTGCTGTTACGGTGAGTGGGAAGGTGGGCCCGTAAACCGGTTAACCACACCATTTGTTTGGCTTTTGTCAAATTAAATGATCGTCCTAAGTCGGTATCGTAATTGCACTACAATCAAATATTTTTGTAATGTTTTATATGTTCTAGTATATTATTTATATTCATGTATTGTATAGCTCCATGGAGACTTCTGCCACATAACTCAGCCAGTAACTCCTCTTTTTTCTTTTATATTAGCCAATGGGTTCAATTTTGCTAAAACTTGCACTAAAGTTTGGGATTTTCACGGAAAACAAAATATCGAATCACATTCAAACTGTGTATAGATATCATTAATTTCGATTACGGGGATTCCTATGGGGACCAACTGTACTTCTCTTATAGCAGATTTATTTTTATACTGTTATGAGATTGACTTTATGTCTTATATTCAAACCTCTAAACGTTTCGACCTTATTGATAAGTTCAATGATCCCAACTTGTAGACATCTTGTTGATATTTTACTTATTGATAATCCAGAGTTTGAAAACTATATTACTCACATTTATCCATCTGAACTTTAATTGAATTAAGCCAACACATAAATGACGAAACAAAATATAAGGGACGCATCTACTTACCGTATATAATCCTTTCTTAAGGTTAGAATATTACCCTACTGAAAGTGTATCTAGCTAAGCACATGTATCGTAAAGGACATTTTCTCAACTTGGGGTTGTTTTTAATGATGAAATTGACCCTACCTCTAATGATCAGTTTTCAAGTTCATTTTACTTACTGAATAATCGAATAATCACGCTATATTGTAAACCGGAGTGAAAGCTTTTTTCATATGGAGTCATTAATTAGTGTTGAATAAAATTACCCCCTTCTCTGACTATGTCAGTGCATTGTCTCCGCAAACTATCATACTTTATTCAACAAAAACATAAAGTGTATTTTTCTAAATACGTGTGTTGTAATATCTGTACGGAGATTTTCTCGATATGGGATCGTTTTTTAATGTTGAAATTTGGCCCTATCTCTAATAAACAGTTTTAATGTCTATTTTACTTACTATTAAATGATCGAATAGTCACACTGTATTATAAACAGGAGTTCGAAGCTTTTTTCATATGAAGGCATTAATTAATGCTGAAATATGACCTTTTTAAAGTATTAGTTCTCTTAAACAATACGTGTAATGAGTTCGAAATTTACATAATACTCCACATAAGATGTCATTGTCCAACGTAAAATTTAGACCATTTTGTAACTGACTTGTTTGCAAACAGGAAGTACACAGTATGAATTGTATTTTAATAATACAGGGGAGCATTATACACAAGGGTCATTTTAACGTTAAAATATGACCACCCATTGCGAGCCAGTTTTAAACGAGGGTCACATTTTCACACGAGGGTCACTTTTTCACGCGTGGGTGGGGTCATTAGATAACGGACCGAGTCAATTTTCAACGTTAAACATCAACCCTCAAACCTTAAACCGTATTCCAACAGGAGTCAATTTTTAATGTTACACCGGCATTGTACAAACCTTATCAGGGGAGACAAAGTCTTAGTTGGGACCCCTTCAGGGTCTGTGGTGAGCTTGCTTACAGACGGGCAGAGCACGGTTTATTCATGTCGATGACGACTTGCATTGATTTGATACTAGCATATTATTCCATAAACGTTTTAAGTGAACATTTTTATGATCTCTTGTCTTGAAAAACCTGTTGAGCCTTGCTTTCTATATGGAAAATTATTTATAAATTCTTAAATGTGTGTCCTTTGATTGAGCTACTTTTGGGGTGAGTGAGAAGTGTGAGATGCGGATAACCACATCGATTGACGGACGTTTGTTACTTTATTTGACCGTCCTAAATCGTATCGTAATTGCAGTATCATCGAATATTTTTGTAATGTCGTTTTCTTTGTTTATTTGCATGTCCTTGGTGATTTGTGTCATACAGCCTGGTCAGATGTCTTCTGTCTCTTTTACACGCTCCATGGAGTGTTACGGTAATGTAACATATTGAGAAGAACGATTTTTGAGATTGTGGCATTTGCAAATATGCACTTCGAGGCATTGTCATATCTTTTCACAATATTAAAGGAAAATAATTGCATTTTAGTTTATCATTTATTACAAATACAGACGTATTTCAAAGGTTTGATTTTACTTAGTCAGAATCGAAAACTTTTGGGATAAATAAAAATTAGCGCTTAGATAACAAACATACATTTACCAGAATAAATGTGTTATATATAATGTACCTTAACAATCATGTCTAGAACCTGGCGTCACTTGACAATGACCTACTTCGTGATGTCATATCGATAGGCATTATACAGATTTTAGTCATCGATTCCAGTAAAGCAAGACAATATCTAAATGGATAATATAACCTTGCAACACTTAATCATACGATATGAATAATAGATAGAAAATAAGCGAGAAATAATCAAATAATACCGGATGGTGTTTGCTCCCTTAGGGATTGTTTGTCATTAATTGTTTCGCACAAACCACCTCAATTTCAGCTTTTGATGCACCATCTTAAATTCAAGTGTTTGAACTACATTCTGCTATATAAATGACAGGGGTTTGTTGTCGTTCAGATAACACAGAATGAATGCATGTATGTTACTGACATACGTACATCACTTATGACATATTTCAAAAGTATTATTTTGTATTACTGCCGGACAATTTTTATCTATATGCCATTTGTCTCCATATGTGGCATCATTATCGTTAGTTCACTGAAACATGTTCAATCTGAAGAGTACAGAGCTCAACAGAAAATATTTTATTTGCATTTATTAGTGAAAAAATCTCCTTTTCGCACAGTCATATGAATTTTATTTAGTACATGGTTTACACCTTTGGACAATACATAATTGCCTTCAATATTTTACTTGGTGCGCCACAAGTTAAGAGCTCTACGCTTCACTGCATTTGAATGGAAGAGAACGATGAGTCCACTCGAACAAAATCTAGTTATTGCCAGAAATTGTCAGGCTCGAATTGACTATTGTTCGAATTGAATGAAAAAAATACATGACTGTAAATAGATTTTAAATTAATTCCGATAGTGATGAAAAAGTACATGAACCAAAATAAATTTAGAAAGACAATTTTATTTCTTTTCCATTTTATATTAAAATGAGTTAAATTTCAATTTTTAAGACGCCGGTTTGAGAAGACGAGGGATCGTGTGTATTGATTTCAGTTAACTGAGGGTTAAGAGTCGGCAAAGGTAGTGGCGGAATATTCTCCTTGTCAGATTTTTAGGTGGTGGTAGTTGCAATGCGTCAGATTTATTTCGAAGTTTGGTTTCCGATGGCCGCTTGTACGTTCGCGCTGCATGATTTCTTGTTCTTCAAATCCAGCATTGTAAAGCGTCGAACAACTATAAACTCTACCGAAATGATTTTTTACTCTGCGATTTATTCTAGCTTCTTCAAATATAGTCTGAAGATATGAAATTATTATTTCTATTATTTTATTCTATTTAAACATTTAATGAATATTACATTCAACAGATGTTCTTAATTCGTACTCAAAACTGTATTAGTTTCGACTGAAAAATGAAAAAGATCATGGGTTCGAATGCCTTTCTCGACATTATCTCACCAAGCTTCGAAAGGATACATTTTAAAAAACATTTTATCTATTTTATGCAAAACTATTAAAAGATAAATTATAAATTTATTTACAGTCTTGTTGACGTGCCTCATTCACAAAACAGCATAGCCAATAATTTAACTCTGGTACCGACGTATTGTTGATAGAAACAGGTACCACAGAGTACTCTTCCGACAATGTATTTGGTTATGTATTCCGGTGTTTTACCCAGACTTTCCACACATTCATAGCAAAAACATTGTTTTGTCTAGTCTTTTTTTTTGGTATTTTTTCGTCGTACCCGTTGTTTTTCTAGCTCGGAGTCGGTAATGGATGGACCAAAACGCGTGTTATCATTTGAATTTTCCCGATGAAATAATAAACGTTGGGTGGATATATCCATAATGTCATCATTTTGAAAGACCTCTAATTTTAAAATCCATAATATACTGCTGGACACAACCCAAATATTGAAATATGGAAGAATGAATTTGTATATGATACGAATTCAATAATTATACAATGATTGCTTGATAACTAAATTATTGTCATGGGGTCATATAGAATACTGTCAGGTAAAATCTCAAAACCATTTAGAAAGTGTCCATTAACCACATACTGTGACCATGTACCAAGTTGGTTGGTACACACTTTTCTCGTCCCTCGATATGCTCCTTCGCTTCGCTCGCGCCATATGCTTGAAAATCGTGTACTTACCTTTACATAGTGTTTATAAACCATTAGTTGTAGTCTTTATTTTTCATTCATCCATGAATTGGTCTTAGGAACAGTGATACAGGAATTTACTTGACATACAAAAAAATTCTTATTCTAAATTGCTATCTAAATTCTAATGCGGCATTTAACACTGATGTCTTGTCAGACTTATGTCCACATGCAGCAATGAATAACACTACATATTACTGTCTAATTAAACACTAACTTCATTGGTTTGTGTTACTGTGCCATATACCTTAATTATTGGATAAGAAAAGACAAGTGCCTGGAAGATTGCTTGATTGGTTAGTCATCGGTCACCCCTTGTTCTGGAGTCAAGTATATCCCCGACTGTCCTTAGCTGGTTTCCACAAAAACAATTACTTTTGTGTTGTATATTTAGCCAAACACTCCTATAGGAAACCTCTTGTCTGCCAAGTGAATTACTGTGATAGTAAAGAGAATAATGAAATCAAGTAGTTCTTTTTCGCCTTCGCAACAACGTACCAAAATAAGAATACGTATTACTTATAATAAGGAATTTTACCATTTGTTTCCACAAGCACCAGATATATGTTATTTATCTCCCCAAATTATGTAAGGCATTCGTATACATATAATAGTTAATTGAAATCTTTCCACGCTTTTATTTTACAAATGGTTTTGAAATATTACACCTTAAATGCTATTATTGGTGGTATCTTTGCCTTTTCTTTATGTTTCTGATATTTTTCCTTTAGTGGATATCTCTTCAAGGTAAGGAGTGATGCACTGCACTTTATATATGGAATGAGTCAACTGAGACAAAAATACTTTCCAGTAGTTCTATCTTCGCAGAGATATTTACACGTATGTACACAGCCATATTGCTGTAATCGATAGGTGTCTGACAGTTAATTGCGTAAATATAAATTATCGGACGAGAGAGTAAAACCGTAAAAAGAAAAAAAAAATTCCCTGGCAATTTCAACCTTTTACGTACTTAGTAATCAATAGCAAAAAGTATCTTTAACTGTAAGATGTTTCCTTATAAGCCATATCCTTAATTATCTACCTGTCACTTTGAGCCTCCGTTTGACAAACACATAGAAAACTATGGCATACAAGATGAGTATCTTTAACTGACAGAGTCGTACCTTTTTTCTAAAAAAAAGTTCAGGTGAGAAAACAAGAAAGAAGGTACCAAGCAAATCGGTTCATATTACAAAATAAGTCAACGAATTAAATGCTAATGTTGATGTGATGCCATTTCACACCACACCAAGACTATTTCACATATAAGTATAACAAGAGTTATCTGCTTGATATGTTACACAGATATTTCGTCTAATACATCTTGCCCATATATACATTGAGGGATCTTTCATGCGCTTACTTTTACCGTGACATTCAAGGGAACATGAATGTCTATCCTACCATGGTACACCTTATTACTTGTGCCACAGAGACAGTAAATTAGTTAATTTCGTATTATCACACGTATTCCTTTTGTATCATTGAACTCGTTAAAAATCACACAAGATGGGTTATACACTTTTCTTATGTGGCAGAGTAATTTCTAATCCATATTTTCATAGTATCAATCCAGTGTTTAACTATATTCGAGTCTCGTCCATGTTTTTAGTATTTATGACGGATGTGGATTGCCAAACAGGAAGTGTTTACTCCTGAGCACCCAATCTAACGATTAAACAACGAAGAAGTACCGAATGGTTAACCATATCTCGTAGTCCATGGAATAAAAGCATAAAAAGGACAATATCGTGTATAGTGTCATATTCAGATGAATTCCGAACCCCAATTAAATCGAGGTGAGGCCATGTGCCTAGTAGGAGTAAGCGTTCCCTGGTTGCATGCAACATCTGTCGCAAAAGTCCTGCATCAACTTTTCAATTCGAGGAAGTAAATACATAAATATATACATATGAGAACATGGAGGAGACAAGAACACTAAGTCAAATTATCCTATGCATGCTTTTGAACTGAAATTCCAGTGTCGTCAGCAAATCTCTGTACATGTATGTATTATGTCAAATCAAATATATTCAAAAGTTAAGACGGTTATTTTGTATGGTCAGATTCCAAAATGTCGGTGAACATTCTAGAAAGAGGGATCTCAAATTGCATCAGATCCCTATATCGACCACAGAACGTCCTCAGTGACAATTTCAAATGTTCCTCAATATATCCCTGTGAGAGTAGTTTCGTGAATATTAAATCAGTAACTTTCTTGCTTTACATTATAGTCTCAGTAGACATGACACCGACGATGCGCTGGTGGGACTCGGTCCCGGAGCTTCTCAGTCCCGAGCCAAGTACCCTACCAACTGTATTACACCATCTTAACATTTGTATGTTAAATGTTAGTGTTAAACAATGTTGCCTATAATACTTGTCTTTTAATTCTCATAATTCATTTATACTGTGCAGAAACGTTTCGTCTTCGATACTTTATTATTTTCAAAGCATTCATATCTCATGTCTTTTCCTCGATGCCATCTTAAATCTGTTCATTTGTCGAAATATGGTAGTGTTCGTTTCGTGTTACGAGCGAGCAAAGTAAATGCACTGACAAGCAGATGAATTGAAGTAATGGACTGTATTATTTACTTATATTTTTTTCATATTTGTAATAATTTACATGTACAACAAAGTAAATACATAATCTGTATGTAAAACCATGAAATTCTCGCTTAAAGTATATCTATATGTTCTTCAGTGAGATTTTGTTTCGGAGAATATTCTTCTTAGTATTATAGGAAATATCCACTTCCTAGTGTTGATATTTATTTTAATCATAATCGTGAATGACATTATAGATTGGATAAACATTATGATAATGTGTTTTCCTATGGATAGAACGGAGAATCGATAGTCTGATGAATACAAATGAAATAAAACGACAAGGAGTACCAAACTTACAATAAAATGTGGTAGAAAATAATTAACGCGTTATAAATCTTTAAACTTTAATTTTGTGTACGTCTCGCGTTACCAAGGTTATATCCAACTAAGGAATTATCAGGCTTTCTCTAGTCAATACTCATCATTTGCTGCTTTTGCAAACAAGAACACATCGTGTGTCTTGGTCTAAGATAAATGGCATATCCAACGACTTTTCATTGATTAAAAATCATTCTTATGGGAATTTGTCGACCACAAATTAACTTGATGTCCGTTACCGAATCAATGGTGTACGATGCCGATATGGTTTCCGGTTGAACCAAGTAAAACTAAAATTTGATCTTTGAATCTATGAAAATTCTTGCATAGTTCATTCGTGTAATTTGCTTTATTCCCTTTCAATTAGAAACGCGATTATTAAAGAATTTCTTTCTGCATTTAAGAATTACCAATTAATTGGCAATTTTAAGATAATTATGGCAACATTTGTTTTGGTAAAATTTCCTTCAATCACATCTTAATAAAGTTCTGTTATAAATTGTTAATCTGGGAAGAATACGCATTTTGAGCTCGGTATTAATTTGAACTATGACTTATAAACGAGACCAATATCCCAATATATTTTGTTTTCATTGTGGATCAACATTCTACATTATGGGATTAATTGGAGTGTCTTTCAAATATTAATTTAAACGTATTGCAAATGCTCATAAACTTCTAAGAAATAAATAATAAAAGAAATAACGAAAACATGTAAACGCTAGTACCATAATAATTTAACCACATCTGTTAATAATAGAAAAGAAAATGTTTGTATATTGGCCTCACTGCATATTCAATAAATGAATAATCGGTTTTGCTAAATGATCTAGGCCTTTATGACAACAGGGAATGCTTACTCTTCTATAACACCGAGATATTCAAGTGCCCACTGAGTTTGACTTTAAGGATTTGAAATAATTTGATACTTTCACAATTGTATTTGTGATATTCATATGTATTTCCATTTTAACCCTACGATGTTTTAATTACTTTCCATTTTGCATCCACATCAGAAAATATACTTTAAGAGATGATAACTATGGTCAAGATAAACATCTAATTGACGAGAATGACCATGCTCTATACTTGAGGGAATAGCATGTCTAATGTCAATTATATTGTGTCGTCTATGCTATCATGATTATTGTAGCACGGTCAACTATCGTCATTATGTCGGCAAGAATCCAATGACAGATTAAACATATAAGATCAAAATAATGACAGTATTTTTTCCATTGAATAACATATTTCATAAACGATTGATATAGTCCTGTTGATTGAAGCAATGTAGCATTAGTTCATCATTTATGTCAATTCTTAGTAAATCAATCAATCTTCGCCTTCTCTTGCTATATTTCATATGAAATCACATAGCCTTTGTAAGCAGAACTCGATTTTTTATTAAAATGACACTTCGTTCTGTAACATGTTATACAATGTTCCATGCTATTATATGATATGTACAATGTATAACACTATTACACCTACCATTTACATAAAATGTATCACTCACCATTCATTAATGATATTTCAAAACGAAATTTTTTATCTTCAGTCTGAAATTCATGCAGATGAGACTCAGTAGATGAGCTGATCGGACCGTGATCGAGAAGTTCTAATTTCGACTCCCGCCATGGACACGCCGGTGCGCTGTCTTTCGGATAAGACAATAAAAACTAAGTTCCTGTGTCATGGTAGGCGTTGCACGTAAAAGATCACTCAATGATTTGCGCGAGTCACTTAGTTTAAACTTTTATTTTATATTCAATTTAAATATACAATTTAAATATAGACAACACAATATATGAGATTAGAAAACAAGTAACTTAGTACTTATATGAATTCAGTTGCAGAGGTATAGATTTCTATGCAATGCATCAGGCAGATGCCGTCACCATATACGTGAAAAATCCTGGAGTGACGAAACACAATAATCAGTCAATCAATCAAGCAGTCGAACATTCCGAAACATCTGACATCTGACAAATATGTACATTGTGGTATTCGAATGGAAAGTTCATAATATCAAAAAAAATTAAAGGAAGATCGATTTACACAATAACTTTTGAAGAATTGTTTTTACAAAAGAACAAAAGAAAACAGTAGGAGTGTCCTCCAATAGTGGAAGAATTGAAATAAAGCAAAGTCTCCCGAAAATGTCTGATAATAAAAATGTTGATTATTTTCGATAGTCAGTCAGTATCCGTGGTTAAGTAAAATACTATTATAAGTTTAAAAAAGTTTTAGCTTACTAAATTACGATGCTGCCTTTTTTGCGCTTATATTCAATTGCCCCGTATTACCATGGCTACTTTTGTCATACAGTTGGGTAATCTTTTTATCCTTTTTTATATAATTGAAATGTCCCATATTGTACATATTACTTATTATATATTGTGCTATATAATCTTTAAAATTTGATCATCTACATTGATAAACTATAACACTTAAAAAGAAAATAAATTAATTGATAAAATATCAACATATCAAAACCATGTCTTTTGAATCCGATAAAACTAATCAAGATATGGTTGCTAGACTGTGCACAATATCGTCGTTGCATTAGATTTATAATATCACGTGATGATAAATAAATGGAAAAAGGATCACTGGAGGGCATGTAATTCAATTATGAAATGTTTTGTCGGCAGATTCATTCAAGCTTTGAAACACACCCGTGCTGCCATCGGCATCGACCATATTGCGAATGCGTGGGAAGATCCCCGTAGTCAATATAGCTTTCGGGATTGGTATACAAATCTCTAAATTTCAAGTCTATTAAACATCCTGGAACTTAATTAGCATCCACGAATGTGCTATTAGTAGGCCTGAAGGACTGAGAACAACATATAAAGCTTGCATGCCACGAGGTATTATATTGGAGAAGTGTTAAACTACCCACAAAATCTCAGCATTGTGGAGAGAAAGAATTGCATTGTTATGCTCGATGGAATCAATTATTAACCGACAAAATAGCGACATGTATTCCAAATCTGATGTTTCATAAGAACAGCTTCTCAGTGTCTTAGTTTCATATCAAATGATTTGAATAAAAATATATGTGTGTAATTAAAGATGATTAGAATAACATGTAATGTGAATATATTCTCGAAGAAAACTACAGATTCTTGTACAGTTGTGATCTCTGAAAGTTTGTCGGGTCTCCAACACATCAGGGACATTAGGTCGGTTTCACACAGGGTAGAACACGGTTGGTCCATATCGATGTCCTTTTATATTTTTGATATTAAACTCTTTCCATAATCCAACTCGAATTTCTATTTTTGTGACCTCTCAATATGAGTAACGTATAAATCATTTTTTGTGTATAGAGGATTATTTATAAATGTTTATATGTGTTTTTTGTACTGCTTTTGTGGTGAGTGGGAAGGTTGTTCCCGTCAACAAATTTAAGCATCCAATACAGTAGCGATGTCACTCCAATTGACCGTCATAAGTCGGTATCGCAACTGCAATACAATGGAATATTTTTCTGATATCTTGGTATGTGTTTATTTTTGTTTGATCTGCATGTTCATACCAAGCTCTTTTTTTTTGGACACAGCAGAGTCAGATGGCTTCTTTTCTTTCTTTTGAAAAAGTGATTTTCAGGCAGTTCATTCTGAAAATATGAAAGCGCCAAATTATTAACAGCAGTTATATGTTAAATTATATATTTATAAGCAACACTAGAAGAAGTATAATCATACTAATCGGAGATAAATATTCAAACATTTATTATCAAATACAGATGTGAGAGGCAAAGGTATAAGGAACGTCAAAACACAAAATGCTTTTTTTGCTAATCATATTCGATATTTATTTATTTTCATTGCTTTAACCCACTCAACGATTATTGTCCTTATATGATGACAGCTCGCACTAGGTACATGTCCTATGGCTTAGCCAGTGACCCACGTAAAGCAGTGAGAGAGAGTTTAATGGTCCAATGTGATTCGGAGCTTCGGAATACCTCTCTCATCCGAGTCCAGTATAATGCCTCAAGACCAACCTGTCCTCTGTTATTACATCTTCAAGTAATAGTTAGGTCATCGAGATACATATTTTACAAGAAAAAAACCCCCATCATTCATTATATGTACATATTAAAGTACGTATAAGTGAATGACATAACTTCAGCTCATATGCTTGTCAACATGAATTAGCATATGTATACAAAACTCAAATACTGTTAGATTGAAAATGAAATTAACTAAATAATTCTTCTACCTTTCTATAGATTAATAACATTAAATTGGTCGTTTGTAAGATCATGCGTAGTAACAACTCTAGAATGTTTGACGAAGTATTCTATTCCAGTACAGGTTTTTCGTACTACAATAATTTGTCTCGATAGAGCGCAATTAAAAACGTTGTATGTAAAGGTACTACATTACTTATTCATATAGAGCTTTAACTCGTGGAATATATTAGAGGAGAAATTAAGAAAGAAGTGGGGAAGGGGGGACTGAAATACTGATAACATTGGTTATAATTCTGTTCTTCTAATTAACATTGACATTCTTCGAAAACAATTTTTAGATGAGCAATCATTTTTGTGATAGTAAATATTCATATTTGAGTGTCTAAAGCGACAGCAAAAAAGCAAATGTTATTATCGCACATTTGTTAATCAGCTCTACTGATAAATATCTTATACAGCACGTGACATTGAAACTCAGGTTGTCAACGTAATTACATTGTTGTTTTTACAATGAATTTACAGTACTAAATATGGACACTGTACCAAGTGACTGAACAGAATTTATAGATCTTACATAAACATACAACGTTCATGGTTTGGAATACCAATAGGAAAAGATAAGCAAGCTTATTGAAGTTATGATTTGTGATCTTAAAGTGATGGACATCAATAATTAATATTTACTAAAATATGAGCATGAGTAAAACTTTTGATGTAAACATAAGGTGGTTTCCGGAGGCGGGGTTTTAATAGCAGACAAGGCTATGTCACCCTTGTGAGATGCCGTCATAACCAGAAGGGTTGATCTGATAAACACAGTTCTCGTCAAAGACTATGTTCCGAGCACTCTATTGTCGATACAACAATTTCTATCCTGCCAATAGAGCAATATGAAGACGGGAAGTCGATCTTATTCTAGATGGAAAATCAAATTTCTGTTTATTCTGGTCGGTTGCACTCTTTATTTAGTATCAAAGATCACGTTATGAGAATATTGTAATGAAAAGAGTTTGATCGATACAATAGTGTAGGTTCCTTGTGAAACTGAAAAATCAAAGTAATTCAGATTTGGGATGTTAAAAATCTACAGTTAATTGAGGCAAGCGAAGAAACCTATGACAATACAATCTGTCAACTTCACACTATGAATACTTTAGACTTTAGATTGAAAACTTTTATTCTAATGCATTTGGTTTATAACACGCGATTTCATTGGCTGTCCGATTTTAAAACTGCAAGGGAATTCACGATACCTCCGCAGTTTCTGATATGACGCCACGATTCATTGCAGTTTCTCATTTGTGACGTCACGATATCCTACAGTTTTTGATGTGACTGTGATTAGCGACTTGGCTTAGAAAATCATAATGCTGTGCCTCTGGTTGTAATTATTTTTCTCAAATGCATTTGAATGGGGTTACCATGCTTGTGTTTTACAAAAACTGACAGGGTATCGGCGAATACCCTGTCAGAAATTTCCGTTTCACAGTTCGGCTTACGCCTCGCAGTGAAACTCAATTTCCGACAGGGTATTCGCCGATACCCTGTCAGATTTTGTAAAACACTCGCATGGTTACCCCTAATTCATAAACTGGGAGTTTGAATTTTAAAACAATTTGATAGCAAGTTGTATAACACTAGTAAATTGTCAAATTATAGCAACAAAATTCCTCACTCTTTATGGATGTTCTAAATCGACATAGCGAAACCGCCATCATGAACATTTATTGTCATAACATCTCTTATTACATCTCTCATCTGTATTAGCAGACGACAATTCAGAGAAAAACACTATTCAAAATACACCGATTAAATGGCGGATTAGTTAGTCTGTTATACTAAACTTTGCAGACATACAATCAGCATTTTCGCAAGGACTTTGAACATCTGCTTCTTGCAGGGAAATATCGATCCCACACCGGGATATTGAGAGCGGAACTTGGTTTATATCTAATACGTACAGAAAATATCTCCACGAGGACTCGCTGAACTGCTCCAGAAGACGTTCCTGTAGGTACGGAGGTGTCCAGAATATAATGCCTCAAATGCACGTCAATTGTAATGCTCAGCGGTGACGGGAAATTTCTGGAAGGGCTTAGATGGCTACAAACGTATATTCTGAGAAAGAGGAAGACGTAGAGATTTGCTGAATTCTATGCATTAAGGTAATGTCTTATATCAATATAATTTTGAATAATAGTGTTTCTTATGTTCTGTTGTTGAATGTTATTGATAAATGCATCAATACAAATAAGTTTCTTTACAGTTCTCTTCAATCTATTCAAACATTGTGTATGACTATTAGTATACTTAATTATCAAAATGTCAAACTAGGTTTATATATGTTTTAAGGATGTAAAGTTTAGAAGTAGTATCATATTTCTTTATCATTAAATTATTCATTTTAGAATAGAACGATATATTGCCATTAAATCACTTATTTTCCAATTGTATTCCAAACACACAAAATGACATTTAAAAACGGGTACATTTTCTTTAACATGTATTTCTATTCATATCTCGCCCGTAGAATGTGATATTTAGAATAAAATGTGATGTTAAAATGTTAAAGACGTTAAAAGAACATAAACGAACCAGTCCCAGTAAGTTTAAATATAGTACGCCATTTGTTTTGAAACTGTTAAATGTTAAAGTACGTTATGAACCAGAAATAAGAAATTAAGCGTTCCTTTCACATGTTTCAAATACAATGCCTACATAAAGGTATTCTGGTAGCGATATTCATGAGAATAATTAGAACAATTAAATATATAACAGTAGCATTCCATATGGTTTCCACGTATTTATTTTACGTTTTTATTCTTTTTAATCGATTTACCCCAATGTCATTTGCCGTCTTGAGTTGGCACCGTAGTTGCAGTGTAATCGATTTTATGACTTTTTATGTATGTTTTACCGTTGTTTTTGTTTCTTTTTTTTTGCATTGCCTTTAGCAGATTCTGTAATGTGTCACGAATGTGATATCTTCTCTTTCAATACCATGACTTCACTTTCAAAAGTATGTCCACTCTGAATATTCATATATAGAAATTTATATTAATGCCTATTATTACTCTAAAAGAGATTACTAGAGAGAATTATGATAAAATCTATTTTGTCATTAACAAAATCTTAAATTGCAGTTTTTCTAAGGTATTTCCATTAAAACCAATTTAGAAATAAGTAGCTATGTTACACTTGCAATAACATACCATTGGTTTAAACAGTATTTATTCAGAAAATCGCATGAGCTGCATGACATAACGCATATATAAATATATGATTGTGCAACAAGTCTTGGGCTTATATAAAGCTCTCTCCTGGAATTTAACATGAAATTACTGGTTTATAGTATTGGTCAACGTTATATTTAATACATATACATATATGAAAATTCATATATATATATATATATATATATATATATATATATATATATATATATATATATATATATATATATATATATATATATATATATATATATATATATATATATATATATATATATATATATATATATATATATATATATATTTCCTTCTTGTATTTACCAACATACCATTATGGAAACCAAAGGTGAAATCGTGTAATCTATAGACGTCAAAGTCTTCTGTATGGTGGCCAATATAAATCACGTAATCTACAGAAGTCAAGTCTTCTGTATGGTGGCCAATATAAATTACGTAATCTACAGAAGTCAAAGTCTTTTGTTTGGATGGCCAATATAAATCACGTAATCTATAGAAGTCAAGTCTTCTGTATGGTGGCCAATATAAATCACGTAATCTACAGAAGTCAAAGTCTTTTGTTTGGATGGCCAATATAAATCACGTAATCTACAGAAGTCAAGTCTTCTGTATGGTGGCCAATATAAATTACGTAATCTACAGAAGTCAAGTCTTCTGTATGGTGGCCAATATAAATCACGTAATCTATAGAAGTCAAAGTCTTCTGTATGGTGGCCAATATAAATCACGTAATCTACAGAAGTCAAAGTCTTTTGTTTGGATGGCCAATATAAATCACGTAATAAATAGAAGTCAAGGTCTTCTGTTTGGGTAGCCAAAATAAATCACGTAATCTATAGAAGTCAAAGTTTTTGTTTGGGTGGCCAATATAAACAACAGACATATACAACAGACTTATACAACCGAAAATTAAATATTTGTTTATTTCAAAATTTCTCTTATAATATGAATAGAGACTCCGTTTAATACGATCTTATCAATTCTGCACAAAAATGCCTAAGACAACTCCTTCACATGGGACATTTTAATAACTCAAAATAAGGATAATTAGAACCTCTTTTCAAGTCAAAATTATTTAGTATTTCATTGGACTTGTGCCTCCCTTGCATTTTCTATTAATACGAAGTAGTCCATGTAGTAGTACAATTAGAATGATGAGGTCATATCCTGAAGTAACACAGAGTGTTTCTAAGAGGGATGGGTCATTTTCCCAATATTTTACAATAAACAGATAAGAAATTCGAATCCTATGGACAGTTTTGGTAACACAAAATCGCCCTTTTCTTGAACAGAGCTTTCATATGATTTCATATAATTCATGCAGACCATGCAGATTATTATAAGTTTATCTGTAACATGTGTCATTTTTATTGATGTTCACTCCAGTTTATGACCATTCACTCAAGTGAGCAATATAAGTCAATTTGAGCACAATTTACATGCCAGTGAACAAATTGTACGAGAAGTCTGAATTTGCCGTCACATTTCAGAGCATAACTAAGCGCTGCTGTATCAGTATATCAAATATTATTGCTGCCAATGAGTGACATTAGTACTTAAGTTAAGATTTATAACGCTACATTGGCATAGTAATAGAACAGACATCGAATCGTAAAATAGGTCTCCAATTACTACCGGGCGAAAGATATATAATTATCAAATTAGCATGAACTGTTATTCATAACGTTATTTAACGACAATAGATCCTTTATCCTGGTTTGGTTTATAGAATCTGTGCAATATATGTAAAGGTGCATAAAGCCACTGTATGGAGTACATTATCGAGGGGCGTCTGGTATGTATGGGGTACATTATCGAGGGGCGTCTGGTATGAAGTGAGTCATAAATCCACTGTATGGAGTACATTATCGAGGGGCGTCTGGTATGGAGTGAGTCATAAAGCCGCTGTATGGAGTACACTATTGAGGGGGCGTCTGGTATGAAGTGAGTCATAAAGCCGCTGTATGGAGTACACTATTGAGGGGCGTCTGGTATGAAGCGAGTCATAAAGCCGCTGTATGGAGTACACTATTGGGGGCGTCTGGTATGAAGCGAGTCATAAAGCCGCTGTATGGAGTACACTATTGAGGGGGCGTCTGGTATGAAGTGAGTCATAAAGCCACTGTATGGAGTACACTATTGAGGGGCGTCTGGTATGGAGTGACTCATAAAGCCGCTGTATGGAGTACACTATCGAGGGGGCGTCTAGTATGGAGTGAGTCATAAAGCCGCTGTATGGAGTACACTATCGAGGGGCGTCTGGTATGAAGCGAGTCATAAAGCCGCTGTATGGAGTACACTATTGAGGGATGTCTGGTATGAAGTGAGTCATAAAGCCGCTGTAAGGAGTACACTATCGAGGGGCGTCTGGTATGAAGTGAGTCATAAAACCGCTGTATTGAGCACACTATCGAGGGGCGTCTGGTATGAAGCGAGTCATAAAGCCGCTGTATGGAGTACACTATCGAGGGGGCGTCTGGTATGGAGTGAGTCATAAAGCCGCTGTATTGAGTACACTATCAGAGGGCGTCTGGTATGAAGTGAGTCGTAAAGCCACTGTATGGAGTACACTATCCAGGGGGCGTCTGGTATGAAGCGAGTCATAAAGCCGCTGTATGGAGAACACTATCGAGGGGCTTCTGGTATGAAGCGAATCATAAAGCCGCTGTATTAAGTACACTATTGAGGGACGTCTGGTATGGAGTGAGTCATAAAGCCGCTGTATGGAGTACACTATTGAGGGGTGTCTGGTATGAAGCGAGTCATAAAGCCGCTGTATGGGGTACATTATCGAGGGGCGTCTGGTATGAAGCGAATCATAAAACCGCTGTATTAAGTACACTATTGAGGGACGTCTGGTATGGAGTGAGTCATAAAGTCGCTGTATGGAGTACACTATTCAGGGGCGTCTGGTATGAAGTGAGTCATTAAGCCGCAGTATGGAGTACATTATCGAGGGGCGTCTGGTATGAAGTGAGTCATAAAGCCGCTGTATGGAGTAGACTATTGAGGGAGCGTCTGGTATGAAGCGAGTCATAAAGCCGCTGTATGGAGTACACTATCGAGGGGCGTCTGGTATGAAGTGAGTCATAAAGCCGCTGTATTGAGTACACTATCGAGGGGCCTCTGGTATGAAGTGAGTCATAAAGCCACTGTATGGAGTACACTATCGAGGGGCGTCTAGTATGAAGCGAGTCATAAAGCCGCTGTATGGAGTACACCATTGGGGGCGTCTAGTATGAAGCGAGTCATAAAGCCGCTGTATGGGGTACATTATCGAGGGGCGTCTGGTATGGAGTGAGTCATAAAGCCGCTATATGGAGTACACTATTGAGGGGCGTCTGGTATGAAGTGAGTCATAAAGCCGCTGTATGGAGTACACTATCGAGGGGCGTCTGGTATGGAGTGAGTCATAAAGCCGCTGTATGGAGTACACTATTGAGGCGCGTCTGGTATGAAGTGAGTCATAAAGCCGCTGTATGGAGTACACTATCGAGGGGGCGTCTGGTATGAAGTGAGTCATAAAGCCGCTTTATGGAGTACACTATCGAGGGGGCGTCTGGTATGGAGTGAGTCATAAAGCCGCTGTATGGAGTACACTATTCAGGGGCGTCTGGTATGAAGTGAGTCATAAAGCCGCTGTATGGAGTACACTATTGAGGGGGCGTCTGGTATGGAGTGAGTCATAACGCCGCTGTATGGAGTACACCATTGGGGGCGTCTAGTATGAAGCGAGTCATAAAGCCGCTGTATGGGGTACATTATCGAGGGGCGTCTGGTATGGAGTGAGTCATAAAGCCGCTATATGGAGTACACTATTGAGGGGCGTCTGGTATGAAGTGAGTCATAAAGCCGCTGTATGGAGTACACTATCGAGGGGCGTCTGGTATGGAGTGAGTCATAAAGCCGCTGTATGGAGTACACTATTGAGGCGCGTCTGGTATGAAGTGAGTCATAAAGCCGCTGTATGGAGTACACTATCGAGGGGGCGTCTGGTATGAAGTGAGTCATAAAGCCGCTTTATGGAGTACACTATGGAGGGGGCGTCTGGTATGGAGTGAGTCATAAAGCCGCTGTATGGAGTACACTATTCAGGGGCGTCTGGTATGAAGTGAGTCATAAAGCCGCTGTATTGAGTACACTATTGAGGGGGCGTCTGGTATGGAGTGAGTCATAAAGCCGCTGTATGGAGTACACTATTGAGGGGGCGTCTGATATGGAGTGAGTCTTAAAGCCGCTGTATGGAGTACACTATTGAGGGGCGTCTGGTATGAAGCGAGTCATAAAGCCGCTGTATGGAGTACATTATCGAGGGGCGTCTGGTATGAAGTGAGTCATAAAGCCGCAGTATGGAGTACACTATCGAGGGGGCGTCTGGTACGAAATGAGTCATAAAGCCGCTGTATGGAGTACACTATTGAGGGGTGTCTGGTATGAAGTGAGTCATAAAGCCGCTGAATGGAGTACACTATTGAGGGGGCGTCTGGTATGGAGTGAGTCATAAAGCCGCTGTATGGAGTACACTATTGAGGGGGCGTCTGGTATGAAGCGAGTCATAAAGCCGCTGTATGGAGTACACTATCGAGGGGCGTCTGGTATGAAGTGTCATAAAGCCGCTGTATTGAGTACACTATTGAGGGGCCTCTGGTATGAAGTGAGTCATAAAGCCGCTGTATGGAGTACACTATCGAGGGGCGTCTAGTATGGAGCGAGTCATAAAGCCGCTGTATGGAGTACAGTATTGAGGGGGCGTCTGATATGGAGTGAGTCTTAAAGCCGCTGTATGGAGTACACTATTGAGGGGCGTCTGGTATGAAGCGAGTCATAAAGCCGCTGTATGGGGTACACTATCGAGGGGCGTCTGGTATGGAGTGAGTCATAAAGCCGCTATATGGAGTACACTATTGAGGGGCGTCTGGTATGAAGTGAGTCATAAAGCCGCTGTATGGAGTACACTATCGAGGGGCGTCTGGTATGGAGTGAGTCGTAAAGCCGCTGTATGGAGTACACTATTGAGGGGCGTCTGGTATGAAGTGAGTCATAAAGCCGCTGTATGCAGTACACTATCGAGGGGGCGTCTGGTATGAAGTGAGTCATAAAGCCGCTGTATGGAGTACACTATCGAGGGGGCGTCTGGTATGGAGTGAATTATAAAGCCGCTGTATGGAGTACACTATCGAGGGGGCGTCTGGTATGAAGTGAGTCATAAAACCGCTGTATTGAGTACACTATTGAGGGGGCGTCTGGTATGGAGTGAGTCATAACGCCGCTGTATGGAGTACATTATCGAGGGGCGTCTGGTATGAAGTGAGTCATAAAGCCGCTGTATGGAGTACACTATCGAGGGGCGTCTGGTATGGAGTGAGTCATAAAGCCGCTGTATGGAGTACACTATTGAGGGGCGTCTGGTATGAAGTGAGTCATAAAGCCGCTGTATGGAGTACACTATCGAGGGGGCGTCTGGTATGAAGTGAGTCATAAAGCCGCTGTATGGAGTACACTATCGAGGGGGCGTCTGGTATGGAGTGAGTCATAAAGCCGCTGTATGGAGTACACTATTGAGGGGCGTCTGGTATGAAGTGAGTCATAAAACCGCTGTATTGAGTATACTATTGAGGGGGCGTCTGGTATGGAGTGAGTCATAACGCCGCTGTATGGAGTACACTATCGAGGGGGCGTCTGGTATGAAGTGAGTCATAAAGCCGCTGTATGGAGTACACTATTGAGGGACGTCTGGTATGAAGTGAGTCATAAAGCCGCTGTATTGAGTACACTATTGAGGGGGCGTCTGGTATGGAGTGAGTAATAAAGCCGCTGTATGGAGTACACTATTGAGGGGGCGTCTGATATGGAGTGAGTCTTAAAGCCGCTGTATGGAGTACACTATTGAGGGGTGTCTGGTATGAAGCGAGTCATAAAGCCGCTGTATGGAGTACATTATCGAGGGTCGTCTGGTATGAAGTGAGTCATAAAGCCGCTGTATGGAGTACACTATTGAGGGACGTCTGGTATGAAGTGAGTCATAAAGCCGCTGTATGGAGTACACTATCGAGGGGGCGTCTGGTATGAAATGAGTCATAAAGCCGCTGTATGGAGTACACTATTGAGGGGCGTCTGGTAATAAGTGAGTCATAAAGCCGCTGTATGGAGTACACTATTGAGGGGGCGTCTGGTATGAAGTGAGTCATAAAGCCGCTGTATGGAGTACACTATCGAGGGGGCGTCTGGTATGAAGTGAGTCATGAAGCCGCTGTATGGAGTACACTATTGAGGGACGTCTGGTATGGAGTGAGTCAGAAAGCCGCTGTATGGAGTACACTATCGAGGGGCGTCTGGTATGAAGTGAGTCATAAAGCCGCTGTATGGAGTACACTATTGAGGGGGCGTCTGGTATGGAGTGAGTCATAAAGCCGCTGTATGGAGTACACTATTGAGGGACGTCTGGTATGAAGTGTCATAAAGCCGCTGTATTGAGTACACTATTGAGGGGCCTCTGGTATGAAGTGAGTCATAAAGCCGCTGTATGGAGTACACTATCGAGGGGCGTCTGGTATGGAGTGAATTATAAAGCCGCTGTATGGAGTACACTATTGAGGGGCGTCTGGTATGAAGTGAGTCATAAAGCCGCTGTATTGAGTACACTATTGAGGGGGCGTCTGGTATGGAGTGAGTCATAACGCCGCTGTATGGAGTACATTATCGAGGGGCGTCTGGTATGAAGTGAGTCATAAAGCCGCTGTATGGAGTACACTATCGAGGGGCGTCTGGTATGGAGTGAGTCATAAAGCCGCTGTATGGAGTACACTATTGAGGGGCGTCTGGTATGAAGTGAGTCATAAAGCCGCTGTATGTAGTACACTATCGAGGGGGCGTCTGGTATGAAGTGAGTCATAAAGCCGCTTTATGGAGTACACTATCGAGGGGGCGTCTGGTATGGAGTGAGTCATAAAGCCGCTGTATGGAGTACACTATCGAGGGGGCGTCTGGTATGAAGTGAGTCATAAAGCCGCTTTATGGAGTACACTATCTAGGGGGCGTCTGGTATGGAGTGAGTCATAAAGCCGCTGTATGGAGTACACTATTGAGGGGCGTCTGGTATGAAGTGAGTCATAAAACCGCTGTATTGAGTACACTATTGAGGGGGCGTCTGGTATGGAGTGAGTCATAACGCCGCTGTATGGAGTACACTATCGAGGGGGCGTCTGTTATGAAGTGAGTCATAAAGCCGCTGTATGGAGTACACTATTGAGGGACGTCTGGTATGAAGCGAGTCATAAAGCCGCTGTATTGAGTACACTATTGAGGGGGCATCTGGTATGGAGTGAGTCATAAAGCCGCTGTATGGAGTACACTATTGAGGGGGCGTCTGATATGGAGTGAGTCTTAAAGCCGCTGTATGGAGTACACTATTGAGGGGCGTCTGGTATGAAGCGAGTCATAAAGCCGCTGTATGGAGTACATTATCGAGGGGCGTCTGGTATGAAGTGAGTCATAAAGCCGCTGTATGGAGTACACTATTGAGGGACGTCTGGTATGAAGTGAGTCATAAAGCCGCTGTATGGAGTACACTATCGAGGGGGCGTCTGGTATGAAATGAGTCATAAAGCCGCTGTATGGAGTACACTATTGAGGGGCGTCTGGTAATAAGTGAGTCATAAAGCCGCTGTATGGAGTACACTATCGAGGGGGCGTCTGGTATGAAGTGAGTCATGAAACCGCTGTATGGAGTACACTATTGAGGGACGTTTGGTATGGAGTGAGTCATAAAGCCGCTGTATGGAGTACACTATCGAGGGGCGTCTGGTATGAAGTGAGTCATAAAGCCGCTGTATGGAGTACACTATCGAGGGGCGTCTAGTATGAAGCGAGTCATAAAGCCGCTGTATGGAGTACACTATCGAGGGGCGTCTGGTATGAAGTGAGTCATAAAGCCGCTGTATGGAGTACACTATTGAGGGGTGTCTGGTGTGAAGTGAGTCATAAAGCCGCTGTATGGAGTACACTATTGAGGGGGCGTCTGGTATGGAGTGAGTCATAAAGCCGCTGTATGGAGTACACTATTGAGGGACGTCTGGTATGGAATGAGTCATAAAGCCGCTGTATGGAGTACACTATCGAGGGGGCGTCTGGTATGAAGTGAGTGCATTTTAAAACAAACAGACACACTAAAACAACAATTATCCCACAAGTTTAAAACAAAAAATAAGCACAAGTTAAATATAAAAAGCAATACAAGTATGAAACATACAATAAACACAAGTCAATTATAGAAATCACTACAAGTACAAAACAAGTCAAATATAGTAAGCAATACAAGTATAAAACAAACAATAAATACAAGTCAAATATAAAAAGCAATACAAGTATGAAACAAACAATAAGCACAAAGAAAAAAGAGGTGTTACTGGCTCAGTTATGTGGCAGAAGTCACCATGGAGCTATACAATACATGAATATATTTAATATACTAGAACATATAACACATTACAAAAATATTTGATTGTAGTGTAATTACGATAACGACAAGACAAATATAGAAAACACCATAAGTATTAAAAAATCAATAAACACAATCAAAAATAGCAATCAATAAAACTATGAAACAAACAATAACTCAAGACAAATATAGAAAGCAATACAAGTATGAAACAAACAATAAACACAATCAAAAATAGGAACCAGTACAAGTATGAAACAAACAATAAACACCAGTCAAATATAGACAGCAATACAAGTACAAAACAAGTCAAATATAGAAAGCAATACAAATATGAAAGAAACAATAAACACCAGTCAAATATAGACAGCAATACAAGTACAAAACAAGTCAAATATAGAAAGCAATACAAGTATGAAACAAACAATAAACACAATCAAAAATAGGAACCAGTACAAGTATGAAACAAACAATAAACACCAGTCAAATATAGACAGCAATACCAGTACAAAAAAAGCAATACAAGCATGAAACAAACAATAAAGACAATCAAAAATAGTAAGCAATATAAGTATGAAACAAACAATAAACACAAGTCAAATATAGAAAGCGCTTTCAGTATGAAACAAACAATTAACAAAATCAAAAACAGTAAGCGATACAAGTATGAAACAAACAATAAACACCAGTCAAATATTAAAAGCAGTAGGAGATATAATGTAAAATATATTCGTTAGTATAACGTCGTATCGTAGATGCTGAAACAACGAAAAATAATTTACTACATGTACATAAAACATCACTCAATTTAAAATAATTCAATCAGTTTTTTTCCTTTATACTAATATATTTCATATTCACGATATCGTCATGGTAATTGTAGTAATCACAAACCAAAAATTTTGATGCAACAAACAACGTCAAAAACAACAACAAAAACATGAAATAAATGTTTACACATGTGCAATGTGTAGAGATTTTAGATTTAAAAGTCAAGTAAAGTTGGTAGGCGTTTCTTTTGTTAATAAAAAAGAAAAAAACCTTTTTGCTCACTTTATTGCATATACCAACGGTTGCAAATTGCGGATATTTCCAAAATAAGACAAAAAGGAAGGAGAGGATTATCTTCCCATAAATGTCAATTTAAAAAGACAAAATACACACACACACACACACACCAACAACCAAACCACCCGCAATTACGCAGAGATAATTGAGAATTCAGCAGGATGTCTCTATGAATTCCAACGTACATAGCTGGGCTAGAATTGCGCATTATTTACATTCATGGGGAAAACTGAATTTTATTTATTTCTAACAATATAATACAATTTTTTTTCAGTTGAATGTATTAATCATATAAAATATTACCAGACAAGTACTACATATTGTTGCATATTTTTATTATAACAAGAGGAAAATGCGTTAATAATACTCGAAATTTAGTACCAAAAATTTGACTAATCACAAACGGCAGGCCGACAGAATATGCTTAGACTTACCCTTCTTGGACGTTTGATTTCATCGTTTGAAGAGTCTGCTTAAACAAACTCCTTTTAAACAATTTAAATGTTTAAAGTTGATTTACAGTTAATGTTGTGTGATTTTTGTATGTTAAAGATTAGTGGCTGTTATATATGATTTGGGTTTTTTGTATAATTGATGTGATGTGGTCTCTGGTCTATTCCATGTTTGATGAGGTATGGTTCTGGCCTGTTGTCTGCTTTGTTGTATGATTGACATGGCGTGGTTCTGATCTAGTGTCCGCTTTACTATATGACTGAGATTGCGTGGTTCTCATCTATTGTCCCGCGTGTTTCTGTTATTGATATTGCATGGTTTTGGTTTGTTGTCCTGTTTGTAATATGATTGAGGTAGTGTGGTTCTGATCTGTTGTGTTTTGGTCTGTTATATGGTGTTGTCATGTGGTTCTAGTCTGTTGTCTACTTTCTTGTATGATTGATATGTTGTGGTTATGAAATATTGTCCTTTTTCTGTGATTGTTATGGTGTCGTTCTGATCTGCCATCCGTTATTTTGTATGAGAGATGCGATGTGGTTCTGGGCTGTCGGACGATTGATGTGGTATAGTTCTGGTTTGTTGTCCTGTCTGTTGTATAATTGATGTGATGTGGCTGTCGAACGATTGATGTGGTATAGTTCTGGTTTGTTGTCCTGCCTGTTGTATGATTGATATCGTTGTCAGTAAAGGTTTGTTTCTGTTTTATGATTGATGTCGTGTGGCTCATGTCTGTTGTCTGGGTTTTTTCTTTTACTTGATTGATGTTATGTGGTTCTGGTCCGTTGTCTGGTTTGATTGTTATTATACGATTGATGTTTTGGGTCTGGTCTTTTGTCCCGTTTGTTATATGACTGATGTGGTGTGGTTTTGGTCTGCTGGCGCGTTTGTTGTATGATTGATATCATGTGGTCTTGATCTGTTGTCCGGATTGTTGTATGATTGCTGTCGTGTGGTTCTAGTCTGTTGTCCGGTTTGTTGTATGACTGATACCATGTGCTCCTGATCTGTTGTCCGGTTCGTTGTATGATTGATATCATGTGGTCCTGATCTGTTGTCCGGTTTGTTGTATGATTGATATTATGTGGTCCTGATCTGTTGTCCGGTTTGTTGTATGATTGATGTCGTGTGGTTCTAGTCTGTTGTCCGGTTTGTTATACAATTCAAAGATATAAACTCTCAGATATCGAGATAGTTGCAACTATGGTACTATGGTAATTTCATGTATTGTATAGCTCCATGGTGACTTCTGCCACATAACTGAGCCAGTATCTCCTCTTTTTTTTCTTTCAGTATGCGTATATCAAAGAAAAATAAATTAAACATGAAAATATTCCGACAATCTTTACGCCCTGATCTTTCTCTTCTGTCCCCTTTGTTTGTTATGTAAGTGTTTAGGCGAGACAGTTTGTTCTTAAATTATGGAAGTTTTTTCCGATTCCGTCAATTTCAATTCAATTTGATATATTCAAATGCCATACAGCATATAGAAAGAACATATATACATGCATGTATGAATATATGGGAAAACAAAAGACGAAGAAAAAGATATATATACAGTGATTGATATATGTACAAGGTACAAGATGCAGACAGAATGTGTTATACTTATGTATGTGATATAAATGCACATGGAAAGCGAGATTTCTTGCAATGAAAAATATATCTCCACACTTACAAATATATACACATACGCAAACTTATATCTATACACACTTAACAACTGAACTAAGTATGTTATGAAGAAGAAAAAATCACATGGACCTCTGTTTACAAGACAAAGATATTTCCCAAGGCTTATTAACTGTTTTACATTATTAATACTAAGTAATTTAACTAATTTAAATACACTAGGCCTTCTATAATAATATGGTCTTTAATATTGATGTCGCAATACAATGTATGAAGGACAAACTAATATAAAATGATACTCATCTTCCACCTCATTTTGATCACAGTATGCACATAATCTGTTAGCTCTTAAAATTCGTTTACATGTCCTCCTTGTTCAATTTGCAGATTATGCGAAGATAATCTAAATTATTCATCTGCCAATTAAAGCTTGACATCGGCCTAGAACTCATTGTTTTCATATAGTAATCTCTTTACCTACCTGATTAATCAATTATCATTAACCTACACTATCTTTCAATAATTTTCCAAGATAATTTGTTGACAGTGGGGTAATTTGAGAACTGGACTGTGAAGAGAGTCTCGAATTAATAGCTTTGTAAGTGAAATAATATAAGAACTTTTTAGAACAGAGTTTAGTTTGAAATAAAATGTCAATGGTGTTACTATTTCTTCTAATTATGATTAGGACCATCAAGCTCAGAAGACTGATATGAAAGTACACACATACAAGACATAGACAAGGCCTCAAGGTTATGACAGACTGATGAATAAGTTAATACAGACAAGTCACAGACATACCTTCATGGTCATAGTAGACTCATAAATAAGTTAACACTGACAAGTTACAGAAGAATTGGACTATACAGTAATTATGGATTGTTCATTGACAAAAGTCGTTATTTCTTGTGGGTTACCAGTTTACGAGCCTACCTTCCCACTCACAACAAAAGCAATACAATTAAAGGGAATCACATTAAATATATCTGTTATAGATAGAACTGAGCTTTAATTGAGCATTTCTTTATTTAAGCAGAGTACAATTTACATCTACATTATAAAACGAGACAATTTCAGTTTGTAATAGACATAAAACGTAAGCTGCGTGCTTCTGCATGTTATCTAGATAAATTATCTGTCTCATATTTATTAAAGCCCCCCAAAACTCCTCTTCTATAGTCATTCTATATACAGTCAATTTGATTTTTGTTCTCACACAAACAGTATCTTACTTAAATGTGGTGACGGCATATGTATTAGAAATTTAGATTTTTGCTAAAACCGCATTAAAAGCTAAAAGTAGTGAGATATCTCTATAATGATAGTTACCCCTCCCCCCCCCCCTCCTCTCTCTCTCTCTCTCACACACACACACATACCCATCCTTCCCACACACACACTACCATGGATTTATGTGTATAATGTGTGTAGACAGGGTTCATTTTTCTTGTTTATATATACGGTTGCACTCAGAGGGAATACTTTATTCTTAATATTTCCTTTTCATATTCAATTCCTCATATTGCTTATATCTATTTTTGCACAGGTGACAAGTTTATGAAACATACTCTCATAATTTCTACTTTTTCTATATCTACTCAAAACCGCCTTGCATGAGCCTTTGTGGATTGTGTTTTACTCTATCTGTACTAATTGTTTCATCAATCGTCATCTAGCATCCAGAACCGATTTTCGTCTGTAAACACGAGAAGCTAGACAGATTCTGTGAGAGCGATTTGATAATGTTTGTCAAGCGTTGGGGTTCGTTTACGGTAGGAAACTCGGTGAAATGTGTCAAATCTGTACAATGATTTGCCCCACTCCCCCACTAACCAGGCGATCACGCGATCATTTAAAAATCCAAATTATAAATATATATATATATATATAAATAAAGCACAAATAGAATCAGTAAAACATCCGGGAGTAAAATGGATCTTGGATCTCCGAAGAAATACCTGCAGATATAAAGACAAATTAGACAAACATATAAAGCACAAAGATACTACAGCTAACAAGGCACCCTATATTTCACTGATATTCATTCCCCGACGGGGACTCGAACCCACGACCTATGGTACCGAATCACCTAGCTGTCATGCATCCGACCGTTTGACCGACTGAGCTACCCGAGCTCCACAAAAATAGAGTTTTAATACATGTAGCTAACCATTAGCTAATCGTATGCATGAGAACACGGCTGCGGAAAGTGAAGTGATTTACCCCAAGTAAACGCAGACGGATCCTCTGAAAGAATACAATCACGGAAACAAAAATAAATATATAAAAGCACAAATAGAATCAGTAAAACATCCGGGAGTAAAATGGATCTTGGATCTCCGAAGAAATACCTGCAGATATAAAGACAAATTAGACAAACATATAAAGCACAAAGATACTACAGCTAACAAGGCACCCTATATTTCACTGATATTCATTCCCCGACGGGGACTCGAACCCACGACCTATGGTACCGAATCACCTAGCTGTCATGCATCCGACCGTTTGACCGACTGAGCTACCCGAGCTCCACAAAAATAGAGTTTTAATACATGTAGCTAACCATTAGCTAATCGTATGCATGAGAACACGGCTGCGGAAAGTGAAGTGATTTACCCCAAGTAAACGCAGACGGATCCTCTGAAAGAATACAATCACGGAAACAAAAATAAATATATAAAGCACAAATAGAATCAGTGAAACTCCTGGGAGTAGAATGGACCTTACATGTGGATCTCCGAAGAAATACCTGTAGAAATAAAGACAAATTAGACAAACATATAAAGCACAACGCGACCGCGGTGTCATGCATACGATTAGCTAATGATTGGCTATTAAAGCTCTATTTTTGTTGGGTTAGACGGTCGGATGCATGACAGCTTGGTGATTCGGTACCATAGGTCGTGGTTTCAAGTATATTTATATATATTTATAATTTCTGGAGGATTATATTCGTAGAAGAGAAATGTGCCATAAAACGTACTTCTCTTTTATCTTGTATCATACAGACATTGATGTTATATCGTATTGTAGAATCACTCTTGAGTGAGGAAGTCGTGAAATCCCTGTTATTTAACTATTTATCTACACTTAATTACAGAGTACATTGACAGCGCCATTGATGTCATTATCACTTCAAACATTGACATTATAGCAAGTTTATCTTTTCTCTCTGTAATCCGTGTTAGTATGTGTAATAAAAATCATAACTGAATAAATCGTAATGATTTGGGGATCATTCAATACTTGTTTCAATATTTGCAATGGTAATGATGAATACTCATATCATTAGAGCAGAAGTACGTCATTCATTTTTCTCCATTGACATAAGTGTCAAGTAAAACAAACATAGTGAGATAAAATGAATAAAATTTTGTATATCTAAAAAGATATATACTTCTTTATAATTTTTCACAATTTGTAATAAAGTACTAAAGTACATACTTGCTATATTGCCTAGTCTTACTCGATGTAAATGATCCAAATTTAGTCAAATCAACGGATTTAGCGTAAATAGATAATATTGTAATCCAGATTGATCAGTGATGAAGTTAAAAAAGGAATCTCTTGTTCTATCGTGACACGATTTAAAACACACGTGGTTTTGCTCCTTTAACGGTTTCTTTTGTTATATTATTAATATATGACCATATATTCTATGACCATTTTACGTGGATTATTGTTATCATTTTTCGTGCGTGTGGGTGATTTTCAAATCATCCACACCCCAACGCCCTTCCCAAAAACATAGAGAAGAATGTAATCCAAAGAAAAATATTCGGTCCGTGAACCGATTTAAAATACCGATTGCATTATAGACACTGGCAAGTTGTTAAATAACAACTATAAGTATTTTTATATATTTACACATATATCTCATTCTGTATTAATTTACCATTACCATTAATTGCATCATATGAACATTACGACAACAGTATAGTCCGCCAAGTGTGTGATGAACAGCTATGTGTCATTATACTGGGTATTCATTATTTTTCATTTCATTGGTTCCCGAAAATTCTGATAGCTTGATTGTTTAGTATTTAGGTATCGTGAAAAACTGAATACAACCAAAAATAAAAGTAAACATTCAAGGGGCTGTGTGTTTTTACATTTGCAAAAGAATCTAAACAGATGTGTGTATGTGTATCTGTTTGCAAACACACTAAAATGGAAGGCATGCAGATTAAAGCAAAAGCGTGGACCATGAGAGAAATAATGCATTAATTAAAAAATAAATAATAAGAAGTAGGAGATAGCATGAGATATAATTTGGAAACCCATATACGGTACTGGCTAGTCTTCTCCTCAATGGCATCTGTGAATGTGTATGCGAATAAAATGGCCTACATTGTAAACCTGGTGTGACATAAAACAAAAACGAACAAAAAATAAACAAATAAATAAAGACAAACAACTAACGAAAAGAAATAAACGAAGAAGTATGGATCTGAAAGTTATCGGAAGCATATTTCATTATAGTACATTACCAACTTGCTCACTGATTCCCGATCCCTATGATTTGGCAAAAAGAATCCTCTCTTACTTCATTATGTTATTAAGAAAGAAAAGTTGTCGAATTAAACTTCAAAGTATACGATACACAATCATTTGAAATAAAGTGAGTGTTCGATTAGGACAAACTTATATAAGCCTTACTCTATAAAAAGTACCAAGAAACATATAACATTTAAATAATGTTAGTGCGTATGTGTGAACGAAAAGATAATTGTGGAAATAGAACACATTATTCACAAGACTTTATGACCCATGAGAATCTACAAGAGCGTAAACTACCGCGAGTACTCAAATTAAATAACTGCTTGTCAATTTCTAACAATTAATGAAATCATAAACCAGTCAATTGCCATTATCGTAAAATTTCTTTAGTATAGAAAGAGAATCTTATTTCTGTCCTGTATTTGTTTCTTTGTATTAATCTATGTGCAGTTTTCAAAACTATGTATTAGCTTATCCGATGAACTCGACAAAACACGCTCTTCATAAATAATGGTCCGACTCCCTTTGTGCAAATGCAGATATTCTCTCAATGCAAGACAATAATTTACGATGTACTTTTCAGTAAGCTGTTTTCAAATTGCCTTACATTCTCTTTCATTTTCCTACTACTTATTAAAGAAACTAATCCGACATAGCTGTATATTACAACAAAAAATACCAGAAAAGACATTACAAGAATATTTAATTTTACTGCCTTTGCAGAACCGACTTGGGACGTTCAGTTGAAGTAATGTCATTTTATTGATGTGGTTTACCAGGTTTATGTATTGTAAAGATCTGGATGTTATAGAATGGGATGGTAAGTAAGAAACTTGACTCCTTGTATGACAAATTCAGCCCATGAAAATAAAACGGAGAGAACAAAAATGACGTAACAAAATGTTTGATTACATTGATAGGTGGCGACTTATGACAATCAACGGACAAACAATCAGTGGGCATATATAGTTAAATCGGCTGAAAGTATACATATTAAACGTCTATTTAGGTACTCATCAGCAATGCTAACATACGTATGTGTAAAATGTAATGAACGATAAACCGAAATGCTAACATATGTATGTAAACAATGTAATGAACTATAAACCGAAACATTCTAGTAAATAGATGTTCATCGACAATTTGGCGCCAATCAGAAGATGAATTTTTGTTTAAAGAAAAGTAATATGGTACAAACAAAAACAGATGCATTAAGTGTATTTAAGTATTTTATCTTTGTTCCGATTTGTTATTTGACACCATAATTGTCTATGATTAACTCTTGCAGATATGTCTATTTTGATAACCTCTTAAATTTTTAAATCAATTCATCTTGCATGATGTCTGAATCCACTCTTTTCTGTCATGCGACACACATTATTTCTCTGAATATCCCCACTTAGAAATTAAGATCTTCATAGCCACTTGTATTATATAGAATACTGCACTAGAATGGAGTATGAATCCATGGCAATCGATTACCAGTCATTTATGGATATGTTCCCTCAGGCCTTACACGCAAGCAAGTCTTATCTTCAAAGAACAGCTAGAATTACAAGGTCTAGATATTGGCCAGATCTGGTACACAGCGCACAATGTATATCACCGTAATAATTAGTTTTTACATAACGTATAGTCAGAACTATTAACTACGATACTTGTTTTTCTCAATAATTCATTTTGCTGGAGTGCTGTCTCACAATGATAGATAGTCTACTTGAAGTAAACTTATTGAGACAATGTTTACATTACAATGATATGTGTTTCTCTTTCTGAATTGCAGGTCGATTTGACAGTAGCCGATAAATATCCAGGCGTATTGTGAAGATTTTTAACCAATGGGATTGTATGCTGGCGCGGATACTGATTTCATAAATGAGAGTTATGTTGTGCGTATGTGCTGAGCAGAATCGAGATCATAGACCGATCATTGACCTTGACACCATTCTACAAGATTATGCGTGGCGGGAATTGAAACGAGACGCACGATGGTATCAAGGTCCACTTTTGCGATCTTGTTATGTTATAGAAATACCTTGGAACTTTTACGAATTTGAGCATACAACGACGAAATTTAGTCCACGTCTTAACAACCCAGCATCACGCGATGGTTTCAGAGAAAGAAAACAAGTAGAACTCTTCTCAACGAATTACAAGAATAACACGGGTAAAGAGCAAATATATAACCTGAAAACCCAGCGTCAAACTCAAGCGCGGACCAATGTTTCCTTTCAACGAGGGTTTGTCATAAAGGGAGCGGCTAACTTCAAACTAAAAATACCTGATCAATTCGGTCATTGTGGAGTGACAGCAACTGCCGACGGTCATCTGAGAGTCACCAAAAGGGGGGAGTCGATTGATGAAATGTTCACATGGCAATGTGACAGTGATATTACGGTGGATCCCTACCACATTACAAAAGTAACATTAGTAGTAACAGAAGACGAATTTATGGCAGATTTTGAAGTGAGGACCAAAATGCGAATGCCCACGGGAGAAGCACCAATAATCCTAAAGCGTAAATGCGACAATCATATCAGTGCTGTACTACTGTTATCAGATCTAAGGCAAGTGTTCAGTGAATTAGGTAGTCCATTTATACATGTTGTGAAATCTGATAATAGTGCAAAATCAGATAATGATATAGAATTTGTTACTACTGGTGTATTGGAGAGCATCAGATGGCGTGATCAGCGCATATGTATTGAATCTCGCCCAATTGGTCCATCAGAAAGCACAATAGAATGCCCATATGACGTGCCATTATACTCCAAAGACATATACAGCCGTGTCATAAAACATGCAACAAAAGAGGCGGTCGGAGCAGAGAAAGGTGGACCAGTAAAAGAGCACCAAAATAAAGATAATAAAGAGAGCAAAGAACAACAATTCAAGGGATTCAAAGTGGAAACTAAGGATTTACGATTTAGCATAATCCCAAAAATCGTTACGGAAAGTCCGGATGAAGTTTTCGCTAAAGATGAAGCATCAAGCATTGACGAAACAACACTGATGCGGTCCGTGTTCCCTACAATCCGTTTGCAGGAAAAGGGGATGAAAAGCAAAGAACCTCCTGATGAGGATGACGACGACGACACGAAACCTCCTCCACCGTACAAATCCTCCTTCGATATGCCCCTCCAGGTTATACGTGAACTTAGCCTAGAGGACAAAGAGGACACAGACAAAATCGGTACACCCGATTCTTCCGATTCCCAGAAATTTGCCAAAGTGACCAGTGTCTGATACGGTCGTATCATGTAATAAAATAAAAGGAGGAGGTAGATTTGCAGAGGGATAGCTTGATAGACAAGCTTAATCGATTATGCTGACAGGAGAAAATAGTTAGGGCTATTATGTCTTTACTTGTTAGCCATATTTGATGGATGATGCAGACGTATAATGAAACCATCGAAGACGGTGGCGAAAGTTGGAACAAATGAAGGTGTACACTGAGCAAGTTTTCTTGATAGACAGGCGCGGATTCAGACATAGTGTTCTTGATAGACAGGTGCGGATTCATAGTTTTTAAAATAGTCTTAAGAGGGTTGTTGTGTCAAGGTTTTATAATAAAGTAAGTATTAATATCAAATGGAAGTCTCAGTTCTCAGAATGCAATTATAGATCATAGTTTATTATCTAGCTATGCAGAAAAAAAAATCAAATGTATGCCGAGGGGTGTGTACGAGTGACCTCAAAAGTCTGATTGATGACTCAGGATAAAATGGTTTGATCCTAAACAGTAACATCAGCCATACCTTGGACATTATGCTGGATATCATTTGCAATATTAAAACTTTATTGTTCCCATTCTGTATCTCCTCTATTTTGATGTTTATTCTTATTTGTCACATAGAGTTCACAATTATGCCGCTGTAACAAAGTCTATTACTGTTGATAAAATCTAGTCAATGATCCTTGCCACGAGTTGTTTCCTCTTTATCAAACAGATTGGTTGGTGCCCTGGCGTTTGACTCGCTAAATGCACGGTACATTCTTTCTGTGTATTAACTAAGAGTGGATTTGGTTACATTCAATACTACATACGACTTTGGATAAAATCTATTATGTAACTGTTTTTCGTTCAACTGACAATTATCTTCAAATGTGTATGTGAAATACGTATCCCCTCGAGTGTCATTAACTTGAAGGGCAGTTTAGAAATTATTCTGCCGCTTGTGACGTATATTACATTGTCTCAATATCCTCTCAAACAGTATACAAGAGAGTGAATGGATAGTGACTGCAGTTTCAAATTTGATTAATTGCTATGAGACTATCGATTTTGGCGCGATGTAGTGCATATCCACATTTAGACAACTACGAGCAACTACGAAGTTGCGTGTGGACCATAACAAATGCAATCTTTACACAAACGGGCGATTCCTGTGATTTTTACTTTAGATCATACCTCTTCAGAAAGATTTGGAGATTATCGTAAACTAGGAACGTCAAGCACGCGATTGCATAGATACTCCTGTTGGCCGTTTCACAAAGAATCATACGTACGATATTTGATGTACGTACAAAAACAATCCTTAAGACTTTAGGCACACTGATGAATTAAATGCTTTTATAGAAATAGAACATGTAATATTTCAAAAATAGTTAGCATGTTTTAAATAGAAATGATAATAATTATATCAAATTTTACCTCGCGAGCATATATCGATATCGATTTTGTACATAAACAAACAAAACAAAGAATCTTAAATTTTACCATCACAGGGGTACAAGATTGTCTTAGAGAAGGCTTTAAAAATATCAACTATATTTTTAAATGACTGAAGTAATGGTTTTGGATGCGACGTCATTGGTTAGGATTAGCAACTCTTTCGCTGTCTGACTATAATAGGCGTTTTTCCAAATGAACATGATGTAACTGGCCTTTATGCTAGACATGCTACTTTTTGACGGAATTTTCATTATGCCTTTATGGCGTTAACGCTAGCACTGTGATTTCAAAGTAAACTGACACATTTTTACGGCAAATCATCAGATGTCTGTCACTGAATGAAATATAAGATCAATTGAAAAAAAAAAGATGTATCGTTTACATATGTACTTTTTATACATTTGTATTTATTACACTTGTACTTATCGCATTTGTATCTTTTACATATGCACTTTCATAGGCAATTTTCATTGTGTAAAACTACTCCGATGAAACATTAATATAGTTTGTATTCATGTATACTTGAATGTACATTTTACTATAACACAAGCGTACTTTGCATTTCTAAATACTTTCAGTTAGAGCTTTGCAATCCACATATGAAAAGTCTACATGTTTGAAGCATTGCAGTGCCCAAATTTGGAAAATCACCGATTTATAATGAAGTCTCCCTATTTCCGCTTTTGCAAAATGGATGTAGAATTAATATCCTTTTGTATTCATAGAATCGTTCCTATAATTTCATATTCTAAAATTATTTTAATATGCCTTCGACATCGACAGTATGGCCCGAGATCATCACTAAGACCATGGTTCTTGTATTGGGTCGCTCTATAGCCCAATGCAGACTTTTACTTGAGCGTTGCACGCTGACTATCAAGGCGGTGGGTAATCTATGACGGGCCTTGTCCAAACCTTTTTAAAGGAGACAAGGTCCTGATCCTCGTCCCCTCTGATTGTTAGTCGGGACTCCTATTGATCAAGGATCTAAGCTCGCTTACAGACGGGAAAAGCACGGTTACTTATGTTGATGTCGCCTTACATATTTTTGATAGAAATATATTATTCTATAAACTATTTGTGTGTAATAAATTTTTATGACTTCTTCTCTTGAGAAACCTGTTAACCCTGGTCCTCTATATGGAGGATTATTTATAAATCTTTGAATGCGTGTCCTTTGTGATGCTTTTGCGGTGAGTGGGAAGATGGGCGCCCGTAAACCGGTTAACCACACCAATTGAGCGAAGTTTGTTGCTTCAAGTGACCGTCCAAAGTCGGTATCGTAACCGCAGCACAATCGAATATATATGTAATGTAATTTACGTGTATATTCTACTATTAACATGTTTAGTGTGCATGTCCTTGTGATTTGTGTCATACAGCTTAATCAGATGTCTTCTGTTTTCTCTGTTAAATAGAAAACAGTCAAAGGGCAGATAATGAAAATATAAAATGTTGCATGCAGTCTCTGAGACGTCGAAAGAGCTATTTCCGATGTTAAGTCCATTGGTAAAACTAATTTGCTGGAATACATGATCAATGACGCTGCACCGAGAATACCATTGGTCACCACCTTCCATCCATCTCTACTAGGCCTATCCTCCATTCTACATAAGCACTTCCCTACTCTCCACAAATCCAAACGTATGGCTAAGGTTATTCCGTCGCCCCCCATGGTCGCCTACAGAAAGCCGAAAAGCATTAAAGATCATATTGCCAGATCCAGGCTTGACAATCCACTACCTGTTGGTTCATTCACAACCTGCAACAACAAACGCTGCAAACTTTGTCCCCAGTCAAAACCACCTCTGCCTTCAGATGCTCCATCACAGGACACGAGTACAAAATTTTGGAAAAGCTCTCTTGCAAATCCAAAAATGTAGTGTGCCTAATCACATGCAGAGTGTGTAAGAAAAAATATGTCGGGGAAACAGAGGATGCGCTCAACATGCGAGTAAATAACCACAGGTCGTCCATCACCACTAAAAATGCATTTACCTGTGGGTAAGCATTTTAACAAAGTTGACCACTGTTGGGAAGATATGATGGTTGTGGCCATAGACCATAACATTATGTGGACGACAGAAGAAAGACTTGCCAAAGAAAACTTTTGGCAATTCGCGCTTAAGACCGTAGAACCCAATGGCCTTAACAAACTGATGGATGTCTACCAAATGAACAAAAAATATTAAACACCTGTCCTGTTGACTTTGTGCTTACAACCCCCCCCCCTTTTTAGCTCACCTGAGCCAAAGGCTCAAGTGAGCTATTGTCATCACTCTTTGTCCGTCGTCCATCGTAAACTTTTCACATTTTCAACTTCTTCTTCAGAACCGCTCAAAGAATTTTCATGAAACTTGGTATGGATGAAGTACTAGGGGTCCTCTACCAAGTTTGTTCATTTCGTATAAATCCCTCAACAGGTGGCGCCACCATTGCTAAAAATAGATCTCAGAGGGTACCCCTCTTTGAAAATCTTCTTCTCCAGAACCAGTGTATGGACTATAAAACTAATGGCATCTGAGTGATCTAGAAGGATGTATGTCTCAAGTTTGTTCATATCGTTGAAATCCGATAAATAATTTTTGACGTTTTTTTGGACTTTGTAATTTTAATGCAAAAAAAGAGGTATTTTTTTCTTTTAGTAAACACTGATGCATTAATTTGGTTTAATTTGATCATTTTTATTGTAAGAAATACTACTGTGAAGAAATTTTTTCAATATTTCATGTTCTGGATTTTTTTATGAATTTTTTAAGACTTTCAAGAAAAAGGGGGGGATGACAATTGGTGTAAACATTTCACATTTTGAACGTTTTCTTTAGAACTGCAGAAAGGAATTTGATGAAACTTGGTATGCAAGGTACTCAATGTCCCCTACAAATCTGGTCATCTTTGTCAGGATCCGTCCACAGGTGGCGCCACCACAGGCAAAAGTAGGTCAAAGAGGGTACCCTCCTTTGACAAACTTCTTCTTCAGACTGCAGATTTGGATCAAACTTTGTGTAAATTATGTACTCAAGGTCCCCTACTAAATTTGTGTTCGGGATCCAGATTCCCTCAGGGGTGGATCCAGGGCGGGACCAAAAGTGCCCAAACGGTACCCCTCTTCAAACATTTTCTCCTCCAGAACCAGTACATAAATGGGGAAACTAATTGCATTTCAACAATCTATAAAGATGGATTATTAAAAATTGTGTTCGGGGCTAAGATCCGTCAAATAGAAATTTATGCGTTTTTGACCTGTTTCTGGACTTAGTCAATGCAATGAAGAAAAGTGTCATGTTTTTCAGTTAAGTGATATTGATGATTTCTTAATGACTATTTTGATCATAATTGTGGTAAGGAATATTATTATGAAAGAATTTTGTCATTATCTCAATTTTTGGATTTTTTATGAATTTTTAAAGACTTCAAAACAAAAAGGGGGGGGGGTTGGCCATTTTTCACATTTTCAACTTTTTCTACAAAACCACATAAAAGATTTTAATGAAACATGGAATACATTAAGTACTAAAGGTCCTCTATCAATGAGGTAAATTTCATCCAAATTGGTTAATAGATAATGCCACCATGTCTAAAAAAAATTAGGTCTCACAATGGTACATATACCACTTGGTAAATGAAATATGGAGAGTAGCGGTTCAAATCCAGCTGTGGTCAAAAATTTTTTTTTTCATTTCTTTACACATCTAAATAACTTTTTAGATGTTTCTCAACACTCAACATATGAAATTAGCCAATTTTCAGTTAAATCTGGACAATATTTGAAACAATTGTTGTTCATGACCCAGACTTGAAATCAGTCAACAAAAGGCCCCACCTAAAGAAAATGACTAACTTGTTGCCCTGAATGACATCTTGCACAGACAAAGGAAATGCTTAATATCAAAATCACATGAATGGATGTGCAAAGAAGTGTTGTTTTTTTATTCTAGTATGAAATAAAATTTGACATATTTTCAACATTTGTGTTGAGTTAGTCACAGTAATGCAAAAATAAATGAATTCTTCCTTCATGCATGACTAATCACCTAGGTACTCAGGTGAGCGATATAGGCCCACTTGGGCCTCTTGTTTCAGTTTATTTATTTATTTTCTCTGTGTTTTCTCATTCATTTTATCCTTTCTCATTCCACTTTCAATTCTCAGCACTATTATTACACTTAGTCATATTACAACATGAATGGGTCAAGGCAAACCGCACAGTAGGAGTTGCCCTATTCCCCTATGACCACGATATCGGATAAAGGCTTGGTCATTTTACATTTGGGCAGCGAACTACAAACAAGCAAAATGTAGCTGACGCCCGATATCACCGCATAATTAGACTAGTACTTTATATATATTTTCCTTTTCTCATATTATATTCAAGTAGTTTTTTATATTGTTTTGTCCTGAGGAAGGGGCAGATCGCCTCGAAAATTTGACCATAATTTTTTTATTTTAGTGTCGTTTGTCGCTTTCTTGTGCTTATATATATATATATATATATATATATATATATATATATATATATATATATATATATATATATATATATATAGTTACCATAGTTACCAACTATACAATCTGTCTGATGAGCCCTGGAGGGCTGAAAGCGTTAACAGAACAGATGAAAGTTATGTTATTCTAAACTTCATTTTAATATACCAAACTGTACCTAGAACATTGTTAATATATATATATATATATATATATATATTTATTTATATATATAGATATATATATATATATATATATATATATATATATATATATATATATATATATATATATATATATATATATATTGCCAGAGCAAACTTTTTTTACAATAAAGTATTGTTGTATAATTGTTAAAATTTGAAAAGAAACACTGGCATTTTTGACAGAATTCTCCTTTATTCACCACTTCATACATCTAATATGCATATATTAAGTTCACGCCTGACCGCAGCTGTCTTACTTGTTTGAAAATTGGACAGTGTCATATTAATATTAGAGAGCAAAACAGCCTCCCTCCCAGAATAGCATACGGTGCCTGATGTACTCATAAATATATCTGTCAAAAGCCGTAGTAGTCCTCGTTATGGCATGTATTGACTCGGACGTTTTGTATCCAACATTAGATTTTGTCGGTGTAAGCAGGAATATGACTGGTACTAGACAGAGACCAAGATTAGAAAATTCCTCAGAAATAATACAAAGCCGGCGTGTCCTAGTGGTATCGCGCTGGACTCCTCTGGTCCAGCTCTGGTCATGCCGGTGTCCTGTCTTTCGGATGAGACAGTAAAATCCGAGGCCCCGTGTCGTGGTATGCATGGCACGTTAAAGATCCCTCACTGCTTCGGGTGGGTCCGATGCAAAGGTCAAAATTTGCATGCCCTGCATCAGGCAGATGCCGTCAACATATACGTGAAATATTCGTGGTGTGACGGTAAACAAAAATCAATTAATCAATCAATCAGAAATAATACATTTATTTTTCGTGTCGTCATTAAAACTAAAGCAATTACTTTATTATACGTCGTTAAATACTCGGTAATCGCGTCATGTCGCATGTTTCGGTGATTTTCCAAATATGGGCAATGCAATGCATCAAACAGTAGACTTCACATATGTGGCATTGTAATGTGTATATTCGGTCAAACTTTATGTAGAAGTATTTAGAAATGCAAAATACATATACACAAATGTACATTCAAATATACATAAATACAAATGTAATGTTTCATCGGTGAGGTTTTGCACTGTGAAAATTGTCCATGAAAGTGCTTATATATAAAATAAAACTGCAATGCTACCGTAATAGCCATGCGTACCATGACACATTAGCATTGCCATTTGAAATATTCTAGAGGTCATTTATCTCATTGCTAAGCGTACCATGCCACCTTAGCATTGCCGTGAAATGGCCTAGAGGTCATTTATCTCATAGCCAAGTGTAGCATGCCTTCAGATTGCCATGAGAAATGGTCTAAAGGTCACTTATCTCATTGCTTAGCGTACCATGCAAGCTTCATATTGCCATGAGAAATGGTCTAGAGGTAATTTATCTCATAGCCAAGAATAGCATGCCACCTAGCCGCAAGCAGTGGCCCAATATGAATGATCTCATGACCAGGATTACCATGACACCTTCACAATGCCATGAGAAATGGTCTAGAATAGATATAGAAAATATATACATTTTGGAGATATTAATGTTACTGAACATACAACACACTACATATTATGCGACCTTCATGGCCAAGCGTACCACGACAACCTCGCATTGCCATGAGGAATGGTTTAGAGGCCATTCACCTTATTGCTGCCAAGAGTACCATGCTACCTTCACACTACCTTGAAAATGGTCTAGTAACCATTTATCTCATTGCCAAGCGTACTATGTCACCTTCACATTGCCGTGAGAAATTCACTAGAAGCCATTTATCTCATGACCAAGCGTGACATGCCACCTTCGCATTGCCATAAAGAATGGTCTAGAAGCCATTTTCTCATTGCCAAGCGTACTACGTCACCTTCACATTGCAGTGAGAAATTCACTAGAAGCCATTTATCTCATGGCCAGGCGTGCCATGCCACTTCCACAATGCCGCGAGAAATGGACCAGAAACCATTTACCCTATTGCCATAGAGTACCATGACACCTTCTCAATGCCATGAGGAGTGGGAGGCATGGTCTAGAAGTCATTTATCTCACAGCCAAGCGTACCATGCCACTTGACATTGCCATGAGGAATGGTCCAGATGCCATTTATTTCATGGTCAAATGTTCCACGACACCTTCACGATGTCGTGAGAAACAGTCTACCGTGCATGTACCGTGGTTTTCTCCCTTCGCCGGAGATATGGTTCTTAGATTTTGCTGTTGAGGGGGAGTAATAAATCACAAGAAATCTGATAATAATTAATTTTTAAATACAAAATAGTAATGCTAGTACACAATTTATTAATACACACCCACATATAACGATAGAATACATGTATATGCATTGGGATGTACATGTATGACAGTCTTCACACTAGAGATTTTCACACCTCTGTGGCTCAAATTAAAAAAAGTTGGTTCACACATGAATGATCAGGCGTTTTCCACAACAGGGGAACACCTTGGATACTTTCAACTAAGGGGGATTTAGAAAACATTGTGATTTTTATTTTATTTATTTATTTTTTCTTTAATCAAAAACTCCTTAAATAAAACATCGTGTTTTCCTATTTTTTTTTTTTTGCAAAACGCCCGAGTCTGGCGCCATAAACTGAGAAAATCATTTCAATTATATCAGTTTAATTTATTCCATTATCACAAGGACTTATAAACAATTTGTTTATAAGTCCTTGATTATCAAACATTCAAATAAATTGTCAAACAGAATGGGTTTATTCTATTTATGGATATGGACAGGTAACAAAGAAGTTAATCGTAAATGTCCGATACCTGCTGTGAACAAGTGAAACTATCGTTAATGTTCTCTGATTAACATGACATAATACCGGCAAGAAAGATATTCGGGCACATGGTCACAAAAAATTAAGAATAAAAAAAAAATAATAAATCTTAAAATAACTGACACCATTTCCACGGCAATATTGTTGTATTCACTCGTTTTTCAAAACTACGCTCTATTAACAGCCGGTTTATAGGTTATCGGGGCCGTAACTAAATAATCTGGAAGTTTCACGATCGTATTTTTAAAGACAAGATGACATCACGTTACGTCTGACGGTTTGTAAAATACAGGCACATCTTTGTAATGTCCCTTACGTCCACTGTGGGACAATTTTAATTTAAAGGTGTGAAAAGCTCGTCCGTTTTGTCCACCAGAGGACACGTACAGGTAAAAGGTGTGAAAACCTTGTCCGCTTTGACCTCGAGAGGACAAGTACAGGTAAATGGCAAATTGTATTATAAACATTAACGTGGACAGAAACTGACCTCCCGTGGTGTCCACGGAGGACAGACGTGGACTGCCCACCGCGGCAACGAGTATTTTCCAACTTCCACGGTACATGTACCCGTAGAAGTCATTCATCTCGTGGCCAAGCATACCAAGTTACCTTCACATCGCCATAAGGAATGGTCTAGAAGCTATTTATCTCATTGTCAAGCATACCATGCGACCTTCACATTGCCGTGAGGAATGGACTAGAAGCCATTATTGGATTGTGATTTCTTGTTACTTTGATCCCTAAGTGTTTGTCTCTCCCGTTCAGGATTTACGACTGTGAGGTCTCAGGTTTCCATGTGAAATTGAATTCCGATATATGTTCTAGTAACTTCTTGGCGTTTATGTCTTTACTCGAAGCACTGCTTTTATATAGCACATCGAATGCCATTCTATATTCATTTATAGAAAAAAGTGCCTTTTTGTTTCTGGCCTCACAAAGCATTTACATATAGGTGCCATCATGAGTCAGAAAAAGAAACCCTAATGCGGGTCATGGAAACACTTCCTTTAGAATACAGACAAATTATCATATGGCAAATACTTATTGAACTTAATTGAAATAAATTGCATGAATAATAATGATAGACATATTCTATATACTACACAAAACTTTGAACTTTGACATTTGAACATGAAACCGATGCTTTTTGTTGCAAACATATGTCCGTATATTGTAATGTGGCTCTGTTCCAGCATTCGGACCTACATTGTGCTTTTCAGCCGAAAAAAGACTCGGATGTCACTTAGTGGACATGTTAGGAATAGTTTGACGTAGTTTGTGTATAGCATGCAATAGTACAGACAGGCAATTATCATCTTTTGAGGGCGATAAATATTTCATCAATCAAGAGCTTTTGTATGCAATAGTTAATTATTTATATAATTCACATCAAATAAAAACTGCATAACATTTCTTTGATTCGATGTAAATCACTGACCTAAGTGACGTGCAAGTCTTTTTTCCGCCGGCATACGTAAAGTATGAGGAGTTCCAAATGCTACATTAACTGACCGCGAGTTGTTTAAAATTTGAGGCACGTTCCATAAAAAGAGCGCCCTACTGCGCACCCGTTGTTAGAATTATAACATTTTTGGACGAAAATGAGCGCTCACTTGTGTAAAATTACTTTTAAATAATAATAATGATAAATAATATTAATGATAAATAATAATAAATAATTGTTAATTAAGATAATTAATAATAAAATAGTATTAGGTTCGTCCAACTGCAACGTGGTCATTTCTAGGACATTAAATTAGTCGCCATCTTGAAAATCTTTGTTGGAAACACCTTGGATGTGGTATTGCAAGCGCCCTAGCGCTACGGTGAGTACCCTCGCTCAGATAATGAGCACTTGGCTGCGCATCGGGCGCTCACGTTATTGAACGCGTATCTGGACATATCGTAGTAGTATTACTTTGCGCTTTGCCGTAATTACGTCACGCTTACTTATGATAAAGAGAGCGCCCTACTGCGCACTTGCTGCTGGACTTTTAACCTTCTTGAACTAAAGTGAGCGCTCACGAATGTAAATTAACTTCCTAATAATAATTATGATAAATGATAATGATAATAAATTTCAATACATAATTGATTAATTGAAATAATGAATGATAAAATAAGATTAGGTTCGTCCAACTGCAGCATGGTCATTTTAGTGCAGTAGTCGCCGTTTTGAAAATCTTTGTGAAACACTTTGGATGTTGAATCGCGAGCGCGCTAGTGAGTATCCTCGTTCAAATAATGAGCACTCGGCTGCGCATCGGGTGCTCACGTTTTTGAACGCAGTTTATTTAAGTGTTTCATCTCTGCGAATTACATTGGTTGTTCATTTGTAAAATTTTAACTCTGGACTGATAGTGCAGTAACGACTGACTGATACTCAAGTTACGACTGTTTGATAGCCCAGTTACGACTGATTGGTACTTCAGTCAAGACTGATTCATTGCCCAGTCACGACTAATAATCCATTCACGACTGACTGATAGTCCTTCATAGACTATTTGATAATCTAGTCACGACTGATTGATAATCCAGTTACGATTGACTGATATCCCAGTCTCGACTGACTGATAGTCTAGTTACGACTGATTAAGAGTGCATCCAAGACTGATTGATGGTCCAGCTACGGACTGATAGTCAATTTAAGACTGTTAGTTCAGTCACTACTGACTGATAGTCACGACCGACTGATTCATTGCCCATTCATGGCTGACTGATAGTCTAGTCACGACTGACTGATACTTTAGTCACGACTCATTGATAGTCTAGTCACGATTATTAACAGTACTAACATCACTCTTATAATCGTCGGAAATCAGCTGATGTGCCATTAGCTTTCTACAAGCTTTTCTCTGGCGAAGCCAATTTATACATTGGAGATGTTACATAATGTATGACACTTCAGTTTGATGGCAGAACATAAACGACAATGTAAGATATAACTGAATGTGTTGGAGTAACAGAAGTGTCCTGCTTGCAGCGAAGTTGATAGACCTACTATTATTGATTCTATTGTGTCTACTGGTGACTATATAGAACGTAACTAGATATCAGATGACAAAAGATGGTTTAATGTCGCTTCTAGCAATTTTTCAGTTATATAACGATAAGGAAGCAGAAGAAATCCAAACTCTCATGCATAGTGGTACAATCTGGGAATCGATCCTAGATGTGTTGAACCGTTAGCCATGCGCTATAAAACTGCTTCATCAAGTCTGCCCCTGGCTGACTGTTGTCAGAAGTTCAATAAATGTTTTACTTGCTATGTACAGTCATGAAGCTACCAAAATAAGATTTCAAGTATTAAAATGATATATACAGATCTGGTCTTTTTCTGTTTATAATACAACACTTAACGTATTCTCGGTCCAATATTCCAATAACGAAGTGATGAGAGGAAATCTGTGAATTTCTGGGGATTTTTTGCTTTACTATAATTATTACTATTATTATTATTACTACTGTTGTTTTGTTTTGTTGGTTTGGGGGTTGCTTGGGGGGGGGTGTTTTTGTTTTGTTTTGTGGTTTTTTTTTTATTTCTCTTTTGGTTGATTGATTGATTGATTATTGTTTTACGTCACTCCACGATTATTTCATGTATATGGTGACGGCATCTGCCTGATGCATTACATAGAAATTTCTACCTTTGCAACGGACCCATCCAAAGCAGTGAGGGATTTTTTACGTGCCATGCCCACCGTTTTTACTGTCTCATCCGAAAAACAGAACACCGGTGTGTCCAGAGCGGGAATCGAAACCGGAACCTCTAGGTCACGAGCCAAGCACCTCATCTACTAGGCCACACCGGCTTTATTTTTCTTTTGGCGGGGGTTTTGTTTTCGTTTTATTTTTTATTTTGTTTCTTTCTTTGTTTGGGATTTTTGTTTTGGTCACAAAAAGAAAAATAAAACAACCGGAATGAAATATAAGGTCTACCAGCATCTTCTTATCATGTATCTACTTACCAACAAACAAATCATTTGTCCAACCATTACTGAATACAATGAACAGAAATTGGATTTCAAAAAAGTTTACAAGTTCTAAATTCAGTTACGTATATTTCTACCATTAACAATGGAGTTAAGAAACTACGCTTTTCATACTGTTGCATTAAAAGTTTAAAACATATGTTATTTAAAACTTACAGATTGTCTTAAATATTAACATGGAATCCAAATAATGACAAAAGGAGAAACACGTGGACTTGAAATGTCTATAGTCAGGTTTGTTCGACGTTCTGGTACTGTTTCCTGGTTGCAGTTTTAATTTAACAATATATAAATAATGACATTTGAGTAGACGTAGCTCAATCTGTAAGGTGCTTAGCTCCTGACCAAAAGGTTCCGGGTTCGAATCCCGCTGTGCCTCCTCGTTGTCGTTTGTCGGATGAGATGTAAAAACCGAAATACAATGTCATGGTTAACCTAACACTTCCTTCAAGATAGACTAACACGTTAAAGTCCCATCACTGCTTCATGGTAGACCTAACACGTTAAAGACCCCTCACTGCTTCACGGTAGACCTAACACGTTAATGTCCCATCATTGCTTTACAGTAGACCTAACACGTTAAAGTCCCCTCATTGCTTCACGGTAAACCTAACATATAAAAGATCCCTCAGTGCTTTACAGTAGAACTAACACGTTAATGTCCCCTCACATGCTTCACGGTAGACCTAACATATAAAAGACCCCTCAGTGCTTCACGGTAGACCTAACACGTTAAAGTCCCCCACATGCTTCACGGTAGACCTAACATGTTAAGAACCCTCAGTGCTTCAAGGTAGACTATTAAACACTTAAGACACCTTGAGCAATGCTTCGCGGTAGACCTAACACGTTAATGTCCCCTGACTGTATCACAGTAGACTTAACACGTTATAGTCCCCTCATTGCTTCACGGTAGACCTAACGCGTTAATGTCCCCTCACTGCTTCACGGTAGACCTAACACGTTAAAGTCCCCTCATTGCTTCACGGTAGACCTAACATGTTAAAGACCCCTCAATGCTTCAATGTAGACTTAGCACGTTGAAGACACCTCACTGCTTCACGGTAGACTTTTAAACACTTTAAAGACACCTTATTGCTTCGCGGTGGACCTGACACGTTGACAATCCCTCAATGCTTCATGGTAGACTGCACACGTTAAAAACCCCTCAATGCTTTCGGTTGGTAGGTTACATAGGCCTAAACTTTTGTGTAACGCATTAGGCAGATGTCGTCGCGTTCTTGCTGCACAGTCTTTCTCCTTGCGTTGTAACCCCATGTTAGTGGAAGCAATCGTTGAATGTTCTTGTATTTGTAAATTAATATTAAGGGTAAAACCATCCGCATTCTATGAGAGGACGGAGAATGGCAAAGAAATGAAATTGCATAAAAGGGGAACGGAATATACATGTACTAGGTATAAAACAAGAAATAACTCTTTAAACATATGTAGCAAACTTGCACATAAACTGTGAGAAATATATATAGTTATCCGTCAGTGTATATTTCTGTGTAAAAGAACGCATCTCTAAACTTGCTTGATAGTTGAAATATTTCATATGTGGGTTTATTATGAGTTAGCAGATGACCCTTATTGACTTCTAGGTCAAAAAGTCAAAGATCACTTGGTGCTTTATACAACTGCACAATATAGTACCAGAAGGGGGCATATGTGTATTCCAAACATCTCTTGTTTTGTTATGGTGAGTAGTATACTATAATAAAAATTCACTTGGTGTAATAAAGTGTTTATTTCCGTATAAAATAAACACCGAGTTAAAACCAATCTCGGAAACAAATTACAAAACAATCAAGCACGGATCACACAGTTCAAAACTTACAACTGAATAATACAATACGCCTTTAAATATATTAAAATTTAACCATATCATTTGCATTGATTGAAAACAAGATATCACAAATTGAAAACAACTTTTGAGACTATGCAATAATTATCAGCAGAAACCGTTTGCATTAATATACAATAAGTCATATGTGCAAATTCAAGTTCTGTAATTAATAACAAAGATTGAATTTGATATTTCATCATTCCTACAAGAGCTCACTGATACCTGTCAAGGTAGGAAATATTACAAATTTACTGACAAGAAGTATGTTTATTAAATAATGACATGCATAATACAGCAATACCCATACGTTATTGCTAATCAATAAAATATGGCATTTATTTCAAGGTGCTTCAGGAAATGTCAAGTAACTGATATTTATGTACATAAGAAACATCACAAGATCTACGGAAGAAGGGAGGTTGTACAACCTACTTCTTGGTTAAGAAAGATGGTCAAATAAGACGAATGCACACAATTTGTTATAGTAGTATTCTATTTTACATACATGAATTTTTAATCCATAAGCAGTGTCAGAGAACAAAATACAGTGTGCCATTTACTAAATCAGTACATATGTCTTTTTCTAACTTTAAATTTTTGTTATTTAAAGTGAGCTCACTTTAAATAACAAAAATTTAAAGTTAGAAAAAGACACATATGACATCCTATCCTTTTGACTATTTCAGTTTATCAAATTGCATAAACAACGACAAAGGGATAAACAACAATACATAACTATAATCAAGGTGTACCTTTACACTGAATCTGGTTTCGAGATTGTGAAATCGAGGTAGAAGGCTTGTTTAATACAAAAACTGAATAATTCAAGATACACTGAAAAATGACAATATTATAAAGAGAATATTTGTAACTCTACAAACTAGTCAGCTGCCAAATACTTGGTTAATGAAGTATCACATTTTCAAGTTCAAATACCACTTTAGACCAGAACTGTCCCAACAGGACAAATACCCCAGCAGCGGCCATACAACTACATAATTGGCCATAGGCTCAGTGACCATAGAGATATAACTTGGGGTCAAGACAAAAACAAATCCTTGTGTTACATGTAACATTGTGACTTCCTAATTTTGAGGATTCATCGCTCAAAGATGAAAATCCATTTGATTAAAGTCTGGAAAAGGTTTTGATGGAACAAACATTTGTGACCTTGACTTTTGACCCTGAAAAAATAAAGATCTTCCTTTGCATGTGAGTATCCTATGAGCCAAGTATCATGACTCTAGGGTGAAAAAAAATTTTATTACATCCTGAAACTTATGGAAAAGTCATTTGAAAAAAGTGCCCTAATTCTGAAAAAAGTATTTCAAAAATAACAACATCCAACTCAGTGTTAGGTTCTTGGTAATAAAGATATATCCAGTATCTCAAGAGATGTGTGAAAAAAGTCTGAAAAAAGTTTGGCTCAGAAAAATAGATCTAATTACTGCAAAGGTATGTTATTATAGAATTCAATCTGGGCAATTGTTAGTAATAAGGTGACAAAAAGTCAGCTCTACGATAGTAGATAGTAATGTTATAGGCTAAATATTAATTCATTGTTACTTTTGGTTCCAAAGAAGTAAATTTTTAAAGCTATTTTCTAGACAATCCTATGTTAAACAAGAGGCTCAAAGGGGCCAATATTGCTCACCTGAACATAATTTGCTTATTCAACACTGACAGCTTGAAAAATTTGCTGATACATGTGTAATTATATGTATTCCTTGATGTTTATTGTGTTGTGACTACATTTTGTACTGAAAACTGAGTTTAAAATTTGAATCATCATCAACATTAAGCAATTGTAAAAAAAGTTTATGCTGCCCAAATCTATAATGATTTACGGCAATGAATACTCAAAAGTCTGCAGACTGATCTGGATGAAGAACATCAACACTTGCAAGAGACCATGAGTACTTCATTCCTACCAAGTTTCCTCAAAATCCTTTAACTGAAAAATGTTCCCATCTTGTTTTGGCCATCTCCATTCATAATTCAAAATTCATTAAAAATAAAAAAATTACGATACTGACAAAATTCTTTCATAGTTATATTCCCTACCATAATATGATTAAAAGAAATGAAATTATAGCAACATGGACGCTTTTCTGTATTGAAATCACTAAGTACTACCGAGTTTCATTAAAATCCTTCCAGTGGTTCTGAAAAAGTTGAAAAGGTGAAAGAATACACCTCCCCCTTTCACGTTTTTTGACAGTCTAAAAATTCATAAAAAATCCAATAACTGACAAAATTCTTTCACATAAACATTTTTTACTATAATTATGATTAAAAGAACCCAATTTAAAGCAATATTATCAATTGAAAAACTTGTAGGGGACCTTGAGTACTTCATCCCTACAAGGTTTCATTAAATTTCCTTTAGAGAAGAAGTTGAAAAGGTGATGTGTCCACGCACGACAGATGCAGGATGCTGAATGGTGCACCATGATAATAGCTCACTTGAGCCTTCAGTTTAGGTGAGCTGAAAAAACCCTGACAACCCCAGTGGTGAGGCAAGATTTGGCACATGGCCTTCCCTTCAATAAACTTAATTTTGCATATCATAAGACTTCTGTATACCAAATACGAAGTTATTGTCAGCTGTGGTTCTAAAGAATATGATTTTAAAGATATTTCCTATATAGGTAAAAAAAACTGTCAGCCCCTGGTTGGGCTAAATAATTCTGCAAAGTCTACATTTGCACAAAATTGATTCTTTATGTCATAAGGATACTCCGTATCAGAAATTCAAAAATATATCCTATGTAAAATGCTAAGATAACAAGTGGAAGTCAATAAGGAACACCCATTATCCATACCATATTTTGTAAAACTTTCAACGGCTGAGGCAGGACCAAAAACTGCCACAGAGCCTACACTTGGAATAACTTGCTACTTCATATCATTAGCTGTTTACCAGATACAAAGTCATTATGGCTTGTGTTTCTTAAGAAGATTTATCTACTTTTCACTTCTTTTTAGCCCTTGTGGCCAGTGCTCAAAGGTAATACACATCATTTGAACAAAATTGTATCTCTTTACACTAAGGATCATATATGCAAGATTCCATTCAAATCCATCCGGTAGTTTATGAGAAGAAGTCAAAAATGTGAAAAGTTTAACAATCATGGATGGATGTACCACAACAAGCAATGCATAACAGATCATCACAATAGCTCACTTGGCCTTTCAGCCCAAGTAAGCTGAAAAAGACCAAAAAGCTAAATTTAAAATGTGACCTATTATAGCTGAAGCAGGTCAACTCTAAAGACACACATACAGACAACCTGATTCCAGTACACCCTAAACAATTTTTTTTTGTAGGTAGTATAATAACAATGATCGAGCACTTTTCTATACCTTATGCATTCTGTCAATAGGATATGCACACCATGTAGGTGCGTAACCAGGATAAGGATAGTCTGTGACTCCTGATTGCAGTATTCCCTATGGCAAAATAGCATGGAGGACCACACCAGGTTAGTATACATGCTTGAATTTTCAATTTAGACATCTCCCCAAAATGAAATAGTCATTGCGGTAGGAGAATTGAATGTGTAACTTTTGACACAGAAACTTCAGGCAAAAGTGCTGCCGTTATCCCAAACACCTCATGATGTCCGGTTGAAAATCAATTTTTCAAGGAAAATGTGAAATTTCTTTCTCTTTGATTATCAATTCCAGTTTAGCTACCCTGGTGTATATACGAACAAGAAATAAATGTTAGCTGCCACAGTTTTAAAAGTATTCAAAATATACATATAAACACCAAATTTATTGCTGAAACAGAGCAATGTAAAAGAAACGCATGATAAGGATATTCCAATGTAAAAGAAACACATGGTAAGGATATTCCAATGTAAAAGAAACGCATGGTAAGGATATTCCAATGTAAAAGAAACACATGGTAAGGATATTCCAATGCTTGGTAACGCCAGATAAGATTTTCTTTTATAGTTGATACAAAATCATTTCAATTGCATACCCTTGTTGTATTTCTCATTGTTTGTCAGACTCTAATTCTATGAATTCCAATTACAGATGACACTTCACAATAGTACATAAAAAGGTCAAGTTAAACAACAAAATGAAGACGAAAAAATCACAGAAATCCTTCCCATTTTGGAAATGCTTGAACAAATATCTGCATAAGATTTTCCTATTAAAGTCATGAAAATGATTTGTCACTTTCATAACTGTCAATTGGGTAGAGAATGAACAGTCTAAACATAGCATGGCCTTTACAGGTGGAACCTGGTGTGATCCTCCATGCTATTTTGCCATAAGGAATACTGCAATCAGGAGTTACCAAATATCTTTATCATAGTTATGCACCTACATGGTCTTGGAGTTACTTCCCTGTTTGTCCTTTCTTCAGTAAAATTAATCATCAGTATAGAAGAACACATGTATTCTCAATTTTCTTGAAAAAGATAAATTCTTATTGTATACAAGCAGCTAACACTTTTCTGCATACCAGCTTCTACAATAACATATTTACTGATCCTACTGTCTGATCAACTAACTGCCTGATAACGAAAGTTTTCGGGATTTTTCATACTTGAACATAACACTAAACATATCACCTCCCAATCTGTTAGCTAACCATTTGTTTTTGATCACAGCAATTTTAAGAACTTCACAAGCAAATGCTGCATCAAAATTTGTGTGGACAGCTCGTCCCATCCCTTCTATAATGACCAGATCAGCTTCTTCTTCCTCCATTAGGGATACCAACTCACAGTCTATCATCCTTAAAAAAGAAATACACATTTGTATAGTGTTAGTTAAGACTTCTCAGTTGAATGCTATAACATGAAGTTCTCACCACAGTTACTTATTGGTGCCAATAAACAAGTGAAAAAAAAGTCCTGATCAAACAAATGCCAAAATGTGCTGACTTTTGACCTAGCCGAATTCTTGGAAAAAGCCACATATTTCAAATGTTGGTACTGTATAAATACAATTATGTGTGACGGACAGCTCAATGATTAGAGCATATGTCTTGATAGCGGAAGGTTCTGGGTTCGATTACCAGGTCCGGCCACAATTTTTCACTTTGCGTGTTACATATGATTCAAGCTTTGAATTTTGAACACTTTTCAAACAAAGATATGGCTAACTTCCTTAAAGTGGGGAGTAAATTGTTTATGGATGAAATTTGAATGCATAAATCATTGAACAATGCAGATATCATGTTCTGCCAGACTTTTCAGATCAAGGGTATATAAGTATACAGCTGAAAGCAATTGAAAAACAGTTACAAGAGTGTTAACTTATTTGAGAATGCATTAACATGAGACAATTAGCATAAACATTCTCTGACTGTTTAATATTGTGAACATTTTGAGGCTATATGAGTCTGAAGGACTCACTTTCATCCTCTCTTTGTCGTCTCACCTAAGATCTAAACATGGTGACCCTTGACCTGATTCTTTGACCATCAGTTTGCCAGTGTTCAGGGCTTGTTTAATAACATCACAGATTTCTGCCACACGTTTGGCCAGTATGATTAATTCACTATACAATACATCATTTAATGCAGGTCTTGAATTGGCACAAAGTATCACCTAAACAGAAAAAAAAATCATACCAAAAGAAACTTATTTCACATCAAGAAAACCTAGGTTGTATTTTGATAACCAGTAAAGATTTAAAATATATTTACCAAACTAAATTAATATACAAAAACTTACAAAAACTATTCCATAATTTTCATTATGGTTAGAAAAGTACACATGAAGTGATGCTACTATAAGGATGTAGAAGATTCTTTATGTATATTTTGCTACTGATTATGCTAATCAAATCCACTAATCTAAATGATAAATCTTTGCATCAAAACTGTATGAAATTCTATATGTAAATTTGAATAAGAAGTGTTTGTGAAACACTATGCCCCTGGTGGCAACAAAGTCAGAAAAAGTTATTTAGCATGAAGGTCATTGTCAAGGTAAAAAGGTCATGGACCTTGTGTCATTTGAAAGGGATTTATTAGTTGAGTATGCATTTGAAATATGAATCTCTATCCCTCACAGTTCAAAAGTTATGTGCCAAGTTAAAGTTAACAACAGACAAACAAACAGACAGACAAACAGACAGACAGAGAGGGCTAAAAAAAGGTCATGGGTCTTAGTGTTATTCGAAAGGCTTCATTAGTTGAGTATACATATGAAATACAAAGTCTCTATCCCTCACCATTTGAAAGTTATCGCCAAGGTTAAAGTTGTCAGACAGACAGACAGAAAAACAGACAGCTGGACAAACAAACAGACAGACAGACAGGACAAAAACAATATGCCCTGATCTACTGATCTGGGGGCATAAAAAGTAAATGCAGATTTTTATTAAATCAGCAGGTCAAATATTAAGTAAGTGCATGTCCTAAGAATGAAGAACTTCCAGTATACTTATACTTACTCTGGTACCTCTAGATAATAATTCCCGGACAAACGGGAAGACACCTAATATAATATCAGCACCACTGTTGTCTACAAAGACTACAGCACATCTGTGAGGACTTCCTGATGATAATCTCTCAAACCACAAATCAAAGTCATCTATCAGCCATGGTCTGTCTATAATTCAACACATATTATACTATAAGGAAGGAATAAAAGTCTATTTTAGTGTTATACTGTATGTCTTGACTGATCTTTCTGACAAGAATCAAGGTGGATATATTTTATTCACCACCATACAAATGCAGTCAACCTTCAATATCCTGAATTCAAAGGGACCATGGAAAATACTTTGAGATATCGGTAGTTTGAGTTATCAAAGATTTAACTTTACATGATGAATTAGGAACTTGTAATCATCTGTTTAACGTGCATGATTTCAATGTACTACGCATATCGAATAATAAGTATATATACATTTAAACTTCACTGGTAAATACTTTATCTCATTTGAGTCAAGATTACAATGTACTATGCAAATTGAAAAATAATTGATTGATCGATTGATTTTTGTTTAACATCATACTACGAATATTTCACATATATGGTGATGGCATCTGCCTGATGTGGGGCATACAAATTTTGACCTTTTCAACTGACCCACCCGAAGAAGTGAGGGATCTTTAACATGCCATGCATACCAAGACATGGGGTCTCAGTTTTTACTGTCTCATCTGAAAGACAGGACACTGGCATGAAATTGAAAAATAAGTATATGTATATTTCATTGGTAAATATTTAGTTTAATTTGAGTCATACCTTTTATCAGTACGAAACTGAGAATACATACTCCAAAACTGTTAAGTCACATTATGACTTCAGTACTTTCATATTTTGCACATTCAACACTGGAGATAGATGTCTTATTCTATATCTAAAAACCCAGGGCAGCTTCATATAATATGAAATAAAGGTAAATTTCTACATGTCATAACTTTGATACAAAACACACTGAGCTACTATTTGTTGTATAAACAGACATGTATATTTAAACAAAATGAAATTAAAACTAATAGACAAAGTAAAGAATGATGAAACAGCACTATTAACCATTCAAAGCACAACACAAGTCACAATTCATTGTTGATCACTGATGAATGATGTTATAATAGTATTTAATTTACATTTATATTCAGCTACAATCATCTATAGCGATTAGTACAGAATCAATGTATGCCTAACTTCTACTGATTGATGTAACTGTATGTTATACTCTGGCTGTTTGATATGGTCAATTCATCACACTAAATGTGTGGTCCATCAATTAAAGGTAAACTCTGATGAATATGTCAATATGAAGCCAATTTCAAGATATGATGGGTACATTAAAACTTCTGGACTTGAAAATGTGATAAGCATGGTACTCAACATACCACTTTTCAATATATCTGGGGTAAATTAAATCATATCTTCAAGGGAAAAATTCAGGAACAGCATTTGACTTCAAGATAACCCATGTGTTCAAAACATGAAAGTTCAAGATATCAAAGTCTGACTGATAATAAAAATTCAGGAACAGCATTTGACTTCAAGATAGCCCATGTGTTTGAAACATGAAAGTTCAAGATATCAAAGTCTAACTGATAACAAATGTTCAGGACTTGCTTATTACATTGCAGATTTATGCAATATATTTGACGAATATGATTAATTCATCATAAAATACATCAATTAATGCAGGCCCTGAATTGGCACATAGTATAATCTAAACAAAAAAGCAAAATTTATTTCTTAAGAAAAGTATGTTGCATTTTAATGATCAGTAAAGATTTAAATACATTTATCAAAATCAATTGATATACAAAAACTATTTCATAACTTTCATAATGGTAAGAAAAGTTTGAATTACTAATTACTCTGGCTGTTTGTGAAGACTAAGTCAATTCATAACACTATATGCACAATTCATCAATTTAGGAAACTCTGAAATATGTCAATATGGAGCCAATTTCAAGATATGATGGGTGAATTTGAAACATATTCAAGATAATATGGTTTTCACATATTGCTGTTCAACATATCCAGGTAAATTTAATCATATTTTCAAGGACTAAAGTCGGGACTGGTATTTGACTTCAAGATCAAAGTTTGACTGTTTGATAATAAATGGATATCCATAATCCATTATCGCATACAAAGAAATACCTTGAAGTCTATCTCTCGCTTCCTTAAATCCAAACTCCGGCTGTGTTTCCATGATGTGTGCAACTTCCCTGGCACCCCAATCAAACACATTACCAGCTAGGAAGCCCTTTGCTAGTGTCAACTGTCGAACCTCCCAGGTCTGCTGATCTATTTCCTTCAGGTAATCAGCTAAACACTTCAGACAGTGTTCATTCTCAATTTGTTTTTGCTGGAATCAGTTTACCATAAGACACACATATACACATATAAGTACAATTCATGACGTATCATACTGACTAGCCATACAGTAAATTACTGAAGCTAATGCAGATTTCATCTTATCCTTTAAATTGATGAAGCATGTTATGTTTTGCACTTCAAGAAATTCTGTATTGTATTTGTTCATGCAAGATATTATTCCCTCATGTCAAAAAAAGGTCAAATACTGCTGAGTAATACTCATTTTAGAGCATGTTTATACCAACTTAATAAACCAATATACATGAACCTTAAAAAGGCAACAATAATCCGTTGAAAAATACCATTTGGAATAATAATAGAAACTAAAGATAGCAAACAACACAATGAAAACAGTAAATGCATGGTATCTTTTGAGTAAAGGCCATTAAAAAGGAACCCTTTCAGGTAATGATTGCTAGTATGACATGTAAACTTCACCTTACCTGTGGGTAAGGGCCATTTAAAAGGAACCCTTGCGGGTAATCACTGCTGGCATATAATAAGGTTCATCTTGCCTGTGTGCAAGGGCCATTAAAGAGGTACTCTTGCATACAATGACTGTTAATATGCCATGTGTACTTCACCTTATCTTTGAGTAAAGGCCATTTAAGAGGTACTCTTGTAGATAATGACTGCAAGTATGAATTAAACTTCACCTTACTTGTGAGTAAAGATCATTAAACAGGAACCCTTGCAGGTAATGACTGATAGTATGCCACGTAAACTTCACCATACCTGTGAGTAAGGGTCATTAAAGAGGAACCCTTGTAGACAATGACTGCTAGTATGCCATGTAAACTTCACCTTATTTTTGAGTAAGGTTTATTAAATTGATACCCTTGCAATGACTGCTAATGCACAATGTAAAGATCACCTTATCTGTGAGTAAGGGTCATAAAAAAGAGAAACTTTTGCAGGTAATGATTGCTAGTATGCCATGTAAACTTCACCTTATCTTTGAGTAAGGTTTATCAAATTGGTAACCTTGCAATGACTGCTAATGCACAATGTAAAGATCACCTTATCTGTGAGTAAGGGCCATTAAAGAGGAACTTTTGCAGGTAATGATTGCTAGTATGCCATGTAAACTTCACCTTATCTTTGAGTAAGGTTTATTATATTGGTACCCATGCAATGACTGCTAATGCACAATGTAAAGATCACCTTATCTGTGAGTAAGGGTCATTAAAGAGAAACTTTTGCAGGTAATGATTGCTAGTATGCCATGTAAACTTCACCTTATCTTTGAGTAAGGTTTATTATATTGGTACCCTTGCTATGACTGCTAATGCACAATGTAAAGATCACCTTATCTGTGAGTAAAGATCATTAAAGAGGAACTTTTGAAGGTAATGATTGCTAGTATGCCATGTAAACTTCACCTTATCTTTGAGTAAGATTTATTATATTGGTACCCTTGCAATGACTGCTAATGCACAATGTAAAGATCACCTTATCTGTGAGTAAGGGCCATTAAAGAGGAACCCTTGCAGATGATGACTGCTAGTATGAATTAAACTTCACTTAACCTGTGAATAAGGGTCATAAAAGAAGAACTCCCGTAGATAATGACTGCTAGTATGAATTTACTTCCTTACCTGTGAGTAAGGGTATAAAGACAAACTCTAGTACATAATGACTGCTAGTATGAATTATACTTCACTTTACCTGTGAGTAAGGGTCATTAAAGAGGAACTCCTGTAGATAATGACTGCTAGTATCCAGTAAGCTTCTCACTGTCAGCGAGCCATATGCACTAAAAATAAGATGAGATTACTGCATAAAACAAGTGTAGGCCTGATCAACTTAAGTAATTCAGATACATATGTGAAGAAAATGAAGCAAAAAACTATGAATTTATATTACACAGAGGTCTCATAAAAAATCTGTGTTATCATAGCAAAGGATAATAAGATAAGTACCATGGATTAGCTTTTAATTCCTCTAATCTATTGAGATATTTGGATTTGAAATTTTCTGCTCGTGTTTCCACATCTTCTAAGTTTGACTGACTACTTATAGCTTGTTGTTTTGTCTGAAATTAAACAGAACATAAAACTATCTTACAAAATAAAAGTCAACCATATGTGTTAGCCTTATTTGATACCTATACATTATAGAAACCTTAACTGCTACAATCAATCACTATAAAAGTGTATACAATATTGTTGTTGTGTTGTCAGATTGGTGAAAGAAATCTGTCTTTGCTAGCATTTTTTATCAACTGAAAATGTCATTCATATTTTGCTACTAGACATGAGAATTAGCGTATAGTGATACTCCAAGAAAAGGTCAGTAATATGAAATTTGTTTTTGTATTCAAATAGTTTTCCACATACAGAAAAAACATCAGATGACCTCAACATATCAACTGGACAAAGAAACTATCTTAATGTGTAGGTTGACCATGCTTTTACCTTTGATGGACACATTCTTAATCAAAGGGAGTTTATATTCCCTCTATACAAGATCTTTATATTCCAATTAACAATGAGTGTAAAAATTAACTTGATTAGACTAAAGCATCATGACAGAACAGACTGAAACATCATGACAGAACAAACTGAAGTATCATGACAGAACAGACTGAAGCATCATGACAGAACAGACTGAAGTATCATGACAGAACAGACTGAAGCATCATGACAGAACAGACGGAGGAATCATGATAGAACAGACTGAAGGATCATGATAGAACAGACTGAAGTATCATGACAGAACAGACTGAAGCATCATGATAGAACAGACTGAGGGATCATGACAGAACTGAATGAAGTATCATGACAGAACAGACTGAAGTATTATGACAGAACAGACTGAAGAATCATAATAGAACAGACTGAGGGATCATGACAGAACAGACTGAAGCATCATGACAGAACAGACTGAAGCATCATGACAGAACACACTGAATCATCATGATAGAACAGACTGAAGTATCATGACAGAACAGACTGAAGTATTATGACAGAACAGACTGAAGAATCATAATAGAACAGACTGAGGGATCATGATAGAACAGACTGAAGGATCATGACAGAACAGACTGAAGCATCATGACAGAACAGACTGAAGCATCATGATAGAACAGACTGAAGCATCATAATAGAACAGACGGAAGCATCATGATAGAACAGACTGAAGCATCATGACAGAACAGACTGAAGCATCATGACAGAACAGACTGAAGTATCATGACAGAACAGACTGAAGCATCATGATAGAACAGACTGAAGCATCATAATAGAACAGACTGAAGCATCATGATAGAACAGACTGAAGCATCATGACAGAACAGACTGAAGCATCATGACAGAACAGATTGAAGTGTTATGACAGAACAGACTGAGGGATCATGACAGAACAGACTGAAGCATCATGATAGAACAGACTGAAGTATCATGACAGAACAGACTGAAGTATCATGACAGAACAGACTGAGGGATCATGACAGAACAGACTGAAGCATCATGACAGAACAGACTGAAGTATCATGACAGAACAGACTAAGGTGTCATGACAGAACAAATTGAAGCACCATGACAGAACAGACTAGGGTGTCATGACAGAACAGACTGAAGCATCATGACAGAACAGACTGAAGGATCATGATAGGACAGACTGAAGCATCATGATAGAACAGACTGAAGTATCATGACAGAACAGACTGAAGCATCATGATAGAACAGATTGAAGTATCATGATAGAACAAACTGAAGTATCATGACAGAACAGACTGCAGTATTATGATAGAACAGACTGAAGTATCATAATGGAACAGACTGAAGTATCATGACAGAACAGACTGCAGTATTATGACAGAACAGACTGAAGTATCATGACAGAATAGACTGCAGTATTATGACAGAACAGACTTAAGTATCATGACAGAACAGACTGAAGGATCATGACAAAACAGACTGAAGCATCATGACAGAATAGACTGAAGCATCATGACAGAACTGACTGAGGGATCATGACAGAACTGACTAAGGTGTCATGACAGAACAGATTGAAGCATCATGACAGGACAGACTGAAGGATCATGACAGAACAGACTGAAGCATCATGATAGAACAGACTGAAGTATCATGATAGAACAGACTGAAGTATCATGACAGAACAGACTGCAGTATTATGACAGAACAGACTGAAATATCATAACGGAACAGACTGCAGTATTATGACAGAACAGACTGAAATATCATAACGGAACAGACTGCAGTATTATGACAGAACAGACTGAAGTATCATAACGGAACAGACTGAAGTATCATGACAGAACAGACTGAAGCATCATGACAGAACAGACTGCAGTATTATGACAGAACAGACTGAAGTATCATGACAGAACAGACTGAAGGATCATGACAGAACAGACTGAAGCATCATGACAGAACAGACAGAAGCATCATGACAAAACAGACCGAAGCATCATAACAGAACAGACTAAAGCATCATGACAGAACAGACTGAAGAATCATAATAGAACAGACTGAAGCATCATGACAGAACAGACTGAAGCATCATGACAAAACAGACTGAAGCATCATAACAGAACAGACTAAAGTATCATGACAGAACAGACTGAAGAATCATAATAGAACAGACTAAAGCATCATGACAGAACAGACTGAAGCATTATGACAAAACAGACCGAAGCATCATAACAGAACAGACTAAAGCATCATGACAGAACAGACTGAAGAATCATAATAGAACAGACTGAAGCATCATGACAGAAAAGTCTGAAGCATCATGACAGAACTGACTATGGTATGAAGACAAAAATGACTTACCGGGTAGTGTCAAGAAATGCTTACTCTTCCAAAGGCACTTAATCACACATCTAGTTTTATATAGAAAATGTGACTGCCCCTTAACACCATTTGTATGATGCTTATTCCCAGTGCTTTCATTCACCATTTAGTATCTTCATCATTTTTACCTTGTATCAGATAGTTAAATTAAGAATACCTTATACATTTGTAAAATAAAAACATTGCCTGGGAATGATATTGTAGTTACACAAACCTTATCTACACCTTTAGCAAAGCATTCCAGCCAGTACTGACGAGCTGCCTCATCTTGAGTGAGATCAACAGTATCAGGGAAGTAACTTTTGTGATCCAGTAACAGAGGACATGGCTGTAAGGCCTTCTCTAAACGATCCAGCTCTAACATGTCAAACTAGAAGGAAATACAATCAAGAAGCTCAAACACCAAAAATAAAGCTGACCTAAAACTTCCATAAAAATAATAAATTACATCATGGAGAAATTTGGTTTTATCCCTTAACAATAAGGACTAGGTAGTATTTAAGTCTGGATTTCACCATGATTAATTATGTGAGTGAAGTGGATAATGTGGTCTTTTTCTGAAAGTCCTAAATCATATAAAGTTTTATAAATCATTGAAACAAAGTATCCTAAATATTTTCACTTCTCTTATTTTACTTCAAGGTAACTTTGACCTTCCTCAGAATGACTTTAACTACAATGGAGATCAAGCATTTACACTGACCATTGTATACTAATAAGCAACATTTCATCACTCAAGTGACAGTCAAATGTATGGTAATAAGTTTTTGCTTACTTTGTGATAACTAATGTGTATCACATTTCACCTCCAAGAGGTTTCCTTTCAACCACAGTGAAAATGTTTACAATATTTACAGAAACATTAATATATTACAAAGCTTTTGTAGAATAAATAATAAATATCATTAAAACTTAAGAACAACAATAATTTTAGGTTATCAGTTCTAATCAGTTTCATTATATCAGGCCATGTAAAATTAATTCTATGTTTCTTAGATAACTGGGTCTCAAAAAAGTGACAAGGTAGGTAGGGTATTTATTTTTTGTATTTTTTCCCCAAACAGCACTATTTAAAGCATTTCCTCAGGATTTGTGTGCGGTTGAATTTCTGATCTTTGTTTGACAACACATCCTTTATTAGTTTGGCAATTGATGTATCTTTACAAAATTTTTAATGGAAGAATCATCCATTAATATTACACGACTGTTTCTTCCTTAAAGTTGACTTTAATGCTTAGAAGAAAGCTATCTCCCCTTCCCCCTGGCCTGGCCACAATTTGCATTTATATTGTTATTAGGGATACTTTCCAGTAAGGTCATAAAGACAGTGCAGTGATCAGGATGGCAAACTGGATTAATGGCACTATAGCCCCCTAGCACCCCTCTGCTCAAATGGGCCATTTTCAATTTCAATGGGCCATCTTTCACTAGGAAAAGGCCATTTAGAAAATTCAATTTTTGTGAAGTTGTATTTTGTGTCATATTTATTAGATGTAACTATTGAGTAATTCAGGGGACAGGACAACAATAACAAATCTGTTCAGCAATGAAGGGAAATTTGGTTTGATTTAATTATACGTTTTTGTTATGAATTTCTGCAGTGAGTTCATAAAATTGTGGTTGGGAAGTCCTTAATTTGCCTTCAATTCTGACTCTGAACAATTTCTCACAACTTGTGGGACTTAGTCTATTGCGAAATTTGGTAATGACGGTATTCGAAAGACCCAGCACCCAGCACTTATATTTTAACTTGAACCATTGATCTTTCGGTGCCTATAACCTGTTTCACTAACAAACTTTGGTAACCCATACTGTAAACGTAGTTGAACCTGATAAAAATGCGTTTCACTGAAAATCATATATGTAAACCCAAGTTATGTAGCTTTCACTTTATAACGAATCAGAAATGCGTATGCCTGCATATGGCAAAATTTTGGCACTTGCTGTCAAACACTGGCGTACGTTTGCAGTACATTGTATTGTGAGAACGTTACGTGAGGGTTTGAGTTCATCGTTGCATGTACTTGTACACCGCAGCTCGTTCCGTACGTTGAGAAATCTTGTGCATGCACAAAAATTCTCAATGTATGCCGACTAACACTCCGTATGCAGTAAACACATTATACATATACGGCACTGCGTATCATTGGCATTTCCACTGTGAACTCTCATAGTGTGTTAAACGTATGAGTAACGTATGCATAATGTACGCTTACCACGCTGTCAACCCACAGACAGTATACTAGCTGTGAGTCTTTATGCTAGCTTTGACCTTGTAGTCTGAAATATCGGTGATTATATAAAAGTGTTATGAATACATGTGGAAATAGTCATCGAATACACAGATAGATGACAAGAACGTTACTTTTTTGCAGTTCTAAAACATGATTTTTCATGAATGAAATTTCGTTGAATGTGTATATACAGATATGTGATCTGAAACTTTGGCTGAAATTATGGAGATGTAGAAAGACATTTATTGAGTAATGTATAAATAAACTATGTGATGTATTCCAATTTGTACAACATATGCACAGTGTAGGCATATCATACAAAGAACGTACACAAGTGATGCACAGAGCATACGCCAGCAATTATATGCAAACTAACTTACACAGACTTGGCCAATTTTTTACAATTCGTTACGCGTACGTTGCATCAATTTGTTATGGTGTGAAAGGGCGTTTACTTGAAGTAGGAATATGTAGTTGATCTCTTATGGTTATGATTAACATCTACAACTATTAGTAAATTGGGCTACTGGTCTGGCTGTTTTTCAAGATTAGCTGATTGGAAAGTACATGCAACTTCACTAAAACGACCACTAGTGCTAATGCCAGATAAAGAGGCAAGATCTGACTGGAAGCTAAGCTTTTTAAAGTGCTTAGAATAGCCTTTGGGGATTGTTTTCAGGAGCACCATAAAGATCATATTGCTATAAATCATGTGTTTTTATCAAACCAGATGTTACGAAGACACTTTTGTCAAAAACCGAAAACGCACCTCGCGGAACCAATGTCTGCTGCTTCAAAATTGAATGCGCAATAGGGTGCACCGAGTAAGTGGTTTAATGCGCCATATTCAATCTGGCCATTGTCGCAGGGAGCGTGACCTTCTTGATCCCTGTAACAGCATTACATTAAGCAATTTCTTCACACTGACAAAGTTCTTTCTCTTTCTTAATAGGAGAAAACATGTCAATAAATAGATATTTTATATATAACAATGGATCAAATGGAGACATGGCAGCTAATTTTTTCTGAAGTTGCAATAAATATGACTCATCCACCAAATTTGAGCGCACGGCGGTGTCTGAGAAACATAGAATTAATTTTACATGGCTTTATCATTTTATCTGCCTCTAACAAAGGAGGATAACTCCAAATTAAAATAGTTGCAAATCATAAATAACATATACATGTATCATCATATTACCTAGTGTATTTTGAACTATTTCACTTTCTAATGTTACTTAAACAAATCAACTTGGACTAAATGCTTAGAACATGTAATGATGAGCTTAATATAGAATGTTATATACATATTTATACATGTCCATACCAAACAATATAAAACATAAAACATTTATACAGAAATAAAGGATTATAAAGATTATTTTTACTGTTGAGCTTCGGCGTCTTCCATCTATATGTGGACTGTTGAAGGAACTACTGAGACCAGAACTTCCCGCATAGTACTCTCCCCAAGAGAACCCTGTCTCTGTAATGGATATTGAATATGACAGGTAAATCATATCTGAAGAAATGATCTCTGTTTAAGATAATTACATATCATATACCTAATTAAACAAATAAAGGCAACAATATTATATTTCTCATAAAAATTTTCTTATACAGTCTATGGTCCAGTTAAACTTGAATTGCAGAATTAAGGTCTTTTTCATGTGCATTATTATAACCTTTTAAAGGTTTAAGGTCAAATATTACATGTATCATTTTCAACATATTCTCTAAATAAACTATACAGAGGAATTTTTGGTAGAGTTAATTTTCCATAAACTCTACTATGGTGCAATAATGATGTAATCAATGCACATAACATGAAGTTTTGCAGAGTAAAATGAAGTGTTCATGGCTTGTTGTGTGTCTGCTGATAACTGTGACATGGTCTAGCAGCTGATCAAAGGCTTGTGGCAAATTTCAACACGTTTGATGTTGAGAGAAAAATGTGACCCAATAAACCTCTAAATGTTTTTCATTTACTATAATTGTGATAAACTATTGACTAAATTGATTTATTCTGAAAGATTTTTTTAAATTTTAACAATTTTAACATGCACTATTGCTGCAAAATCGAAAATGAAATTAGAGAAATTTAACAAATTGTCAGCCTACAAATCAGATTTATTTTAGGAGAGAAAATATTTAAAGAATATGAAAAATCAATTTGAAGATCACAAAATATTTGCAAAAATACTTTGGAATGGAAATATAAGGAATGAATGTCTTATTCTTGGTGTTCATGTAAAATGAAGCCAGCATGTCACCTGCAAATTCTCCAAGAACCTCTTTGCAATTCATGAAATTTGCAGTAAAATGCTGGCTTCATTTTCCATGAACACCAACAATAAAATATTCATCCTTTAAGTGAATATGTTCATAGAAACTTAATTGATTTGAATTATGATGAGGATTAAATGGACAGCCTGAATCAAAGACATGCATGTGTATTAAAGATCCTTAGCTGTCCATAGCTATGAAACTCAACAGGAGAAAAATTTCTGTTCCATGAATCTTACAAAACAACAAAATAATGAACATATCTACTACATTCTTTTAACAAGAGTTGTCATAAGACAACAGAGCTTGCCAGTAGTGACCAAATTTAAATAGCACAAAGTTTTTGTCAGTAGGAATGCACATATAAAGAACAGAAGTCCCATCTCTTGCTGTTAACAAGTTATAACCAAGGTTAAAATTTTTGTCTATGGACAATGACAACAACAACGACAACAACAACAACGATGCCCAGGGTATGACAATAGGTTTACAGGCTTTTGTCCTGGTGAGCTAAAAATGTAGATATGTCATCTAAATCAAACACATTTCAAAAAGTGATCAAATGCAAGTATATCATGACTTTTGAATAAAACATATTACGCAAAAAAAGAGAAAAGTAAAAATATTTGTATACATGTCATACAGGGATACATGGATTTAAAAGTCTGATTGATATTACATATTTTTGCATATTAAAACGCTATCAACTTACCTTGCTCTTGGGCACCTTTCAGAAAGGCACCTATGGCACCAAGATAACCTTCATGTCTAAGAAATAAAGGCTGAATTTCACCCTAAAATAACAATGACTTGATTATATATGTACACAATTATTCAATAGAACACTGCAGTAAAGAGAGAAGTGAAGAATACAAAATGATAACATAATCATGTAATTTTACATGTAACATGCATTTTTGATAGTTTAATCAAAGGACCTAATGTCCTGAAAGATACTCCTACTCACATCTTGCTGTGAGTAGAGATCTATATGTATCACACTAAGGACACCTAAACCTCAATTTGTATGAGGATGATTGAAATGAGTTATGTTATTACAAATGAATGGAAATAAGGTAGTGCACAGAGAACCTGCTCATAAGGTTATCCCATTATGTTATTCCAGTGGTGGTGTCCCCCTTCCACCACATATTTACAAGTAAAAATCCAGATGTGGCACCAAAAGTGGTCAAGTAGTTTGGCTAATACCCATGTGGGCCCCCCTTTTCGGAAACCATGGATCCGCCACTGCATGGAGTGTCAATTTTTTCCAGTTAGGTGTTTTTAATTTTTTTATACTAATTTGTACATTTAAAGGCTAGATTGGTTATTCAAATTATGCAATGAGATTGATGAATTAAAAGGACGGTGTTCCACTCAACACATTATCCCTTTAGCGAAGGCTACATGATGGGTTATGATGTTTTCCACATACGTCCTTAATTCTTAGTAACAATAATGTATTGCAAAGATTCCTTGCCCTTCTCCCACTTTTGATATCAGCGTTTTGTGGAAGTTCTAACTTTTGATGAACAAAGTCTCTCTGACCCTCTCCCACAAACCGCCAATATAAAAAGTGGTAGAAAGTCAGAGAATCTCAGACTACAAAGTCAATAAAAACTGTAAAGTAGTCCCTAAACAACTCGATTTGACCGTAGTTCATATGAAAGAAAGTACGAGTAAAAATTCATTTACTAATATAAATTGTTATATATTTGTAGTTTGAAATATTTTATCTTTATCATTATATCAAATGTGCCAAAAACACATTTCATTTTCAAAGTGTGAAAATTAAGACAAGACAAGAGAAGAGACAAGGAAATCGAAAATTACAAGTATGTTGGTCACCAGGAATGTTCATAGTGCAAATAGACTGATAAATTCATATACCGTCACTTTCGCCTTGGCGGGGAGGGAACGTTTTCTTGATAAGGAGTATCTTAAAAATAAGGAGTATATCTCATCCACAAAAATGTTTCTCTGACGATGTATTTTCCCATGTTTTCATAACTGTGATGTCAATATATATGCACAACCACTGTAATTGCCTGAGATAAAGCTTTCAAGACCAATGTATTTTATTTTTGTATAAAGTACATTGATTGGTGACGTCATAATGCCCCATATTTGACCCACTTTTCAACACAGAAAGCGATGTTTGGCAGACTTTTGATTGTTAAACTAATGATGTCATAATGAAAGGTTCGACATTTCCAAACTTGCGTGACGTCATTAAAGTCGTATTTTGTGCTAAAGTGCTTGACATTCGACGAAAGTATGTCATTATGGATAAACGTTACGTTGTCATGGGACACTGGCTGTTTCTTTCAATTTATAACTTCCCTCCGGATTGATTTAATGATGCAGTTTATAAACAGTAAATGGAAGTTTCCAGTATGATATTTTGGCGTTGAAAGCGCATATATATAGAATAAGTGTCTTATTTTGTGTTTTCATGCAGGAATAAAGTAAAATGTCTGATGCATTTATGAGATATAATGCACTTATGCGCATTATATCTAATAAATGCATCAGCCATTGTACTTTATTCCTGCATGAAAACACAAAATAGGACACTTATTCTATATATAATTAAACCACCACAACAGATGTTGAGAAATAATACAGACATAGCCTACAAATTTCTGAGAGTATAAAACGTTTGAAAGGAATTGAATAATGAGGAATGAAACTGATTTGTTTTCGTTGAATAGAGGTGTACCACCAAAAAAAGGATGGAAAACTTATGCATCATGCACTACGTGCAATAATGCAATTTTCCGTCCTTTTTCTTTGTGGTACACCTCAATCCAACAAATAAACATTAGATTTATTCCTCAACTCTTACCTTAGACCAAAACTTAATGGCATATGTGATAGTGTGCATAGTAATGTGATGGCCTCTGATGAAATAGCCACCAAAGTAGATCTTTTTGAGGTTATGAAGTTTAGCATGTAAATAAGCTATCTGGCCAATGTCGTTACTGATGGATAAGAGGAGACTTCTGGCTATATCCTCCTCCTGGAATGAGTCATCTACTGACAGAATAAAAATAAGGTTATAGTGATTCTTTACTAAAGTCACATATTAGAGAGCATAGTTTTCATAACCATATGAAAAAGACTAAGAAACCCCATGCAATCATTCCACATAGCAAATTAAACATACCATATTTACTCGAATATAATACGCACCTGAGTATAATACGCACCCCCCAAAATGACCTCGAAAATCATGAAAAAACGTCTAACTCCGTGTATAATACGCAGGGGAAAAATCCAAAACAAGATGTCAATTTCGTATTGAAACAGCAAGACCGGGAGCTGAATCTGCTTTGCCGTATACCTTTTACAGTGTAATCGCGTTACATGTGTTATTATCAAAAGCGGCACAGAACGACCAGCCTTTATTCATCGTGTGATATCAACTCTTTTCTCTCGTTTATTTCATTTACAATCAAACTCGTATAGACTTAAAATGTTTTAACTAGTACCCTCATCCCAAACGATCGCTTCATTTTTTCTCTCTCGTTAGAATGAACGTGCGTGTCTACTATACTATCAGGGACATAGATATATACGTCCCTGATACTATGTGAACTTTAACGCGGAGATCGCAAATGTTTGTGAAGACAAAAAACTAATGAATAAATGTTATCCAAACTGTCGATGCTCGTGCCCTTACGGTCAAGTAGTTTCACCTGTTGCGTAACTATCGATTAAACAATTAAGGATAAATCATTATATCACCCTTACAATCTGCTAATCAGAAACCATTGCTAAATAACACGGCGCAAGTATTCTGCAACATTGTAGACTTTACTCTTTTTATCGCCTTGGGCATTTACTACGGGAAGCAGACAGTATACAGACAATAGATATATCTCACGCCTCGTGGGTTTGATCGACGGCCTTAGATACTTTAACGGACACACGCACTCCTCTAAATCCGCCACTGAAGCTTAAAAGCGTGAAAAAAGTTCCAGATTTCTAACCCTATGTACAATACGCAGTGAGAAAATGAGGGGTCAAATTGGCGAAAAAAAGTGTGTATTATATTCGAGTAAATACGGTAATCAAAATCATGAGTAACAAAGGTCCTGGATCTATATGGGTTACTTACTTATCAGATCATACAATGTATGTGTATCAAAGGTTGAAGGTGTTGATTGTAAGCATGTCTATAAAAGTTACAGACTTCTAGAGGTTAAAAGCACATTAGATATACAAAGTGTATAATGGTTATCATTGTTCAACATACAGCTATAATAACTTAGAGTTCTGTCACAAAACTGACCCGTGCCTTTCGGTGACCTTGCAGCTTTGCCAAAACTACTTGCAATTATGTCTCCTGGTAGGCCGATGGAAGAATAATCTCCACCATAGATATCTTTGACTAGCATATCCACTTTTCGGTGATCACCTTTCTCTGCTAACTCTAGTAGTTCATCAAATGTCTGCAAAAGAAAACTATCAATAAGGCGGCTATAATGTCCAATCAATTAATCTAATTTTTGAAGTCACCTTAAAATCAATTATGGTTTCTTTAATCAACATTAAAGTAGTAGTAGATGTATTATCATTTGGAATTATGTTTTTCTTTGACAGAAGATTTACTTGTAGTGATGGATTTCTGAGGTCAAGAAATATTCATTTTAAGTACTTGAATATGAAAATTTGATAATATCTCATTGCGCTACACATGTAAAAAACATTCGAAACATTTAAATAACCAGAGGTGGCATTTTGTGTGTGGACTCAGATGCAGATAGTGATGAGCACTCAGGGGGTATGGCAATAGGTCTTCTATACTTAAGTGTAGGCAAACTAAACTCAACTCATAAACGTATAAGTAAAAAAAAGAAAATTAAAATAAGATTCCTTTGTATATTTCTTTTACTAACCACTGATCATTGAAACAATGAGCAATACATAATGGACACAAAGGTTGGCAACAGCTTTTAGAAAGTGAAATTGTTATACCTTATATCTTGCATGAATTTGATAGAAAAATTGTTTAAAAGAAACTTCAAAATAAAATAGAATCCTCCTGGTGCAAAAATATTCACAGCAACTCCTCTTCACCATTTATCATCTTTTCCAAATCAAAATTGAATTACAACAAGCATAACAAGCAATGCTGAAGCAATAAATGCAACCTACCAATCACCGCCACTGAGTGATGGTGAAGCAATACATGTAACCCACCAATCACCGCCACTGAGTGATGGTGAAGCAATACATGTAACCCACCAATCACCGCCAATGTGTGATGCTGAAGAAATACATGTACCCCACCAATCATTACCACCCTATAATGCTCAAGCAATACATGTACCCCACCAATCATTGCCACTGTGTGATGCTGAAGCAATACATGTACCCGACCAATCACTGCCACTGTGTGATGCTGAAGCAATACATGTACCCACCAAATCACTGCCAATGTGTGACGCTGAAGCAATACATGTACCCACCAATCACCGCCACTGTGTGATGCTGAAGCAATAAATGCAACCTACCAATCACTGCCACTGTGTGATGCTGAAGCAATAAATGCACCCTGCCAATCACTGCCACTGTGTGATGCTGAAGCAATACATGTACCCCACCAATCACTGCCAATGTGTGATGCTGAAGCAATACATGTACCCCACCAATCATCGCCAATGTGTGATGCTGAAGCAATACATGTACCCCACCAATCACCGCCAATGTGTGATGCTGAAGCAATAAATGCACCCTACCAATCACTGCCACTGTGTGATGCTGAAGCAATAAATGCACCCTACCAATCACTGCCACTGTGTGTTGCTGAAGCAATACATGTACCCCACCAATCACTGCCACTGTGTGTTGCTGAAGCAATACATGTACCCCACCAATCATCGCCAATGTGTGATGCTGAAGCAATACATGTACCCCACCAATCACCACCACTGTGTGATGCTGAAGCAATACATGTAACCCACCAATCACTACCAATGTGTGATGCTGAAGCAATACATGTAACCCATCAATCACTACCACCCTATAATGTTGAAGCAATACATGTACCCCACCAATCACTGCCAATGTGTGATGCTGAAGCAATACATGTAACCCACCAATCACTACCACTCTATAATGCTGAAGCAATACATGTACCCTACCAATCACTGCCACTGTGTGATGCTGAAGCAATACATGTAACCCACCAATCATTAACACCCAATGATGATGAAGCAATACATATATCCAACCAATCACTACCACTGTGTGATGCTGAAGAAATACATGTACCCCACCAATCACTACCACCCTATAATGCTGAAGCAATACATGTACCCCACCAATCACTGCCACTGTGTGATGCTGAAGCAATACATGTACCCGACCAATCACTGCCACTGTGTGATACTGAAGAAATACATGTAACCCACCAACCACTACCATCCTATAATGCTGAAGCAATACATGTATCCCACCAATCACTACCAATGTGTGATTCTAAAGTAATAAATGCACCCCACCAATCACCACCACCAAATAATGCTGACTTTGAACACATTTTTTTTTCTGTGAAGAGCAGTAACTCCACTAAAAGCAGGTTAACTGTAACTAAATTTTACAAAGAATTATACAATTTAATCTAGATTCCACTTTTTCAATGATTTGCACGTACATCCCTGTTTCTCTTAGTGTAATGATCCTAGTCCACAATAGCAGATTACTAACCTAAGCTTTGGTTAGCAGTGATCCACAATAGCAGATTACTGACCTAAGCTTTGGTTAGCAGTGATCCACAATAGCAGATTACTGACCTTAGCTTTGGTAAGCAGTGATCCACAATAGCAGATTACTGATCTTAGCTTTGGTTAGCAGTGTTCCACGATAACAGATTACTGACCTTAGCTTAGGTTAGCAGTGATCCACAATAACAGATTACTGACCTTAGCTTTGGTTAGCAGTGATCCACAATAGCAGATTACTGACCTTAGCTTTGGTTAGCAGTGATCCACAAAAACAGATTACTGATCTTAGCTTTGGTTAGCAGTGTTCCACAATAACAGATTACTGACCTTAGCTTAGGTTAGCAGTGATCCACAATAACAGATTACTGACCTTAGCTTTGGTTAGCAGTGATCCACAATAGCAGATTACTGACCTTAGCTTTGGTTAGCAGTGATCCACAATAGCAGATTACTGACCTTAGCTTTGGTTAGCAGTGATCCTAGGCCCCAGAATGTTCCTCCTCCTGTTGATGTCCCTCCAATCCTCTCATACTTATCTTCACCCTCTACCTAAATGTAAAAGATATTTAAATGTAACTATCTATCCACTTTAATATCTTCACTATAACACTGACAGGACATAGATACATTATGTAGGCTATGAATAAAAACATGTGTACCATAAAAATAAATAAATACTACAGTATAAAACTTTATTGATAAAAGTGATAAAATATATTGTGTTACATATTACGTACAGCTGTCAGTACACTGGAACAAAAGTGTGAACTGAATTGAAAGTTAGTTTATGCAGAAATAATCCAACAAAAGCAACATCTACATTGCAAAATACACCTGTTACTTAATTTCAAGACAGCAAGTTTTACATAATACAAAGTTTAAATAGTTAAATGGGAGAAGTCCTAGTCCAAATGGTTCTGTCAGTGTGGTGTGTAGTTTACAAGGTGCAACTTATCATCAATGTTTGGCTTGTGACCTTGACACTCGTCCTTGAAAAACAATTTGCACCATCCTTTAATGACAAGAATATAATATGTACAAGTTTGACAGTCCTAGTCCAAACAATCCTTCTCTTTCTTGTCTGCAAGGTTTATCATCAATGTTTAGCATGTGACTTTTACCTTTGACCCTGACCTTGAAAAATAATAGGTACCATCCTCTCAGCTTGAGTAGTATGTGTATGAAGTTTGAAAATCCTAAACCAAATAATTTAATCTGTTACAAGTTAACAAGCTTGATCAACAATGTTGAGTATGTGACCTTGACCTTTCACATTAGAAAACAATAAACATCATTCTCTTGCCCTTGGGAGTATGTGTACTTAGAATAATGATTTTAGCCCAAGCAGTTGCGTCTGCATCTTGTTTACAAGCTCAGCGTTCTGAATTTTTCACATTTGTTTTGTTTTGCTCATTTTCAATTTATAAAAGAAAAAAGAATTATCATTGTTATATCCTATAAATCCCAGTATTTTAATCATATGTGCAGAGCAGTTTCTTTTTATTCTTTATGAAAATGATAATTAAGCAATCAATACTTGACATAAAGGCTCTATCCAGAATGAGAAGCTAAAATTTAGTAAGATTTGACACACATCACTTGTACTAGCTGAGTTCATGTAGCAATCATTATTTATATTTAACTGGCTGATTGCAAACTCAAGTTGGAAGTATATATTACACATACATCAACTTAATGTAAGTAAATGGTGCCATTTATCCCTATAACATTTCTTTGGTAACATTTCTTTTTTCTTTATTTGCAGCAGTGTTCTCATCCTGGTACCGGTACTCAGATTAAGTATGTAGGTCAAATCAAAAAGAATCACCAGAATAAGTTTTTAACTTGAATACCATATGTAGTTTTTACACTGATAAGTAAAAGAAGAGATCAACATGAAAATTACTACAAACATACCAAACTTGTGTCCATTTTGTTTAACATGTATAAGCAAATGCAATTTTAAAAGTTTGGAAATATTATTACAGAATTCTCTGATCATAAAAGCAAACTGGAGGGTTAATCACAGGTTGTCTAAATGATACTAGCATCCACTTTACATCAATAATTGACATTTGATTGATTACCTTGACTAAGCTAACTCCAGATCCAATGCTCACAAGCAGGTATGGGAAAATGTTTGTATCCACCCCCTGGAACTTGTATTCAGGTTGACCATGTCTCTGATACACAAAAGCTTCATCAGGAATGTTCTTCAGCAGAAAGTTACATCCTTCTATTAGACAGCTCATTTCATCTTCACGTTCAACTCTGTAAACAATAATCTGTTACAATTCCCTATGTCAGATCAAAATAAGAAGTTAAGGTAATTAGAAGGTCTACTTAAATCTTTAAAAACCTCAGTATACCTGATCCAAACACAAAAAATTTGATTATTTTAACCAAAACTTAAAATTATCTATGAATCAACTGTATTGGTAAACTAGTGCTTGTTTGTTAAACAATTATACCCTCCATGGGCTTATTTCATCACAGCAACAAGTTTCATTGGCCATAACTCTTATAGATATTACCAGTAGTGACCTTGCCTTTTGACAAACTGACCCTCAAATCTATAGGCATTCTTCCCTTTTGATAAGTTTTAATACTATCTCTGTTTAAAAGAACTTGACCTGTCAAATATTGGAAATATGATCAATGATAATATATGAAAATCACCTGGAAACCAATGATCACAGTCTATTTATATTAGCTGTGACCCTTGATCTTTGACCTTTTGACCCCAAAATCTGCAGGGTTCTTTTTCTCTTGATAAGTAAACATATATCCAAATTTATTTTGAATATGATGAAAGGTATTTGAATTATCAACCAGAAAATAAATGTGTGACAGAAGGACAGAAGGATGGGCAAAGCAAATACTTAAAATGCCCCCTACCATACCTGGCAGGGGCATAACAATAATGCTTATGATCAAAATCTCATCTTGATTTAACACTGAAATGAAAAACTGATCATTCAGTATTATCTATTACATATCATACTATACATTATTTTCAGCACAAAAAGTATGACTTATTTTCACCAGTGTTATATTGCTTTGTGGCTCTCCAAGTGAATCACACTTACTGAAAATGCATTTGTATAAATACATACATGTCCAAGTTAAGTGACTGTAATGTGATGTATAAAAGCCGACTCTGTGCTCTGTAAGTACACACTATAACCTCAGGTTCTTTTCCCATCTAGTGTCTACAGGCATCTTACCTGACTTCTAGTTTAGAGGACAAAAGTTCTTTGTATTTGTGGGCTCCACCACCTGTTACATGGATGACCTGGTCCTTCTTTAAAGATTCTTTTAAATTTTCCTCAATAAAATCTATACAACTTTCAATGTATTTTGTTTCAAACTTCACAAAATGCAATCTGCTTATATATTCATTGCCCTCTGAAACTTCATATACACCTGTAGTGCCATCTACTTTCTGAAAAACAATAGGAAGTAAAGGTACATTAGTACTCAATGAAGAAGACACATTAAATTTTCTTATGATAACACAAATTAGTATGTATGAATTATAGTTTAGAGTTTTATGTTGAATAACACACCAGTTAATTTGTTAATAGATGTAGTATCCCATGTTTATGATTCAAACTTGATTTTATCAAGACTTGATTTATGAACAACAAATATTTTATGAGACAAGAAATCTTATGGTATAGACTCTCGACTAACAGATTCAATATTACCTTTTCACAGTCAATAACATGAGACATTCTCTTCTGAATCCTTGAACAATATGCAAGCTTTGCTAAAGAACCACCTACAAGCATTAAAACACACTTAAACAATCCTGTAGCATTTCATGTATACACTATACAACAACTAAATACACTTAAACAAACCTGTGACATTTCATGTATACTCCATACAACAACTATATACACTTAAACAATCCTGTGACATTCCATGTATACTCAATACAACAACTAAATATATTTAAACAATCCTGTGACATTTCATGTATACTCCATACAACAACTATATACACTTAAACAATCCTGTGACATTTCATGTATACTCAATACAACAACTAAATACACTTAAACAATCCTGTGACATTTCATGTATACTCAATACAACAACTAAATATACTTAAACAATCCTGGGACATTTCATTTAAACAAACCTGTGACATTTCATGTATACCCCATACAACAACTAAATACACTTAAAGAGTCCTGTGACATTTCATGTATACCCCATACAACAACTATATACATGTTGTTATAAAGTCACACTTAAAATAAAGCAATTAAAATTCCAGACAAATTTCCATATTCTATGTTGAAGATTGCCAAGACATGAACAAGTTAACTTGACACAAAGCATAGTGGGTTTCTTTATTACCATCAGACTCTGGAAACTGAATATCTTTCTCCCATTTCCTACTTTTCAATTAATTTAAGTCAGTTTTTCTTTATCTGAGAAAGTCAAAAAGAAAGAAAAGTTGTTTATGTGATGTCATAGATACTGAATGAATATGAATTAATAAAACAAATAGTATCTGCAGATACTCCATATTGATAACAATAAAGTAACTCCTTGTGACAACTCTGTGTTAAGAAATTATATTTCACAAATTTAATATATCAATGTAATTTTCTGCATTAAATGTTTTTCCTAATGTTGTTCTTAGAATTATATTTCTTTACCTGATACCTTATCTAGGGACTTGTTTGTAGCCTCTTATATGATTAATCCTTATATGGGAAATTTGCAAAAATAAAATGCTTTCAATCTAATGGTCTCAAACTTCTTCAATTTATCATTAAATGAAACTTTCGTAGCCTGCATGAGTATCCTCATGTACAAAAGCATATTTCGAAATTACATATCAAATTCAAATTAAAAACAACAATTAAGTCTTTTGTAAAGATTTCCATTTATTACAAATTTACATTTTTATTGCATAGACTATTACAGTTCAAAGTAAAACTGGATATTAAAGACTCTATGATATGTATTGCATATACAGAACATGGGTATGACATAAAACATTAATGAAAAATAGAAATTAAGGTTTAGGAACTTGGAAAATCAGTTTGATATTATTCATAAGTGGGTCACATTCTATCACTATGTTACTTACCAATGTCAAGTGCCAAACATCTCGCATTTTTCATATTCCGGAAAAATGGTTCACCAGAGAGTTCTATACTTTTCGCATAACTACAGTGTAATGCCATATTTACAGGTCAGTGTGAAATGATCTCAGAAAATCCAGTGAAAGTTACCAGTTTCTGCAATATGTATACAATATTTCTGCTTAGTGTTGTTTATATTCCACTGCTCCTTCATTCCAATGTAAGAAGAAAAGCTAAACTGCAAAGAACAATGTTTAGAAAGTAATCAAGTTTGAATTAAACTGTATAATTCACTGCTACCACTTCTCCTACTAATTAGCAAATCTGATAATTCTAGACATGACTTACATGTAATGTTCATTGATACCTTTCTTTTTCTGAATTCTAGTACCTCATTGCATTACCTGTAAGCCTAAAATTTAAACATTGCAACAATGGCAACCTTGTATTTACATACATTGTTAACTCATGGGGACTAATGTCCAATGAGCTATTGTCATACCCCTGGTGTTGTCGTTGTTGTTGTTGTCATTGTTGTTGTCCACAGACCAAAACTTTAACCTTGATCATTATTTCAAAACCATCACAGACAAGGCTACAATATTTTACATGTGTATTCCTTGTGTCAAGATCTTTCAATACGTACCAAAATTTCTGACCCTATATGACCTTGACTTGGCAGTTTGACCTTATTTTAAAAAACTTTAACTTTGCTCATAACTTGTGAACAGTAAGCGAAAAGGCTTAAATATTTCATGTATGTGTTCCTTGTGACAAGACTTTTCATTACCTGTAGGTATAAAAAAGTTTCATGTTTTGATCTTGAATATTGACCTACATACAAAAAACTTTTGCTATCTAAATTTGATTGCCACTGGTGAGCTTTGTTGTCTTCTGACAAATCTTGTTGATGAATATTATAAATCACTGTCATTAATACTTTACACTGACACCAGTTCATTTACATGCAAAATATGAATTTTATGTATACAAAAAGGATTAATGAAAAAGTTAGTTCATTGAATTACATTTTATATATGAATCATTTAAAAAAAACAATGCTGCTTAATTGAAATGTATCAACTCTGTTGGAATTTCACTTATGATTAAATCCCATATACCTTTTTCAATCTTATTTAAAAAAGATCATTGACTGAAACTTGCAATAGGACCAGTCAAGGTCATAAGAAAATGCAGTCAAAAACTTGAAACATTAAATATGCTATAGATATTAAAACTGAAAACATTGATCCCTTTATAAATCAAACAATATCAATTAAAAGTTTCTAAATGTTACTGTCTGTAACCAAAGTGATACTGGTTAAATGTTTAAACTTTCTAGCCATACTTTTCAGTGTAAAGTTATCAGCTAAATTGGTTGAAAACCAACTGCACTGATTCAGCAAAATTTGTTGGGGTTTGTTTTTTCTTTCTACAAAGCTAAATCACTTACTTGAAATTGCAAGTTCTAAATAGATAAATATTAAAACTACATATGGATACAGCAAAATGATAATTTCAATAATACATTTGTATATATAGTACACTCTCAATAACCCTCATATCGAGGACCCATTAAAAAACTTTGAATTATGCAAAAATTGAATTAGGGATGTATATTGGTAGTATACTCAGTGTGATTTAACAGAAAACTGGAGTTATAGATGTTCAAATAAACAAGATTTGAAATCTTATTAAAATTATATTGCAACCCTAAAGAGAAACAATACAGATCTCTAGATTTAATTTATAAGATATGCTTTGTGTCTGGTTAAGGTGAGTACTTCTGCTATCAATGGGCCAATGTCCTATGTATCTAGAACTTTATTGCTGTCATATTTCAGGATATTGAATAGACCAATAAAAACCTAATTCTTTCCTTCTTTGAACAATTAAAGATTGGAAACATCTGCCACTGAGCACTGTAATGACACTGACTTTTGAGTCATTTAAGAGGCTGAGGACAACCTTGCATTTGAGGAATAATCACCCAAACAAGTAACAATCTCTGTTCAGTTATCAATGTCAAAGACTGAGCAGAAGAAATATGTACAAAGAATTAAAATTTTAGAATTTTGACTTGAAACTTAAAAAGGCATATGTTTTAAATATACTAAATATTGTTTACAAAAGAAGTTGACCTTTTTAGCTTACCACTTTACATGCACATTGCATCTATAAACTCCAAAACAGCATGTTAAAACTGTCAGCTTGCTTTGTACATCTATAAACTCCAAAACAGTACGTTAAAACTGTCAGCTTGCTTTGTACATCTATAAACTCCAAAACAGTACGTTAAAACTGTCAGCTTGCTTTGTACATCTATAAACTCCAAAACAGTACGTTAAAACTGTCAACTAGTTTTGTACATCTATAAACTCCAAAACAGTACGTTAAAATGTCAACTTGTTTTGTACATCTATAAACTCCAAAACAGTACGTTAAAACTGTCTGCTTGTTTTGTACATCTATAAACTCAAAAACAGTACGTTGAAACTGTCAACTTGATTTGTACATCTATAAACTCCAAAACATTATGTTAAAACTGTCAACTTGTTTTGTACATCTATAAAATCCAAAACAGTACATTAAAACTGTCAACTTGCTTTGTAGACTACATTCAGTATGTTATAAATGTGTTCTTTTGAATGTCAATTTAAAATACAAAAATCTTATTTTTTTGTACTTGAAATTGAAAGCAGCCATCTCAGCTTCCTCTCACAACCACAGGCACTCAGTACAACTTACATTATGTAAATACTTGTAGTTACAGTCGACTCCTGTTTACTTGAACACTGATCACTTGAATTTCTCATTACTTAGTAGTACAAACTGATCTAAAAGTCCTGAATTTTTGTTCTATATTTTATAGTATTTTTACTCTCCATAACTTGAATTTGGATAAGTCAAATTTTCAATGACTCAAACTAAAGATTTAAAGTCCCATTATTTATAATTATTCATATTTTTCTCTCGATAACTCTAACTCATGCTTGATCATGCAAAGGTAAATATCAAACAAACAAAGTAATGTCTTGAGACAAGAATTAAGCAAAGTAATTAAATCTGCAGTGAAGATGTACATTGACCATTAAATCAGCATAGAAGATTACATAACCAATGGAGGTTGAACGCTACAGATATCCCGTTACCTACCTAACCTTTTAATTACATTTATTTATTGAAGTTTGTATAATAATTATTGAAATATGTTAATGACAGAAACATGTTTTGTTTTTTTGATTGGTGAATTGTTATGCAGTTACTGTAATTACTCAAGTATAATACACACTTTTTTTTCTTTTTTTTTTAAATTTAAAAAATTCTGACTTCGATTTTGTAGCTGTGCAATTATTTATTATCATTTAAAATTCATAGGGAGCCCTATAGGTGAAAACTCTAAGGTGCTTAATACAAGTGTATATATAAAATAAACAGAAAAGATCTCTGAAAAATTATACAGTTCAAATGATCTATACAAGCAAATAATAAAACTATAATAAAATTACAGTGCAATCCTACATATTTACATATTGTATGGCTTTATTTAAGTTAACTGTAATTTTACAAACTCGTACATTAATATTGCTGATCCAATACAAGAAGTAACTGTGGCACAAAATACTTACCTGTAGTTGTATTGTGAGGCATTTACTCAAGTATACATGGATGATTTGCAAGACAATGAACTGATATGATTAGTTAGGGATCTAATTAGCAGGTAAGTGATATATGCCTGTCACCATATGCATTGGATGTAATGGCCCAGTACCTATCAGTAAAGTTTTCCCTCACAAATCACGAATGTTGTATCATCAGTTGCCAGAGGTTTTGGCCCTTTTCGTGTTCTGCCCAAAGAGGTTTCAGCCCTGGAAGTTTAGGCCCGCAATATCAATTTCAATTTAAGTTGAAATAAATTAAGTTAAAACTGTTACCAAGTTTATTCTGGGATTATTTGAATTAAAATTATAGTGTCATTTTTAAGAAATGAAATGTTGCAGATGATTGCTTGACATTTCGGGTTTACTACCAGTACGTACCTGCTTACGCATTGCTACTAACGGGGAAAATTAGAGTTATCTTCCTCTGCTGATACATCTTGGGCCGAACATGAAAGGGCCAAAACCTCTGGTAACCATATTGTCAACGGTGGTGGAGAGGTATGAGCCCAACCATTTCTATTTAAGTTTGCCCATGTGATGTCACACTACTAGCATTAACAGCCATGTTGGAATACAACTCTCAGACTTTTTCCATCCTACCATGTAAACTTCATCAAAGTTTTGAGAAATTTACTATACTCTGGGACTTTAGAAATGCCTATATGGTTTTTTTTCATGTAAAAAGAAGTGTTAAGGATCGTCCTCGAAGTGGTCAGCCACGCGTAACGACAAGACATCAAGACGTTTTCATAAGGCAATGTCATCTACATGACAGGTTTGCGAGAGCCATAAGCACGTCAAGAGATGTGATAGGTCGTCACAGTAGGCAAATTTACCCCAGGACAGCACGCCAACGATTGAAAGAGCAAGGTTTGCTATGCCAGCGCCCATTGAAAGGCTTGATCCTAACTCCTCGCCACCGAAGAAATCGTCTGACCTAGTCCCAGAACATGCTTGCTAATCAACATAATTGGCATTACGTAGTGTTCAGCGACTAATCAAGATTCAATTTGTCCATGGCTGATGGAAGATAGCGCATTTATAGGAAACGCAATGAACATTTTCGAAAACTGCATAATTGAGCGTGACAAATTTGGCGGTGGTGGCGTCATGGTTTGGGGAGCCATCAATCAACATTTCAAGTCATTACTGCTTATTTTGAGGAACACTCCTACCGTAAGGTGCTACATCGATGACGTTTTACAGCCTGAGCTCCTTCCATTAATTCATTGTCATCAAACTGTCAACAATCCACGTACTGACGTTTCAACAAGACAACACACGTCCCCACACAGCTAGAGTCACCTTAAACTTTCTAAACATCCAGGGAATCAATGTAATGGATTTCCCAGCACGTTCACCTGACCTCAATCCTATAGAGCACATGTGAGATGAGTTAGGGAGACGCTTACGTAAACGTCACTGTCAACCAAGAACTGTGGATGAGTTGGCACGTGCTCTTCAAGAAGAGTGGAATAATATTCCTAGGAGAAAAATTCGAACTTCAAGTCAATCCATGCGGTCCAGATTGCGTGCATGCGTTAAAGCAAATGGGGGGCATACTCGTTACTAAACAACACACATGAAATTTTGGACGTGGTATACATAACTGATGAAATCAATCATTTTTTAAAAGAAACGTGTGATTATAGTATCAAACATATTGTCTAATTTAATTTAAATTTTCGAAATAAATCAAGTCTGATGCAATTATTCACCCTAGTTGTCAATTAAACTATAATGATATCAGATAGGCGTTTTTAAAGTCCTCGAGTATAGTTATCAAGGCAGCTAGGTTTTGTGACTTCAGTCTCGATCAGTAAATATAATCCATCAGTTGAATATTTTCAATAAAACATTTAGATATACAATGTGATTATATTACAAAATTAAGTTAAATCAAGCAGTTTTCTATGGGCAATGATGGATAAAGTCCGCGGGCTGTTCTCCAAGTCCAATGAGGGAGGTAACTCTAGCTAATTTCTGGAAAACTGAGTTGTATGGGAACACTTTATAGAAGTTAAAAAAGTCCAACCGAAAAAATCTTCAGCACTTTAAGGGCATAGAAGTAGCAATATTGTAAGCTTCAATGCAAAATACGCAACGTTTTAATTCCTATTGACACGGACTCATCATATCGACCGTGTCTTTTTCAATAGAAATTGGCAATTTGAAAATGTTATGTCTGTATTTCATTACCATATATATCTTCAATATTACAAACGTATATATTTTAAGGTAAGTGCCTCATATCTTTGAAATTCATGATGAAATACACTGTCAACAAATGGGCGTTATTGTTATTGGAATTCAAATCAAACCGGTTGTACAAAACGCTGTGTAAATCTTCATAAGATAACGAACATGTATATCCGTAAATAGAACCTGTGCTGGGATTCAATGAGTGCCGTGGGAATCGAGAAGTCGAACATTATATACATGTATCCTCGAACCCCCGAACTGCGACACCATAAGCATGTAACAATGAAGCGTTCTTCGTTTGGTAATTTGTATGGTTATTTCTATATATTAATCAATAAATCAAATCTTTTTGCGTATTTTCACATCCTTTTTAGCAGCAAACGGTGACCACAGTGCTTGGATAAGCGTCTGAATCGATCCGAGGTCAGACATGTGTAATCTGTGTCAAATGAATGTAACTACGTCACCTCGGTACTTTAGGGGCCAAAGCAATTAAATTTCTTGAATTGTGCGTTTGTTTTAAATTATTATTACAATTATTATTATTAAATACGAAATAAACATATATTTCAATAATTATAATCCTTTAATACAATTATATTAAAGAAAATAAATGTTTGTAATCAATAATAGAATGAGAATGATATTAAAGAACATTTCAACAGTCAATATCACTGCAGTTCATAGAGGATGCGGTTGCATTAATAACTATGAATGCATTTGAATATGGCCCCTCTTCTCAGTGCAACTAATTTGGTGCAGTATTTTAGATGTACCCAGTGTCTACATATGTCACATTCATGCATTGTCCCCAATTTACAAATAGTAAATGTACGCATTTTGTAGGGATTTGGGATGTTAAGTTCTGTTTTTTCCTTCTCTGAACTTTCCTATGATATGTATGAAATCAATATTAATTATTTGCTTTTACTATTTTATATCATGAGGGAAGGGGGTGGGTTCTTTCATGATTTTACTGAATATTATTAAAATAAATTATTAATTTTTTATTTTAGTATTGAATGAAGTAATACAATGTATATTAAAACAAGTTTTAGACGTTTAACATTACTCCAATCACCTAAAAGAATGATTACTTAATATTGAAATACATGTAATTGAAATACCAAGACGAAGAAGTACCCTATTTGCAAAAACTTTATATTTGTCATATCACTTTACCATCCACGTTTTAACCCAATATATGTCTGTAAATATTACTATTACTCGCTATATAACATCTATATTGCGCCAAGAACGTCATTGCCAACAACGGAAAATATATAGCGTATTATTCGCAATAAAATAACAAAAACATATCATTGGCCTCATTCTATTCTGAAAAATCAGGGGACACCTGTGGCATTGACCTTTCCCAATATGACTGACATATGGATGTAAACGTGTGTAGCTCTTTTGGGGGAATCACGGCTTATTTAGGTGCTATGTAAAAATGACTTAGTGATTGGAGTAAGTTTAGCATAATATGAAATATATTTAATGTATACATAACCTGCATTTGACGCATTTTCTCGGAAGTTTGTATTTATTGACAGAAAATCGATCGAAGATTTGAAACAAGTGAAAAATGACGTCATAATCGCTATTTGGTAACAAACGACGACGGTTTTCCCTAAAGTGTCGCAGTTAAGGTAACGTTAGTGTCGTAGTTAGGGGGTTTGATACATGCCTTAGTAATTAAGGAAGCCCGTGTAGGACCTATCATAAAATATTTTTGAATTTGATATAACGAATTCTTGAATTAGTTAATACGGATTAAATTCGTTTTAACGAATTCTTGAATTTGTTACAACGTGTTAAATTCGTTACAAATTTGAGGAATTCGTTATAACGAATTAAATCTGTTATAACAAATTTGAGTTTGAATTTAAGAATTCGTTATATCGAATTTAATTTAATTTGTTAAAACGAATTTCAAAATCCGTTAAAACGACTTCAAAAAATTTGTTATAACAGATTTAATTCGTTATAACGAATTCCTCAAATTCGTTATAGCAGATTTAATTCGTTATAACGAATTCATCAAATTAGTTAAAACGAATTTACTCCGTTTTAACAAATTAAAGAATTCGTTATATCAGAGACGTATAAATCTAAAAATAGTCCGATGCGTGTTTGATTGACAGTAGCGGTGACAATATGACCGAAGTGCATTCCGGATACTCTGATTCTTAAGAGTTTTAATCATTAGCATGGACAGGCTTGGTGTAGTGTTTGAACGCTAGGCAAGCGGCACCAACGATTTTGCCACTATATGTTTCAGAGATTGGTTGCTCCCTGCTTCCATGTCGCGATATATTATAAATGAAAAATTGTTGAAAGCGACATAAAACACCAATCAATAAACCAACTTAAAACGCTTACTTTGTCTATGTATGGCAACAAAACCTATTTATAATATGACGAGGGGGGGGGGGAGATAAAAACAAGCGTATAGATATACGAGGGACGTCCCTAATATACATTTCAGTCATTTCCCATTTGGTACCTCAGCGCCCCCCCCCCCCACCCCAATAATCAAATAATAATAATAATAATAATAATAATAATTTTTTTTTGTTTGTTTGTTTGATTATTGTTTTACGTCACTCCACGATTATTTCACGTATATGGTGACGGCATCTGCCTGATGCATTGCATACAAATTTAGACCTTTGCAACGGACCCACCCGAAGCAGTGAGGGATCTTTTACGTGCCACGCCTACCGTGACACGGGACCTCGGTTTTTACTGTCTCATCCGAAAGACAGAACACCGGTGTGCCCCGGGCGGGAGTCGAACCCGCGACCTCTCGATCACGAGCCGAGCACCTTATCCACTAGGCCACACCGGCTTAATAATAATAATAATAATAATAATAATAATAATAAGAAGAAGAAGAAGAAGAAGAAGAAGAAGAAGAAGAAGAAGCAGTGATTTTTATTCAAAACAAACTTTCATATGCGGATGTTGAACACAACGAAAAATGAAATGGTTACTCAGTCGTGAAAAAAAATACAAACAGCAAATGATCACTGCAAAGGAGTATCTGATCAATATATTTTGCATAGATGTCTTTTTCTAACTTTAAATTTTTGTTAAAGTCATGTGCTCACTTTAAATAACAAAAATTTAAAGTTAGAAAAAGACATACACTTGAAAAGGATCATGACGATGTTAGATTTGAAGTTACTATTGTTACGTACCAATAATGTCCGTAGATGTGTAAGGGGATGGCCATTTGAATCTGAGAGACATCTTCTACTAAAGTGCAGTAGAACGAAACGAAGCCTTGGCTTGTGAAGATGTCTGAGAGAGAGACTAGCAAATTTGGCCGAGTCGGATCATTATTTAGTTTCAGATCTTTGAAAGATGGAATATTTATTTCATTAATATCCTGGGATGAATTATTTATTTTCTTTACATTTTTAGCTCACCTCAGCCGAAGGCTCAAGTGAGCTATTGTGATCAATCGCCGTCCGTCGTCCGTCGTCCCTCCGTCGTTAGCTTGTCTACATTTTGGACTTCTTCTCCAGAACCGTTGCATAGAATTTTACCAAACTTAATAGGAAGTAAGTACTCAAGGTCCTCTACCAAATTTGTGTTTTTGGTGTCAATCCGTAATCCAAGATGGCTGCCATTGGCTCTGATTGGTTGACACATTTTGGACTTCTTTTCCAGAACGGCTGCACAGAATTCCACCAAACCTCATAGGAAGTAAGAACTCAAAGTCTTCTACCAAGTTTGTGTTTTTCTTGCCGATCCGTAATCCAAGATGGCTGCCATTGGCTCTGATTGGTTGACACATTTTGGACTTCTTTTCCAGAACGGCTGCACAGAATTCCACCAAACCTCATAGGAAGTAAGTACTCGAGGTCCTCTACCAAGTTTGTGTTTTTCGTGCCCATCCGTAATCAAAGATGGCCGCCATTGACTCTGATTGGTTGACACATTTTGGACATTTCAAAACGACTGCACAAAGTCTTGTAGAAAACAAGAAAATTTTACGACTGAAATGAGCTGTCATTTTATTGTAAATAGGCAATTTGTGCTCAGGTGAGTGATATAGGCCCATTTGGGCCTCTTGTTTTTTTTTTTTTTTTTTTTTTTTTGGTTTTTTTTTTTTTGTTTTTGTTTTTTTTTTTCTTTTGTCGCTAATAATACTTGTTAATATTGCATTGTAAAGTATATATGCCATTAAAAAAATACATGCTAAATACATGCTAATATAAAGTAGACTCAACTTGTGACATATAACATGCAAACACTACTTCAATTGCATAGGTCTGCTATGCTACTATAGTTGCTTAGTTTGATAATATTTTATTTTGTAACACATACAAAGCCCTTGTGGCCTAGTGGATAAGGTGCTCGGTTCGTGATCGAGAGGTCCCGGGTTCGACTCCCGCTCTGGGCACATCGGTGTTCTGTCTTTCGGATGAGACAGTAAAACCGAGGTCCCGTGTCATGGTAGGCGTGGCACGTAAAAGATCTCTTACTGCTTCGGGTGGGTCCGTTGCAAAGGTCTACATTTGTATGCAATGCATCAGGCAGATGCCGTCACCATATACGTGAAATAATCGTGGAGTGACGTAAAACAATACTCAATCAATCAATCCACATATCACGTACATGTACTTTGAAATGGGATTGGGCAAACGTTAAATCAACATTGATGTAGCCCTTTCTCTAACATTTACAACACAAGAAAGTAGTAAGGATTGCGATATTTGAATATACTATGATGTATAATATAGATTTAAGTAATAACGGAGTGACGTAAAACAATACTCAATCAATCAATCCACATATCACGTACATGTACTTTGAAATTAAGCAAACGTTAAATTGACATTGATGTAGCCCTTTCCCTAACATTTACAACACAAGAAAGTAGTAAGGATTGCGATATTTGAATATACTATGATGTATAATATAGATTTAAGTAATAACGGAAAGAAATAAGAGAAAGTAAAAAAGGAGGATTGGAGTGAGAGGACACTTCTGCAGGATACTTAAATATCTTATAAAGAAATCAGAACCTTGCGATGTCTTTAATAAAGTCTTGTGCAGCTAGCATTACTGTTTTGTTTCCCAAAAAAGATTTTCTTCTCAAAAAGTTTTTGTGCAGTAAGGGGCTGGAATACCTGAAGCTTGTTGAATAGGCGAATTCTCTATAGTACAGTCAAGTAAGTAATGGAACACATTTTCAGTCGGGAAACCACAGGGACAAGAAGAGGAATTGGTAAGATATACGCGAAAGAGTTCATAGTTGAGGTTGCTATGCGTATAACTAAGTCTCTCTGTTCTCTCTCTTCTGTTTTGCATGATATATTTGAATTGACTTAGGTAAACAGTTAAACTACAACACAGTATAGGGCACCATCCATTTGATAATCGGTGGAGGGGGTTGGGTTTTTCAACTCGGCCAGATATCAGCAAAAGGAAAGCTGTTTTGAATTTGTCTCACTGAGCTCCATCCAAATACATTAAGTACACAAAGATATGAATTCACCGCAAAATTCACCTGGGTTTGCTTCTATCCTCATGAACCGTTTTTGGCATATATCCAGTACAAACATTATAGTACTCAAAGATAAACGCATCTGACTCAGCCGCATGACAGAAATCACCACGGAAATGTACTGTTGATAATGAAATAATTTGAAAAAAAAAGAAAACCAGATACAACTTGTCACCAGAATACTACAAAAACTTTCGATTAAGGTGTAGTTGCGATACCACCTTACATGTAGGACGGTCAATTGATATGACAGTAGTCAATCAATTGGAGTGGTTTACCGGTTTACGGGTCTTTCTCCCCATTTTCCACAAAAGCAGTAAAATCAAAGAACACACATTTAAAAATCTATGAATAATCCTCTATATAGATAGCAAGGATCAACAACTTTCTCATGTTGAGAGGTCATAAATATATAAATATGTATAGTAATGCTGAGTAAGACCCAGATATCAAAATATATAAATCGAAATCAACATGAGAAAACTGTGCTCTGCCGATCTGAAATCGAGCTCAGTCCCTTGATCTGGAAGAGTTCCAATTGACAGTAAGAGGGAATGAGGTTCAGGACCATTTCTCCTTTGAAAAAGGTTTCAACAAGGCCCACCATATAGTCCTCATCCGCCTGTTAGTCAGCGTACAGGTTCAAGTAAAAATCTCTAAATAACAATGTAGAAGGGATCAATACAAGAATTACTGTCCTTTTGATCTCTGGGTCATTTTATTGTAGATCAGGAAGGCCTTTCACTGTGTTGGAACCCGACGAGATTGGGATCTTGGACCCTCTTAAGTTTGTACAGAAGATCACCGTAGAAGTTGGGATGGGAAATTTCATTGAATACAAAGTAATATTTCCGAATTTTGTTTTAAAGTTCTGAATAGGACATAAAACAATATCCGAAGGTATTTCCGAGTTATGGTACTTGTAACCGTGAGTCGAAAGTTCCAACATTATTTGTAATAGAAGCAACTGAATAAACGCCATATGATGGATAAACGCCATATGATGGGAGTCTAGTCTAGGAACATCTGTAACTATCCAACTAAACGAAACTTACAACAGAAAATCTAAAATCATCATGTTTATCATAAGTATTGGTATGAATTTTATTGTTAATTGTTTTAATGTATAGGTCCAAGAAAAGTGTTTCTGTATCACAAATGTTGTCTTTGTTTAATTAAAGTTCAGGTGGGTATAATTGTTAGCTATACATCTTTCAAACTCAGGGTTACAAATAAGATGTTGTCAATGTAGCTAGAGGTATCATCCAACTTCTCAATAAGGTCGAATCGTTTAGATTTTTAAATAGTATACATGAACCCCCACACAACAATATAGACACAAATCTGCTATAAGAGGTGCACAGTGATTACCCATAGAATTCCCAACTATCTGCTGATCAATCTTGCCATTAAATTCACGTAATAAATATGGTAGGTTTGTCTTTGATTGAGCTAATGAAGAACAACGATCATAATAAAATAAACTTTTGTGTGCTTGCTCGCCAGGACAAATTGAGTTTTAACACCTATTTTTTTTTTTTTTTTTTTTTCTTTATTAAAGTATGATTTAAGATTACGCTAGTCTATTTGAGACACAGTCTGATTAAAACCATATTTTTATTCCTTTATCCGCAATGGGACAAATAGAGAAGCGGAATAAAGATATGGTTTTAATCAGATTGTTTGAGACAGATTTTTTTTCACGGTGTGACTGAGAAAGAATATTTTTAAATCAAAATTAGATCAAGAATTTTTTTTAAAAAAAAAAAACAAAAACAAAAACAAAAAACAAACAAAACAAAAAAACAAAACAAAACAAAACAAAAAAAACCCCAAACAAACAAAAAAAACCCCCAAAACCCAAGCCTCCTCCCCCCGGAATATCAAATGAACGACGCCTAATATAGGCAGTAATCTGGCGAGCCAGGATTTCTATAGAGCATGGAGCTTTATATTTGCATGATGTGGTATATGTACATGCTAGCAGTCAGGATATTTATTTTCGTTCAAGTCAAAGGAAGAATTTTTATTTCCAGCATTTTCAGGGTCAGAAAGTCAAAAAATGACAACCCCCTCTCCCCTTTCCCTCACCCCACCCCTTCAGAATCAAATGGTCGTCCCCAAAATGTTTTGGTCCGGCGGTAGAAGTTGGTTTTTACCTCAAGATCTGCCTGGGATTTGGGGTAAAATTAAGGCCTTTCTCTGATTTGAGATAAAAACACTGTGCCAATTATGTCTGAATTATACTTGAAGATTCCGATTTCTTAGATTATATTCCGAATATTAATCAGTGACGAAAATGCCACGCAGGTAAGCTGTAATCATTGCCTATTCACTGTATGACATACCCAACCTGTGGAGAAAACTATATTGGACAGACAAATAATAAACAAGCAGACAAGGTACTAGTGTATGTGCCAAACAACAGACAAGAAAACTTCAATCCGGCTTTACGCCAACATTTTGATATTTTCTTTTTTACAAACATACAGAAAACAAAATTTAATTCAATATCATACAAATATTTGATAAATTCTTGACTATATAAAGTTACATAGCAATATCGCAACAATAACACATAAACATGTATTTCCTCTATATATTTATCTTTTGTTTCTTTGTATCTCTACTGTATACTTAGTTTTTGTTGTTGTTGTTTTTTGTTTTAAGTTTCTAATTAATGTGACATAAAGAAGGTGCAGATCGCCTCAATTACATGGATATATTTGTTTGTGTGTATGTATGAGTGTGTGTGTCCGGAGAGAGAGAGAGAGAAAGAAAGAGCAGTAAAAACATCGGGCTCGATATGTATGAAATATGTCATTCATAAAAAGCGAAAGAAGAATTACAAGAATTAACATGCATTTCGAATTCAAGTGCATTGGAGTGTTTTGATTTTGCGAAGAAAGCATAATAGATGGTGATGCTTATGTAAAAATTCATTCATGATTAATCATTTTTCAAAAGTTACAATCGTTATTCGCCGTGTTATAAAATTTTCACAATTAAAATGAATGGAATTGGAAATCGAAAGTACCTGTAATGCTGTATGACTATATTTACTATCACACTGACTGATTCAGTTGCATGGATATGTATCTCCTTTTCGAAAGTGTAAGTACCAACATACGATAAGTCAGTGGTACGGACGATTGAGACACTATTGAGGAAGAGACAACATTTTATACGAATCGCCATAAGCAGATAAGGTCCGATAGCTGTAGTGTGACACTAGTAAATCAGTCAAACAAATGTCAAAATGTGCTATGCCGGTTCTACTGTACAAGTATTAATCTCATGGGTGAAAGCTAGGTGTAACCAATTTTTGAATTGTAATCAGGTTAATCAGTTTTTCAAACTTTTTTCATTATGGATACACTGGTATTTTCCTGAATTTTACTAGTCACAATCTTCCACTCTGAGAAATGCAGGTTTGGTTTATACGTTTGCTTGATTGGTGCACCCTAACCTACATGTATTCTATGGTTGAAAGTAACTTGAACATGCAGTTTCTGGATTTTTGTTCAATTATATGGATACAGATATTGCTAAGTCACAAGTGTTTTTCACAGAGAAATAAAGGTTTAGTTTGTATTCCAGCTGGAGTTGTGCAGTCCATGTCTATTTTATGGGTGTATAGAATAACCGAAATGACACCTAATGACCTGAGAATGACAAGGTAATCACTGGAATGATGCATTTATCCGCCAGAATGGCACCTTTTCAAACATTAGTTTGTAGTAATTATATATGCATATTATGCATATATGTGAACCATTTTCCCTGGATTCTACTCATTTAAAAAAGATACAAAGGATCCAGTTCCTCTGACCACTACAATTATCCTGCATTTGCATCTAGATCTAGATCTTCATATGCACATCAAGCATCTTTTCAAAGAGGGGTTCTGGGTGGTGGTGGTAAAAATTTTAACATTTATTGGACCCTCTTTTCAAAACATCCTGGATTGATTGATAGATTGATTGAATATTGTTTTGTGTCACTCCAAGAATTATTTAACGTATATGATGACGGCATCTGCCTGATGCATTGCATGCAAATTTAGACCTTTGCAACAGACCCATCCGAAGCAGTGATGGATTTTTTAAGTGCCACGCCTACTATGACACAGGACCTTGGTTTTTACTGTCTCATCTGAAAGACAGAACACTGGTTCGCCTAGGGAGGGAGTCGAACTCGGAATCTCTCGATCATGAGCCAAGCACCTTATCCACTCAGGGCTTTCGATCTGCCTGATTTGGGGCCGATATTCGGCCCCATTCCCAATGCAAAATAGTATCTTTTTTTCCCAATTTAGACCCCAAGTTTTCCCAATTTGACTCCTTGAAAAAAATGGAAAAGTGGAGGGAAAAATGACAAATTCGAGAAGAATAATACGTGAAATCGAACGACGATCAACACAAAATAATTTACCGATCAAAGAAACGTTTGCCTGGTTGTGAATACGTTTGCACCTGTAAGCATCCTACTGACCATGAATTGCTCTACTGGAGCAGGTTCGCATGCTGTTGTTTTCAAGTTTCGGTATTTACGAGTAAAACGTTAATTACGATAAATCAGCTGCTTTATTTTACAAGGTGACTAGATATCAATTAAAACAATAAATATCTAATTGGTTTAGATACCACCCAATTATATTTAGTTCACGAATCTAGTTAAATAGAAAACATCGACTATAGTCTTTGTAAAAGAAATTACTTTAGATCGATTTTGATACATACGAATTGACTAGAAGATTAATCTGCAAAATGTCACACAACTCTAAGTACTATCGGAAGAAAGTTCGAGATAAAACAGAAGAGAAGTGTTCTAGAATCGACATTCTGTTCAAACAGCAAACTCTTAGGTCGGATCAAAGTAATGTTTTGTCAAATGAGCCCCAATCTGCCACGGCAAGCGCAGGAGACGATCGATCTCGAGGCGAGACCGTCACCGGTGGCAGTGCACCCAATGATAATCCCAAGGATTCACCCAACAATGATTCGGAGAATTCTGAGTCTGAATCAGATAGCTCTGACTCTGTGGGTGGACCAAGTTTAAGTCCAGCGCAGCTTGTTAAAGCCATGCAACACTTCAAAAATATCAAGGACAGAATACTTGATTTCTAAAAGCACTCTGATTGTATGTAAGATACAATTAAAGGAAACAAGTATATGGATAACAAAATATGTCTTGTTTTTTTTTTCCCACTTTTAAGGAAAACGCCGCTATTTTTCCCAATTCCAAGGGCCCCGGGCCCCAGTCCCAAAAAGGGGTGTGAGAGCCCTGCCACTAGGCCACACCGGCTTAAAAAATCCTGGATGTAAGATGATGAAAGATATTAATTATCAAGTTCAGCATATTTGTTTAATGCTAGCAGTTAGATATAATTTGTGCCTTGTAAAATTTCTATAAAAAAATAAGTTTGACTGATACATTTAAAATGTACTTGACTATGAATACTTTACAAAGAAACAGCCAAAAGGGCATCATTCTGGTGGGTACAGGCGTCATTCTCATGATTACCCTGTCATTCTGGTGATTAGGTGTCATTCCGGTTGTTCTATGTACTGCAAGTTTATGGTTAATAGTAGGTCAAACAGTTTTCCAAGTCTTTTTTTATTATGGATACAGGTATTGTGTTTGACCTAATTTGCAAGACTTACTGCCCCATGTAGAAATTTGCTACCCTGAAATGAAGCAATTTGCAAGTAATGCAATGTAAATGTTGGTCACATAAAGATTCCTCAGGATCAGAATTATGTCTTCCCTTTAAAAGGCCGTAACTTGAGTACCCATGAGTTAAGAAATTGAAACTTGGAACATAGAAAGGTAACAGTGAGGCAAGGTGCATCCCATAAAAAGTATTGACCTTGACCTACATTTCCAATCTCAAGGTCAAATTTTAAAAAAAATTGTCCAGGCCGTAACTTGAATACCATTAGAGGTAAGAACTTGAAACGTAGAAGATAGAAAAGTGACAATGAGGCAAGGTGCTCAGCATAAAAATTTTTGACCTTGACCTACATTTACAATCTCAAGGTCAAATTAAAAAAAATTAGTCCAGGCCTTAACTTGAATATCCTTTGAGTTAAGAACTTTTAACTTGGAACATAGAAAGGTGACAGTGAGGCAAGGTCCACAGCATAAAAATTCTTGACCTTGACTTACATTTACAATCTCAAGGTCAAATTAAAAAAAAATTAGTCCAGACCTTAACTTGAATATCCTTTGAGTTAAGAACTTTTAACTTGGAACATAGAAAGGTGACAGTAAGGCAAGGTGCACAGCATAAAAATTCTTGACCTTGACTTACATTTACAATCTCAAGGTCAAATAAAAAAAAATTGTCCAGACGGTAAATTGAATACCCTTTGAGTTAAGAACTTGAAACTTGGAACTTAGAAAGGTGACAGCGAGGCAAGGTTCATGGCATAAAAGTTTTTGACCTTGACCTACATTTACAATCTCAAGGTCAAATTTTAAAAAATTCACCGTTTCAAGGTCATTTAAAAAAAAGATTCTAAATTGTAATTTGTAAATTGTTTGACATATGGACTTTAATTATATAGCATATAATAACACTGTATATGAACTGTGCAGTCTTCCCGAAAACTATTTTACATCATTAGCCAGTAGGGCTAGTCCAGCCCAAACTTTTACTAGCCAAAGGAAAATTCTACTAGCCCAGACAAAGAATCTTTAATCTTGATAAATTTTAATTTCATAATTCATTGTTGTACCGTACATGAAGTCATAATCATTATTACAGTTGTCATTGCACTAAATCGTGCGTATTGAAAAGCGCGTCATTGACGAGGACGTATCTGCAATTTGCAAGGCTGAAACGGTACACTACCCTCAGGATATGATACTTATGATAAGGCATTAGCGATGATTTTTATGTGACCAATATTTCTTAAATTTAAAGAAAAACTTTATTTGAGGGATTGCCAGATCCAACTTTATCCATGCCCATTATGTAATTCAATTAAAAAGTCATTGGGATATGTACACTAACTTCTTTAAATCTGCACACATCCATCATTCTGTATAAGATAAAGGTACATACATTTGAATATGCATTCATGAATAGAACTAGAAATCTGTATAATAGTAAACCACAACACATTTTATCTTCTTAATTTCATTATTCATTTGAGTGCAAGATTTCTGGTGAATCACTTGCTTGGTCATTAGATAGATACATTAAAGATAATTCAACTGACTATACTGTAGAGAAAGTATACAGTAATATGTTTTGATTTCAGTTTTTACAGTTCTATTTGCTGAGAGATCGTTTCTCTTTTTCGTATTCAGAATTTCCTCTAATAACTTAAACGGTAATAATCATGTAAAATTCTTCAGTAAATAGAGTTTTAAACCAAATTAATATGTTCCAGTTAAAATATAATATGCCATCACTGACGAAGTGTTTAAGAAGTGAAAGACATTAGCTTATCTAAAACTGTAGGCCTACTTGATGGAGATAAAGAAGATTGTTAAACAGTAGAGATTATAAAACGAAAGTCTCACAAGGCATTCTTACAGCTGAATCGAACCAAAATTCAGACAGTGATATAATCAAACACTGAAGCAAAAGAAGATATCGAGCCGCATTGAAATTGCAATCAATCGTTTCTGTCCTACTAGTAATACGCCATTTTTTGATCCCAACAATTTCTATTACTGAGACATCAATATTTTTACTTGCCAGTCGCCTATTTCAAAAGCAAATTTTACTAGCCCGAGGGACTTTTTGGTAAGCTCAGGCGTCGGGCTAGTGAGTTTTCGGAAAGACGGATTGTGTCGAAAGCTTTGACCCTGAATTTAACTCAAGTCAGTTTTAGTACCCCTTGTCAGAAAATTTATTATAAATGCAATTGTTGTAACAAAATACATTTATAATGAATCAAAATTGGCCATCCCCGGCACTTCGTTATAAACATGTTTTACTGTACTTTCATTTCTACAGAGTACCGGTATCTTAAATTATATTCCTATAATGTTTTAAAATCCTAGTCAGATTCTTCCACTTGTAATGGCCCATTCTGAAACCCATCCATAAGGAAGGGAAGACGTGTTTTTTGTTAAAAAAACAATACCCACTACGGTAGTTTTCATTTGGTACTATGGCTTTTTGACCTAGTTACCTTGAACTTGGACTTTGATCTACTTCAAAAACTTTAACTTGAGCTATATATACAATGTATATATCGTTGAACTGCAAGGGATAGGTCTTTCATATTTCACATGTAGATTCTTCAGGATCGGAGCTTTCATTGATATCATGACTTTGGACCTAGTGGCTTTAGCATAGAACTTTTACCTACTTTTCAAAACATGACTTTAGAAAGATGTCTTAGGAAGTAGATGTTTTGGGGGGTTACATTTCAAAGTTCACTTTATAAGCATCTCCTCAGACTTTGTCATTTTAGTGCATTTTTAGATGATTTCTTTGATTTGATTATAATCATATGTGGGTTTTAAGGTATTCATTTTGTGTATTTTTACTGAATTTGTGAAAATAAATACAACTGTGAAGAAATGGATTATAATTTTTTTGCCACTTTCATGTTTAGCTTTTATAAGCAGAAGGCTCAAGTCTTGTGATGGTGCATTGTTTGTCATCTGCCATTTTTGTCATTCTCCTTCTAATCAACCTTACAGTTTTTAATCAAACTTGCTATATTTCTGGTATCAGTGGTCCTCTACAAGTTAGTGATTTATTCAGATCTTTCAATAGGTGGCGGTACCATACATAAAATCTTCTTCAAAGTTTTCATTGAAATTGGAAAAAAAATTGAACTTTTTTGTGACATCTTTTTGGACTTTTGGACATTGTTTACATTTTTCAGGTAATTTCTTGAATTTTCTCCTTGTAGAATGCTTATGATGCATTGTAATAAATGTAATTGTAAAGTAATGTAAAAGAAAGATGATGTTTAGAATTTTTTGAATTCTTGAAAAATAAAAATGGGAGATACACTTTTGCTATGTATTAATAAACTGGCTTTTAAAAATATTGCTGTTTTATACCAGATCCATAAAGGGATGGACCCAGTGAGTATCTTTCTTTGTCAAACGTTCTCTTCAAACTGGCTGCATACAAAGCGAATGCACCAGAGTGATCTTAAATAATGTCTTAAAGATGTGTTGTTGTTTTTGACTCCACTCTAAAATAAAATTCCTGAAGTAAAATTTGGATAAAAAAGCTACATTAATCACACTCATTAGAGAACATTTTATTTATACTAAGTTTCTCACATGCTAATGTGAGTGAAATGGGCCCATTTGGGCCTCTTGTATCACACTAATAACAGAAATATATCTTTAAAATAAACAATAAAACGAAAACATTTACAGTATGAAATGGTTGTATTACATTTTAATGTTTGGTAAATAAACAACAATTTTTACAAAATCACCTTTTTTATGAAATACACACATGACATTTGCACTTTGAAATTTTTAAATGAATTGAATAAAATTGTTCTATTTTCTTTTTAACAGTTTTTTTCACAGTTATAGAAAAAAGAGACATGGTAAGTTCTTTACTCACTTATTACAGAATTGTTAAAATATTTTTCACATAATTGTGGCATAGTTTTTTTTATATTACAAGATGTTAAAATATCTTCCAGAGAGAGTTCTTTTGTAATAGTTTGTGGTAGTGATCATTTATTTCACATATCAAGAGAATAAACTAGAATTCCTTTGAGTTCTTAACTGACCTAGTAGAGCAAATCTTACAAAATTTACATTTAAAGTTGTATGTTTTGAATTAGGGACATAAGAAAGAATTATTAAAAAAAGTTTAGGTATCTGCATGGCTTTTGATTTACCTGAATCAGAGAGCTATTGTAATAGTGCATCGTCTGTATTTTTGTTATCTGCCCATCATAGACTGGGAGTATTATGTTATGGCGTTGTCCATCCGTGTTTGTGTGCACCTGTCCATCCGAGGTCATGTTCTCCGAACTTTTTTCTGCAGTCTCTCAAAAAATTGGATTGAAACTTATAACTTTATATCAGTAAGGGTAATTACCAGTTTGGTATGATTGACTTGGTTTTGCCAGAGTTGTGGCCCTTCAGGAATTTTACAGTTTTCCTGACTTATTTCTGCAGTCATTCAAGGTACTTGATTAAAACTTGGCATATAACATTATATCATTGAAGGCAAATACCATTTCACATTTTGGTATAGCTGACTTTGCCAGAGTTATGGCCCTTGAACTTTTTTCTGCAGTCTTTCAAAGTATTGGATTGAAATTTAGCATATAACTTTATATCAATGAGGATAAGTACCAGCACACATTTTGGTTGATAGACTTGATTTTGCCAGAGTTATGGCCCTTGAAATTTTTTTTCATTGATAGCATAATGTCAGTTTTTCTGGGATACAATAACACATGCGATCAAGGCCTAATTTGACATATAAGCGCCAATATAGAAACCGATCGCACGATCTGTGTATATATATATCTCTGATAACAATAATATATTTAGATATAAATTTCCGTCTAAAAAAGAACAAATGAAATATTTCATAGAATCCTAAATATAGACTGGCAATGCATGTCACAAAAATCTTAAAATATCTAGACAGGTGACCACTAAATCATAACGAGGCTGACCTAGGTTCAAGTGACTCGTTATCGGTTATTTTTATCTCACTGGATTTCATTTTGTATCATTCATTTAACCTAGAATCAACAAATGTTGACAAAATTAATTACATCCTCAAGACTAAACATCAGGAGCCTCTCGTAAATTACATCAGGTACCGTATACCTATGCTGTGTATGCTACTGCAAACAAATTTTAAAAATATCTACACGCAGTTTGTACAGTTTCTTATCTGCCCTTACCGTCTGTGCTATAAATAACATTTGCTGGACAGGAAATAGCCACTACAAAATGGCGGTGATCACTTGTCTCTTCACGCAGCGATAGCAAGCAAGAGCAGGTAACACCAGTCTATCTTAAACAAGCATAGCTTTTTAAAAAGCTTAGGTTGCAATCGGAATAGCATTAAATTTTCAAGATGTTGGTCACAAAGCCAAATAGCTTTATGTAAATAGGAATTACTTGTTTTTGCACAGTTGTGAATTTTCCTGCTAAAATTTCTAAAGCCACGCCTCATTTTTTCCTTATTAGGGAAGTAGCATGTGTATCTATCATATGGTCTTCCCGATGTCTGGAAAAGTTACCACGACGGCATAAAAAATGGCAGTCGAGAAAGTTTTCGATTCGCCTACAAAATTTAATGCGGATGTAAAGGATGCCAGCACAGATTAATACAGAAATTTAGATTGAATGCAAGAAAAATAAATTAAGTAGAACTCACATGTAAAGATTTTAATCCAAATCAACAGATAAAGTGCGATTGTGATTCACAATCGGCCTGCGTCATTACGGCGAATGGCATGGCGTTGTAGCCCTTAGAGGTGCACATACAATAAACGAACGAATAATAACTAGTGTTTTAGGACGATATATAGAAGCTGTTGGCCCTAGTGTCAGTGTTAGTAGCATAGACAAAAACTGTAAACTAGACCATATCTTAATACAAATTAAGGATAAGGCTTCCATATTTTACAGGCAATGGTAACAACTTGTTAATTTCTATCTTTGTAAAAAAAAAATGGCAATGTCGTTCGATTGATTTCACATGTACATTCTTTGTGATAAGACATGTGACATATTTCTGCAAGAATGACGTAAAGAACAATAAAATGTTATGATGATGTCATAATTAATACCACTTATAACCCTTGACTTGCTCATGACAACGGACCCCATCAAGAAACTGTTTACCATACATCTTACTTTATGGCAAAGCCCCATCAGAGAGCTATGTTGCCCACTGACAACTTTCATTCACATTTTGATATTATATGATATATGACTGTTGGACCTTAAGCTTTTCTCTTTAATCTATTCCAATAATTATCGGAATTCATCAATTCATCACAACTGGTCAATTTCTACTACTTTTGACAGCTTTAAATCAAATTTAGCTCGACGCCTTTGTGGCTTTTTTGATAAATATTTTCTCTGTGGTTGTCTTTTGATGCACTGAAATCCTTATTTTAGCCAGAGCATAGTTAAGGAATTTTTTTTTTTGAAAGAATTTTGACAAAATTTTTATTTTTGGACTTTTCATTAATTTTTTGAGATTGCAAAATATATAAAGGCAATGGGGGTATTTATTTTTTCCTATTTTCAAATTTTACTCTGGAATGACTCAGGGATTTTGATGACGCTTGGTGTACATGAGGCACTGTAGGTCCTCTACCAAATTTGTTCATTTCGTTCAAATCTGGTAACAGTGGTGCCATCATGACTAGACATAGATCTCAGAGGGTACCTCTCTTTGAACAGCTTCTTCTCCAGAACCTCTTTATGGATGTAATGGCATCTGAGTGATCTAAAAGAATGTATATTTCAAGTTTGTTCATAATAAATTGGATTTTTGGATTTTTCGTGATTTTTAAAAATTTATGTGCAATATTTACTATGTCTCACATGGTTTTCTTAAAAAATGCCGAAGTATTTAGAAGAAACTGAAGTCTTTACCCTCAAACCAGGTAATGTTTTGTTCAATCTGTCAAGAAAAGGTCAATGACACATATGCAGTGGACCCTGAGGTCATGTCTGACTCTATCTTAAAAAGTATTTAGATCCCCACCGTAGTTCCAAATAACAAACTGACACATTTTATTTCCTAGATCAATTGATCGGTGGCATATTGTTTTTGTCCAGTCTGTCTGTTTGTCTTTTGTCAACTTTAACCTACGCCATAACTTATGAACCGTGAGAGATAGAGACTTCATATTTGGCATGCATACTCCACTAATAAAGCCTTTTCAAATTAACCCAAGGTTATTGACCTCATGACCTTTACTGTGACCTTTGACCTACATTTAAAAGCATCATCAGAGAAAAGGCTTTCATATTTCAGGTGTGTATTCCTTGTTCATTCTCTTCATGAATATTTAATCATATTGAAAGATCAAAGAAATTTATAGATACCTTTTTTGCTTTGCTATTTGGGCTGTTAGATGCTCAGTTGAATGATGTGACCGTGGACCTTGTGGTTAATGGTACATTTTGCAATAACTATATGTTTGTGTACACAGTTGTTTATTATTATATACACTGGCAATGAAATCACTGGGTCTCTTATGATATAGTATATACTCAAAGTAATAATTAATATGTTGTTAGCTTACTGCGTAAATAATCTTCAGTTCTAAAAGCCTGGCAAAGATTTAAATGTGTATCAAAGTCAGAATATATTTACCACATCTTGTAAAATTAGCCATTGATAATACTAAACAGTTTGGTAATGTGTACAACTATAGAGTAACCTTAATATTTAGATTGAAGTTTAGATACACAAGTCTCTTGCACATTCCTGATTTATATTTTCTCATTTGTGGTACATGTATTACGACTATAAATTTAATCACTATTTGGTGATTCATTTCAATTATATATTTATATGAACATGCAATTCTGATTCTAAGGACTATATTTTTGACCTTGTGACCTTGACCTTAAAGTTTTATTACTTTTAAAAAACTTTAATCTGGATCATAACTTTGGAAACACTTCTGACAGGGTTTTAATTTTTATACGCCCGTCTTAAGACGGGGCGTATTATGTTATGGCGTTGTCCATCCGGCGTCCTGAATAAGCTTGTCCGGGCTATTACTTTTTCCCCTTTATATGGATTTCAATGATATTTCACAGAAATGTTGCTTATGACCTAAGGGTGTGTCATGATCTTGACCGAAGGTCATAGGTCAAAGGTCAAGGTCCAGGGCTCTCGATCTGCCTGATTTGGGGCCGATATTCGGCCCCATTCCCAATGCAAAATAGTATCTTTTTTTCCCAATTTAGACCCCAAGTTTTCCCAATTTGACTCCTTGAAAAAAATGGAAAAGTGGAGGGAAAAATGACAAATTCGAGAAGAATAATACGTGAAATCGAACGACGATCAACACAAAATAATTTACCGATCAAAGAAACGTTTGCCTGGTTGTGAATACGTTTGCACCTGTAAGCATCCTACTGACCATGAATTGCTCTACTGGAGCAGGTTCGCATGCTGTTGTTTTCAAGTTTCGGTATTTACGAGTAAAACGTTAATTACGATAAATCAGCTGCTTTATTTTACAAGGTGACTAGATATCAATTAAAACAATAAATATCTAATTGGTTTTGATACCACCCAATTATATTTAGTTCACGAATCTAGTTAAATAGAAAACATCGACTATAGTCTTTGTAAAAGAAATTACTTTAGATCTATTTTGATACATACGAATTGACTAGAAGATTAATCTGCAAAATGTCACACAACTCTAAGTACTATCGGAAGAAAAGTTCTAGATAAAACAGCAGAGAAGTGTTCTAGAATCGGCATTCTGTTCAAACAGCAAACTCTTAGGTCGGATCAAAGTAATGTTTCGTCAAATGAGCCCCAATCTGCCACGGCAAGCGCAGGAGACGATCGATCTCGAGGCGAGACCGTCACCGGTGGCAGTGCACCCAATGATAATCCCAAGGATTCACCCAACAATGATTCGGAGAATTCTGAGTCTGAATCAGATAGCTCTGACTCTGTGGGTGGACCAAGTTTAAGTCCAGCGCAGCTTGTTAAAGCCATGCAACACTTCAAAAATATCAAGGACAGAATACTTGATTTCTAAAAGCACTCTGATTGTATGTAAGATACAATTAAAGGAAACAAGTATATGGATAACAAAATATGTCTTGTTTTTTTTTTCCCACTTTTAAGGAAAACGCCGCTATTTTTCCCAATTCCAAGGGCCCCGGGCCCCAGTCCCAAAAAGGGGTGTGAGAGCCCTGCCACTAGGCCACACCGGCTTAAAAAATCCTGGATGTAAGATGATGAAAGATATTAATTATCAAGTTCAGCATATTTGTTTAATGCTAGCAGTTAGATATAATTTGTGCCTTGTAAAATTTCTATAAAAAAATAAGTTTGACTGATAAGGAAAACACCGCTATTTTTCCCAATTCCAAGGGCCCCGGGGCCCAGTCCCAAAAAGGGGTGTGAGAGCCCTGCAGGTCACAACATGCAAGTTGAGTAAAACTTTGTCCGGGCCAAAACTTCTTTCCCTGTGCATGGATTTCAATAATATTTAACAGAATTGTTACTTAGGACACAAGGGTGTGTTATGACCTTGACCCAAGGTCATAGGTCAAAGATCAAGGTCACAACATGCAAAATGAGTAAACTCTTGTCCGGGCCATAACTTCTTCTTCACATATGCATGGATTTCAATAATATATCACAGAATTCTTACTTAAGACCCAAAGGTGTGTCATGACCTTGAACAAAGGTCAAAGTCACAACATGCAAAGTGAGTAAAACTTTGTCCAGGCCATAACTTCTTCCCTTCTGCATGGATTTCAGTAATATTTCACAGAATTGTTAGGACCCAAGGATGTGTAATGACCTTGACCTTAAGATCATATGTCAAAGGTCAAGGTCACAACATGCAAAGTGAGTAAATCATTGTCCAGGTCATAACTTCTTCCCCTGTGCATGAATTTCAATAATATTAAAAAGAATTGCTACTTCGGAGACAAGGGTCTATTATGACGTTAACCCAAGGTCATAGATCAAAGGTCAAGGTCACAACATGCAAAGTGAGTAAAACCTTGTTCGGGCCATAGCTTCTTCCCCTATGCATGGGTTTCAATACTATATCACAGAATTGTTACTTAGGACCCACGGGTCTGTCATGACCTGAAACCAACGTCATAGGTCAAAGGTCAAGGTCACAACATGCAAAGTGACTAAAACCTTGTCCGGGCCATAACTTCTTACCCTGTGCATGAATTTTAATAATATTTACAAGAATTGTTACGTAGGACTAAGGGTGTGTCATGACATTGACCCAAGGTCATAGGTCAAAGGTCAGTGTCACAATATGCAAAGTGAGTAAAACCTTGTCCAGGCCATAACTTCTTCCACTGTGCATGGATTTCAATAATATATCACAGAATTCTTACTTTGGACCCACGGGTGTGTCATGACCTTGACCAAAGGTCAAAGGTCAAGGTCACAACATGCAAAAAGAGTAAAACATTGTCCAGGCCATAACTTCTTCCCCTGTGCATGGATTTCAATCATATTTCACAGAATTCTTAGTTAGGACCCAAGGGTGTGTCATCACCTTGACCAAAGGTCATAGGTCAAAGGTCATGGTCACAACATGCAAAGTGAGTAAAACCTTGTCCGGGCCATAACTTCTTCCCCTGTGCACAAATTTCAATAATATTTAATAGAATTGCTACTTAGGACCCAAGGGTGTTATGACCTGACCCAGGGTCATAGGTCAAAGGTCAAGGTCACAACATGCAAAGTGAGTAAAACATTGTTCAGGCCATAACTTCTTCCCCTGTGCATGGATTTCAATACTATATAACATAAATGTTACTTAGGACCCACAGGTGTGTCATGACCTCGACCCAAGGTCATAGGTCAAAGATCAAGGTCACAACATGTGAAGTGATGAAAACCTTGTCTGGGCCATAACTTCTTCCCCTGTGCATGAATTTCAATAATATTTAAAAGAATTGTTACCTAGTACCCAGGGGTGTGTTATGACTTTGACTTAAGGTCATTGGTCAAAGGTCAAGGTTACAACATGCAATATGAATAAAACTTTGTCGAGGCCATAACTTCTTCCCCTGTGCATGGATTTCAATAATATATCACAGAATTGTTACTTAAAACCCACAGGTATGTCATGACCTAGACCAAAGGTCAAAGGTCAAGGTCACAACATGCAAAGTGAGTAAAACATTGTCCAGGCCATAACTTCTTCCCCTGTGCATGGATTTCAATAATATTTCATAGAATTGTTAGTTAGGACCCAAGAGTGTGTCATGACCTTGACCCAAGGTCATAGAGCAAAGGTCAAGGTCACAACATGCAAAGTGAGTAAAAGCTTGTCCGGACCATAACTTCTTCCCCTGTGAACGAATTTCATTAATATTTAATAGAATTGCTACTTAGGACCCAAGGGTGTTATGACCTGACCCAAGGTCATATGTCAAAGGTCAGGGTCACAACATGCAAAGTTAGTAAAACATTGTTCAGGCCATAACTTCTTCCCCTTTGCAAGGATTTCAATACTATATAACAGAAATGTTACTTAGGACCCACAGGTGTGTCATGACCTCAACCCAAGGTCATAGGTCAAAGATCAAGGTCACAACATGCGAAGTGACGAAAATCTTGTCTGGGCCATAACTTCTTCCCCTGTGCATGAATTTCAATAATATTTAAAAGAATTGTTACCTAGTACCCAGGGGTGTGTTATGACCTTGACCTAAGGTCATTGGTCAAAGGTCAAGGTTACAACATGCAATATGAATAAAACTTTGTCGAGGCCATAACTTCTTCCCCTGTGCATGGATTTCAATAATATATCACAGAATTATTACTTTGGACCCACAAGTATGTCTTGACCTTGACCAAATGTCAGAGGTCAAGGTTACAACATGCAAAGTGAGTAAAACATTGTCCAGGCCATAACTTCTTCCCCTGTGCACGGATTTCAATAATATTTCACAGAATTGTTACTTAGGACCCAAGGGTGTGTCATGACCTTGATCAAAGGTCTGGGTCAAAGGTCAACGTCACAACATGCAAAGTGAGTAAAACCTTATCTGGACTGTTACTTATTACCCTGTGCATGGATTTCAATAATATTTAAAAGAATTGTTACCTAGAACCCAAGGGTGTGTTATGACCTTGACTTAAGGTTATAGGTCAAAGGTCAAGGTCACACCATGCAAAGTGAGTAAAACATTGTCTGGGCTATAACTTCTTCCCCTGTGCATGAATTTCAATGATATTGAAAAGAATTGTTACCTAGGACCGATGGGTGTGTTATGACCTTGACTTAATGTCATTGGTCAAAGATCAAGGTTACGGCATGCAGTATGAATAAAACCTTGTCCAGGCCATAACTTCTTACCCTGTGCATGGATTTCAATAATATATCACAGAATTGTTACTTAAGACCAACAGGTGTGTCATGACCTTGACCAAAGGTCAAAGGTCAAGGTCACAACATGCAAAGTGATTAAAACATTGTCCAGGCCATAACTTCTTCCCCTGTGCATGGATTTCAATAATATTTCACAGAATTGTTACTTAAGACCCAAGGGTGTGTCATGACCTTGACCCAAGGTCATAGAGCAAAGGTCAAGGTCACAACATGGATAGTGAGTAAAACCTTATCTGGACTGTTACTTCTTACCCTGTGAATGGATTTCAATAATATTTCACAGAATTGTTACTTAGGACCCAAGGGTGTGTCATGACCTTGACCCAATATCATAGATCAAAGGTCAAGGTCACAACATGTGAAGTGCGTAAAACATTGTGCAGGCCATTACTTCTTGCCGTGTACATGGATTTTAATAATATTTCACAGAATTGTTACACTTGACCCAAGGTCATAGGTCAAAGGTCAAGATCACAACATGCAAAGTAAGTAAAACCTTGTTCGGGCCATGACTTCTTCCGCTGTGCATAGATTTCAATAATATTTCACAGAATTGTTACTTGGGACCAAGGGTGTGTCATGACCTTTACCCAAGTTCATAAGTCAAAAGTCAAGGTCACATCATGCAAAGTGAATAAAACTTTGTTACTATAATAAGATGCTATGGAGATACTATGTAACGTGATAACTCAAGTAAACCTCAGTTGTTTTTCATGAAACTTATACAGTACAAAAAAGATATTGTTCTGAAATTCACAACTCGAAGTCAAAGAAATACATATGTAAATATAATATAAACAATCACAAACCTCTGTCAAAAGAATTCTTAAATAGTGTAGGGGAAGCCACTTTTCAGTTTTGAGCAAATTCCATTTTGTTGTTACAGAGTTATGGGAGTTGGATCCCTATTTTTGGATTTCAGTATTTCATAAAAGTATTACCAAAGAGACCCATGTTTAGGGGTTTAAAACCATACGTTCACATTGATCCCGTCCAAAGTAAGCAATGGGTGTATTATGCCACGCTAGGTGTTGCTCTTGTTCACATGTGTATTCCCTGTGTCAAGACCTTTCATTGAGCACCAAAATTTTTTACCTTGTGACCTTGACCTTGAGGTTTGACCTACTCAAAAAACTTTGGCTACCTGCGAGCTCTGTTGTCTTGACAACTCTTTGTTTTTCAAGCAGTCATTTGGAATGTGGAAATTGTGCTGAAGAGAATGATATAAGGACCACCTGGGCCTCTAGTCACCATTTACTGAGATTTAGTTTTACTTTATGTATTGTTTCACAATGTAATGGTCATAATGCACTGAAAATATATATTTACACTACATCTATTTAATACAATATTTAAGTAGTGTATATGCTTTCATTTAGTTTCTTGACTTGATTCAGCTATTTTATCGGAAAGAAGGGATGCTTTAGAATATGATATATATCAATATAGGTATAAAAGTTTGTAGATGTAAAAGAGTATGCAGAGTTGAGATAGGATGGTGTTCTAAAAAAATAGAGATGCATTGTAAATACTGTACAATTTGTTATATGGCTTGATCCAAGTTAGGGATGAAAAGATCTAAAGCTTTTCTTCTTCAGGATTTGCCTACTCAGGTGACAGGTGACAACTAAGGAACTTTGGACATCTTGTTATATTACTTACCATATTCATTGTAGGATTGGATTGACGAGTATTACAAGGCAGATCAAAGAGTGACATATACCGCCCAGAGTAATGTAAGCAGAGATTGTAATGTTACAATAAGTGAATCCAAAGATGGTCTTCTTAGAATATCAGGAAGGGGGACAGATATTGATAGAGCTACAAAACAGATGAAAAAAAAATATAATATTTTATTGAAATATGCAGCATTGACTTCTTCAGGGAGCTTAAAGTATACAGACATTGACTCACCAATGTCTGCCACAGTGTTTTTATTTTCAGTCAGAGAGAGTGAGTTCGCTTTAATGAATTACTTCTTCACACAGGATTTATCAATTTTAAAACAGAAAGGTTTACTTATTGAAAATGAGGGAGATAGATTTAAACTATATAGTAAAGTAAAAGCATCTGAAAGGGAACTGAAGTCACAAGCTGATGAAATCAGGGATGTTGTTAGAAATTTGAAAAAAGAACATGTGTATGTTACTTGTTTCACTATCGAAGAAGACTTAATCAGAAAGATAAAAGACAACTGCAAGAGTAAATTTCCACAAGTGTATGTGGTTTATAAGTATTCATCATTTGAATTGTTTGCAAAGACAGAAACTTCTATAAATGCTGCAAAGGAATTCATCAAATTGGAGATTTACACACTAGAAAAAAAGCAGTCTAGTAATTCATCTGGGAAGTATCTGTCCACTTCTAGTACTAGTGTGGTCCAGCAGTGTGATATAACAGTACCAAGAGCATTAAGGGACTCTAGTGATATTGAGGGAAATGAGGACTTCCAGAAAAGTTATCCTGATTATAGTAGATCTCAGAGAGATCTGTCGTCTCATACAAAATCAGGGATCACAAACACATTACTTTTTTTAGAGTTTCAGATTCGAGATTGCATTAGAGTCAAGGTTTATCAAGGCAGTTTGTTGACTGCACAAGTAGATGCCATTGTCAATGCTGCCAATGAGTTTCTGAAGCACTATGGAGGAGTAGCAGCAACCATTTCACAAAATTGTGGCCCTGAGTTGAACACAGAAAGTAATTTGATCGTTAAGGCAGCTGGTGGATCTCTCCATGTGACTGAAATAGCGTGGACAACAGCTGGTGATCTGAAATGTTTTAAGGGTGTATTGCATGCTGTTGGGCCACGATGGGATCGCTATAATGATGAAGTCCAGTGCCTTGAGGATTTACAGCATACCATACAGAAAATATTAGAAAGTGCAGAAGAAAGAAAATGTAGGTCCATCGGCATGCCAGCAATTAGCTCAGGTTTGTATCTTTGTGATATGGAATTATTCAATATCTATTTAAAGGTTTAATGTAGAAAAGAACAGCTGATTTAAAGAAGTTAACAATGAGGTACTTTTGATTGGATAGGTAGGGGATGCCATGCTTGTAGCTTTATGCCTTGCTGGTATGGGCAAAATAGAGTTTAACTGTGTTGCGTAATTAGCAGAGTCAAGAAGTAAACTGAATCATTTAGATGCCTCATATTTTATGAGCTTCTTCAAATCACCATTACTGTTACAAATATAATGAATTAGAGTAAAATATTTCAGGATGTTTGTTTCTTTTTGTGTGTTGTCCGCATGGTAATAGGACATCTAAGGATCTACCTGTTTGTTTGTCTGTTTGTTGGTCGGTTGTATGGTGAGGCTGGCAGTTAACTTCTGAAAAAAGGATAGCAAGCCATGTGTATCCTCTTTTAACACTATAATTTTCTATGAAGTCATACCAGTTTGTGAATTTCATTTTAAAGATCATGTCTTAAAGTATCAGCATATGCAATATTTGTCAAGTTTACTGGGTTTTTTTTCTTTTGAAAGCAGAAGAGAATTTCAAAAAATGCATAAGCTCAGTCATATGCTAAGTCTGTGGTAACAGTTTGAATAGCATCAAAAGATTCAGATTTATTTTTGTATATTTCAGCATCATTAATTCATAGAATCATGATTTTAAGATATAAACTGACAGGTGGCCTTTGAGTACAGGTTACTTGGAAATTTGGAATCACCAATGTGGATATACACATACAATCTAAAATCTTTATTAAACAAAATACAATATGCGTAATACCTTGTATATACAGTATTAAAATCATAAAATTTATCATTTATTTTTGTTCATCAAGATGATAACATAAAGAAGTCTTCAGTTGATTTTTGTTTGGTTGAGTTTAGAGACATTTCATTCACTGTGTCCAATTCTGAAATTATGCGATTAAGTAGTTTCGAGTTCCCCTGGGTTTCAGCAGAGTGTTGGAGGTTCATAATGTGCATTTGAGCATCATTATAGGACACTAAACTCTTCAGCAATTTTCAAAGATAATAAACCTCTCTTCTCCATATCTATCACTTTCATATTTTCGGATAAAGTTAAAATTTTCCACTTAATATTTGGTGAAGCCATGTTTCAACTTTAAGTAGGCAAAACCGATGTAATTGAAGTCAGTGAACACCTACCAAATCTATTAGTACATGTATTATAATTAAATTTCATAATTACCTACAGGCAAAATATTGCAGAAAACGAGTGGTCGTGAAGACAGGTTTGTCTGTATATATCAATGATACTGTTAAATGAAATAGGATCCAACATTTGCTTAATTGCTGGTGATACTTCCCTCTAGTAGAGGACCAGCAGTGGCAGCTGACATAATAAACATTACCTTCAACAAAATTTACAAATGGTCACAATCTGGCTAGTGAAACTTAATCCTAAAAGACAGAAGAACTAATTATTTTTCTGCAAGACTGTCTCCTACATTCTCCCTCTGTCCATGAATAATTCCAAAATTCAGAATTTTCAATCACACACACATTTGGTCTTATCTTTAATAACTTCTGTTCATGGCATGAACATGCAAGTGAAATTGTGTCAAAAGCATGAAAGGGTCCAAATTTCTCTTAGTCTCACATTTTAATTAGATTGGAAAACCATACATAAAATATGTAGTGTGCTTTTATCTGGCCAATTCTGAAATATGGTGACCATGTTTGAGATAATTGAATTATGTATGAAAAGCAAAAATTGGAAAAAATAAAAACATTTTTAAGCTGCTATGATTGTAACTTGAGAAAACTCAAACTTCCTCAGCCTCTGAAATTCTAGGGGGAAGTTGGATGATATAGAGCTTAGAATTTTGTACAAATAAATATGTATAGATTACCCTTTATAAGATCATTGATAAAAGTCTCCCTGCATAATAGTACACACTTTTACCACAAAGCTTTCACCAGATTAGCCAGTGTAATTTGCTGGTTGGTTGATTGGTGTTCAACAACATAAATTGTGTTTTATTAATAAAAATATAATTTTTCAACACTCAATACTGTTTATACAAACATTTTTATGAAACTTAACTTTTGAATTGATTGTTTATAATGAATACAATGTATTTTTAAATTGAGAAAATTTTAAATATTCCATTCAAGTTCCAAGTTTTTACTTCAGTAGCAAAGTTCTGTTTATTTGTTTACATTGTAATTTCTGGTTTTACATATTGTGACCATATCTACCTGATACAATGCCCAGGAATTTAGACCTATACAGCTGGCCTACCAAAAGCAGTAAAAGATTTCTTTGTGCAATTTTAGTTGTAATATGGGATCTTGTCCTTTCTCATTCAAAAGACAGGACATGGACGACCCAGTAACAAATTTATGATTATGATGATACTATACAGTTTACTCTTGCGAAGTCTAAGTGTAAGGTACCAAAAGAAATATATGGAATTATTGAGAATGAACTGAAATGTTAAAAAACTTGAATTCAGGCTTTATAAATTGTTTAAATTCAACCATAAATTTACTTTATCCTAGAGTCATTGGCAGGAATGTACTGCATTATGCTTCCTGCCTTTTAACTTAAGAAATGGTTTCACTTTTGCAATTGATAAAATTCTAGTTTCAATTTTATGGGTATTGGGTGACTATTTTGTGTTTATGTTACATAACATCAGTTGTCACTTACCATTATGTTAGGGCTCAAGATTTTAACACCGAAAGTTGTTTTGTGCTGAGTGCTAAATTCCTCATTAATTTATGTCAGTGCAAGAAATTGAAATTTATTCTGACAAATGCTGTGTATTGTTTTTAAAGTATATATATGATTTTTGTTGCAGGCATATTTGGTGTACCACAGATTCTTTGTGCTGCTATGTACTTGTATGGAATATTCAGATTTAGTGAAAGGAATCGAACAACTATGTACCTGAAAGAAATTCACATTGTAGATACCAATCCTTCCATATTAGCAGACATACAGAAAATGTATACTGACTTTATAAAGGGAAAAGATGATTATATCAGTCTTAAACCGAAATCAGTAATAACCAGATACCCTGAATATGTCAAAAGGTCACTGAATAGGTCAAGGGCAACTTCACCAACAGCTAGAGACACCGAATTAACAAATAACCACAGGAGTAGGACAGAAAATGCAAAATCAGAACCAGATGACTTTGTTGTACAACAACATCCGGATGGTAAAATATCTGGTGTAACCACTCCCATTAAGGTGTTTGAGCTCCCGAATGGACTTCTGGTGAAGATGTACACAGGCAGTCTTGTAAGATTTAAGGGTAGTGCTATTGTGTGCAGTGCTGATACCTGCATTAGTGGTATTGGGCCTTTGGCAGATGCTGTCAAGAGAGCTGGTGGAAAGGAATACGAAAAAAGTTTTTCTGAAATGAAACAAAAAATTGGACTAACACATAAACCTGGAGATATTTTTCACTGTAAGGCTGGGGACATGAAAGTAGAAAGGGTCTTCCATTGTGTCATTGATTCATTGTATATTACAGTGTCTTCCTCTATGAATGATTATGAACATACACTGCAAAAAATCTTACTGGCCTTGACGAACAAAAGAGATGTTACCCATATTGCAATGCCTTTACTGGGAGCAGGTAAGTATTTTGTAACACTGTGTATATAGAGGCATAATCATTGACATATTGAAAATAGTCTTAAAAAGAATAGAAAAAGTGATAACCATTTTACCTGTAGTATACAGCATCCTTATGACATGTAACATCAAATTTGTTGAAGGGAAAGTGTAAAGTCCAAGTGGCCAACATTTTCCTTAGTAAGTCTTTTAAATTTGGATCATGCATTTATTATCTACGTACAAAGCATCATGTTTAGCTCACCTGACCTGACGACCAAGGTCAAAGTCGGTCAGTCTAGCTCATGTGACAACCTTTGTCTGTTTGGTCCTAATAAGAGTTTGTGAGTTCTGCTCTGCACAAACACAAACTATTTGTCACAGATAGCCAACAATAGTCTCATTTTGTCAGGTATGTGGTCAAAATGTGCATGTGAAAGATCTGTCCTTGGCTATGCAGCTTCGAGATGAAACATGGTCACTCTCCCTGTCAAAATGTATATAATTTTGTGTATTGAAATATCACTGGAATCACTTTTAGAAATGACCTTATGTAATACAGCCTATGTTGTAGTAATCTTGAAATTCCAAAATTGTATTTGTCACTTTAGTGTTGTTATTTTTATGAAACATAGAAATAAGCTAACATATATACCAGGTAAGTAAAAGTTAGAAAATTGTTATGTTATTCAAATTTAAGCAAGATAAGATCTAGAGACCAAAGATATTTCATACAAGCCAAACGTCATTACTTTTACATTTACGTTATATACATGTCTTTATATTGCATATTTTCAGGAAGTTTAATAAAAAGGGAAGAGTTGGATTCATGTTGCTCATCACTGTTTAAGACTTTGAAAAAACTTTGTAATGCCAGTTGTTTATGTAAACTGAAAGAACTGCACCTTATCAATAAAAATCCAGCGGTAACCCCACAACTTGTGAAAGAATTCAAGAAATATGCAATTCGTAAGGATTTCACATCACAAGGATCAAGACTTGGCAGATCATTTAGCCATGATGGTACTGAAGCACCTTCATACAAGCCACAGGATTCTACATTTGATAAACCCCCATTCTCTAGAAGTTTCAGTCACAATTCTGACAATAATCGGTCAAAATATTCCAAAGGGAATACAGAAACAGAGCAACACAAACAGGACAACTCTGACAGACTGCATACTTCGTCAGCTTTCAGGCATCATCAACCGTCCAGTGCTGTAGATGATGTGGGCTCAAAATCAGTTAGCAATGCTTATCATGAAAAAGGGGCAAGGCCTAAACAATATAGACATGTTACTACAGTAACAAGTGGTGACTCTCAAGAACACAAAGAGGATATTGACACCCTTCTAAGTAGTATATCTACTTCATGTTCATTGAAAATTTCAAAAGAGAAATCTGTCAATGCAAAACCTAAAGGAAATTTAGTCATCATCAATGATGACAGTGATAATCTGGATGAAGAGACATATGTGAAAGTGATTGGCATATCTAAAGATTGTGAATATTGTGGATTTAATAGAAACCTTTCACATAGACCATGTGGTCATGTATGTTGTAAAGGTTGTAGGGATCAGATGATTGGATGCAGTGATTGCATTTTATGTCCCAATCCATCCTTAAAAGTTGAAGATACTTGTGCTGCATCAGAACCACCAAAGTGTGTGATATGTATGGATGATGTGGAGAATGTGACACAACTTAAATGTGGCCATGAATTTTGTCATGACTGCATTAAGAGTGCACTATGTCATAAACCAGTGTGTCCAGTATGTGGAACCATGTATGGCAGCGTTAAAGGAAATCAACCTGAAAATGGTAAAATGGAGTATTATACTGAATCGTCTTCTCTTCCTGGATATGAAGATTCTGGAACTATTGTGATACACTACAAGTTTCCTGAAGGTATTCAAGGGGTATGTTACTTATTCTTGTTTTGACTGTATAAGTAGATGACTGCTTAGATTTGACATAAAATCATGTATGATCAGTGTCCATGCATTAATCTAGTGTCTGGTTAGTTGGAAAATTCTTTATTTCAAACAAAAAGTATGGAACAAATTTTCAAACTATTAGCAAACATACTTTTGCTATTATTTAAATAGTAAGTTGTGACATGATACTTACATATATTACATGTATATATGTATGTGTGTGTGTGTGTAGGTGTGTGTGTGTGTGTGTGTGTGTGTGTGTGTGTGTGTGTGTGTGTGTTATTTATGATAAAGTTTTCTACTAGCTAACATAGATTATACTTAGATAGATTTAGTTTACCATTAAACCACTTGCAAAAGGCTAGGTTGCTGAAAATTTGTGGAATGCGAGTCTTCTGGTTATTTATAATGTTTAAGTTCACCACTGATATTTATCATAGGAAATGTTCTACCAGTACAATAAATTGATGAAGTGTCCAACTGTGAATACTCAGTTTCTATAAATAATCATATTTTGTTATGACTAAAGGAGCTTGATTGATTATTGTGTGATATGGCTTGTATATCTCATTTATTTTGAGATCTTTTTTTTTTCATTTTCTCTGACCAGAGGTATAGTCATTTCTATTATTAGATGTAACAGTAATGCTTTTTTAAAAAATGCCAAATCTGTAGAATAATCATAGAGAAATAGGATAAGTTATTTGATACTTATATTCTAAAATCTCTCTTTATGTTCAGCCTAGTCATTCAAATCCTGGGAAACCATACAAAGGCACTCAAAGGAAAGCATACCTTCCAGACTGTAGAGAAGGCAGGATGGTGCTCAAACTTCTGGAGAAAGCATTCAAACAGAGACTTACCTTTACCATTGGCTCATCTCGTACCACTGGTCAAGAGGATGTGGTCACCTGGAATGATATCCACCATAAGACTATGCGAAATTCAGGTGCACAAAGGTAACACAGATGATAAGACACTTATGCAGTTATCATTTTTGAGAATTTCATATTGAAATAAATTGCATATGATTTTGTGTTGAATTTATGTTAACATATTTGATATTTCAAAGCGTACATTGCATGAACTTTATTTGAAGTATTTTGATATGACAGGGTACAACTTTTTGAAAATCATCTTAAACTATAATGTATAATGACCATTTCATTTATTTGAAGAATTTTGTAAACTTATTGAATATCTTGACTTCAAATGAATAGATCTTCAGTTCATTTAGGTAATTGTAAAGGTCTCCAAGTTAATTGAAGATGTCTGAAATCATTGTTAAACTGTGTATTGGAGTGGCACAAATGCCCCCTCTACAACAAAATTGGAACTGCATGAAAAAAGTACAAAATTGCTAATCCATTGACCAAGAGCCACCACTGCTTAAAATATAACAACCATAATGAAATTAGGAGCAGACTTGCATTGGTGTTTTGACTTACTGCTTGTTGGGCAGTAATGGCAGTGCAGTTGGTAGGTTGTTTATCTCATGTTTCCATGTTGCTGTATGAATGAAAAAGTTTTGAAAGCAGTATCAGTAAAACCCAGTCATTCAACATGACAACTTGTAAACTTGGCTTGTAATTTTTATTAAACAACCATAGGAGTATTTCATTTCAGTATGTTCATCATTTAAAAAGACATAACCTGCATCTACTCATGCTACAATAGGCTTTGCCGCTGAAACCTTTATTATGGGAAATTTAAGGGTTATTAGAGTGATAAGTTATGACATAATAGTAACGTTTAATTGATATTGACATAATTTTTTGTGGGAAAACGTTTTATTTCCTGCCTTTATAATAGGACTGCAGCAATTGACAGTGAACCCCGTTACATACTAAATTTCTTTTCAGTTTCTTAATTCATAACAGTGACTGGGATAGCAAACTGGAAATTCTTCAAATTTGCTTGAGTCTTAGGACCATAATTCGGGTAAAAATGAATTGGTGGAACTTGACAGGTTTCTACTCTTACTATAAAACAAATTTCACTTCACTATTCATTAGACCTAGTGTTGACAGTGATCAAAGGACAAGCAAGTGCAGTATGACATGCTCCAGGACATTTTATGACAGTGACATAATTTAAGGGAAATATCTGAACGGACTAATGAAAAATTATTTCATTGTTTTTAAACAATATTTATTGATATGAATCTCATACCATCATTTCTTGTATTTAGATTTGGATACCCAGATCCTACCTATCTTCAACGAGTCCAGGAAGAGCTAGCAGCTAAAGGCTTGACAGAATGAAATGATAATACACATGATACTTATTATTGTATATGATGAAAAATTACAGATTCTTTAAAATATTTGAAATTAATGTTCAATTTCTTTATGAAACTGTTTTGAAGTGAAGTGTTTTCCATTGATATTCTTCAACTGGCACTGGAAAGTTTCTAAGGAATCAAACAACATGAAATGATGAAATCTGTGTATGAGTTGATATGCATATTGTCTATGTACTCAGTGGTAACTGCATTCATACTTTTCTAATGTGTTTTCCATGTGTGAACTACTACATAATCATGCGAAATCTTATACATTTAAAGATTTTATTTATATAGATGAGGGCATTCAAAAGCCATCCTTATACATGACTTTATATCACAAACCTCTACTTACAGCCTCTGTGCTGAAAATTGGGTGAAAGAAATGTATGCACAGAAGTTTAGCTGTAAGTACATATAATAGTCATCAAATAATAACTGTCATGATTGAAGGTGAAAGTATATGTTTCTCTATATATTTTTATTTATCACATGTATAAACTAGTTTATATAGTTGATAGGTATATGTACATGTCCATATTCCACAATGAATATTTGTTAACATTTGATGAGTCTTGAAAGTTTACTTAGATGACACTTTCTAATTGAATGTATTAATTTCGCCTAACAGACAACATTATATTAGTTTTGAGTTATGGTGTGATTACTATACCCTAACCTACTCCAAAATAAAGTAGAAAAAAGGCAGAGTGTGAAAGAGGGAGGGGTGGAGGAGTTGCACAAGAATGAACATCATGTTGATATGTAATCCTGTTAGGATAATTACTATTTATTTGCTTTGCAGTGGCTGTTATAATATGATTTCAATGAATATATATATATTGCTGTTGATACTGGTACATAGATGATAACCAGATCATTACAAAATCATTGGTATAAAGATGATAGCCAGATAGATCATTACAAAATCATTGGTATGTAGATGATAACCAGATAGATCATTACAAAATCATTGGTATATAGGTGATAACCAGATAGATCATTACAAAATCATTGGTATAAAGATGATAACCAGATAGATCATTACAAAATCATTGGTATAAAGATGATAACCAGATAGATCATTACAAAATCATTGATATAAAGATGATAACCAGATAGATCATTACAAAATCATTGGTATAAAGATGATAACCAGATAGATCATTACAAAATTATTGGCATGTAGATGATAACCAAATAGAAATTGAGCCTTTGTTAAGATATGGTACAAATAAAAGTGCAGTCTAACAGGCTTTGCATAGACTTTTGTAATATTGAAGTTTTAGAGAGCATTATTAAAAAACAATTCAGTGTAATTTGCATTATATGTGTAACTCATTCCTGTAAAACTTGCTTTATCTGACATATGTGTTTGGATTAGATATGAGACTTGTGCTATATAATTTTAGTCACATTTAGGTAGTATTTTGCTTCCTTATTGTTGGTGAAAGATACACGGAAAAGTGATTGTATTTTAAAATAATGTGGTTGAAGGTATATACATTTTTAAACAGTTTTGTTTTTGAGCCATACATATACATGTATTGTTTATTTTATATAAAGCGTGCACATGTTCTCTCTCTAATTTGTTATATATTAATCTGGATAACTTTCCACATTGCATCATGATGGTCAAAAATAAAATACATTCTAATGCACTTTGTTTGTAACACACGATCTCATTGGCTGTCTGATTTAAAAACTGTAAGGGTATTCACAATACCCCTGAAGTTTTTGATATGACATCATGATGACCTGCAGTTTCTGATTTGTGACGTCACGATACCCTACAGTTTTTGATATGACTGTGATTAGCGATTTGGCTTAGAAAACCATAACTCTGTGCTTCTAGTTGTAATTATTTTTGTCAAATGCATTAGAATGGGGTTACCATGTTTGTGTTTTACAAAAACTATCAGGGTATCGGCAAATACCCTGTCAGAAATTTCCGTTTCACAGCTCGGCTAACGCCTCGCAGTGAAACTCAATTTCTGACAGGGTATTCGCCGATACCCTGTCAGTTTTTGTAAAACACTCACATGGTAACCCGTAAATGCATGTTTATAATATATGAATATTGGAGCATGATATATATTTCTTATCAAAGATATATGATTGCTACATATATCCTGTGCTACATATCCTGTCACATAAAGACATTATGATCATTATCATGGTGCATAATAGGTGTGTTGTACTGATATACATATATATATATATCAATGTGGACTAATATGACATTGTAGAATCAATAAGATATGTATATATATATATATATATATATATATATATATATATATATATACCAGTATACGTGTGTGTGTGTGTGTGTGTGTGTGTGTGTGTGTGTGTGTGTGTGTGTGAAGAAAAACAGTAACACAACTTTATAATTAAGGGTAGTCTTAGAGTAGTCCGTCCAGTACAAATATACCTCCTTCATTGATTATAATTACTTGGTATTATGGCTACACACATTAAAGTCTTGATTTTCTTAAATGATTCTTTGAATTTTCTGTGGTGAATTATCTTAGAAAAGTAAGTAAAAGTAACTACCAACATATTGTTTTAAAAGAAATGTGAAATTACCCTGTGCTTTAAATTTACAAGTTCTGAAGTTTGAAAGCAGATATGATAAATGAAATGTCTTTCATAGTAAAATAAGATTATAAAGGGAATCTTTATCTGTACATTACAATATTTATTTGACTTAAGTTTACTATTTATGTCAGTCCATGAAAGTTACGTTGCTTTTAAAAACTTTTGCTTGAAATATGTTTGTATTCTCTTTATAAAGAAATTAATTTACTGAGGTAAAATTGATTTTTCTTAATGATTGCTTAATTTTTGTTGATTGTTTATATACATGTTACTAATTAAATCATGTTTATATACATGTTACAAATTAAATCATGTAGAACAGACTTGCTGTACTTTTGCTTTGCTTGTATTTGAATAATTCCCTTCCCTGATGTTAACTTATGGTCATAATGGTCTATAATGGCTGTAAAATATATTCTCATAAAGGAATTAAGGTTTTCTAATACAAAAAAATGATTGATTTATATCTATAACATTTAACATCCATTGTGCATCGTCCGCACACATTTTACATTTTCAAACTTTTCTCGAGAACCACAAATAATATTTAGTTAATTCTGGAGAGAAATAAAGTACTCATGGTGCTGTTTTTGTTAGATTAGTTCGTGGGATGGGTAAAGGCATTTAGTTAGGATCCAGTGAGTCAAGTAAGATTCGCTTGTTTGAAAGCTGCTTCAGAATGACTGCATGAATTAGAAATAACTCGTTATTTTGAGTAATTTAAAAGAAAGTGTTTTAAATTATTATTATTAGTAGTAGTATTATTATTAGTTGTAGTAGTATTAATATTATCATTTATTTATTTATCATCTTTATTTATTTATTTTTATTTTATTTTTTTTTTAACAATTAAGGCCTCTTTTGTCATTGTAGCTAACATTAATCGAAGGCTAAAATAATCTTTTTGATCAGTTTTTTTAGCTCTACTGGTCTCGACCAGTCGAGCTCATGCGATGGTCCTTCGTCCGTTGTCCGGCCGTCCGGACATCCGTCCGTAAACAATTTTTTGTTCCCTCTTCTCCTCTGAAGGTATATACCCCAGAAACCTTATTATGGGTTCTTCTTGTTGGGTAGGTGGTCTAGTTGTGCATGTGCAATTTTGGTCGAGTTCTGACCCCTTGGGGGCCCACAAAAGGGCGTGGTCCCAAAATCTTGTTCCCTCTTCTTCTCTGATTGTATATATCCCAGAGACCTAATTATGGTCTCATCATGTTTTGTAGCTGGTCTAGTTGTGCATGTGCAATTTTGGTCCGGTCCGGACCCCCTGGGGCCCCTACAAAAGGGGACGTGGTCCCAAAATCTTGTTCCCTTTTCATTTCTGAAGGTATATATCATAGAGACCTAATTATGGTCTCATTTTGTTATATAGGTAGTCTAGTTGTGCATGTGCAATTTTGGTACGGTCCGGACCCCCTGGGCTCCCAGAAAGGGACGTGGTCCCAAAATCTTGTTCCCTCTTCTATTCTTAAGGTATAGGTCCCAGAGACCTAATTATGGTCTCATCATGTTTGGTATGTGATCTAGTTGTGCATTTATTATTTTGGCCTGGTCCGCCCCCCCTGGGGTCCCACAAAAGGGCGTGGTCCCAAATTCTTGTTCCCTCTTCTATCCTTAAGGTATATGTCCCAGAGACCTAATTATGGTTTCATTTTGTTGGATAGGTGGTCTAGTTGTGCATGTGCAATTTTGGTCTAGTCCGGACCCCCTGGGACCCCACAAAGGGGCGTGGTCACAAAATCTTGTTCCCTCTTCTTTTCTGAAGGTATATGTCCCAGAGACCTAATTATGGTCTCATCATGTTTGGTATGTGATGTAGTTGTGCATGTATAATTTTGGTCTGGTCCGGACCCCCTGGGGTCCCAAAAAGGGGCGTGGTCCCAAAATCTTGTTCCCTCATTTTCTCTTAAGGTATATATCCTAGAGACCTAATTATGGTCTCATTTTGTTGGATAGGTGGTGTAGTTGTGCATGTGCAATTTTGGTCTGGTCCAGACCCCCTGGGACCCCACAAAGGGGCGTGGTCCCAAAATCTTGTAAGCCGGCGTGGCCTAGTGGTATCGCGCTGGACTCCTGATCGGGAGGCCGGGGTTCGATTCCCGCTCTGGTCATGCCGGTGTCATGTCTTTCGGATGAGACAGTAAAAACCGAGGCCCCGTGTCGTGGTATGCATGGCACGTTAAAGATCCCTCACTGCTTCGGGTGGGTCCGTTGCAAAGGTCAAAATTTGTATGCCCCGCATCAGGCAGATGCCGTCACCATATACGTGAAATATTCGTGGTGTGACGTTAAACAAAAATCAATCAATCAATCAATCAATCCCAAAATCTTGTTCCCTCTTCTTTTCTGAAGGTATATGTCCCAGAGACCTAATTATGGTCTAATCATGTTTGGTATGTGATCTAGTTGTGCATGTATAATTTTGGTCCAGTCTGGACCCCCTGGGGTCCCACAAACGGGTGTGGTCCCAAAATCTTGTTCCCTCTTTTTCTCTGAAGGTATATATCCTAGAGACCTAATTATGGTCTCATTTTGTTGGATAGGTGGTGTAGTTGTGCATGTGCAATTTTGGACTAGTTTGGACCTCCTTGGGCCCCACAGGGGGCGTGGTCCCAAAATCTTGTTCCCTCTTCTTTTCTGAAGTTATATGTCCCAGAGACCTAATTATAGTCTCATCATGATTGATATGTGATGTAGTTGTGCATGTATAAGTTTGGTTCAGTCCGGACCCCCTGGGGTCCCACAAAGGGGTGTGGTCCCAAAATCTTGTTCCCTCTTTTTCTTTGAAAGTATATAGCCTAGAGACCTAATTATGGTCTCCTTTTGTTGGATAGGTGGTGTAATTGTGCATGTGCAATTTTGGACCAGTTCGGACCCCCTGGGGCCCCACAAAGGGGCGTGGTCCCAAAATCTTGTTCCCACTTCTTCTCTTATTGTATATGTCTGTGAGACTTAATTATGATCTCATCATGTTTGGTAGGTGGTCTAGTTGTGCATGTGCAATACAAAACATACATGTGTGGTCCAAATATATTTTTACCCCTTCTTCTCTGAAGGTAAATTGTTGTTTGAGTAGAGGATAACAGTAGAGCTCCAGTCTCGACAGAGACTTCTGGTTTTGTTTCCTGTGGTTGACGATTCACATTTTCAACTTCTTACAAATTGCTGCAAAGAACTGGATGAAATCTTGCACGTATGATGTTTTGGAAAAGGAAAATTTGGTTGAATGTTAATCACTACTGGAAAGTCTAAATTTGGTGCGTTTTATATAAGCGATATACTTTTTAGCATTTTGTAGACTGAGTAAACTCATTTGGAATATGAACTATAAGCTTGGGTAAGCTATATAGTGGGGGTCAGTTTGCTTGAGTTCACCATAGTAGAGCCTGTTAGTGTAGTCGGATCACAGTCAGATTAGGTAGCGAGGATATATAATAGTGGGATCATTTTGTAGGGGTACACCACAGTTCGGTCAATTGGAGAAGGTGAGTCACAATTGGATCAGTTAGTTTGGATTTATTCCACAGTTGAACCAGTTAGCGATGATACCCCACTGACAGATAACTTAGATACACACCAATGGGATTACTAATCGATAGTACACAACAATAGGATTACTGAGGGTACAAAACAGGTTCAGTTAGCTAGGGTACGCAACACTCAGTTCAAATGGGAATATCATTGTGACAGATTGATCCATTATCAAGGCCACAACATGAATAACTGTGGTAATCAGCCAGAATACACCACAATCGGGTCAGTAAGTGAGGGCATGTCATTGTCAAATTTGTTAGCTTGAGTAGACAACAGTGGAATCACGGACTTGGAAACATGATAGTCAGATCAACTATTTAGGCTACTACATAGTCAGATCAACTATTTAGGTTACTACATAGTCAGATCAACTATTTAGGCTACTACATAGTCAGATCAACTATTTAGGCTACTACATAGTCAGATCAACTATTTAGGCTACTACATAGTCAGATCAAGTATTTGGGCTTCTACATAGTCAGATTAGTTTTTCAGGTACAATATAGAGTTAACCAGAGTACATGTAGATCACAATTGGATCAGTCAATGTGGGAACATCACTGTCGGATCAATGAGCGAAAATTACTTTGCTCATGTACATAGTCCATGATCCAGATATGCGTTCACCTCTTCCCAGGAAAGCTTAAACAAAATGCATCTTGATGACACCGCACGCGGAATCAGGTGCTGTGTCCCACCTTGCTTGGTTCAGCTAGTCTGTGTACATTGGTCGATGCATTACAGTAGCATTTACTTAGCAAGGGTATATCTCAGTCAGAGCGGTTAGCGCATAAATGCACCACTTCTGTTCGTGGGTGCTACAGATTGGAAACACCACCGAACATTTTTACTGTCATCTTCACGAGTCAAGGGGATGCGCTACGTAAAGAGAAGTTTACGTAGCGCATCCCCTGGACTCGTGAAGATGATTTACTGTAAACCTCGCTTTTTGTCACTGAAAATCGTAAGGTCTTTGATAAAGTACTGTACAAATATCTGTTTTTAATCGTTTATATGTGAAAGTAGCATATATATCCAATAGATATGTTTATGTCACAAGTTACGTAGGCAAAACGAGTGAAATAAATCTTAAGCAAGTCGTCTAACCCACCCCTTTATTTGCTACTATACTGTACAGTATGCATTATATGTACAACCTTAATCTGGAAATTGTATATTATGCATTCATCATTTGTTCTTCAAACAAAATCTTAAATAGGAATTCATATTTCAATGTAATTGAACTATAGATATCATATTATTCCCCCGTATTTTTTCGAGCTTCTTGTTCATTGTAGAGTGAACACATACATTTCGGATACAGATATTTTGATCAAAAATTAAATACTCCTTCATTCATGTTTACTTTATTATTTGATTTAATATTTTGATTTCATGAAATTTTAGACTTTTGTTTTATTACTGTAGATCTACACAGCAAATCCATCACCGGAAAAAAGGAAATCAATCACGTATTTCATGCGTTTATGTGTGGCTAGTCCATGTTTATACTTCCGTAACCACCAGCAGAACGCGGATCCACATGGAATAAGTAATTAACGTTCATTATTTATGATTAACCCTCTGTGTTACAAAGGAGCTATAGTTAGTTATATACTCCCATGTGATTCAATTTCGATATGTTTAAATTTTAAAAACAGACGGGGAGAGATTTACAACTTTCACTTTCCATACAGAAAGCACTAATACAACATGTAAACATGTCAAATTTTGATCTCTTGACATTACTTGAATCTAATTCAAGTCCGGAAAAGAAATTATTGAACATCATTGCGGGAAATAGAGTTATAGAACTTGAGACCTACCTGGCAAGTGGGAGTGATCCGAATTTGAGAGTTCAGAGACAAGGGGGCAACACTGCTCTGCATGAGGCAGCTAGGAGAGGCTTCTTCCTTTGTGTTGAAAAATTAATAAATTACAAAGCTGATCCAAATATTCAGAATGATTTTAACTTTACACCCATAACATTAGCTTTTCGCAGCCAGCATGCTAGGTGTGTAGAATATTTGCTACGTGTCAATACAGAGCTGCATAGTTTGGAAACCATCTGGAGTCAATTAAATGGAGCAAGGACACTGTGGAATTCATCAAATGATAATATGGTGAAGATCCTGGTGAAAGCTTCACCAGATTTGTCTAGGGCACGAAGCAATCTCCAGCAAAACCTAATATATCGTTGTAGACAGGGTTGTATGTATGGAAGTCTGAAGGTGATGGTACTGGCAGGGTATGTGTTCAATGCTGAGCAATTGAGTCAATTTGATTCCAATAAAGGGGAGGATAAGACCTTTTTAGATTGGTTAAAAAACCACAAAAGAGAAGTTCAAAGTTTACAGCATTATTGTAGATTGGTAATTAGACGTAGCTTGCATGGGAACTGTAATGTTATGTATGGTGCTGAGGTGTTACCGGTTCCCAGAATTCTTAAAATGTTTATATGCATAAAGGACAAAAATTAATCATTTTGAAATAATGTTCATGTATGTTTAAAACCAAGTTTATATTTTTAAACAGTTGTCTTTGATTGGACCTACTGTGATTCAGTAATGTTTGCCTATCTTAGTCAAAAAGTCCAACTGTAAGTCAAGAGCAATCGGACTCGTATATTTTTAACACCAAGAGTTACTCATCATATCGTTGTTTGCGATTACATAAAACACAGCATAATTAAATTATTCTGCTTCAGCACTTGAGGAAGGTGGCGTTTCTTCATGTATTGTGGTAGTACAACTTTCTACCATCTTCTTCAATCTATATTATATTCTTAAATGTATTTGCATTGTCTATTTATTTACATATTACTTTTACTTATTTATATGGAGATTTCATAAAACATGTGTAAGCTATCATTATGAAATCATATTAAGATATGGCGAAGGATTAAATGTTAAGTAATTTGCCTTTAAAGAAAGCCATAGTGACATAAACAATTTAATGAAGATTTCCAAGGAAGAGTGAAAAAAATAATCTATAACCACTCTGAGTTCCACAAAGAAAAGATCAATCTGGGATAGTATGGAATAGTTCAACATTCTAACCTCAGCTAATGCCACAGAAAAATTCTATTGTCCACCCCATTAATATATTCCCACTTGATTAAGTTCATTCTTGGTTAAGTAATATTCCTTATCGAAAGGTGATGTTTTATTATCTTCATTTATGGTTGGGCATCCAAGATCAATGTAACTACAGTGTGTGCAAAACTTTATTAGGCTTTTCAAGACATTTGCCCAGTAAAGCTTCATATTACAATGAAATAATAGTGAAAGTTTTACCTGACTGAGCCAATTTTTACTAGAAATGTCAGGTGATCAGGTGGCTTTTAGATACACTCACTATCAACGACACAGAAATTATATTGTATAGCCCATAATTTCTATGTGCTTCACTGAAATAAGTTCATATGTGGTAGAAAAGTTTTTTATAAAAAGATGTTGGGTCATGACCTTAACTCAGGGTCATGCATCAAAGGTCATGGTTACTTTCTACTTTAGAGAAATTTTCTTGTCAAGCCTATAAATTCTTCATTACTATATGTTCATTATTCTTTGTAGGAAACTTTCTTACAAGAAGGTAATTTTGAGATACTGTACTTGATTTGATTGTACCTGTGACCTAATCATACGACAATTACAGCCCCTTTTAGAAAGTTGCTGTCTTCAAATTAAACATAGGGTGTATTATGCAACTTAAACTTTGCTCTGGTTTGATAATGTCAAGAGTAGGCTGATTTATTTAGGATATTTTAAAATTATCATTATGATTAATTCTTGTTAAAGATATGCATGTGATTAGTCTGAATGTTGATTTCAGAGATATTAATGGGAAAATTGAACTTTGTTCGACATATACTGCAGAATACTGGATTTACATTATCATATTAGTATTTTTCCAGCATCGTTCCATTATTTTTAGTCCCCTACTGGCATCGCCGAAGGGAACTATAGGTTTGCACTCCGTCCGTCTGTCCGTCAGTCACACTCATGTTTTCTGAACTTTTTTTCTAAACGCTTGTAGATATTCATCCAATTTTTGGTGTGTTAGTATACCACCATGAGTTACAGATCAAGTTCGAGTTTCGTTACGGTCCACTGATTTTTGACGGAATTATGGCCCTTGGAATTAGAAAATTTCTTTAAAATGGCAGTTTTCCGGACTTTTTTTCTAAACGCTTGTAGATATTCATCCAATTTTTGGTGTATGAGTCTACCACCATGAGTTACAGACCAAGTTGGAGTTTCGTTTCGGTCCACTGATTTTTGACGGAATAACTGCCCTTGGAATTAGAAAATTTCTTTAAAATGGCAGTTTTCCAGACTTTTTTCTAAACGCTTGTAGATATTCATCCAATTTTTGGTGTGTGAGTATACTACCATGAGTTACAGATCAAGTTCGAGTTTCGTTACGGTCCACTGATTTTTGACGGAATTACGGCCCTTGGAATTAGAAAATTTCTTTAAAATGGCAGTTTTCCTGACTTTTTTTCTAAACGCTTGTAGATATTCATCCAATTTTTGGTGTGTAAGTCTACCACCATGAGTTACAGACCAAGTTCGAGTTCGATTTTGGTCCACTGATTTTTGACGGAATTATGGCCCTTGGAATTAGAAAATTTCTTTAAAGGTTGTGATCAAATATTTAACTTGCTGGCAGCCTGAAAGACAGTATGTTGTGTGTGTGTGTGTGTGTTTGTAGGTGTGTGTGTGTTTTGGGGGTCTTAGTTTTCCATTTGCCGGTAGGGGACTTAGTATTGCCTAAGCAATACTTTCAGAATGCTTGTTATTTCAGGAATGCTGGGACATTCTTGAATATTATTATGAATGGAATACTAGTAAAATTCTTTAATTATCATTTCGTTTTTATAAGGTGGTCATTAAATTATAAGAATATTGAGATTGTAAGGAAAAATTGTAATAATAAATAGATGAAAGAATTTATGATATTTAAGTTATAGTTACTTACATTGAAATGAAAACTTGGAATACAAATCACAATATTTTTGTTAGTGTATAATATATTTATATGTGTATAATTTTGATAAAAGAGTGATGTGTTAGCAAAAGTTTGAAAATGACTGTTAACTGTGCAATAGCCCTATATACATCAGCTAAATTATTGTAATCCACCATATACATGTATAATGATCCAGTGTATATAGTAATCTGTTATACACAGTAGTCAACTTTATATACCAGTCAGCAATATGTAGTAATCATCTATACATTGAATCATGAGAAAACTTGTGACACTTATATTATATCATTGTAGGATAAACAGATTGTTTCCAAATTTATATACATTACCTTCTGGTTGTAGCCGTATTATTGAGATGAAAAAATTTCCCTCTCGTATAAAAATACCTCTTAGTAACAAATCTAAATCTGCCATGTATTCTTAAGAATGCAGTTGTAACTGGCATCCCTGACACAAAATTAATTTTTTCCTCATTTTAAACTTGTTGTCAATCAAAATATGATTAATGTGCTGTAATGCCGTTACATTTGGCTTATGTGAAAATGAACATGTCTAATATATGTGTGCTATTATTGCACATCATATTGTTTTTGAAATGGCTTTAAAATCATTTCATCATGAATCAACCTATAACATTAATTTTTGATCTATCAAACATCAGCTTGGGCCAGCATTGCTCAGTTTAATAGCATACATGAGTACTGGACTCATGGACAACACATTATAGGTTTGAGTCCTGTGGGAGTTCAACATTGATGAAATAGCACATAAAAGATCCCTTGCTGCATTTGATGGTTCATTGCATTACGATGATCTAATTTCTATGTAGTGCTTTAGTCAGATGTAAATAATAAAACAAAGAAATATGACTGATTGAATGTTTCTTATTAATCATACAGGTTTCCGTTAACATTCAGAGACAATTTGTTGGACTATTTTGTTATCATAGTTTATATTATTTACTATGTTTTTATTTTTGATTTCTAAGCATGTCATAGTTAATGTTACATAAATGTACATGTATATATGTATGTTTGCATGTATATATATATATATATATATATATATATATATATATATATATATATATATATATAAAAGAAGGTACAAAATATTTCTTAAAAATACTTTACTTGTTGCAAGCATAAAATTTGATAATGAAATAGAATAAATCAATTTGTTATTGATTAAACAATTGTTTTAGTGTTTTATATCATACTTCATACAAGTAGTGTTTTATATCATACTTAATGGCAAATGGGTTTTTAGTTCTACTGCTCAATAGAAAAAACTGAGTTTATTTCATACCGTGTTGTACAGATACTTTAATCTTTTTTCGTTATTGCTTTTCCTCTTGAATGTTGAAACTTTCAAGGCATATATGTGACCGTGGCTGTTTTTGTCGCTTTTCGCGCAAGCATGGGGACATTAACATTGCTATACCTTTCCATTGGTACCAGAATGTTTATCATGTGACCTTGACCGTGACGTTTGACCCACTTCAATGTAACTTTTTAACCGGAAGACGCAGGGCCTTCATATTTGGCATGTGTGTCCCTAATTGTAATACCTTTCCGTTGATACCAGAATTTTTTATTATGTGACCTTGACTGTGACCTTTGACTTACTTCAATGTAACTTTTTAACCGTAAGACGTAGGGCCTTCATATTTGGCATATGTGTCTGTAGACATGCACAACCTTGACAACATGTCACAGATCACTGCACCCTTACTGATAGAACCCCAAAGTCGGGGGACCACAATTCTCTGAATTTGCTTGTGTAATATAACTATCCCTGGATGGAATGAGTTACTGATATGAGTATGTGACTGTATAATTGGTTATTGTTTTGATTTTGGTACTCCTACTGATATGGAAACCTGACTTGATAATAGGTCGTGATCTACAGATAGAGATAAACATTGGACCCATCTGAAAATAAGATAGCTATCATGAATTGTTTATTGTTTCTACTTCTGAATGGTGAATGATAGAGTCAAAATACATGTTGTTGCGAAATGAAATTCGGACTCTTCAGTTTTAGCTCACCTGAAATGCAGACTTCATTGAACAACAAACATAGCATAGGTCCGTCGTTTGGTGTGCGTCTGATGAATTTTAGAAATTTTAACCTTTAGAAACCTGCAAAAATGATTTTGATGGATATTGGTAGGCGTAAGGTACTCAAGGTACCCTAAAAGCCTTGTTTTTTTTTTTTTTGGGGGGGGGGGCGATCGGTCAAGCGGTGCATCCAGTTTAAGGCATCATAAACCTTAGAGCGTACTCTCCTTTGACAAACCTCTTCAGCCAGGTTGTATAAATGTATGAAAGTGTTTTAGAATGATTTAGTTTTTTTGGATGTGATTCTGAAATAAAATTCCAGAAAAAAGATACTCTTATTTACGGCAACGTAGAAAGGTCACGAAGAAAAATTTTTAAGTCGTACAAACGAGATACTAAGTCGTACAAACGAGATACTAAATCGTACAAACGAGATACTAAATCGTACAAACGAGTTACTAAGTCGTACAATTGAGATACTAAGTCGTACAAACGAGATACTAAGTCGTACGTACGAGTTACTAAGTCGTACAAACAAGATACTAAATCGTACAAACGATTTACTAAGTCGTACAAACGAGATACTAAGTCGTACGTACGAGATACTAAGTCGTTTGTACGACTTAGTAAGTCGTTTGTACGACTTAGTATCTCGTTTGTACGACTTAGTAACTCGTTTGTACGACTTAGTATCTCGTTTGTACGACTTAGTATCTCGTTTGTACGACGTAGTATCTCGTTTGAACGATTTAGTATCTCGTTTGTACGACTTAATAAGTCGTTTGTACGACTTAGTATCTCGTTTCTACGACTTAGTAACTCGTTTGTACGACTTAGTATCTCATTTGAACGACTTAGCATTTCTTTTGTACGACTTAGTATCTCGTTTGTACGACTTAGTATCTCGTTTGTACGACTTAGTAACTCGTTTGTACGACTTAGTATCTCTTTTGTACGACTTAGTAACTCGTTTGTACGACTTAGTATCTCGTTTGTACGACGTAGTATCTCGTTTGAACGATTTAGTATCTCGTTTGTACGACTTAGTAACTCGTTTGTACGACTTAGTATCTTGTTTGTACGACTTAGTAACTCGTTTGTACGACTTAGTATCTTGTTTGTACGACTTAGTAACTCGTTTGTACGACTTAAAATCTCGTTTGTACGACTTAGTATTTCGTTTGTACGACTTAGTATCTCGTTTGTACGACTTAGTATCTCGTTTGTACGACTTAGTAACTCGTTTTTACGACTTAGTATTTCGTTTGTACGACTTAGAATCTCGTTTGTACGACTTAAAAAATTTTCTTCATTACCTTTTTACGTTGCTGTACTTATTTGAGAAAATTCTGACAAGTTTCTCATGTAGTCAGGGGAGCGATATACATGTATACACATGGGCCTCTTGTTGAAATGTATTGTTATTAATACCTATTCTGAGGATAATGCTAAATGAAACTCAATTTCAACCTCGAAATTCTGATTTCTGAGTAAATGACGTCATGTACTCCTTTTATCTCCAAATACTAAACACTGTGAAATAAAATATGGGTACATGTAGATATTGGACGACTGTCAAACAGGGTAAAATATAAATTTTCGTAGTATTCATGGTATTAATTTGATTATACAGTTCTTGGAAGCCGTTAATGCTATAATGGTGTATGTTATTGTATATGGGCATATGTGGAGTTGTCAAGATTAACGGTTCGATATTGCTTTATCTACCGGTACACCAAACTTTACATGTATGTGATTAGTATTATTCCATGCGATGTAGGCATAAACAAAAAAGTTCTTAATGCAGAGTAATGTCTCCATCACATCAGGCAGCTCCGTGTTTGCCAGTTACTTGGGTTCGATTGATCACAAGAAAAAACAATCTCGGATTGGAGATATTCAAAATGACAACTCTAACACACTGTACTGACAAAGCTAATACATAGAATAGATTTGAGCAAACTATATGTACTATTTCGAATCGAATATCAAAAGATATTGTAAACAATAATATGTGATCCACAAAATAATCTAACTGATTGCGTGATTATTGTTCCCACGATTATTTTACATATATGATTATGGCATCCGCCTGATGTATTGCAGAGAAATTTATGTCTTGCAACGAATCCACCCGAAGCAGTGGGGGATCTTTGACATGCCACGCCTACCATGGCACAGAATCTCGGTTTCTTCTCATGCGAAAGACAGGACACTGCTGTGTCAACGGCGGGAGTCGAACCTGGGACCTCTCGATCACAAGCAGAACACCTCATCTGCTGAGCTACATCAGCTATCAAAACAATCTGATCCCTGAATCAAATACTACTGCAAACATGATAAAAAGAGTAGAATGAAATCTCAAGAAATCAATACTTGTAAATATGTGAAATGGCGATAAAAGAAAGATCACGGAACATACGATATACTCTACTCGTATGAGACCCGACATCTTTTAATGTAGATACAGCAGTGTGAGTAAGGGTGATTGAGAATCACGGAATCCTCATTTGTTATAAGAAGCCATTTTAATTATTGAATATAACACCATTTCTTGTTATTCAATACAACTTAGTATCTTTAAATCTGTGAAAAATAGAGAGAAAATGTCAAATGACAATTTACAATTGATTTGGTTACAATTTACTATCGTCTGTTGAAGATCTTTTCAGCATTCTAGTCCAAGTCTCTCTAAATGTTTCTCATATGTTGGCAGAAAATCTCTTATTGTGTTGTCTGAAAGATACAAGTTAGATAAGGATGTTTCAATCTGTATTCCATATGGCTAAAGCAATGGAATTCTTTATATAATCATGTGAGTTTTTTCTCTCTCTCGATTTCGGGCAACAAAGCACACGTTTCAGAAATCGCCAAGGCCGGTTCCATTATTGCATTATTCTTCAGTCGCATTTTTCTGGGTACCAATTTCCCAAATGACTTATTACGAACTTCAAGTCGAAAATACTTAAGATTTTCCTTCTACAGTGACGTCTTTTCCGTCCTATGCCATATTTTTCAATCAACACATTTTTTAAAGCTAAATGCCTCAATATATACGATCTACGAGGGAGGAGAGATAATAAAGTGACTTGAATTACATACTAGCATTAGTAATTGACGTATACTCCAGTTTACAGGCAAATCAGAAAGAATAAAATTTAAAAATGTGTTGAATTTTCTCGTCGATGGCAAATGAAAGTTTACTAAAGGGGAAAACAAGTTTTAAATTTTCTTTTTATATCTCGATCTATTGTTATCACTTGTCTGTTCGCCCGTCCGGCCTAAATACTTGATCCTGTCGATGTTTTTGGAACTAAATGTCGTGGGGGAGTTTGATTGAACTCCAACTTGGGACGGAACCTGTCCGAGATAAAATATTATCCTAAAAGGCATGTGCACCTTTTAACAAATTGATTGATTGATTGATTTTTGCTTTACGTCACATCACGAATATTTCACGTATATGGTGACGGCATCTGCCTGATGCGGGGCATACAAATTTTGACCTTTGCAACGGACCCACCCGAAGCAGTGAGGGACCTTTAACGTGCCATGCATACCACGACACGGGGCCTCGGTTTTTACTGTCTCATCCGAAAGACATGACACCGGCATGACCAGAGCGGGACTCGAACCCCGGCCTCCCGATCAGGAGTCCGACGCGATACCACTAGGCCACGCCGGCTTACACCTTTTAACAAAAGATATTGAAATAGACAAACTGAATACATTAGATTCATTCTGAAGATGTCTTAGTAAGTGTTCTATTCACATATCCAATTTCTGACGCATTTTCCGACTTTCTCATTTTTTACGTATTTACAGGTAAATTCTTATAAAAAGTTTATAATCGGTTAGTTTTCGTGTTTTACTACATTTTAAGGAAACAAATTATGTTGGAATACGTTTATGATTTATGATATTCCATAAAAAAGTCAGAAAAGATAAAGATGGAATGCTTCATGCTTGTGGTCCTAAATTACTAGTATTGTTGCTTTTCATTCGGATCTAACCAGGTTTAGGTTATGGGAGGTTACCTCCATCACAAAAAGGCATTTCATATATGTCAAATAGAATGAAAGACTCAATGAATTAGATGGGATAAGACGGATGTTTAGTTGTTTCTTGTTTGACTCTGAAAAGAAATTCTTACATAAAATATTCTTGAGAAAATTTCCTACTATCAATTTTTGTCTTGTACTTAGTTGAGAGATATGTAGGCCCATTTTATTTTTTTTTGGGGGGGGGGGGGTCTTGTCTTGTTTTGTTTGGATTTTTGCTTTTGTTTTGTATTTTTTTTCATTCATTTATATTTTTCTTTTATATTAATCAGATTTCATATAAAAAGACCATTATCTGCGTTGAATATTTAATCATTTAACTGAATATTCATGTCTCATGAACATGTGCAAGCTTAAGATGTGATGCATTGTGTCATAAAGGGAAAATCTGGAATTGGAATAAAACAACATGGAGGTTAGATTTTACCTGTATCCCGTTCTTGTAGATCAATACCAACGTCATTGCAAACCTCGACAAAATTGGCAGCCATATCAAGGTATCCTATATGTAATAATGTTTTGGCCACATCGTAAAACTTGTGTTCAGTTAGCATGACGAATACAGCATCAATCTTTAAGAAATACAAGTTCATATTTATTAACTGATTTACTCAATAACTCATTAACGTACTAGTTTAAATGTCACCATTCAATAGGTCGTTCACACACACACACACACACACACACACACACACACACATATATATATATATATATATATATATATATATATATATATATATATATATATATATATATATATATATATATATATATATTATATGCATACCTAAATGAAAAGGTATGAATATTTATGTATAAATATGAGGTATATAGTTTTTTATGTATTTATTTGTTATAGCAAAAATGTCTTGGTGTGATATAACAAGATGAACATTTTTGTGTATGTCATCCGGTAAAATTTAATATGAAATATTGTCTGTACGTGTATCAATCATGGGGTGGGGGTTTAACTTCGTATATAAAGGTATAAACAGACGTGCGGCTGGAATGGGGTATACATTTAAGGCCACCCAATATATAAATGGGTATCATTTTCCCTTCAGATATATATGAATGGGTTTCTGTCTTGTCATAAAATATATGAATAGGTAAAAGGTATGTGGAGATTACAAGAGAAGATAATTTTGCACTAGAATCTGGAATGTAGAATCTGATTGCAAGCCTATTCATGGTAATTAATAGGGAAATTTATTTCTGGTGTCATCTTTAATACGATATCCTTTTATTGCATATTACGCAACAGAGTATGTGTGGATTGCGTCATCAATATTCAATATGAATGGGTATATGTTTACTCTTTGCTCAATATATGAATGGGTAGGGTGCCAACAACTCCAGTCGCACGTCCGTACCCAAAATCATGGCAAGTTACCTCCCCACCCCACCACCGTGGTATCAGTTGAACTTGTATACTGTCATAAACTGCGATCAGTATTGTTTTGAAAGAAGCTGAAATATTATGCAAGTACGTATTGGCTTATAAATATTGAAAACAAGATAAAGTAATATATCAATTACGAACCATATTATTTGATTTTATGAAGTTCTCTGTCCACTTGCTGAACACTTCGGAATATTCCTCTCGTGATAACACAGCCTTAAAAAGAAACGTAAACGGTAACATTTGCTGATTAAACTTTGAATTTTGTATGTTATTTCTTTTAAGATACATGCATACTTATAATTTCTTTAATTATTTTATTGTTCACGGCATCCTACCTTTGCAAGCCATGCTGCTCGCTCCCATTCTCCATAAGATTGAAGATATTTACATCCATCAAGTCCTTTTCCCATTAACATTAAAACAATGACACCCTCTACAACCATAAAACAGAAAACTTGACTAAACCATCACAATTCTGCTATGATTTATAATGTCAGAAGATGTAATAACATAGAATGTATTGTGGATACTTGCCTGCTAATTTACCGTTAATAATCAAGTGTGTTGCGACCAGCTTCAATGTACTCTGACCAGTTGTATTGGATCTGTCACATGACAGCAAACAGGCCCTAAAATGTCAACAAGAAATGTTTATAAAACATGTCAATGGCGTATTTCTATCAATACATATACTTTGACTCTTAGTGAAGTATGTCAAGCATTACACGACAATGATAAGAATGTAAGCAAAGATCTCTGAAAGAGGGGGTAAGCGTCTTCTGCATACTAATCACATTCATCGTCATTTCTTAGTGCGACTGAATCAAACTGTAGCCTTATGAATAGAAATGTCACACATTGAATTAACAGTGTCAATTGCAACTTGAAATATTAATACGAAGGAAAAGTGTTTTTGATACAAAGGACCTTGTGATAGTTTACCTCAGATAGTCCTCTCTGTAATCCTCGTCTTGAAAGTTTGTCTCCAGTAGAAGACGAACAGCATCCTCTATTTGTTCCAGTAGTATATAGTTGTCTACACACACAGAACGGTGCTCCTGTGTCGTTCTCTTTTTGTCATGGAGACGGTGTCTGTTTAATTGCTGGTTCTAGGATACCAATATATATGTTCATATCTAAATGCGTTTCATAAAATGTTAGTTACGCCACCTGCTATTCATTGTCTTCGACACACTGATAAATGAATAATACTTCAAAATGGAGATATTTATAATAAAGTAAAAATAATTTAGTATACAGATAAGCATTTCAATATTTGATATCTCCTCCCTGATGATCATGGTCAGTACTGTGAAAGCATTCCCAAAGCAACAGTATTTGTACAGTAAACTAAATATGTAATTTTAAATTTATACGAAAGGCAAACTATCTAAGAACATCGCTATTAATGAGAGAGTTTTTTAGTTTTTGTATAATTTACAAATGTGTGAAGAATATAGAAAATCACACTATTTCTTTTCTCATAAAAGGGAACCATCTCTTCTTAATTAAGAAGTGCAATTGCAACGTATACTAAGACTGCGTTAGCTTCGAGTATAATATTAACTATTCCTTATAATCATATAGGACAAGGATCTAATTATAATCTTCCATAAGAAGCGATTCGATATTGTCTTTCTTTCTTTCTTTCTTTTGAATGTTCCAGTGTAAAGTAAAATTTTGACTACGAAAAAATTATCGGATTTTATTATGGTTTTGAATGATTGGGTGAAAAAAACCGTGTGTAAACTGTACCCTGAAGCAACATGGTTGCATCAAAACATCATACTGAGTACCAGTGCAAACATGGGGTAACTTGGTATGAACTCCTGGAACTGTTAGACCATCACTACTGGAATCTAGCGATATGAGGACATCGTCTGTCTACAATCATCAAAAAATAAGGAGAACCTCAAGCATTTATCAATCAAAAGAAACTCTTCATGTTTAATCAGCTTACAGTTCATAATTCATAACAGAAAACTCATTTAACTCATTTAAATACTAGATGTCTGTTTATATCGGTTTTTATGTATATCAATATGTTATTAACTATAATGCCATGTTTTCCGAGGTTTCAAGATTAACGTTTTCTAAACAAAAACAATAAATGACCAACTTTTAAATAGGATAAGTTGAAAGCAATTTGCCTTTCGTATTACTAGTTTCAAGATTTTAAAGAAATAGTCTTTCCATATTTGGGTCCTTGATATGCTTATACTTATCTCGTCATTCAGAAAATGATTTTCATCTACGTTCATAAACGGGAATCTCTCACCGTCAATAAAACATAATATTATCTCATAAACGGGAATTTCTCACCGTCAATAAAGTAAAAAACGAAGAAGTACCGGAGAGTAAACCTTATCTGATAGTCCATGGAATAAAGGGGGCAATATCGTGTTTAGTGTCATATTCAGACAAATGCGAACCCCAATAAAATCGAGGCGATACCAGGTGCCCGGGAGGAGTAAGAGTCCCCTGGTTGCATACAACACCCGTCGCAAAAGTCCTGCAACAACCTTTCAAATCGAGGAGGTAAATACATATATATACACGCATGAACATACGAAGGGGACAGGAACACGAAGTCAAATTTCCCATTCAAGGCAAGAAATACTGCCTACCTGAAATTCCGGTTTCGGAAACGCAGGTGAACAAATATCTGTATATATATATGTATACACGTATTATGTCAAATCAAGTATAATCAAAAAGTTAAGATGGTTAAACGTAATATTATCTCATAAACGGGAATCTCTCACCGTCAGTAAAACATATTATCTCAGAATAGAAGGATACGGTTCAACAATAATTAAGGCAAGCGTCACATGGACCATTTGAAGGTATATGACACATCAATATCTTAACTGGAAACACACACTTGATATACGACACATCGATAATCTAACTGGTAACATACACTTGATACAAGACACATCACCATCCCAACTGGTAACATACACTTGATGATATAAGACACATTACAATCCTAGCTGGTAACATACACTTGATGATATAAGACACATCACAATCCTAACTGGTAACATACACTTGATGATATAAGACACATTACAATCCTAACTGGTAACATACACTTGATGATATAAGACACATCATTATCCTAACTGGTAACATACACTTGATGATATAAGACACATCACAATCCTAACTGGTAACATACACTTGATGATATAAGACACATCACAATCCTAGCTGGTAACATACACTTGATGTTATAAGACACATCATTATCCTAACTGGTAACATACACTTGATGATATAAGACACATCACAATCCTAACTGGCAACATACACTTGATGATATAAGACACATTACAATCCTAGCTGGTAACATACACTTGATGATATAAGACACATCACAATCCTAACTGGTAACATACACTTGATGATATAAGACACATTACAATCCTAACTGGTAACATACACTTGATGATATAAGACACATCATTATCCTACCTGGTAACACACACTTGATGATATAAGGCACATTACAATCCTAACTGGTAACATACACTAGATGATATAAGACACATCACAATCCTAACTAGTAACATACACTTGATGATATAAGACACATTACAATCCTAACTGGTAACATACACTTGATGATATAAGACAAATCACAATCCTAACTGGTAACATACACTTGATGATATAAGACACATCATTATCCTAACTGGTAACATACACTTGATGATATAAGACACATCACAATCCTAACTGTTAACATACACTTGATGATATAAGACACATCATTATCCTAACTGGTAACATACACTTGATGATATAAGACACATCACAGTCCTACCTGGTAACACACACTTGATGATATAAGACACATTACAATCCTAACTGGTAACATACACTTGATGATATAAGACACATCACAATCCTAACTGGTAATATACACATTATGATATAGGACACGTCACCATCCTAACTGGCAACATAGACTTGTAGATATAAGACACATCACCATTCTTAAATACATACTCCATGTGTCATTTCCTTCCATTCGTGGATGCAGGACCAGACCAGAGTCCAAAAATAAAGATCAAATTTATCTCCAAATATCCTGAAAATATTTGAGAACAAGAAAATATACTTAAAACACATATACTAAAAATAAATTAGACCTTGCGAGTTTTATCTTTGTATTTTTTTTTACAACCAATCTTAATATAAGATACATCTGTCGTCGTATTGATTAGACGAAGCACTGATACTTGCTCGTACCTCATCCGGAACGCCATGTCGGTTTTGAATGTTAGTTAACCAGATCCGAATGTGAAATCTCTTTAGGTCAAAGCATAGTAATTCCATTTCCCATAGGGTCCCGTGTTAAATTACCGAATTTCCAGCAAGATTTACACAACATCCTACATTTTAGCTATATATAATCCACATATCAAAATGTTTGTCAGACCCTCCTCTATCAGAATTTTAACAGTTTACCATAGGTTATCCACCTTAATTTCGAGAAAATCATGCTACCCCCCAAAATTGGCCAAAATTCAAATGTAAACAACCACCCCTTTTTAGGTCATTAAATCTTTACATTAGCGAAATGAGATAAAAATTCATGATTTTACAGTAGAATCAATCTTTATTTATATATAGATCAAATAATTTCATCCAATCACAGCTCCTGATACATTGAAATAGTAGTTCCATTTCCCATAGGGTCCCGTGTTAAATTACCGAATTTCCAGCAAGATTTACACAACATCCTACATTTTAGCTATATATAATCCACATATCAAAATGTTTGTCAGACCCTCCTCTATCAGAATTTTAACAGTTTACCATAGGTTATCCACCTTAATTTCGAGAAAATCATGCTACCCCCCAAAATTGGCAAAAATTCAAATGTAAACAACCACCCCTTTTTAGGTCATTAAATCTTTACATTAGCGAAATGAGATAAAAATTCATGATTTTACAGTAGAATCAATCTTTATTTATACATAGATCAAATAATTTCATCCAATCACAGCTCCTGATACATTGAAATAGTAGTCCCTCTCTCCCTACACCACATCAGCCAATCACGGCTCTCGTTAATTACCTTTCTTTGACCTATAGAGGCATTTAACTACTTTATCAAACTAGGAAAGCCGCTATCAAACAAAAGTGTGTTGATTTCTGAATAAAATGACACAAATTTCATGAAAATCCATGCAGTAATTCATAAGAAATGCCACTTTAAACATGCCTACCCCAATCTGGAGTGTATTGAAAATGGGCACAAATTTGGATTAGGGGCCGTGTCTATGGGGCCTGTAAATTGATAACACTTTATGACTTTTACCTGGTTTAGCCTTTCAGTTTTGTTCATTATACATTGAATAAACATGTTCTAATCAAATTTTAATCAATTTGTGAGTCATATTGATTTTTGAATAATACTCTTGAAAGCTAAATATGCCATTTTCTGTACAAAAATACAGACATTCCATAATGTTATTATTTCATGTAGAACTTTGGAGGTAAATGATGTTATACACATTTCAGCTTAATTCGGTGTGTTTTTGACTTGTACGGGGAAGATCGTATGATAATTTTTATCGAAAATCCCAAAAAATTTACATCAAATTGCGTACTTTTACAAATTCAAGTTTCACAGTCCACAATGTAAAAAGTGCACAAAATCCAAAAAATAGGGTAAAATTCTGTAAATACTGTTTCAAATGTCTCAAATATCCAACACAATGGAATCAAATCAGTCATCCATGCAAAATACACAAAATTAATTTGTGAAAATTTGGCAAATTTAAACCACCCCCCCCTTTTTTCTAGAAATTTCAATATTGAAAATTCTAGGCACTTTGAATCAAAATTTGGGGCCAATTTGATATGATTTTAGGTTAAATGGACTGCATGAACAAGAAAATGAGGTCAAACTGCATTTTTGAGAAATTTAGTATTTGGCCTATAGGTCAAAACATAGTAATTCCATTTCCCATAGGGTCCCGTGTTAAATTACCGAATTTCCAGCAAGATTTACACAACATCCTACATTTTAGCTATATATAATCCACATATCAAAATGTTTGTCAGACCCTCCTCTATCAGAATTTTAACAGTTTACCATAGGTTATCCACCTTAATTTCGAGAAAATCATGCTACCCCCCAAAATTGGCAAAAATTCAAATGTAAACAACCACCCCTTTTTAGGTCATTAAATCTTTACATTAGCGAAATGAGATAAAAATTCATGATTTTACAGTAGAATCAATCTTTATTTATACATAGATCAAATAATTTCATCCAATCACAGCTCCTGATACATTGAAATAGTAGTCCCTCTCTCCCTACACCACATCAGCCAATCACGGCTCTCGTTAATTACCTTTCTTTGACCTTTAGTTTGTGTAGGAAGGGGAACTCCAGAATTCAAAGAAAAAATGAAAATTTTTGATTTTATTCATTTTTATATATTTGAAGCGAAGCATAGTATTCAGATAGCTGATATGCCTTTTCAAATAAAATTGGATCTAAAATATTAAGAATAATCGGTCTTATGCATATTTAATGTTGGATTAGTTCTTTAAAAATACGCAAACTTGCGCGGGCGATATACTACATTCACATCTCAGTCTGGTTATTGTCACGTAAGAACCGACTCAGTGTTCCGGATGGCTTGTACCTTTCACTTCTGTCAGGTCCGGGATTGATCCTGGTCCAAGCAGGTCAGAGGACCCATTAACTAACCTGCCGACAGTTGTTGGTATTCAAATACGCCATCGCCAGATGGGCAAAAGAGTGTTTAACAAGACAGTAATTCCAAAATATTATTTTCATAATAATATTAATGTCAAATTAAACAGAATCAAAAAACGAGCTATAATCATCTTACCTTGACACTACCATACACTTTTCCAGTATTGCACTATTTTTATCTTGTAGAAATTGTAAGACATTCCTGTAGATATAACAAAACATTAACCTTTTATCTGGATATTCGGTATATAAATGATATGACACAAAAATGTGAAAAAGAATACGGAGAAAGACCCGGCGACTATTGAAATTTTATTTGAAAAAATATTAGGACATATATACATATATATATATATGCACATAGGTTGCATCAAATTATTACACACCTTACACACAGATATATATATATATATATATATATATATATATATATATATATATATATATATATATATATACAAGTAGGTAATATTAGGCAGTGAACTACAAACAAGCAAAATGTAGCTGTAGTTATTTATTTATTTATTTATGTATGTATATATCTGTGTATGTTATAATTTGTTACAGCCTATGTGCATTTCGACAACTGATGCCTTTTCAGAGATGCTCAAGACACAAATTGAGGAAATCGAATGTATATAAAGTATAAAGTATATCACTAAACTGACATAAAAATACTTAAAAGTAAGAGCCATATAAGACATCTAAGGATGGAACAATGCATGAGGGAGATACTCCTTTGTAATAGAATAATTTAAAGGATTTTTTGTCACAGTAAATTTGTAGCATCTATTTCAGATCAGTACAGAGGCACTGTAAACTGGGCAGAGGACACCATCGGGAACTAACAGTCCACCAGCAGCGGTATTGACCCGGTGATAATAATAAATATCAGAATATATATACATGTATCAAACTGATGCACAATATGCACACTTCGAAATATCTATGTAATGTTAAATATTGATCTAAAGGGTTGGAGTGATGAAGACTAATAATTCTATTCAAACCTCGAAATGTTTCGACCTTGTCGATAAGTTCAATAACACTTCTAGATATCTTGATGATATTTTAGTAATCGACAACCCTGCTTTTGAAAAATATATTACTGAAATTTATCCACCTGAACTTTAATTAAACAAAGCCAATACTTCTGATAAGGAAACACCTTTGTTGAATTTAAATGTTAAAATATTAACAACAATATCCATACACACATATATGATAAACGTGACGACTATGGATTTCCTTTTGTAAATTTCCCTTATCTAGATGGTGATGTTCCTAGACTCCCATCCTATGGTATTCGTATAAGTCAATTGCTTGGTTTTGCTAGAACCTGCACTAACGTTTTGAAATTTCACGTAAAATATTCAAATTAATTTCAAACTTCCAACTCAGGGTTATAGACAGCATAAACTTCGAAAAACTTTTGGTAAATTTTACTGATCTTATTTACACATTCTATCTAAATTCGGAAATGTGACTTTTCAGCAATACGATTCCAGCGGAATTTCCCATCCCAATTTCTACAGTGTTTTAGTAAGGAGGGTTAAAGGTTCCAATAATTTTATATCGAGGGGTTCTTATAAAATTAAACACCTTCGACATCGACAGTTGATCATCGCAAAGACCATATGTCTTGTATTGGCCCCCTCTACAACCTTATACAGACGTTAATTTGAGCGTTGCACGCTGTCTAACAGGGCGGTGGGGAATCTATGACAGGCCTTATCCAAACCATGTTAGAAGAGACAAAGTCAGTCGGGACTCCTACAGATCAAGGATGTGAGCTCGCTTACGGTTTATTTATGTTGGTGTCGCCTAACATATTTTCGAGTTATTTATAATTTTTATCACCTCTCGTCTGAAGAAACCTGTGATCCTTGTTCTCTATATGGAAGATTATTTATGAATTTTTTAATGTGTGTCCGTTGATTGTGCTGGTTTTGCGATGAATGAGAAGGTGGTTGCCCGTAAACCGGTTAATCACACCAATTGAGTGACGTTTGTTACTTTAAGTGGCCGTCCTAAGTTGGTATTGTAACTGCAGTACAATCGAATATTTTTGTAATGTCGTTTTTTGTGTTTATTTTACTATTATTATATTTGATACAAATGTCCTTGGTGATTTGTGTTATACAGCTTAATCAGATGTCTACTGTTTTCTCTTTTGTTATGATGGTTTGTTTATTTTTTATTTGTCAAGCATAACAATTATTTGACTACTTAAGTTTGCCATCATTTCTCAAAACTCACCTGTCAATCAGATCTATCTGTTTATTGATTAGTTCTCTCAAACCGATCTGCTCTTGAAATATGTCCAACTTTTCAATATTTGAGATGTGTTGTAAAGTATGCTTCATCAAGGGGATACCGCTATTCGGTAAAACGTATGGACAGAAAAAAGGTTCTGAAATCATAGATATAGGTATAGGTAGTGTGTGAGTGAATAAGATATAGGTAAACGTATAGATATTTTATAATATTAACCCTATAAACATTGTGTTGTAACTGCCTAAATATGTAATTATATATATAACGGATCATATGTATATTCTGACGATATACTGAACATATATTAAAGCAGATTTGAGACAGATGAATTTCAATAGGTTAGACCCACTAAAACTTAATTTTATGACAGAAACTGCACAAAATATGATGGCACACAAAATATGATGGCAAATATAAATTTGTGAAAAAAAGCTACTTGTAACCTTCTCCCTATGTAAACTCAAGTTCACATCATTTTGGTAAACTCGGCTAAGATCTTTTATTACATATATATATATGTAATAAAAGTCCCAGATGGGGAACGAATATAAGTGAAATATAGGGTGCCTTGTTAACTGTAGTGTCTTTGTGCTTTATATGTTTGTCTAATTTGTCTTTATTTTCTACAGGTATTTCTTCGGAGATCCAAGGTCCATAGTACTCCCAGGTGTTTCACTGATTCTATTTGTGCATAATATATATATATATATATATATATATATATATATATATATATATATATATATATATATATATATATATATATATATAAAAGACCCTGTTTTCCATTTTAATGTTTCTCGAGTTAAAAGATAATATTTATGTGTAATCCATGTAATAAATTCGCGTATGCTCGCTACGGCCTTACGCAGAGAAACTTTCTAATTATAACTTTGTAACTGTACTAACCTGGGACTTTGCGTCCTTTCATTGTATGACAAGTATCAGTTTGAGTAAGATCTCTAACATGTACTGCACCATCATGAGTAATAAATGCCACGTTATTCGTATCCGCCCATTCTATATCTATCATCTTAATGTGAGATTTTGATGTTCGTAGACTCCCTATCATCTTCATCTACAAATGATGTAAGGATACAGTGAATATACATGTATATATTTTTGTTTCAAAATAACTTTCTTATTCATATATATATATATATATATATATATATATATATATATATATATATATATATATATATATATATATATATATATATATATATGTATATATATATATATATATAAAGGAGTTTAACTATTTATTGTATATCAATGATATAAAATAAAGGAGTTTAACTATTTATTGTATATCAATGATTGATGTCAGCATTTAAGGGATTTGAAATTCATAAAATGCATATATCAAAAATGATGCCAATATAGTTTTAACTGATAGCAATATTTGCAAACCTTTTCATTCTTGTACAACCAAATGTCAACTCCGGTTTCATGCAATACGTAGAATTTATGGTCCTTTGAAGAAGAGTGGAATGCGATTTTCTTGATTATGAGCTTTTCTGATGATTTTGGAACCCTTGGAATGGACAGTAATGATACGTGTACGCCATTATACTACACAAGTTGAATCACATGGTAATTATCATGTAATTATTATATTGCAATAATATAGATAATGAAAACCTTGAACATGTGCATTAATGTAAAATAAGAAAATAACTGGTGTTATACATGCATCTGTAACACCATGTGCACTTGTCGCTGTGGACATTTATAGTACTCCAGGAATCAGATGAACAAGGTGTTTGTAAAGAGTAAGCATTTTTCTGTAAGCGACATTTATCGAAATGAATGCCGCAGAGATATAAAAGACTCAAAACTGTGTGGAAAAGAAAAATTACTGTTTCATTTTCTTGTCTGCAAGGTTGAGAATGCACACCATTCCATTGGAGTCAGCTATGAGAAGATAATCCGCTTTCATTGCCATATGAGTCAATGTTGCTATACCATTAGTCTACAAAAGCAGAGGTTCTGTGTTACAGTAGGATATGGGAGTAATTCAGTTAACTTCCCAGTACCTATTACACTCTCTTTGTAAGCTTTCTCTGGTATTCTCATATTGCAAGGAGGACGATTGAAGTGTATCTTCCGTATGCAAATACTAGTGGGAATTACATCAGTTGACAGTGGGCCACTTACATCAGCCAACTAACACTGGACTAGTTTGTGTTCCTCTTGACAACTAAGCATACAATAACACGTGGATTATTAAAAGCTAATAAAACATCTCACAACAGAATAAAATACACATGTCTACCTCTGAAGGATATGTGACTACATCTGTGATACTGCGATCCTCAAGTGTAAGGCGACATAGTAACCCGTCTCTGCCAGCCAACAGACAATACTCTTTTGCTATTTTCTTCAGTTGAATGTTCTTCAATATTCTACAGAGATTTCAATAATTTAATATATACACATTATAAATACTACAATTTGAATACAATAACCAAATTTTGATGTGATAAAACAATTGATATCCGAAATTGAGACGTCAAGAAATTCAGGGATTATTTTTTCTGGTTTTGTTGGTTTCTAATGTTTCCTTTAATCTTAAATTCATTCACATACAACCAAATATGATTGTCATGAACAACCATAAATGTGTTATTATGAAAGTCCTGACAAATTCATGATGTAAAATTGTCTCTTGAAAGAAAACTTGAGAAAGGAAAATAAACCCCTGACATGTGTATATTTATGAAACGCAAACAAACCCAGAAATCTCTTCTTGGGTGATTTTCTTAAGCGACACCTCATTTTCATCCAGAGACTGGAGTCGAGACAGTTTCATGTCAACTTGTTTCTTCACATTCCGCCAGGTACTCATAGTTGACCATACCTATGGACCATATAAAATAATTTACGTAGTATGTAAGTGCATTGTTTTGTATTGTCATAAATATCATATTAGTTAATTTTAATATATCTATTATTCTCATCTTTTTATTTAGCAACACATACTTGAAAGAGAAAACAGGAAATCTGACAAAGCTGTATGACACAAATCATCATAGACTTGCACACAGAACATGATAATATTAGGATATATACGGGAAAATGGTATTACAAAAATACTGGATTGTGCTGCGGTTAGGATACCGACTTAGGACGGTCGATTGAAGTAACAAACGTCACTCAATTGGTGTGGTTAGCCGGTTCATGGCGCCTATCTTCCCACTTACCGCAAAAGTAGCACAATCAAAGGACACAAATTTAAACATTTATAAAAAAAAAATACCAAAAGCCGCTTAGAACGCAAAAATACAAAGAAGATTACCAAATGCTATTTAGTTGATGTATGCAATCTTGCACTGAAGTACGAATATAGAATTACAAAGTATGATATACCATTGCCTTTGGGTGCATAGTTGACGCTGGTAGCTCTCGTACGATGGTTTTCGTTTTAAGACTCCAAATCTCTGTGGGTTGTTCTTTGAACGAGATGATTACATATTGTCTTCAAAACAAGAAAAGAAACAGTATGTCATTATATGAAGTTTTTATTTTTTAAATGACGAGTTTATTTATTTTATATTCCAAAACAGTTTACCTTAGAGGAGAGATCTTAATGATATGTATTAATGATTCCATCGCTTTCTGTTCACGAAATGCTTCTGTACGACCTGAAAATGAAAAAAAAAAACAATAAACAATGAAGACCACTTATTATTAATTGTTTCATTCTCAACACTGTTATTTGTACTGATCATGACATACACCGCTTGTGACTACGGCTGTGTCGTTTCCTACTTCTGTGACTGCGAATAATACTAATAGGCATACACTTATAGCATCACGGCCGGTGTGATCTGTCAGCAGGTGATGCTTACTGCTCCATGGCACCTGAACCCGCCTCCGTTGTTAAATGGATCCGTGAGTACTTGTGTTATATGTTATATGTTATAATCATATATATGCAGTGCCATGTTGTTTGGACTTCGAGTTATAGAAATCGGATCGGAATCTCAGATTTTTACATATGGTAAATTAGACAAATGTATGGAATAACTAATAGGTATCTCACCTGATTTGAGATTTAGTAGAGTTATTTCATTTTTACCATGGATCTGAGAATTGGATCCTTGTTGATATGACCAAGACAACAGTTGACTTTGGTTTACCCATTCTATGCCCCTGAAATCAAAAGGAATTTATTGGCTGATAAAATTGTGTTTTATTAGGTTATTGGAATATTTTGAATTTTTTTTAAAGACACAAACCTGACAGAATCAAAATGTGCGCTGAATTCCTTTTCCACTTGTCCACTTTGCAAGTCAATTATATGAATAGAACCATATTCGGTACCTAGAATGGATAAAAAAAATGAAAACATTGAAGTACAAATTCGAACGAGTAAGACTGGAAGTCCGATATTCAAAGTACAGATAAAACAAGTACCGACCTGCGGCAGTCAATAGAAATGACAATTATTACTGAATGAGTATTGTTAGCTGGTTAACGGGCCCAGTATATTAACAATCCAATCTTTGGAGAAAAATAGTACCGGTGTACTGAATTAAATGTACTTGGTGATTTTTGTCATACAGCTTTGTCAGATGTCTTTATTTTTATACGCCCGTCTAAAGACAGGGCGTATTATGTTATGGTGTTGTCCGTCCAGCGTCCGGCGTCCAGAATAAGCTTGTCTGGGCTATTACTTCTTTCCCTGTGCACGGATTTCAATAATATTTCAGAATTGTTGCTTAGAATCCAAGGGTGTGTCATGATCTTGATCCAAGGTCATAGGGCAAAGGTCAAGCTCACAACATGCAAAGTGAGTAAAACATTGTCTGGGCCATAACTTCTTCCCCTGTGCTTGGATTTCAATAATATTTCACAGAATTGTTACTTCGGACGAAATGGTGTGTCATGACCTTGATCTAAGGTCCTAGGTCAAAGGTCAAGCTCATAACATGCAAAGTGAATAAAACCTTGTTCGGGCCTAACCTCTCCCCCTGTGCAAGGATTTCAATAATATAATACAGAATTGTTACACTTGACCCAAGTTCATAGGTCAAAGGTCAAGGTCAAAAATACTTCACAGAATTGTTACTTAGCACCTAAGTGTGTGTTACGACCTTGACCGTCAAAGGTCAAGGTCACAACATGCAAAATGAGTAAAACCTTATTCGGGCCCTAATTTCTTGCCCTGTGTGTGGAATTCAATAATATTTCAAAGAATTGTTACTTAGGACCTAAGAGTGTGTCATGACCTTACTCAGGGTCATGGGTTAAAGGTCAAGGTCACAACATGCAAAGTGAATAAAACCTGTCTCGGCCATTACTTCTTGCCCTGTGCATAGATTTCAATAATATTTCACAGAATTGTTACCTAGCACTTGTGGACTTGGACTTTGGACTTGTGGTTTGGATTTATCCATCATTTTTACACCCAAGGGTGTGTCATACCTTGGCCCAAGGTCATAGGTCAAAGGTCAAGGTCACAATATGCAAAGTGAATTAAACTTTGTTACTATGATAAGATGCTATGGAGATGCTATGTAACGCGATAACCTAAGTAAACCTCGGTTGTTGTTCATGAAACTTATACAAATGTTTAAATAGTGTTGGGAAAACTTTTCAGTTTGGAGCAAATTCCATTTTGTTGTTCCCGAGTTATGGGACTTGGATCCCTCTTTTTGGATTTCAATATTTCATAAAAGTATTACCAAAGAGACCCATGTTTGGGGATAATAAAACCATACGTTCACATTGATCCCGTCCAAAGTAAGCGACGGACGCATTAAGCCACGCTAGGCGTTGCTCTTGTTCTCTCTTATATACTTATTTCCCATTCAGTTCCTTAGAGATAATTAAGTTTCACGGATTATACATTTTGTCATCTTTTTTCCTTCTTTTTTGTCTATACATCGATCGGCACAAAAAAAAACAAGACTTGCCCTTACGGGGCAAATAAGATCACAAGGTTTAAAAAAAATGGTACCGAAAGAAAGGTCTTGCTACAAGAAATACACATGTGTAGTATGAAGGACCCATCTCTTTTGTTTCAAAAGTTAAAGGTTAAAGATTTCTGGACATACAGACAGACAGACCTATATTTCGTTTGCGGGGGTATAATAAGTCATTTGAAAATGATGTCTAACATACCCACAGCCAACAAATGGTCCCCTTTGACATTACTGCTAAACAGGAGCTCGTCTGATGTATTTGATTTTATGATTGTGACAGCGTGTGCTGACCCTCTACATACACCAGTCTGTAGAAATTTGATCCTTTTTCGTATCTTGGCTCTCGAACTCCGTCTTAAAGAATATGGTACGAATTCCGATAATGTCATTGCTGGTCTAGATGTTTGTTCGCTAAATGGAGGCTGCGAGAAAATTGAGTAGAGTTTGTTTTTACACAAGACCTTTCTTTAGTAAGATCCTACTTAAAATATAAATATATAAAATTCTCATTCGTAATTGAAATTGTCATATTGATTTACATTAGCGTCCATCGTTCTGAATATAACTTTATTGCGACGGGTGTTTCATGCAAGCAGGAGACGCGTACTCTTGCCGGCTCCTGGTCTTACCTCAATTTAAATAGGGTTCCCATTTTTCCGAATATGACATTGCATACGATATTGTCCGTTCATTCCATTGAATGTGATTACCACTTCTTTGTTGGTTACTTAGGTAACCACATCTTTTACACGCTTCATGTATGCATTTATGTATGTGTAGTATCATTGTGTGTGTAATAATTACACCATATCTACATCTGTCAGTCATACTAATATTAGACCTAAGTGTTTGTTTCTGTGGGAATTTTACAAACCTACTTTAGGTCCAGAGTACGTCAGAAATAAACCTTACACTGAGAATCCTTATATAGGAGACATTAGAAATCAAAACCACCCTGCAGCCGTAACGTCTTTAATGAAATCTTGATACATTGATCACTTTTAATTTTCACTCTTCGTCTTGAAAATGAGCCAAAGAACGGTTAGTACTTTCCTGTTAATAACTTATTTAAATACTTAAATAATACACATTAGTATATATGTGTTCAAACAATAATATTCCGCTAGGACTTTTCTGAAGTTAGTCTGACTAAGTACTCTGACTCTAGCATTTCATAAAGGAATTGTGCCTTGTCATTGTTATCGTCTGTTTGTAAACAACGCTCCTGTACGGGTTATCTTGAAATAATATTTTCACTTTACATGACCTACAATATGAATATATGAGGATTTTCTTGAAAGTTCTTTAAGCCTTTCATTTATTTATTTATTTTATTTTATTTTTTATTTATTTTACATGTTTTTTTTTTTTTTTTGTTTGTTTTTTTTTGTCTCGAAAAATTGGGAAGAGACCTTAACCTTTCATTTTGGGAAATTTATGCCCGATTTTAAATCAAATTGGGAAAAGCGTACCTTTAAATGACATATAATACTCACGCACTTTGTTATCCCAGATGTCATATAAACTAGAACTAAATACCTAATCTAATTGTGGTATATTTAGATATCCTTAAAACATTGTAAAATAGTTTAATTTTCTACCTCAGTTCTTGTAGTTAATTGATCTTCGCGCATCTATCATTTCCCATGGTGACTATCCATTCCTTTCATAAATACGCCGACTACAATTGTATTCAATTTTGAGATGTGAAAATCTTGTTCCATATGCACATCTTCATAATGTGATCTTTCTTTGTACCGAGTTTCATCAAAATCCACCAATGAAATTGGGAGGATTTGTGAAAACAAGTTATTTAGCATAGAAAGTCTATGTCCAAGGGTTATAACTCCCGTAATTTTTACAGCATTCCCCTTCCAATATGTACACCTTCATTTGGTTTTCTCTCTTTGTACCAAGATTCATCAAAATCCATTGAAGGATTTTGGAGGAGGTACGAAAACAAAGCATTTTGCAGGGAAAATCTAAGAAACTCTAAGTCCAAGGGCCAGTACTCTTATAATTTGATTTGGAGAGCATTCCTCTTCCAATATGTACATCTTCACCAGGTGTTATTTCTTTATACTAGGTTTCATCAAAATTCCCAAAAGAGTTGCTAAGACAAGGTATTTTAAGTAAATCTAAGGGCCATAATTTCTGAATATTATTTTTGACTTGATCTATGACCCTCTCCAATATACAAATCTTCATATTATGTTCTTTCATTGAACTAAGTTTAATCAAAATCCCTCAGGTGTTTAGGAGGAGTCCTGAAGAAAAGATAGGCATGACAGATGGACAGACAGACGAATACAGGACGTTTCGGGAACACGGCGTTTCGGGACCTATACGAGATTTCGGCACCTAATATGCGATGTTTCGGTATTTAAATAAGACGTTTCGGGATCTAATATTAATAATTATTTATCTTAAGCTTTAGATATGATAATATTAATTATTATTATTTTTATTTTTAATGTTATGTTTTGTGTAATCAAAATGCTAAAAGTCTTTTATTTTGGATTATTAATTCAATCTGTTTTTTCTTTACAATAATGTCAACTTATAGTATTCTCTCAATGTTATTTTATGTTTATTTGTCTTTTTGGTTGGTTGGTTGGTTGGTTGATTGGTGTTTTACGCCGCTTTCAACAATATTTCAGTTATATCGCGACATGGAAGCAGGAGGTTACCAACCTCTTAAACATAGTGGCGCAACCCGGGAATCGAACCCGGGTCGTCGGCGCCGCAAACCAAGCGCTTAACCACTACACCACGCCTGCCCCTTTTGTCTTTTTGACATGTATATGGGCATGTATGTGATAATATGTGATGGTTGCAGTTGGTTTAAATAGAAAAAAATTAAATATTGCTATCAATCCATTCAAGAATAAGATAACTCATTTCGGGCACCAAATCTTGCTGATGGTCAGTGCAATTATTCTCTGAAACTTTAATGTGAGTGTCATAATGATGTATTGCCAGGATCTTTTAAATTCAATTATTGTTTATAATGTATATGAAAGTTATTTTATAATTGACAAACCTTTATTTTTATTTATATTGATTTATTTCATAAAGTAAACATTAATTACAAGCAAATCTAGATTATTATGGCAATAATTCAGCACTAAAATTAACTAAATATAAAGATAACAACAGACTAATGAATTATATTGTTAATGTGAACCATAAGAACAATATGAAATCATGAGACATAGAAAGTCATAGATTATGTATCATCATTTGTTCACTACATATTAAAAATTTAGAGTAAAGCTTGATACTTTTAACAAGGGTGTTAAGCATAAATTTAGCACAAACTGTATATAACAAACTATGATAAACGAACATTGACTAAATATATCAGCAATAATCAGATTACTGCACAGAGTTTATAAATATATATCAAAGAGTTCGTGTTCAAATTCATAGTATGCCGTTATGTGACCGAAAAAGGACAAAATCTCAATATATCGTACATTCATTTCAATCCTCATCTTGTACTGGTTAAATTTCGAAAGCGTACACATATATCACATGTGCAATCCTCCTCAGAAGGATGAAAACTGAATACATTGTATACGTGTATCAATTATGCAATCCTCAATCTCAGTCTTCGCTATTTGAAAGCAACAAGACTAGTATTCTGTACTTCCTTGCATAAATAAAAACAGTGCGAAGGCATAGGATTTTTTGTTTTGTTATCGAAACCAATTTAATCTAAAGACATAATTACCTTTAGGGATACCAATTCCCATATTACAATTTTCCCATCGTTACAGATAAGAGACACCTTGCATTCCGAAACTGGATGTACGTCATAACCGAACACAGTGCTGCTACTCGTTAACCTCATGGAGTCGGATTGCCACAATAAATCGTAGGTCACGTCCCTTAACACATAGGGCATAGAATGGTTGCCTGTAAAATATGACTATCTATATAAATATGTTCCTTCACATTGACCACATGAAACCATTCTGTAACATTTTAATGTATAATGTATGGTCTTCAAAGATTAATTATTTAGTGTATAATAGTTCAGTTTCTACGATTCACGAGTAATTTTGTTTGATCTCCTTGCGAAAAAGATAAATAACATTATGTTAGAAATTCTGTCACGTCAGTAAAAAGAAGAAAAGATCTAACTTTGCAGTATGACAAAACTCGTAACGAACATGCATAGCAAACAGACGAGTAAGTCATAGCAAGGCATTTCAAACATATTTGTAGTATTGCAGTTGCTATATCAGTTTACGATAGTCAATTGAATTGACATTATTAAACCCTCCATCGATGTAGTTAATCGTTTTACGGACCCGCTTCTTATTCACAGGCAGTAACAAAGTCTATTCATTTTAAAATCTATAATAATCTTACGACCAAAAGGTGACTCATGATAAGTGATCATAAAATATATATACCACTAGTATCATAGACAGTAAAATATAGAAAGATCTGTATTTGTTCTAAGCTCTGCCCATTTGAAAGGAAGCTAATGCGTGGGCGTAGACGTAAACGTAAACTTCAATTGAATTTTTCTTGAAGTCTATGCTCATACATAATTACATTGGTAAACGTTGTAAAAGTGTGGTACGTAACGTTTGGAACTCTTTAGGGAGGAGACAAATATTTATCAGCAGAGTTTACGTCTACGTCTACGTTTAGGGTTACGACCCTTAGTAAAACTCAACCTAGGACTATTATTCTTCGGACATGAGTAGATATATCCTGTCATTGAGTCGTTGTCGCCTTGTTAATGCTTCAGTCACACACGGCCGAATTTCGAATCAGGTCCATACGGAATTTAAAAAACTGTATCGACCCGGTTCCATAGACCAGCATCGTAAACTATGTCAATTCCTGATGGATTCTGGGGGCTACGGTACGGCGGAGAAAAAGTTTTGGTCATGTTCAAAATTTTTGCACGAGTTTCAATTCGTATTGATATCCGTATTGACCCAATTCGAACCGCATCGACCCGCTTCCATCCGCAGCGTAAAAGCGCTTGTTGTGTTCCGCATTGCCTTCATGCAACAGATTTTGACAAGGTTTACATCCGGGTCGATACTGGTTGGAGAAAAGTCTTTAGTTAAAGATTTAAAGCGGATTTCTATACGGTTCGAGAAGCGTCAATAGGGGTCAATACGGGTCGATAAGGGCTGATAAAGGTAGATAGAGGTCAAAGAGGGTCATTTGAAGAGTGTCCAAAATCATATAAATAGGAGGGGCTAATCTACTCTACATTCATTCATCATCAACATGAACAAGAAAGAGATAGAACTGATGCAGGAGCTGCTGGAGCCCAACAGATAGGTAACAGACGTTGTTGGCAATGTCCCGATTCACGTCTTGCAGACACAAGACGACAGAAGGTGACAAAGAAGGCAGAGAAGATGGTGGACACGCTTTGGATCCTTAGGAAACCCATCCTGGGCCAGTAGGACAGTCTTATGCCAGAGCAGAAACGAGATGATCACAGACGTTCAAGAACTACGTCCGTGTGACCCCATGATAAACTCCTTCTGAGTTTGCAGCCACGACTCCAGAAGAAATTCACCCACTGGAGGGAACACATCGGGCGTGGTTTGAGGCTGGCACTTAACCTACGGGTGGGGTGAGTGGCCTGGGTGGTGGGCTAGGTGACTCCCTCCCTCCTCTGGTCTTGGACTTTGGTCTGGCACTTCCCTTCTTGGGCGGCATTATGACTATCAGAGCTTTCCAGTAAATAGCAGAGGTTCTAGTTGCAGAGCTTCAGTTATTAATGAAATCGTTGTGCACTCTTCTGTAGCAGGCGGTGTAATGAAAACCGTCTGCCAGCGCTGCAGTATTTATTCCTGGCATGCGGATCGCTTAGTAAACCGTTTTGACCCGTGTGGACCGACATCTAATTACTAATTAGCCAGCACCAACCCGTGTCGACCCGCAGCGGCAAACCTTAAAGAAACCGCTGTGACATTCGGCCCCACCCGCGTTGACTCGTGTCGACCCGCAGCCACCCCTACCGACCCGTACTTGCCTTTTTTAATCCGTGTACAAAAACCGCATATAGCCGTTTTTTATCCTGCCAGTATGTAAATTACCCTCTATTCTGGGACTAGTCCGGCTCATTTTCACCCAGATCAAATCTGGTTCGTGACCCAGCCGTATGTGACTGTAGCATAAAGTATAATTTAACTGTTAAGGAAAAATCTTCATAAGGCTGGAGACCCAATGCATCACTTACTGTGTATGTTATAATATCGAAGTCATACTTCCTACTATTGAAGGCGTATATCTTACTTTGTACCCGTTGAAACGAAATAATCGTTATATTTGAGCTAAAGTTTCTTACACCAGATTGACAGCTTAATCTTTGACATGAAGTTTCCTATACTAGATCAGACACTTAAGGAATTGATGCAGTTTTCAAGGAACTTCTAGAGCACTTAAAATCTCCTATTTTCAATAATGTCACTAGCATTTCCAGAGGAATTTCCCATCCCAATTTCTACGGTGATCTAGTATACAAACTAAGGAGGATCAAAGATTTCATATCTGCTGGTTCTAAAATTATTAAACGCCTTCGACATCAACAGTATGACCCCGAGATCATCGCTAAGACCATAGGTCTTGTATTGGATCCCTCTACAACCCAATGCTTGAGCGTTGCACGCTGACTAACAGGGCGGTGGGGACTCTATGACGGGCCTTGTCCAAACCTTTTCAGAAGAGACAAGTTCCTGATCCTCGTCCCCTCTGACTGATAGTCGGGACTCCTATTGATCAAGAATCTGCGCTCGCTTACAGACGGACAGAACACGGTTTATTTATGTTGATGTCTCCTTACATATTAGTGATAGCAACATATTATTCTATACTTTTTTTCGTGTGTAATAAATTTTTATGGCCTCTCTCCTTGAGAAACCTGTTGATCCTTGTTCTCTATATGGAGGATTATTTATAAATTTTTAAATGTGTGTCTTTTGATTGTGTTGCTTTTGAGTAAACCGTAAACCGGTTAACCACACCAATTGAATGACGTTTGTTACTTCAATTGACAGTCCTAAGTCGGTATCGTATCCGCAGCACAATCGAATATTTTTGTAATGTTGTTCCGTGTATATTCTGCTGTTGTTATTTTTTGTGTGCAGGTCCTTAGTGATTTATGTCATACAGCTTTGTCAAATGTCTTCTGTTATCACTCTTATCACATTTTCCGTTTGGTTTATTGTAAAAAATTTTCGTTTCAAATTCGGTGTTATTTCATTCATAAATACTAAGATGTCATGAATACTGAAGCTTGTCAATAAGGTTTAAAGGTTTAGATGTTTTAAGTTCATGTATGAAATTTTTCTGAACAACATGGATTCGTTAAAGAAACGTAGATAATGTCATTTAGAATTTCAAGTTGTTGATAAATCTCCGCTGTTTGTACATACGTATTATACATATTTTGTCTGATATACTTGCTTGGACTTTCCGGAGTAGCTGGGGATACAGGAGAGAGATCGGAATTATAGGTACAATGGGATGCATCCTCTCGTCGTAGTCTGATTGAGATCATACTATTCTCGTGCAAGCATATTAAGGCATCCCTTTGTCTACATGGTATAACCTTCAAAAGATGACACGTATCATAACACAATGTTGTTGTTTTCTTACGCTTGAGATTTACTTGATTTATTAATGTTTTTCAGTAAATTGTAACAACTATAAATCTGATGAATATTCATTGTTATTGAACAGCAATAGAAATTTCAAATGATAATTCATTGAGATTGAAGTCGAAAGGGTATTTCGGAAGTTAAAGAAGATATAAAATGTCCATAAAGTTGAGCTATTGTAATGAGATTTGCTATACCTTTATAAAAACCAAGCATATTCTTGTCATTATTTCTAACTTAACTGACAGAGAGAGAGAAAGAGAGAGAGAGAGAGAGAGAGAGAGAGAGAGAGAGAGAGAGAGAAGTGGGAGAGGGGGAGGAAACGGACACACAGACAGACAGATTTTCTTTTTAACCTTCTGCAGTTGAGTCTGACATGTAATTCAAAGGTGGATACAGCGGGGTGGGATATGGAGTGCGGACCCCCCCCCCCCCCTCCCTGAGATTTGGGGGCTATTGATATTACCAATTTGTTACATTTTAATAATTTTTGATCATCCATTTATCAATGATTTTTTCGCTTGTATATAAGATAAGGAAAATCTTATTTATAGCTTGTCGCTTTAACGAACATATTAATCGAAGATGGCGCTACTGTTATAGGAAAATCTTATTTATGTCTTGTCGCTTTAAAAACATGTAAATCGAAGATGGCGCCCTTAGTATTAGGAAAATCTAATTTATAATTTGTCGATTTAAAGAACATGTAAATGGAAGATGATGCCATTAGGAGCATTTATTGAAATGATGATATATTAAAGCTGCATTGGCAATTTAGTCTCCAAGATTATTGAATCTCTTGTTGTGTATCAGATATAAGCTGAGAAAAAATCCAAACATTTAATGATGGAAAGAGCTCAAAAAGATGAGAAATTTGTCATAAAAGTAAAAAATATTTATTTAGAAAAAAGAAATAAAACAAATGGCGCCATTTTCATCATTACTTTCTATCATTGTCGCTTTAATCGTAAAACTCTTTTAACGTGCGTGCGTGCGATGTAAAGAAAAACAAAACAATGAGTGGTACTAAGCGTTAGGAATCGGTCCAATCGATTTTTTAAAGCATTAAGTGCTTGATGGGACTTTCTTTAATTTCATATCCACATTAGGGAAAACATTCAACAAATGTAAAGATGATGGATAAATCCAAACCACAAGTCCAAAAATCATGAAACCAGAGGACATACAAAATCAATGAAAATGAAAAACAAATGGAAAATAACAAAATATGTCTACCTGAAGAGCATATGTGAACCCCTGTGATGGAGTGAGATCAGGTGCCCGGGGAGAGTGAGCATCTCCTGCTTACTAGCAACACCCGTCAAATATACCCAGTAGAAAGAGTCAAATCGTGTAAATTCCATATGTATTTATATATGGAGAAGTCAAAGTAGGTAACCTTCTAGGATAGAAGGTGTCAAATCTGTGTAAAATGATCGGAATCGGTCTCAGTCCAGAATATCATTTAAAAGTCTGAATAACGAGATATCATATGGAGTGATAAGAGTCTCGTAACGACCGTAGAACTTCCTCAGTGACGTTGCTAGACTAGCACATATATAACCCTGGTTGAGCAGCTTAACTGAAAGATGATGTTCCGTGCACCGATATCAACCTTGGCCACTTGAACCAACCAATGCAACCAATAAAGATAAGATCTCACAGTCATTATTTCCAAATGATATTCCATATGAAAAACTTGTACCTGTAGAGGTAGTAGGCGATGGCAACTGCTTTTTACCTATTTAAAAGTTAATAACTTGACTTTAATAAGTAAAAGGCTGCTACTTACTCTTACGAATGGAGAGGCATTTTGTTCCAGTTTGATTGAGCCGATAACAATGCTAACGTCAATATCCACTATATCCACGTGATCAGAATAAACCATTAAAAGCCAGTGTCGTATTGCTTGGTGATACACGATATGCAGACATTGTGGTCCATTATTCTGTTCCTCTGTTATGTTTTTACGGCTTTTAAGTGTTTAAAGAATAATGATTGTGTAATATGTAAAACTAAAAACATTACGCAATACATTATATTATTATTGGTATTGTTCAAAAGTTCGAAGAAATGTACATCTGTTATGTGTCAGTTAGTGAAAGAAGAGAAATGTTTATGATCAATGATCTTCCTCTATAATGTACATTGCAAAATGTAGACCTTTCGGAATCATATTTCGTGGTAATATAGATTAACACGGCTTACGATTGAAGTGTTATGTATTTCTCTAGTTTGGTGTAATCTTTAAGAGGCAGATGACAAATATTACATTATGAAAAAAAAACAGTAAAAAGACGTCTGAATCAGCTGTGTAATAAAATGTGCCCAGAAAATTTAGAGCACTAATATAGAATACGAAAGTAACTGGTGTCACATGGCTATGCCACTAGTAACAATGTGCCATAGTGGACATCCCCGGACCCTGACAGAGGTGAGACCAGGTGCTTGGGAGGAGTGAGCGTCTCCTGTTTGGCAAGCCAAACCCGCCGTGAAAGCCCTTACATACAGACGAAATTAATATGATTCTGCATTGCATACATGAATGTGAACAAACGCTGTGTACAAAGTGCCACTGTCAAATAATATCAGGAAAAATGGTACAATATCACTTAAGTCAAGCCCTAAGAATAAATACACAAAGAAATCTTCCAACGTAATGCACTAAGGTACCGAAATAGGATATTAGTTGAGTAGAAATCGTCACTGTTATTGGTGTGGCTTACCGAGCCACCTTGCCATTTCGGCCACCTTCCCATTCACCACAAAGCAGTACAATGAAAGAATATTCAATTTAAGCTTTATAAATATATATATTGTCAAAATGATCAACAGATTAATGATGTTAAGAGGTCATGAAACATAGACATGAATAATTTTATGGAATAGTATCTTAGTATAAAATAAATGACATCAAGGTGAACAAACTGTGAAGAAAACTTTGAATGATATTTACCTTGGACGATTTTCTCTTCCCATTAAAGTCATATTCAGCAACTTATTCAGAGACGAAGAATTTCTTCTTACCTGGACAGTTCCAGCATTTTTACCTGTTATGATTAATGAATATTATCAAAATATATATAAAACACATTTTTGTTAGACTATAAGTTTGATGTATAAACAAAAGACAAAATAGGAAAATGCAAGGAGTTATTTCAAAAATGATGATTCTTTTTGAAAATAAACAGATAAAATGATAATCTTTTTCGATATTTAGCTGATTCCGCTTTGAACCTAAAACTTGATTACATATACATTTTTAAGTAAAGATGTTCATTGTACGTGCTAAATGACAATTTTTTCATTCTTGAATATTTCAAAGGTGTGGTATGAACATCAACTGATTTCCAAGATTCTTATTTGGAAATCAACTTTTCTTCTGTTAAAGGTAGGTTGTGCCAATGTCTATAAAGTGTAAAAATTATATGCATGCAGTATAAATGACAATACTTATGAACAAACGAATTGTTATGACATTTACTATTAAATATCAAAGAAAATTTCCGATATAGACCATACATACATGTTTCAGGAGACAAACCCTCATTTTCAAAGAAATTAAGTGACACCCGACTCAGTTATGTGAGATAAGTCGCCATGGACATGCTGTCAATACAAGTAAAAGCACTCAAAATGTCATTACAAAAGGATTTGATTGTAATGCAATTATGGTCGGTTGACTGATTGGAGTTTAACGTCACTCTCAACAATTTCTCAGTCATATCGACATAAGCTACTACTTATACATATACCAATTGTGGTGTTTTAGACCATCAACTGTGGTGCTGTCTTAGACGGTCAATTGTGGTATTGTCTTAGACGGTCAATTGTGGTACTGTCTTAGACGGTCAATTGTGGTACTGACTTAGACGGTCAATTGTGGTACTGTCTTAGACGGTCAATTGTGGAACTGATTTAGACGGTCAATTGTGGTACTGTCTTAGACGGTCAATTGTGGAACTGACTTAGAGGGTCAATTGTGGAACTGACTTAGACGGTCAATTATAGTGCTGTCTTACACGGTCAATTGTGGTACTGTCTTAGACGGTCAATTGTGGTACTGACTTAGACGGTCAATTGTGGTACTGTCTTAGATGGTTAATTGTGGTACTGACTTAGACGATCAATTGTGGAACTGACTTAGTCGGTCAATTGTAGTGCTGTCTTACACGGTCAATTGTGGTACTGACTTTGACGGTCAATTGTGGTGCTGTCTTACACGGTTAATTGTGGTACTGTCTTAAACGGTCAATTGTGATACTGACTTAGACGGTCAATTGTGGTATTGACTTAGACGGTCAATTGTGGTGCTGTCTTACACGGTCAATTGTGATACTGACTTTGACGGTCAATTGTGGTGCTGTCTTACACGGTCAGTTGTGGTACTGACTTAGACGGTCAATTGTGATACTGACTTAGACGGTCAATTGAATTGGCAATCTTCTCTCAGTTGGTGTGGTTAATTGGTTTATAACAAAATAGTATACTGTTGCTATTTATTGAACAAATAGAGAGAGAGAGACCGAATATGGCCTTAATACACACAGAATGGTTTAATATCATATCCTCCACCAGCGCTAGTAATGTCTGTTTACATCAATTCATAACATTTCATTGTCAAAATCTCCTAGAGGATACAGAGATGTGGACTGAAAAGAATCGACATACGAAATGAGGAACCTATCTCAATGGCAGATAAGCTAAAGTAAGATATGCAGCAGCACAGCATATTGGGTGTAATTATCATACAATTGCCATGTAATATTATACAAAGTACATGTATATCGGATATACAGTTCTGATCGGTAACATAGTAATATATATTCGGGCGGTTGCAGTCGCAGTCGTGTTTAAGTTGTTATTCTCATCTGTTGGAAAGAGTTCCACTTGAATTTATCCTCAGTATTGTTGTTATCGTTTAGTTGTCAGCGTAGAAATAAAGGACTTTTTTGTAAAACTTACCGGAAAAAGTTATCTTCTTTGCTTGATTTTCTTGCCTCTTTTCAGACAGAATATCATCTATGAGGACAATACTGTCGTCTGCGAGAACTGCATAAATGATAGATACACGAATAAAAGGGAAATAAAACATTTTGCACATAATTATCGGTGTATTTGATGATGTTCCAAACAGTATATCATTCATTCAATATCATTCTTTAAACCTAAAGCTAATTCTGACATATGAATTTTCAGTTCTCAAAAGGAATCACCATTATAATTCTAACACATTGTGTTTTTCTTTACTATAGTCTACTTACATGCAGCAGATGTTTGCCGAAAAGGATCTAATACTATTGATGTCATATTTTCTGTGAAAGATTTCTTCCAGATTTGAGATGTTGAAACGCAATTCCATAATGCCAAAGTACTCCCAGCGTATAGGACTAACAATGAAGAGTCGCCAGTGTCTTTGTTGTTTATCCAGCATATATCTAATTTGAATTTCTTAACGCATTAATTGATAAAATATAAAGTTTTTCAGTTATGAATTAACTTTACCAGTAAAAGGGCAAGATAAAAGAAACTGGCTAAATGAAAGAAGTGACAACGGAAATGCTCTGGCAATAAAGTAATTTTTTTTAAAAATACACTTAAAGTGCAGGTGCAATATAGACTGAGGACGGTCAATTGATATGACAGTAGTCCATCAATTAGTGTGGAACGACGGGCCACTCATCACAAAATTAGTACAATCGAAAGACACACATTTAAAAATCTATAAATGATCATCCATACAGAGAGCAAGTTGCGAGGTCATAAATATTATAAACACGTATGGTAATGCAGAATAAGACAAGGATATAAAAATATATACATTAACATGTCAGTCAGCCGTGTCCTACCAATCTAGAAGCGAGCTCAGACCCTTGCTCTGTAGGAGTCCTTACAGTTAGAAGAGACGAAGTTCATGGTCATGACTCCTCTGAAAACGGTAAGGCCCGTCATATAGTTCCCACCGCCCTGTTAGTCAGCATGCAACGTTCCAGTATAAGTTTGTATAAGGCTTTGGAATAGCCCAATACAAAACTTAAAATCTTATTGATGAAAATAGCATTTGATAAAACTGATTGTTATCTTTTATGATTTAACTCTTAAGAAAAATTTATATGCAAAATATCATCGAACTTTGAATAATTCTTTTTATTGTATGAGCTCCACCCATCCATTGTAGTGTTTCTCTAGAGATAAAAAGGGCAATCTATGTTTAGATCGTTATCTAGCAACATTAACATATAAACTCTAGTTCTTTTCAACCTAAAGATCATGTCATATACTAGGCCCCTCTACAGTCTTATGCAGCCTTTTTGAACATTGTTTTCTGACCAATAGGACGGCGGAGACTCTATGACAAGCCTTGTCTAAACCTTTTCTGAGGAGATAATTTTCTGAATCTCATTTTCTCTGACTCTGACTTGAAGTCAGGATCCCTACAGATCAATAACCTCAGTTCGCTTTCAGATGGGCCGAACACGATTGACGCTTGATGATGTCATTTTATCTTTTTGATATTCAATTTCATTCCGTAATAATATTTGTGTTTATATTCTATTACTTCTTAAGTTACTGACACATTGTTCCCTGTCCTCTACATCGTGAAATGTTTCTTAATTTTTTAAGTTGTGTTCTTTGATTATTGAATTTTGTTTGTTTGTTTGTTTGAGTTGGAAGGTGGGACACCAGGACACCAATTGAGACACATTTGTCACCATTATTAAATGTCCTGTTTCAGCACTGCCACTGAATATCACTGTAATATTTTCATGATTGTATTTGTATGTACTTTATCTTATTATCTGCTTTATCTGCCGTGTATAGGCACTGCAAATTATCCCTATAACTGCTGAGTCCGATGTCTTTTTTCCGGTTTATTTAGAGAACGTTCTATATTTTATTATTTCAATTATTTTCATTAAAATTCTATCAATCACATTTTGGCTGATATACGAAAATGTTTGCTTTTCATTATAGTAATTAATAATAAGCATCTATGTTCATACTACGTCGTAAAACAAAGATAAATCGCTCAATTATTTCCATATTTATATTTTTATTGGATTACCTTTGACGGCTTTATTCTTCTCTTTGAACTCCAGTTTTGTTTCTCCAGTGACGATATTCCATACACATATCTTCCCTCCTGAGTCTCCAGAAGCTATGGTCAGTGTGTAAGGGTGCACAATGTCATGATGATATTCTTCATTATTCCATCTTACCTGAAATTAGACCTTCAATTAATCTTTATAATATCACTTTTGTGATGAAGTGTAAAACCTTCATATAAAATTTTGTTCCACATTGACCCATGTCATGTGCAATGTTGGCATATTTTTATTGACACTAGGTTTGCATTCATGCATTTGCGGTTGATCAAACAAGAGACGCTTAGTCGTCTCTGTAACCTGGTCATCCTTCTGATACCTAAGTGTAAGAGAATGCATACCGTCTTACGTGGTAACAGCTTTAACAGGGTCATTGTATTGGTTGCCTTCGTATTTTACATATATCATTCGACTTTTGAGAAAATAGTCTCTTTGGTCTCTTTACTTTAAATAAAAATACACTCCTCATTGAATACTATGAGATAGAAAAATTCGATTTATTCAAATTCATTGTATGAAGATACACATTTATTTATTTATTTTAAATAAGTTGATGAGCATATGTAAACTGTAAGCCATCATTAATTTTATTTTACACAATCATCTATAATCATGAACAGTAAAAATTAGTTTGCACTTGCTGCCATTCATTCACTATTATGAATTATTAAAATCATGACTATGATCTTTAGTTTTGAGACGAAAAAACACATTGGAAGTATACTTTTTTAAAAACCTGCAAATAATCTGCGAGGTACATATTATACATACGCAAACCACCTTGTGTGTATGCTTGTTTACAACTTGAACTGTCTGAAATGGAAATTTTGAAGTTTTATCAAGCATACATGAATGTTACAAATTATGCATCTTTGTATTGCTCATTGTCTTTTAAAAATCAAATAGGGGTAAGAGAGCTAAGGGAAGTACAAGCAAATCTCATGTCTTTCGAGTGTATGTCATGTTGTGTAAATCTTAATTCAATCCAATTTAGTTCTTCCTGAAAATGTCTTGTAATTATATGCCATGTAGAAAAAATATCATATTGTAGAAAACTTGGTCTGTTAAAAATAGTATGAATTCATTATGGAGCTTTTTATGCACAAGTTTATTGAAAACTCAGGGGTTGTTAAATGCATGAAATGCATGCGAAATTCTAACATTAGTCGTAAAATCTCTGTTATTCATTCCCGATCATCGCAATAACAAATGCAAAATATAAATTTGCAACAGCCCACAAAAGCGATGCAAATAGATGGGGAGGGATGTGCATGGTGCAGAAGAGGATAATGATGAAGATGCTGAGGAGAAGTTGGACTTCATAAGTGTGTAAGAGAAACACTTACCTACAGTAATGTACCCTACCCCGACTTATTTCGACGTTCTACGTTCAACTGGCAACGATTCGGGATTGGATATATTATTGTAGTTAGATGAACACTGGGCACAAAAGGCATCTGCGTGGTACTGACTGACTTCAGAAATAAAAACACATGTGTCTGGCAATAGGAATCAAAGGGGCGGGGGAGGGTGCACAATGGGACATAACGGCCCTGGGCCTATTCAACGTTATAATACAATGCATAATACATTTGATAATTTGGACAATTTGGGATAACATGGTTTGGAGTCAATTTTTATGTGTGGAAAATGGTAGTTATGATAAAATACATGACAATAAAGCATAAAAAGTAAGATTACATCTTTTAAATTCATATTAAGAATTTTTCGATATTATTCCATACAGCTTCTTTGTTATCATAAAGTAGAGGTCGGATCGATTCGTCTGTTTTTGAATTCATAAAATAGGAAACCATATTTTTTTATTTCACTTAGTGTCGATGTCAGTTTCCTTTGATTCCCTACTTAAAAATACAAAGAAAATACTTTGAACTACAAATAATCAAGTTGATTTGTTCTGTGTTACGGATGCGCTACTATTGAAATTTGAATTGATGAAGAGGATGAGTTAACGATAAAACCATAGTTTTACCACTATATTCCAAGACGCATTAAGATTACGCGTAAAACATGCATTACCTTTAAAGGTTATATATCAAATGTAAATGACGTATCGCTTTAGTCTAAGTAATTCTTTTCTTATTGAAGTATATGTCTACGAAGAAAGATGTATATTCAATATTGAGTTTGAAAAACATATCGTTCAGTTAATGTTAGCGATCAGTCTAGCATACCTGAAGAGTTTCTGGATCAACAACCACTACGTATTGTTGACAACCATATGCAATATACCCTTGGCATCCCCTGGGGAAGAAAGAAAAACTCTCAAAATGTTGATTACTTTAAATATAAATGTATATCTACGACACATATAAACGATGCATTGTTAAATAAGATTATTTTAAAAATGAAATGGGGAGATAATATACAATCCATAAAATCCATTACAGAAGAAAACATTGATCAAAATCCATGGTTAGATGACAATGTTCCTAGACTCCCATCATATGGTATTCACTGCACCTTGTCCCCTGTGAATGTTAGTCTGAACTCCGATGGAACAAAAACCTTAGCTCGCATTCAGAGCAGAGCATGGTAGGCTCAAATTGACATAACTTTTGTATTTCATTTAGTAATTTTTATCTACTATACATTTTATTTCAATTGGCCGTCCTAAATCGGTGCCTCAACTACACAATTTTAGTGATTTTTTTTCTTTATATTGTTTACCCACGTCTATAAATAAGACCAAACACATACATGACGTCATATAATAATCCATTAAATTGCAATAACAATGCTGGCAATTGGCGGTCAATGGTCAAAGTCCATTGGTGAGAAAACTCGATATAAAGTTCCAATCTGCCCACTCGCCGCGACCCCAGTGTCGCAAAACGTGGCCCTAGTATGAGAGGAGGACCACTATTCAGGAAGTAGCGTAAACCTGCACTTTTGATAAACAGATTGGCCTCGAGATTCAGTGTTTTTCAATATCAAAACGAGCAAATAGCATACATAAACATTAAACAAACGGCCAGCAATGTTGCCTAATCTCCAATCTGTTACTAAAAGACAATACACAGTCTCTTCTACAGCTTGTATCAAATTTGCCGCTTTGTTTATATGTAGTCTGAATCATCCACACGTTTGCTTGTTTGCATCTCGTGGGCAGAAACATACACGTTATTTATTGGGCGGGTGCGCATGTCTCTGTATGTCTCTTCCGTTATATGTAACAGGATTATCCAATTTGATTATGTGTATAAAGATACATTATATAATGTGCTTGTTATTTCTAATTTCTGCCACATAACTGAGCCGGTAACTCCTCTTTTTTCTTTCTAAATAATAGATGGGGTCGATTTGACCCCCAGTTTTAATCGTACACTAATCCGGAAATGATTCTCATTTCGAAAAGGTTTAAATATGTTAGAATTAGTACGTACAAATCACAATTCCGTCCTTTTAAACTTTGAGCCGTTCCCTGCGTTAAGCTGGAGAAGAGAATTCTACATATATGCCTACTTACCAGTCACTTGCCCCTCTATTTTGATCGTGTGCTGCGCCGGGGATGATTTTAGGTGCGAGAGACATTCTAGATTATGCCGTATAATTCACAAGTAGATGTTTACGCCCCTTATATGAGTGCTGATATCTTAATCATGCATATTTATTTGCAATCAGATAAATACAATGGTGGGAAATTTTATCAGTGTGTGTAGAACTAAGATACATGTATACTGAATGTAACGATATATGAATGTAGATATTTCACACGCTAGCGTAATGCTCACGCTCACACAGTATATCTACCAGGCATATATGTGGCATCTTGTCCACAGTATCTGCAGTGATAAAGCGATGGTCCTGAGATATAAAGAATCGGTGATTGATCCCCTCATTGTACTACAGTCTAGAGGATTAATAATTTCCTGATTCATTGTCGATATCACTGAAGAATTTATGAAGGAGGCGTACGAAATCCACGAACTAAAAATATTCTATGCATACATATTTTATTGTAAAATAATATGTAATATGATACAAGTAAAATATTTCATATATTTTTATATATCAAGGCAAGTCATGAATTGAAATGAAGTGACATAAGACTGTTAGATATTTTTTTTTCTTTTTTTTTTTTAATTATTTGTTTAATATTGTTAATTTTATTTATGTAACCAATATCATAATTAAAGTGCACTTTGCCAACACAACTATCATTGCGTATAGGGCTAACCTTTCTGCAATTTTTTTTTCTAATATTTTTATACTTACACTAACACACTTTAGAATGGACAGCGCTAAACGTGTAACTATTTTATAAATTACGCATTTCAGAAAGAATAATATTTAGTTGCCTAGTGTGCAACCACGCTTATTTACAAATATATCAACTGAAAGCCCCATCAATCTCTAATAATAAAAACAAAAATGTTTATAGTGTATTGTCAGAGACTAGGGTGCACCATCCATTTATATTTGTCTCATATCTATCAACTAAATCTATATAGACCATTCTATATTTTTTTCAGATCATTCAACCTAATCTACACAAACCATTAGTTCATTGACTAGTATTTTCTCTTATCTTTCTGTCAGATGTAATAAAACAATAGTGCCAATAACGGAAGATTTAGGACGCAATTTCGTTTTTAAAATCAGTATTTATTGATATGGAGGTATTCTTACTTTCCTGACGCCGTCCATAATCATTTATCATTGTCACTCACTACTAACTTGTCCATTGATGAAGTTAATATTCAATATTTCAATAATGTGTACCAGGACACACCACCTTCCATATAAAATGCAGTACTACTGCGTTCAGAAATCGAATCATTTGCCAAATAAAATATCTAGGTTGTGAAAACCCTCTTCTAATGAAAGAACTAATGGATTTATAGCATGGAATACCCTAAACTTAATAGAATACAGAAATCTTCTTTATCTGTGTCACTCAAAATTCAGGTTCACAAAAAATAGAGCTAATATCATGTATACTGAAAAATGAGATCTAAGTCTAATATGTAAGATGACATGAATCCTGTATTCATATGTATTTTTTTTTTTTTTTGTTCTTCTTCCATTACGAAATCTACTCAATAGATGAGCGTCAGACTTCATATTTTTATTAATTGTAATATCATTTATTCACCGTATAATTCAATACATTTTTCTCCCTAGTCATTGGGATTTCTACTACCTGAGTTTGCTCCCGACTGTCGGTTCGAATTTTCTAGATTTGATGATGAGTCCCGGCCTTATCTGTCCTTCGTGTGGGACAGCTTAAACCGAGGACTCGACAGGATAACGCGTAAAATATCTCTTACTGCACTGGGTGGGATCATTGCACAGAGCAAAATTATGAAGGCTATGCAACAGACAGGTGTTGTCTCAATTGAAATTAAGTAGCGTAAAATGATTAGCAAACTTTTTTGTTTTTGTTTTGTTTCTTGTTTGATTCTTTTTCGGGGGGATGTTTTTCATTTGTTTGTTTGTTTGTTTGTTTGTTTGACTGGTTGGGGTTTGTGGGGGGGAGGTTTTGAGGGGTTTATTTTTTTTATTTATTTATTTATTTATTTTTTATTTTTGTAATATTTGTTCATTTATGGTTTCTATTCAAAAATCAAAACGTTTTGACCTCATTGACAAATTTAATAATACAATAATACAATGGTGTTTTCACAGAGAATCTAAAACGTTCATATGTACTCTCATGAATAATATTTTTGTGCAATTTGATGGCAAGATATATCAACAAATAGTTGGGATTCCTATGGGCACTAACTGCGCGCCTCTGATAGAGATTTATTTTTTTATTGTTATGAGAGGGATTTTATGGTTTCTATTCAAAAATCAAAACGTTTTGACCTCATTGACAAATTCAATAATACTTGCAGATATCTGGATGACATTTTGGTTATCGACAACCCTGAATTCGAACAATTTATATCAGAAATATATCCACCAGAGCTCACATTGAATAAAGCTAATACTTGAGATAAATCTACACCTTTCTTAGATTTAAACATCAAAATTATCAACCACCTAATATATACTAATATTTATGATAAACGTGAGGATTTTGGATTTCCTATTGTAAAATTCCCTTACTTGGATGGCGATGTCCCTCGACTCCCATCATATGGTATCTATATATCTCAATTAGTTCGATTTGTCAGAGGCTGCACCGATGTTTTGGACTTTCATAAACGAAATTTACAAATTGCTACTAAACTTTTAACTCAGGGTTACAGATATCACAAGCTAAGAAAAACATTCGGCAAATTCTTCAGATCTTATTCAGAACTTCTATCTAAATTTGGAAATATTTCTTTTCAACAGTATGTATCCAATGGAATTTCCCATCCTAAATTTTACGGTGATCTCGCATATAAACTTAGGAAAGTAAAAGGCTCCGATAACGTTATTCTATCATGTAATAAAATAGTCAAACGTCTTCTAAATAGACAATATGATATTGAGGTCATCAAAAAGACTATAGGTCTTGTATTTGGCCCCTCTAAAGCCTTATGCAGACTTTTACTTGAACGTTGCACGCTGAGTAACAGGGCGGTGGGGACTATATGACCGGCCTTGTCCAAACCTCTTTCAGAGGAGACATGGTCCTGAACCTCGTCCGCTCTGACTGTTAGTCGGGACTCCTACAGATCTAGGGTCTTAGCTCGCTTTCAGACTGGCAGAGCACGGTTTATCATGTTGCATATATTTTTATACCATTATGTGTTTTATAATACCTTACGTGTTTATATTTTTATGACCTCTCAATATGCGATACCTGTTGACCCTTGTTCTTTACATGGAGGATTATTTATAAATTTTTAAATGTACATCCTTTGATTGTTTTGCTGTTACGATGAGTGGGAAGGTGGGCCCGTAAACCGGTTAACCACACCATTTGTTTGGCTTTTGTCAAATTAAATGAACCTCCTAAGTCGGTATCGTAATTGCACTACAATCAAATATTTTTGTAATGTGTTATATGTTCTAGTATATTATTTATATTCATGTATTGTATAGCTCCATGGTGACTTCTGCCACATAACTGAGCCAGTAACTCCTCTTTTTTCTTACGTGGAGGATTAATTATAAATTTTCAAATGTACGTCCTTTGATTGTTCTACTGTTACGGTGAGAGGGAAGGTGGGCCCGTAAACCGGTTAACCACACCATTTGTTTGGCTTTTGTCAAATTAAATGACCGTCCTAAGTCGGTATCGTAATTGCACTACAATCAAATATTTTTGTAATGTGTTATATGTTCTAGTATATTATTTATATTCATGTATTGTATGGCTCCATGGTGACTTCTGCCACATAACTGAGCCAGTAACTCCTCTTTTTTCTTTTATTTTCCTTGCTTTCCTTTTTTCCTCTTTTTATGTAAGGTGTCAATGACCACATAGATTATTAATCCCACAATAATGGATGATAATATTTGGATTACTACTGTATACAGTTTTCTCGGTGTATGTACTTTATGGTGCTATCTACCGGGAAAAGGTTCATAGAAAGGCTATTCCGATAAGGTTTACTTTGATACTTTCGACCATTTAACTAAATAAATGTACCTAATTTTGTCTAATGTTCAATGACAATGACATGATGGATCGAAATGATGATATACAATTAATGGAATTTTTCTTAGATATCTGCTTTGAGTCACGAAGTCCAAGCAGTGATGCATATGATTGTAAAAACTTTCATATCTCATCGTCTATGAAGATGACAGATTAAGAATACGCACATTAACTTAGTTTATTCAATGGATCTGACGGTCTCAGTGTTTTAAATTCAAATGGATTTATTGATGAAATACGTCCGGCGAAATGGAATCGAGGTTGTTTGTGAGAATGGATACCGCATTTACTTGATTAAAACTCGATAGCACAAAAGTTAACATAACATTGCAAAATGATTTTCATATTGTATCATACAACGATATTTATATGTTGCTGGACAATCTGTTTTGCGAGTAAACTGGGTAAGAATTATACATATATAATATAGATTAAGATATTTCATATGATGCTTTCAGGTAAGTACAAAATATATTTATATGAAAAATAGAAAAATGTAATTTTCATATATTGTTTACTTCTTTAAAATCGTTATATCAGATTCAACAATATTTATTTTTCAACTGGACTGACGAATTTTGCTAATAAGCAGGAAATGTTTAATCTCTCCGGGCAGCTGCTCTCAGTTCCTTTCAGAGGGTTTATTTATTACCTTCAGAAAATGTGTTTGGTATGTTTTCTATTTGTTGTTTTACATTTGCCTGCTTTGTATGTCCTTCGGTTTCATGAATTTTGGACTCCCGAGTTGGTTTTATCCATCGTCTTATTATTTCGAGACAAGAGTGTTATATGTTTTTAAAGATTTAAAACGTATAGTTTAGTTTCTTCATGACAATTTCTTTGACTTCCTGATTCCAATTTCAATTAAACTGAATACATATATCACACAAATAATATATGAATTTAAATTTTGGACGTATGTCCAGTGAAAGATAACAAGTATAATGTGGTACCTTGTCAGTAGTTTTACATTTCAAGTCGGCATCTTTGTGTCACCGAACACTTTTATGTGATTTGTTCTTTTTAAGTTATCTTAGCCTTGAGTAGACAATTTAATGTGATGAGGTCTGTTTTCCTATCTCTTGTCCTTTTGAGGTAATATGTTAGACGCAAATGTTGATTTTAAATGAGATCGTAGTAGTGCAAAGTCTTGGCAGACAAAATAGACTCTAAAAGTAGCACTGCGCAGGTGGTATAACGTATAAACCGATCAGTCATATACATATGCTTATCTTTAAAAGGCAAAAAGTAGGAGATCATTCCATCAGAATTTGTATTTTTTTTTTCTTATTTTATTCTCTTAAATCATTACTTGCATTTAAAACTAATGTCCGTTATCGTTTAGAGTTCTAAAAGCAAATAGCAGATATCTCACCTGGGCATGAGATGATCACTGAGCATGGAGACAGACTTGTTTTTGCTAAAGATTCATAGTCGTCTTAATGATGAGTGAACATAATTCAATACATTACTATCCTCTTTCTGAATGATTCCAAATGTTAACTTTTATCCATACTTTTTCCAGATTATATCTATAGTGGTTGCTACTCGGATGGTCACCCGCGTTCTTTACCTAGGGATGACTTGATAATATCTAGCAGTATGACACCTGCGTTTTGTGTAAACCATTGTTGGTCAAGAAATCATACATTAGCTGGACTACAGGTGAGCATAATATGTGTATCAGTGTCATTTCATAATTATGTTTATCACATGTTTTGCTGTTTATGCAGTGAAATATCGCCATGTCATTAATTAATTTATGATAAGTGACGTCATAGCGTGAAAAGAAGTGTGTCAAGCCGGTGTTTGATGAAATAAACATCTTTAAACTGGGTGTAAAATGTGATAAAGAGTTTCATTTCATATGGTATTTATGAAACTCTTTGTTTGTTGTATATCCCCGAGCCTTGGCTCAAGTCCTACATGTATTAATTATATGATATATGTGTATTAGTGATAGATCATATATATTTAGTGCCATTTGACATGTTTATATAAATCTCGATATCTTAAAGAGAGGTTAATATGTAAATAAATCATGGAAACATCAACGTAGAAAACAATACTATAGTCGAACTTCGATAACTCGAAGTACTCGAGACCTACGAGTTCTGGAAGTTGGGGAAATTTGCGGGAAATTAGAAGGGGAAAGTTCAAACATTGTTACCTACGTACGTTTTGTACTACTGTAATACTAAAAATAGCATAAAGACGATGCAATATTCTCAAATTATTTAATTCCCTTGTATATCATGACAAACATCATCTAAATATTTAAGAAAACTATTTTTAAATTTATAACATGGAGATCTGCCATTATACATGTATATCCTTAATAAGTTGGTTGGTTGGTTGATTGGTGTTTTACGTCGCTTTCAACAATATTTCAGTTATATCGCGACATGATAGCAAGAGGTTACCAACGGAATCGAACCCGGATCGTCGGCGCCGCAAGCCAAGCGCTTAACCACTACACCACCTCTGCCCCCATATCCTTAATATACTTGTACGTCTTATGAACTTCACTCTATTAATAATGGGTTTTTGTAATAACTGGATAAGCTTTTTATGGTTCCACATGCAGATAACTTATAATGTATTCATACTCTATGTTGTCTTAATTATATCATACACTGATAAAATATCCATATAGTATTATGTAGAAAGTTTACGCTTGAAGTGTAAAACAAACAGACAAGGTGACGTTAACTGTGATACCCAGCTCTAAAAATAGCAGAAAGCGTTTTTTCGAGAGATGTTCACCTGTCAGAATTTTGATAACAATATCATTTTCCCAATGTTGCAAGAGAAATTCAAATCAAACGATGGAAGAAAATATTGAGTTTCGATATTGTATAATATTTAAGTATATAAATTTCATAATTAGCCTGTACGCCATATATTGGATTCACACTATCAAAAAGATATGACAAATCAAGCTGTGCATCAATTTTCTGCAAAATTCACAGGGAATGCTTCTTCTTCTTAGTACCTGATTGGCTGATCCCATCATTCCGATTTCTCCGACTTTCATTCACATGGAGCTCGAAATACAGAGGGGTCAACTGACCCTTATGAACTAATTAAATTCCAACACACTGGATACACGTACTCGTGCATTAACTACACTTTCATCTTCATTCTCATCTTTCATGTGATTTGAGTGAGCCGATATAAAACACCATTTCATTCAAAGAGTTATTCTGACAAAATCAAATTTTATGATGAACACTCATCACATTCAGTTTATTTGTGCATTTTCCTTCTTCGTGTGGTAAAGCAGAAATGGTTTGGACACAAATTCAAATGTTTCTCCTTGTAAGTCATTGCAATATGTTTTATACTATTGAGTGATGAATAAGTAAACGCTCTGATAGGATATGAAACCTTCTTCGGCATGAATTATGTATATATGTTTGACTAAGTTATACCTTGTTATTTTATTTCACAATTTATATGGTTTGTAATGTATGTAAAGAATTTTAGAATTGCGAACACAAGTTAATGTTACACTCTAATTCATTAAAAGCTAGTGCTAGTTTTATTAACATATACCTCCTTCAGGAAACAAGTGACAAATCATATCAAACTTACACATGTATTTTCTATTACATAATATGAGTAATATTTCAATAAAAAATATTCAGTCAAACGCACACATGTGATTTTGAAATACGTACATAAAATAAACTAATAAAAATGAAAAAAAAGTGTTGCTTTTTTACTATAAGTCACTCTGTACTTTCATCAACCCTTTAACGATGCAAAACTTTTTTTCATTGCATACAAGAGATTAATGTATACTAAAGATACAGGAAGCGTCACAATATGGTATTTGCAACTATCACCGATGCTTGATAAATTTCACTTTGCTTATGTTGATGTCGCCTGACATATTTTTGATAGTAGCATATTATTCTACAACCATTTCGTTTTCAAAAAGAAATTCATTACCCCTCGTCTTGAGAAACATTTTGATCCTTGTTATCTATATGGAGGATTATTTATAATTTTTTTAATGTGTGTCCTTTGATTGTTATGCTTTTGCGGTGAGTGGGAAGGTAGGAGCCCGTGAATCGGGTAACCACACCAATTGAATGACATTTGTTACTTTAATTAACCGTCTTAAGTCAACACAATCGAATATTTTGTATTGTTGTCTGTGTATATTTTACTATTATGTTTTGTGTGCATGTCCTTGGTGATTTTTGTCATACAACTTTGTCAGATGTCTTCTGTTTTCTCTTTTAAACACTAGAAAACATTTCAATGCGACATATGACGAGAACTAAACCATTACTAAATAGTCTCTAAGACCTACAATACTTTATCTGAGGTCCACAATATTTATTTACACTGCATTTATGGTACCAACTCAGAACGGTCAGTTGGCCGTCGTTCTTTTTTTTTTTTTTTTTTTTTTTGGTTTTACATGATCACTGATCATCAAGGATGTATAATAGTTCTTATTGATTTAGACTATCGCGTATAAGTTTGTGTATTACACTTTAATGAAAATGACCACATTTGTATCAAAAATAACAAAATCAGTAGGAAAACTAATTAATAAAAATTACTCCCAAATAAAGGACATATCGCAAATCTTAACAAATATCCAGATAATTAAAAATAACATAAACGTATTGAACGACATAAGAATGTTTTGAATATGTGAATGACGTGAAAGCATACTTAAAATACAGATGGTATACATTAAAGATTATAGATAGTGTTAAAGTAAGTAAACTTACAGTGTATACGTAGAAGTCGCTGTTATTAGCATTAGCACGTACAAGTAAGAAACCAAGTTGAATTGCTAGAGAATAGAGTTAATGGAATGGATAGAGAGATTGAAAAATATAAGCCGAGATAATCGATTAGTGCGGAATGATACATTGATACAACACTTCATACAGGCACCAGGTGAGATTTCGTCAATAGGTGTCACAGACTATTTATTGAATAGCATCTTACACACATTGTTCGATTCGCATGCATTTACGGGAATGGTTAAGCCGCTTACTCGAAGAACAAATACATCCCCATCATTGGAATACTAGTGGATGGGAATCTTAACAAGTTGCACTACATATGCAAATGTAGGGAAAATGCTCAAAGGTATACATTCCAATTTTCATTACTTTGCAAGAAAACAGAATATATTTGTATGGGATGTCTGATACATTAAAAAAATACCAAATCACAGAATTTGTTAAATACGAAGTCACTGTGCTAAACAAAGAAACCTATGCTTGAAAGATCCTCATATTTAAAAATATGGTTGTTTTGCGATTCAGTCCAAAAGATTTTGAACATGTTGAAACCGTATGTACAATCCCGTGAAACACGAGAAAAGCAGTTAAATTTGCGACTTCATCAAATGCATCAGTGAAAGAATTGATGCCACTGTATGAGAAGGCGAATCTACGAATCACCCTTAACTAATATATAACTACAAACCTTGATATATCAAACACCGATGGTCGTCGATATGTTTTCCCCTGTTCCTCTACATCATATTTATTTGTAGTTAAAAGCCAAATGTTTAACATTGTATAAAAACAAATAGAATCCGTTTATAAACCTATATAAACCTAAATACGTATTGGTATATGTATTGTATTGAAATACCAGATGTTTACATAGAAGTGTGTTCGATTGTAATGACTTCCATACTACAAAACATGATACTTCTGATACTTCTGGAGTGTGATAGTATGTTCTTCTTTATGTTGATATTGAGAAATGTAATGTGAATTATAAGTTCAATACAGTGGCATAAATCGACAAATGACTTCTCTGACAATATCACTTTTCAAGTATATGCATATTTCACCATATTACATAGATTTCCATGGATATTTTTATTCTACAAGGACCTGTAAATGCTGTAAATAATATCATAGCTCTGTAAATCTATTAAAATGAATTTTACTGTGAAACAAGTTAACTGAATTTATACAATAAGAGCTCTTTTATCCGTAGCCCAGTAGAATATGTTGCCATTTATAATGCAATGCGATTGAATTGGAGAGTCTCTTTTTTTTTTTTTTTTTTTTTTTTTTGTGGTGTTTCCGTCCATGTGATTATTCTTATTGTTCGTTTATTATTCTGATTGTCCGTCTATTTGATTATTCTGATTGTCCGTCTATTTGATTCTTCTGATTGTCCGTCTATTTGATTATTCTTATTGTCCGTCTATGTGATTATTCTGATTGTCCGTCTATTTGATTATTCTGATTGTCCGTCTATGTGATTATTCTGATTGTCCGTCTATGTGATTATTCTGATTGTCCGTCTATTTGATTATTCTGATTGTCCGTCTATTTGATTATTCTGATTGTCCGTCTATGTGATTATTCTGATTGTCCGTCTATGTGATTATTCTGATTGTCCGTCTATTTGATTATTCTGATTGTCCGTCTATTTGATTATTCTGATTGTCCGTCTATTTGATTATTCTGATTGTCCGTCTATTTGATTCTTCCGATTGTCCGTCTATGTGATTATTCTGATTGTCCGTCTATGTGATTATTCTGATTGTCCGTCTATTTGATTATTCTAATTGTCCGTCTATGTGATTATTCTGATTGTCCGTCTATTTGATTATTCTGATTGTCCGTCTATGTGATTATTCTGATTGTCCGTCTATGTGATTATTCTGATTGTCCGTCTATTTGGTTATTCTGATTGTCCGTCTATGTGATTATTCTGATTGTCCGTCTATGTGATTATTCTGATTGTCCGTCTATTTGATTATTCTGATTGTCCGTCTAAGTGATTATTCTGATTGTCCGTCTATTTGATTATTCTGATTGTCCGTCTATGTGATTATTCTGATTGTCCGTCTATTTGATTATTCTGATTGTCCGTCTATTTGATTATTCTGATTGTCCGTTTATTATTTTCAAGCCGATTTCTGCAGTATAAGATATCTTCCGAGCACTATAATTTTTTATCAACATAATTCAGTTAGAGAGTTTGAGAGTTCTCTCGCGGACCCAGATATTTCTTTTTTAGAATAAGTGAGATCACTTACAGCTAGCGGTATATTAGAGAGCTATTTAGTTTACTACTGCGTGTACTGTTTGAACTAGAAGTCTCAATGTGAAATCAAAGCGCTCTAATTGATTAATTGATGGATAAGGTAATGAGACTTCAGAGTTCAGTGCACCATTAAAATCCGCGAGGTATTTACAATATAGATGGTGTAAACTCATTTATCGAATACTTTCTTCAGTTATTTTAGCTCGACATTTATTGAACATTCTGTATTGTGAACTACTATAATATTAACAAGTACAATATACTAAAATACTAAATAATTTTACTGAAGTGGAAAATTGATTCTTCAAACTTTTACCTATCCTATAATTTTACAAAATTTCCTGTCAATTCCCAAATTTCTAATTTAGTTTCAAACTTCATGCAATCAAATTCATAAATGTCAACAATAATACGACACTATGTTATACATAGAAAAGTAATTAAGATTAATTATATAATCTGGAACTGTTATTTCATGGAGATAGGACAGCTTCACAAACCATTATACGTCTATGGTCACATCTTATCCGTCCGACCTCTGAAAAGAGTCAACATATAAAATAATTATTGGATTATAATACTGTAATTGTGCCGATTTGGGGCGATCAATTGATAACATTCATCATCCCCATCCCCCAAATTTAATCTATTGATAATTGAATCGAAATCTGCATATGATCCGAATCAGCATATTTTCAGTGATCAACAATCAATCATATTCGATAATTATTTCATCATTGTGCATAATAAAACTTGACCTAGATATCCTCATGATGTATCTTTATACCAAACATCAATTCAATAATAATGAGCTGAAACTGCATATTTTAAGAAATTTTCAAAGTCCAAGGGAATAACTCTGACAAAATAATTCAACCATATCTGAATTATAAGTTATTAAATTGACCTAGATATCCTTTAGATGTATCTGTAAACTAAATATCAATTCAATATACCTAGCTGTTCCTGAGAAAATGAAGATAATTGCTAATAAAAAAAAAGAAATTTTCAAAGTGCAAGGGTGATTAAACTCACAAAAACTATTGAACCATAACCACCTTTGAACGTGACCTAAATAACCTTTAGATGTATCGGTATATCGAATGCTTAATAGTTTATTTGCCTTAAGTCTTACGATTAATTAGCATTAAATACAGATACATCAATACATATTTACATATAAATATAAACATATAATACAATTGTAAATCGAGTAGAGTGTTATAATGGAGGTTTAGACTTTTACATTTAAGTACTGGATCTTAATTTCAAAGCCTTGATCAAGAATCTTGATAATTTACACAACGCTTTCTTGTTTTTAATTGAAATTTAAATATAAATTCAATATCTTTATTGATTCCAGATATTATGTGCGGAAACTGCTAATTTTAAGAAATTTCCTAAGTTGAAAGGGAATAACTCTGACAAAAATTATTGAACCATAACCAAATTTGCACTTGACCTAGATATAATAAAGATGTATCTATATGCAAAATATCAATTCAATATCCCTATCCGTTCACGACATAATGAGCGGAAACTGCTCATTTTAAGAAATTTTCAAAGTCCAAGGGGGATAACTAAGACAAAATTTATTGAACAATAACCAAGTTTGACCTTGACCTAGATATCCTTGAGATGTATCTTTATACCAAATATCAATTTAGTATCTTTATTTGTTCCAGAGATAATAAGCAGAAACTGTAAATGGACCGACCGACAGACCGACTGACAGCAGCGAAATAATATGTCCCTCCTTCTTCGAAGGGGGGCATAATAATCCTCAATGTAAAAACAAGACTCAACAGATTACTTAAGTTGAGATGTCACAATTATATACTAGGGTAAATAGTATCATGGAATGTAATTGTAGTATAATAAATATAGTAATACAATATTATCCAACCGGGCTCCGTCCATAATAATTTGAATAAGATTTGTAAAATTTTCTAGATCATTTTTGTTTATGATTTCTGTAATCCTGAGTCAAAAGTTTGAAAGGAATTTGTACATTGTCTGCCTTAAGAGTAGACCAGTTAGGGCCCACTGGGGTAAAAAGTAATTTGTTGATAAATATTTGTCGCGTAATTGACCATAGATATTGTCCATCATTGCAAGTCAAAATTTTTGTAGGAAAAAAGAGAAAAGAGAAAAAAAAATAAAAAAGAACCATATCGTTTGTTGAAAAAAATACTGAGCTATCCCAAGTGAAAAAGTATGTCTATAGTTATTTGTGGGAACACCGTATGAGAGACAGTCTTAATTAAGTCTATGGAAAAGAGATGTGTACAATGTTAAAAAAAAATCATTTTCAAAGACTTCCATACTCGAAATAATCACAAATCAAAATACAGAATTTTTATTGAAAAATTTAGTCACTAAACACTACATTGCACTAAAAAATATTATCCTGGACGGTTGTTAAACTGAAGTTTACGTATTAAGGACAAATTAGTATTTAGTATCTATTAGCAGAGAAGTAGAACAAGGGCGAGAATGACGTGTTTTATGTGGACGTTCATGTAAATCGGCCGGCAATATATGATAGTATAATGTTCTAGTACAGTATCATTTTATTTATAAAAATAAATATAATATTGTTTCCGGTAATGACTATTCTAAAAGTAAGGAGTATCGCCCTGTTCTTAGATAGGTTATTTGGCTATATATATATATATATATATATATATATATATATATATATATATATATATATATATATATATATATATATATATATATATATATATATATATATGTATATGTATATATATATATATATATATATATATATGTATATATATGTATATATATATATATATATATATGTATATATATATATATATATATATATATATATATATATATATATATATATATATATATATATATATATATATATATATATATATATATATATATATATATATATATATATATATATATATATATATATATATATATATATATATATATATATATATATATATATATATATATATATATATATATATATATATATATATATGTATATATATATATATATATGTTTATATATATATGTATATATATATATATATATATATATATATATATATATATATATATATATATATATATATATATATATATATATATATATATATATATATATATATATATATATATATATATATATATATATATATATATATATATATATATATATATATATATATATATATATATATATATATATATATATATGTTTCTATATATATATATGTATATATATATATATATATATATATATATATATGTATATATATATATATATCTATATATATATATATATATATATATATATCTATATATATATATATCTATATATATATATATATATATATATATTAAACTTCCAATCACTCGGCCATGAACATCATCACTGATGAGACATAAGTTGTTGAAATGCACATCTGGTGCACAAAACTATATCGTATATATATTTTCTAATATTTATTATAAATTATATTTCAGATAGGGAATGCTGCTTTTTTACATATTTGAATGACATATTAGGAGAAAGAATAAATTTTCAAGGATTTATTTCTGTCATTAATTATGCCATTTAAAGAGATATTTCAATAAAATAACAATTATCTAAACAAAATTAAATGACCAGTCAATGATTTGCGCATGGTAAAAACATTAATATTTAAGAAAAGAGCAAAAGACTTTCATCATTTAATACGCACTAAGCTAATTTAAAGAATTATAATCTAAAGTAAATCTCCAGGACAATGAATGTTAAAAATTGCTTTAATTACTCATGAAAACCATACAAACGAATATCATGATCCTATGCACATTTTTGTGTAATCTAAAGAAGACAACAATCTTTATGTGTATGTTATTTGTTTCAAAATTTCAATAAAAATGATCAGTCAACATGATGTGGTAGGATAGTATTATGGCTTTATATTTCCACTTACCGTAAAAGTACTATACTCAAATGAACACACACTTGAAAGCCATAAAAGTATTGTTTTCAAATGGACAAACATCCAAAAATGCTCAAAAATCCTTACAATCAACGCTTTGTCGCTGGTTCCTCGAAGTGTTCCACAAAATCTGTATCGATGCTACTCACAAAAATATTATCAGAAATTAAATCTGGCCTTCATAGATATTGCGAAACAGTATATTCCAGAAGTGGGATTAATCAAATGTGGATCCTTAAAAATTCAAAAGAGTTGTTAGAACATCTAAAATCAAAAAGTTTTACTAAAATTCACACCATCAAGTCTTTACACAACGATCCCTCATCAGAAATTAAAAGACAGATTAGCGGAAATTATTCAAAATGCATTTACTAGCAAAAACGGAAGCCGCAAATTCAAATATATAGTAATAGGACACGATAAAACTTACTGTAATAGGGAAAATTCTGATTCCAAAAATAAATACACTGAAACAGCTGTCATCCAGATGTTGAACTTTCTTATCGATAACATTTTTGTGGTGTTTGGAGGTAAGGTTTTTCAACAAATTTTCGGCGTTCCCATGGGCACTAAGTGGGCTTCTGGCTGACATATTCCTTTACTCATACGAAGCTGAATTCATTCAGTCTTTGCTTTCGCAACGAAAAAAAAAAACAATTGGCTCTTGGCTTCAAATTTACTTACAGATATATAGATGACTTGCTTTCAATTAATAATCCTTCATTCGCGGATTACCTTAGCATCATCTATCCAAATGAACTGGATGTCAAAGAAACCACAGAAGTAGTATTTCTACTTCGTATTTAGATATTATGTTGTCTTTCGACATTAATGGTCAATTGAACACCTCACTCTATGACAAACGTGACGATTTCAATTTCGCTGTCACAAACTTTCCTTTCATAAGTAGCAACATTCCATCATCGCCCGCATACGGCGTATTCATATCTCAGTTAATACGTTATTCCAGAGCATGTTCAAATTACAATGACTTTGTTCTGAGGACTAGGCGACTTTCAGTTAAGCTGCTCAACCAGGGTTATATATGTGCTAGACTAGCAACGTCACTGAGGAAGTTCTACGGTCGTTACGAGACTTATTACTCCATATAATATCTCTTTATTCAGACTTTTAAATGATACTCTGGACTGAGACCGATTCCGATCATTTTACACAGATTTGACACCTTCTATACTAGAAGGTTACCTACTTCGACTTCTCCATATATAAATACATATGGAATTTACACGATTTGACTCTTTCTACTGTGTATATGTGACGGGTGTTGCTAGCAAGCAGGAGATGCTCACTATCCCCGGGCACCTGATCTCACTCGATCACAGGGGTTCACATATGCTCTTCAAGTAGACATATTTTGTTATTTTCCATTTGTTTTTCATTTTCACTGATTTTGTATGTCCTCTGGTTTCATAATTTTTGGACTTGTGGTTTAGATTTATCCATCATCTTTACATTTGAAAAATTAAAAAGGTGTAGGTGTACAAAATGTGTCACATGAGAGTAAATGAATAACATAGTATAACTACAAAGCCAATGACGTGAGATGGCATGAATTGACATCTAACCACACGGCATTACTACCTAATCTGTCTACATTGACCATCAAGCGTAAAGATGAGTTAGAGATATATAAAAGCGGAAATTTGAAATGCACGGCAACGTAAATGAACTGTGAATGAAACATGAATCAGTTATTAAAAGATAATCAATACAATTTTATTTCAATTTAATTCTTTTCTGAAATCTGAAAAGAAAACACAATTTATGAGATATTGATAATTATAAACTTATGTAACTTCACAGATGATGTCTATTTTCTACCAATATTGCTTTTGTGATCATGAATTGCAAAGACAATTTCTAATGTGAAACGTGTGTTTTCATGACTCAGAATTCCAAGGAATGTTGGTGTGGCAGTAACAGCTCTACAATTAACAGTCGGAAAGCTACTGAATCCGATTGTTCCATGGACTGTTCTGGCGATAGCAGTGTACAATGCGGAGGAGCATGGCGTATAAGCTTATACATTATCAGAGGTATGGCGTGAAATTACTCATCGGAAATCCTAGAATCCAATTTCAATATAATGCATGGAATGTCTTGAATTTTCTATGGTAAAACAATTGCTACACTCAACCAATTTCATTTCACATAATGTTTTATTATAAAATGCTAAGTAGCAGACCACTTTAATCACGTGTTTTGGAGTGTCATGATACTATTTCATTATTTACTTTTATCACACATTTGTAATTATGCTTCATATGACGTTTGGCGTACAGTCATATGTATCGTGAAAGAGAAAAAAAAGAAGGAAGGTGATAACAAAGTTTTAAAGCAACCCAATCTCATCATTGTTCTTTGAGAAAGTGCAACTTTGTACTTGATATCATGTGATTAAAAGAGTCTTTTTCTAAGTGTGTTTATGTTTCATCTGATGTTTTCTGTTACTCGTTGTCTGTTTATAATCCCTACACCAATGTTCTTGGATTTGAAAACACACAACTCGTTTCATAAAACATGCAATGTATGAAAAAGTACACTTGAGTTCCTTAATTTACGTAGTTTTTGCAATTTGCTTATCTCGGATTGTGCAAAGTTTATTCTCATCATCTTAAATCGATAATTTGGCTTTCCTATAACTAGTGTAGTACAAAATACGAAAGTAACTGGTGTTAATTAATGATATAGTGCTTTACACTTTCCATATCATTTAGACATTGTAGTTTTATTAATGCTGTCACTGCTGGTGGACTGATAGTCCCCGAGGGCATCATAAGTCTAGTTTTCAGTGGTTTTGTACTGACATGAAATATATACTTCAAATTTTCAGTCGTCAAATTAAGTAAATCACTCCAAAACTAAGAAGTATCTCCCTCGTGCATAGCTCTGTCCTTAGATAGATTCTTTGGTTCACTTTTCTATCATTTGGGTTTCAACACTGCTCTTCAAATATCTTACATATATTTTGAGAATTCCAATCATTTGGCCACGAGCATCACTGAAGAGACATAAGTTGTCGAAATGCCCATATGGTGCACAACATTAAAAGGTAGTTATGTTCTATATTTATTATTAATATCGTCCGGTTATCAAAGTTCTCTAAAGTTCACTAGAAACCACCAACTTGACAAGAGGTCAAAATGGACCTATATCGGTTATTAAATTACAGAAACACATAAAATTGGAAAAATATCATTATTACTTTCTGAAGAATAGCCTTTATAAGATTTTTTTGTTTCATGTACATAAACATCTGTAACACTAGTAAAGCACATTGAGTACTTCATTCATGTCCAGATAATTCAATATCCTATCCTTCGTTTAGAACTGAAGAGGTCTGTCATACCTTGATATAACGTACAAAATCAACACACATACTCCTGTCTTTCCTTTTTATACTTAAAGAAATCTATAAAAAGTCTAAAAAGTAATTTTGTTATCCAGTTTTTTTTTCTCTTATTGGCATATTATTTCATTTCTCATTTCTCATTATCTCATTAAATAAATACATTTTAAGTGCATATTTGTTTTGTAACTATTGTTTGTTTAATGTGGGGACAATGCTCCACAACCAAAAGTTTTGGTCATTTTTGATAAATGACATTTACAATCATATTACGTTGTTATTGTTGTTATCATTCTTGCGAAAACAGAGCAAGAGATATTCTATGCTAGGCATTGCAGGATGCATCAATAAATGTGTTGGCGAGACATAAATACATTTTAAGTAAAATTCAATGAGAAAAAACAGAGAAAACACTTGAAAATTAAGCTAAATGAATAAAACTCTCCCGTCTAGATAATTCTGATTCGGTTTATAGACCCCATTTTAGACAAAGTTTTGGACAAATGTCTTTTTCACATCGGATGCATAGATCGACAAATTCAATATATTTGACATTTTAAGTTTGGCGGAAAGAGCATGATTGACTTATATTGATGGCGCCTATCATATTTTTGATACAAACATATTGTATGGCTCTATGGTGACTTCTGCCACATAACTGAGCCAGTAACTCCTCTTTTTTCTTCCATAAAACGTTTCGAGTGAAAAAATTTTTTATGACATCACCCTTTGTCTCCTAGATGTGCTCAAGTGTGTATATATCTGCATTTACTTCCTGAACTTTAATTGTTGTTGCAGGATTTTTGCGACGGGCATTGCATGCAAGCAGGGTACGCTTCATCTTCCCGGGCAACTAGTCTCACCTCAATTTAATTGGCATTTGTATGAATATGACATTGTACACAATATTGTCCTTTTATTGTATGGACTTCGAGATGTGGTTAACCCTTCGGTACTTCTTAATTGTTTACTTAGGAATCATGTTAATCCTTGGTCCCTAAATGGAGCATTATTAATTTGTTAATGTGTGTTCTTTGATTGTGCTGCTTTTGCGGTGAGTGAGAAGATGGGCGCCCGTAAACCGGTTAACCAAACCACTGAATGATGTTTGTTACTTTAATTTACAGTCCTAAATCCTAATGCACTACAATCGAATATTTTCATAATGTCGTTTTATGTGTTTATTTGACTACTATCAGGTTTTATGTGCATGTCCTTGGTGATATCTATCATACATCTTAATCAGTTGTCTTCTGTCTTCTCTTCACTATGCGAAAGCAAAATGACGAAAAATGCCAAATATATAAAGTATAAACCCGAACTAAAAACCGTCCTTTAATTTTAGGCCTTAGCAAATGTTTCCGTCGTGTCCAGTGGTTAAAACTTTGTTTTTCAAATCTGAATTATTAAATACTTTATGATTTTTCAGGTGCAAGACACAGTCTTACTTTCGTGAGGATGTTCCAGGAAAACGATCGTTTATACAAGGACTTTGTTCTAATGACTTTGAACTTGGATGATTCAACAGTGTGTGCTGTTGAATGTTTTTCAACAAATTCGTGTTCATCCTTCGGATACAACTTTAACTCAAAGGCATGCACTCTGTATTCATCATACGATGAAACGATATGGCACGCAACGACCGCGGAAAATTCGCCAGGGGAAAAGATTTTCATTGTACCCTAAATATTCAAATAATTATTCTCATAAACACATAATCATACTTTCACACTACGTAGTAGCAAAATTTATTGAAACAATTTGTAAAGAAATATATAATTATATAATATAATATAACATTATATATATATATAATTCCAGATGAATACCCAAGATAGTAATTTGTTGAGAGATAGAAGTCTATAGCATCTTATAATTATTCTAAATATTAATTTCGTAATCACTTAACACATATTCACAGTGTATAGTCTCTAAGAACTTTTCATACCATTATTCATTCAAACATCTCATGAAGAAATATATAATTACATAACATATAATTGTATAAAACTAGTATATAGATCTAATACGCATATATACGAATATGAAGAGATAGAAATGCACAGCACCTAAGAAAATCTTTTATAATTAGTATAATGCCGTAAAGTCAAATGAAAACTTACTGTCACGCAGCAAAATGAATGAAAACAAATGTAATATCATTTTAGAGGCAATATTTGTATACATATAAATTTTCTTATATCTAATTTACTCATATTTGGTGATACTGTTAAAGCGTTTTCATATGATATGTTGCATGATTTATTTTCAGTAGAATGTAGTTTATTATTATTTTTTAATTTTATTCAGCCTATCCGAAAACCAATACCTATTTCCGCATATGATAACTTAATACATTCTGCCCGTGTTCTTATGAAAGATTAAACATTCCATTTTCAAAATTACTGTAATATGGCTCTCTATGCTGAGCACGTATAGCATATCAATATTTATATTTCAATAAAATTAAATGGCCAAACATTTCATTTTTGTCACTTTTTAATAAAGCGATACATAGATAATGAACTTTATTTGGAATTTTATAATTACCAATCCAAGACATCTACTAATAACCGCATACATTTATCATTTACGAATGGGATTTTATTAGTAAAAACATCTCAAATTTGAGAGAAAAAAATTACTTTATGGTACTTTCTAAACAATATTAGAAAGAGTTCACCTTTTGAGATATGCCACGTTGACTGCTCCTAGAAAGCCATAAATTAAAGCGCAAAAGAGAGGGCAATCTCTGTGAAAATATACATTCCGCTGAAACTAGTGGACATACAGCTGTAGCTTATAACGTTGATTCCCTTCAGTATGAGAATGACATGTAAAATCAGGGTTCTATAGGTGCATGATCGCTTGGAGGACATTACACAGACATATCGACATTTCATAATACATTGTTTGAAGGAATTTAAACTTCGGTATGGAATGAAAGGTATTGTAATATATAACGTGTATTGGCAATGCTAATGCGGATTGTACACCAGAAGGACAGTACGTTGTAACATTGTAATAAGCTTTAATTTATTTTGTGCCATGATTTAATCGTTCATTTTTCCAACACATCTTTGTAACATTCAGGTACCTTATATCCTCTTGTGGACACATTGATATTTTGGACTTGTATTTAAGCTTCTTTTCTACAATGTTCTGTATTTTCATAAAGTCCTTTATAGATACTGTTTAAAATGAATATTTGCTTGAACTTTGATATTGAAATTGAATCTGTTAATATTATACTACGGGTACAATACATTATATACTCCCATACTATTCATTACCACCGTGGTCAATATCCATGTTTGTGGATCCCGGAGCACGGTTTACTTCTGTTGATGTCGCCTCACATATCTTTGATAGCAACATATTATTCTACAAACTTTTCGTTTGTTATTAAATTTTTATGACCTCTCTTCTTGAGAAACCTGTTGATCTTTGTTCTCCATTTGGAGGATTATTTATAAATTTTTAAAAGTGCGTCCTTTGATTGTGCTGCTTATGCGGAGAATGGGAAGGTGGGCGCCCGTAAACCAGTTAACCACACCAATTGAATGAGGTTTGTTATTTCAATTGACCGTCCTAAGTCGGTATCGTAAGCGCTGCACAATCGAATATTATTGTAATGTCGTTTTTCAGTGTATATTCTACTGTTACCAATTTTTCCATGTCCATGTCCTTGCTTTCTCAGATGTCTTCAGTTTCCTATTTTATAGATATTCGTAACTAACAATGGAGTTGACTGGAGTCTACATTTAGTTTCAAATTTACAACATTTCCTTTAAAACACAATGAAATATCTTACCATATGATATATCACTATTGACTACTGCCAGTTTGACACTTTTGGTATGTCCTCAACACTACTGAGTACCGCCCTTTTGACACTTTTTGTATGTCCTCGGCACTACTGATGGGGGATGTATGATATTGATACGCTATCCGTAATATATAATGGTGTTACGTTTTAATCAGCCTCTTGTGATTAATTGAATATGACTACAGACTGGTCTACAGTGATCATGTGGACTACAAGATAACACTAATGTTGTTATACATTAATCGGTGTCTTATGATTCATTACATTACATATTGATTATGACTACAGACTGGTGTACAGTGATCATGTTGACTACAAGATAACACTAATGTTGTTATACATTAATCAGTGTCTTATGATTCATTACAGTTACATATTGATTATGACTACAGACTGGTCTACAGTGATCATGTAGACTACAAGATAACACTAATGTTGTTATACATTAATCAGTGTCTTATGATTCATTACAGTTACATATTGACTACGACTACAGACTGGTCTACTGTGATCATGTAGACTACAAGATAACACTAATGTTGTTATACATTAATCAGTGTCTTATGATTCATTACAGTTACATATTGATTATGACTACAGACTGGTCTACAGTGATCATGTAGACTACAAGATAACACTAATGTTGTTATACATTAATCAGTGTCTTATGATTCATTACAGTTACATATTGACTACGACTACAGACTGGTCTACTGTGATCATGTAGACTACAAGATAACACTAATGTTGTTATACATTAATCAGTGTCTTATGATTCATTACAGTTACATATTGTTTATGACTACAGACTGGTCTACTGTGAACATGTCGACTACAAGATAACAGTAATGGTGTTATACGTTAATTTCTTATGCATTAGATTTGAAGTTATACAGTTTAGTGAAAAAATGTTCAGCTGAATGTGAACGTTGATATAGCTCATTGGAATGTCCACCTACAGTCAAGTCGGCCCGGTGGTGCCATCAGAAAGGAAGCATCACTTAAATGGAGTCACTCTCAATGAATACCCGCCTCATACAAGTTGATGAAATAGCTAAGAAATGTGTGATTTTTCAATGAAGTCTGGAGCTTCTTAGCACGCTTTGTGACTAGAGCTGAAATATTAATCATCCAGAAACACAAACGAATTCCATGCAATGAAAAACACCCTTGCTTCCCTCCCAAAACAAAACCTCCGAAGCGTACCATCACTTGATATTCCAAGACTGTATAGTTGATAGGTTATAATCTATTGCTGTACATATCTTACAAATTGTTAGAAATACCGAGCAAAGCTTCACGAAAATGTTCATATGCACGAGTAGAACAACCTGCTATTGGAGAATGTAAGTTAGGCCAACATAAACTCCAATGTGTCCCCTTCCTTTTACCGTGATCAGTGTCTGTAAATTCGACATCCCATTTGTGTAGAACCATTTTTCCTGATAAAGATGAATATGATGTGGAGACCACCATCCTGAAGCCTTCTAAATGTATCTTTTAAAAAAGCTTCAAGTTTAAAGGAAAAGCAGACTAGGGTATTGAGGTAAACGTGGAGATAATGAGTACCTGCGTATTGATTTTAGGTGGTTGTATTATCATTGTCTACGCCACACCAAGATTATTGCCTTTGTATGATGGCGGCACCTGCTTGGCGTATTGCTTCAGAACTTTGTCCTATGTTACGGACCCATCCGAAGCCGTGAAAATATTTTTATATGTCAAAGTATACCGTGACACGAGGTTTGTGTGACACGTGGCACGAGATTTGTGTCGTCTCATCCGAGTTACTACGATGACGAGTTATAACTCACCGATTGTATTACTAATCATTATCTGCGATTTCTGATGATGAGAATATTCATTCGACTCCTGCTCGAATTCTCTTTCACATTTCTCGACTTATCATCCACACTGATGCACAAACATTATCATAGGAGTTTCTACTGCACCTGTGCATTCTATTTAAGATACTTTCTTAACAACCACAATGGAAGACTTGTCAACGAGTTAAGTCGACTTATAATTATGTATACGACTTTATTATGAGTTATGACGAGTGTTCCACATGTACACGACGTTATCATAAGTTATGACAAGTGTACTACATGTACACAAGAACACGATTTTATCATGAGTTATGACGAGTGTACTACAAGAACACGAATTTATCATGAGTTATGACGAGTGTACATGTACGACTTTATCAAAAGTTATGATGAGTGTACTACATGAACACGATTTTATCATGAGTTATGACGAGTGTACATGTACACCACTTTATTATAAGTTGTGATGAGTGTACTACATGAACACGAATTTATCATGACTTATTCCATATGTAATACATGTACGACTTTATCATGTGTTAAGACGAGTGAACATGTACACGACTTTAGTATGAGTTATGACTAGTGAACTACATCCACGACTTCATCTTGAGTTATGACGAGTGTACATGTACACGACTTTATCATGAGGTATGACAAGTGCACTACATGTATGACTTTATCATGAGTTATGACTAGAGTACATGTACACGACTTTATTATGAGTTATGACGAGTGTACTATATGTACGACTTTATCATGAGTTATGACTAAAGTACATGTACACGACTTTATTATGAGTTATGACGAGTGTACTACATGTACACAAGAACACGATTTTATCATGAGTTATGACGAGTGTACATGTACACGACTTTATCATGAGTTATGACGAGTGTACTACGTGCACGATTTTATTATGAGCTATGACAAGTGTATTACTTGAACACGACTTTATCATGAGTTATAACGAGTGTACTACAAGCATGACTTTATCATGAGTTATGAAGAGTGTACTACATGTATGACTTCATCATGAGTTATGACGAGTGTACAAGTACACGACTTTATCATGAGTTATGACGAGTGTACTACAAGTATGACTTTATCATGAGTTATGACGAGTGTACTAAATGTACGACTTTATTTTGAGTTATGACGACTGTACTTCATGTATGACTATATCATGAGTTATGACGAGTGTACTACAAGTATGACTTTATCATGAGTTATGACGAGTGTACTTCATGTACGACTTTTTCATGAGTTATGACGAGTGTACTAAATGTACGACTTTATTTTGAGTTATGACGAGTGTACTACATGTATAACTATATCATGAGTTACGACAAGTGTACTACATGTACGACTTCATCATGAGTTACGGCGAGTGTACTACATGTACGACTTTATCACGAGTTACCACAAGTGCGCTACATGTTTACGACTTCATCATGAGTTATGACGAGTGTACTACAAGTACGACTTCATCATGAGTTATGACGAGTGTACTACATGTACGACTTCATCATGAGTTATGACGAGTGTACTACATGCACGACTTTATCATGAGTAGAGACAAGTGTACTACATGTACACAACTTTATCATGGATTATGACGAGTTTACTACATGTACGAGCAATTTACATGTGAAGTCGTGATGCAATTTTAGCATGCGAACGGAAGATTTGTTAACATCATATGTTCGAAATCTGTGCGACATGTATTTGACATGTGTACGATACACAAAATCTTGCATGACAATTTTATACCGTTTTAAAATCCCGTTGATTTCTGACAAGTAAAAGCGATATGAAGAGACTTCTGTACTCCATGCAAAAACATTGACCAGTTCGAGTCCTGCAAAATACGTGTTTGATTGATTGATTGATTGATTGATTGATTGATTGATTGATTGATTGATTGATTGATTGATTATTGTTTTACGTCACTCCACGTTTATTTCACGTATATGGTGACGGCATCTGCCTGATGCATTTCATAGAAATTTATACCTTTGCAACGGACCCACCCGAAGCAGTGAGGGATATCTTACGTGCCATGCCTAGCGTGACACGTGACCTCGGTTTTTACTGTATTATTCGAAAGACAGAACACCAGTGCGTCCAGGGCGGGAGCAAGATACGTGAAGTATGGAACGCCATAGCTGTCTTAAGATTACATCATTAGCAATAAATAGTCATTTTACTTTCAATAGCATTACGTCAAACCAGTATACCATTAGGTAGTTTTTATATTACATGAAGTCAAACAAATATGATGTGAAGACGAAAAATTGCGCTATCAGGTTAAAACAATACGTTATGAAGTCACAAAAGTATGCTATGAAGTCAAAACATTACGTTATTAAGTCACAAATATACCTTATCGAGTCAAAATGGTATATTTTGAAGTCAAAGCATTATGTTATGAAGCCACAAAATACGTTATGGAATCAAAATAGTATGTTATGAAGTCATCAAAGTACGTTATGAAGTAAAAACATTACGTTATGAAGTCACAATATTACGGTATGCAGTCAAAAAGTATGTTATGAAGATAAAACATTACGTTATGAAGTCATTGAAGTACCATATGAAGTAAAACATTACGTTATGAAGTCACAAAAGTATTGTATAAAGAAATAAAGCATGTTAAGAAGTCATAACAACAAATTGTGAAGTGCAATAGTAAGTCATTAACAATACAGTAAGTCATGAAGCCATATCTTAAGTTAAGGTATTATACAGGGGGGGGGGGGGATCCAGGTTTTAGAGTTACAAGGGAAAGGGGCGGAATCAGGTGAGGGGTATGGGGACTTCAATTGACCGTTCTCAGTCATTACCGCAGCTGTCGTGTGAACGAAACGTAGAAACGTTTGAAAAAGGGGTTGCGACCTGCCATGAATGTTTTTCAGTCAGGAGAGGGGTTGGGGTTGAAGCCCTGAACCTAGCCAAAATGACCTTTGTTGGGCACACCTTTTCGATCAAAGGGGTTGCAACCCCATATTCCCTGCTTACTACCAGTTTATAAATTTTCATAAAACGGATAGGCGGAGTTTAGTGAACGATGGATTTTTTTTTTCATTCGGATGAATTCTATTGACTAAATAGGGAAAGAAATTAAGTCATATTAGAGTATACAATGATAAACATCTATACTGGAAGAGAAGCAAGCCGGTGTAATCCAGTGGATACGGTGCTCGGCTCGTGACATACTATTTTGACTCCATAATGTATTGTGTGACTTCATAACATAATGTTTTGACTTCATAACATATTACTAGTTTGACTCGATAACGTATTGTGTGACTTCATAATTATAACGCTTTGACTTCATAACATATTACTAGTTTGACTCGATAACGTATTGTGTGACCTCAAAACGTAATGTTTTGACTTCATAACGTAATGTTTAACCTCATAACGCAATATTTCGACCTCACATCGTATTTGTTTGACTTCATATAATATAAAAACTTCTAAACGGCATACTGTTTTGACGTAATGCTATTGTGAAATGACTATTTATTTTTATCTTTAGACAGCTATGGCAGTCCATAGCGATGCAGCTGAGACAGATTTATAACAAAACCAGGTGTGACAATGTCCACCGCAGGCACAGCCAGCATAACTAGGTATGGTAAAGATATGGATAACATTACAAACAGCTTTCATTACAGAGAAAGTCTAAATGTTAGGAAGACCCTTCAACTGGCCTTCTGATTTGTAGACAACGACCTCTTATGCAACTTATGCTGAAAAGGTAACATATATACTTGTGGACCTTCTCCCTTGAAACGTCATGTTTACATAACGTATATATTTTTTTAAATTTCAACGAAAAGAGCCTCTCCCCCCCCCCCCCCCCCTAGATATAGCGTTGAACTTTAAAGTTGATATATCATTCTGCGGCCTTCTATATAGAGAGAAAGCCTTTCACCGAACGATTTTCTATAAATGTTATGCCACTGACATAGGGGTAGTTATTTAAAGTTTGTATCGAATCCTACTGGAAGTACCCATGTTTTGCTTACAATTTTTCAAAAAAGACAAAATTTCGAAAATAAAAAAAAAAGAAAGAAAAAAAAACTCCCCGTGAAAAGCTCAGTAATATTTTTATTCATCAAGATTCAAGGAATAAAAGTACTTCACCCAGCACAATTTCTGCATTTTCAGCTGTTCATATTTTCAACAAGAGGAGACAACTCCTATGAGGGTATTTATATTGTACGATGCCAAATTTTACTATTACTAACATCAATACCGTCTAAGACAATATAGATATTATATTATGACATACATAGTCATGCGCGGATACAGAGGGGGGTTAGGGGGGTCTGGACCCCCCTGGAATCCGAAAATTTTACCCAAAAAAGGTAATATTTGGGCATTTTTGGGGTTGGACCCCCCCTGGTCTAAGAGAAAAATTTACCTTTTTTGGTTGGACCCCCTCTGACAAAAATTTCTGGATCCGCGCATGATAGTACAGCCATAATGCAAAGTATTCATATCTTAAATCATTAACTGAGACTCATATAACTGAGTTATTTCTTCTTCCGGTGGTATAGTGCTGCACAATTACATGCGCGGATCCGGGGGTCTGAACCCTTCCTGAGATTCTGCGAAAGTTAGCCTACTTTCCTTGTTATGTTTCGGCGTAAATAAGTAATTTTACATACGAAAACATGGGTGGACCTCCTATCGGGAAATTTATTGGGGGTGGACACCTCGCCACAAAATTTCTGAATCCGCACTTTTATACATGGGTTAAAAAGGATTAAGTGACATTTGATGTAGATACGGTGTGGTAGGTATGTCAACCAGTCCATTCACAATCCTTGTACATCATGACAACTATTACTTGGTCTCTTCTCACAAGTTGGGGTACCCACTGTAGTTGTTTCAGTATCAGTGGCGGATCCCGGATTTCCGAACAGGGGGCACATATGTATTAGCCAAAATACTTAGGCATTTTTGTGCCAAATTAGTCCGAGATTCTCTGCCCTTCTTACCATTTTGATATCGGCGGTTTCTCCCACAAACCGTATCAAAAGTGGAAGAAGGGCAGATAATCTCGGACTAGTGCCAAATCTGGATTTTTACTTGTAAATTTGTGGCGAAAAGGTGGGCCCGGGCCAATGGGCATAGATGTTACATCAGGGACTTATGGTTACACTGCTTGTTTGTTGGAAATCCCTCTTGACGAAACGTGCAGTTCTGTGTTGTACAGTTTCAATCGAAGTGAAGGATTTTGAAAGGGGTCTTTTTCGCTTCATATTTACAGAAACATGTATATATACACAGAGACTGGAAACTCCCATTGAAAACTATGTAGCTCTCTGACATATGTAACATTTCCTGACAGGCATCTCGATAAGCCGGAAGTCCGCCATATTGTTCTCGGCATTCATTCGCTTGAAAGCATTAAGCTTGCAAAGAAGAGGAATTTTCATCGCTTTTTAAACAAAGGTAGTTCAGATAAATAAAAAAAAGCAATATACCAATCATTTGAATCATAAAACATTTCATTTATGATCTATTCAATGTGAAGACATAACCCCGATCAAAAGCCATTAGTTGTGATAGACCTCTGAAAACATTCACTTGGGTTTATGCAAAACATTTACACAATATTGAAGCACATGCCACCATTTTTCGTTTATAGCACCATCAATGTTTATTATAGTCTTAATGCTTTAATTTTCGTATGAACTATCTGTAAATCATGCATAATTACCCAGCTGTATTTGAGGATCTCGCGACATTTTTCTCCTCACTACCGAACCCGCTGAGAAACGACAACGGCAAGAAGAATTGTTAAAACAACAAAAATTAATGTCCTTTACATGACTAAACTCACACGTGTGTGTTAAGAACGGTTTCAGACACATTTTATATCATTGAGTGTAGAAGACTTTATTCGTTATTTGATTTTAATCCAGTTTTATATACGCGGTAAATCTTCAATCGTTTTTAACAAGAAAACCGATACCATACCATACCATATAGAACAAAATAATCATATAACCTGTCGATATATATATTGTTTTTATATTGAAAGTCATTCTATAAACATCAAAGAAGTAATGGTTGTTATTTTAGTACGAACTGAAGCAGTAACACGTAAAGGGACATCTTGCAATGCAAATTTTCTGTAGCCGGCGGGTCGCCATTTTGTTTTTGCTTCTTTACATAGGAGGGAGTAAAACAGCTCATACCACGTCAACAGTGCATACAAGATAAACATTATTTTCTTTGCTATATACCATCTGAATTTTTAAATAAACACAACATTGTTATTTACTGTCCATGAATGACAAAGACACACGCTGGTGCTTCCCCTGGGGTGGTGAACAAATAGTAGTAAAGGCAAGGGCATTGATTGCATATATCAACAACTCGTAAATGGCAACAAACGCTGTTTAAAATGAATAAATATATATATAGAAATAATTGTTTTTAAAAGGCAGGAAATGAAGGCGTCTCATTAAAAATCTTGGTTTTAAAAATATTTTTATTATGATTAATGATACAACTTTGTTTCGATTTTGTTAGAAAGAAAAAGGAGAATATTATTTCTACACATCGATAAAATGATTAACAAAATATATATATATATATAAAAAAAAAAGGTTCCCTTAGAATTTGAACTGAGGTGCGTCGGCAGGAAAAGACCAACTGCGCTACCAGTATACGTCCCCGGGCGATATCTGATGGTTAAAATCGGTGTATTGTAAAGCGCGGTCATCAGCATAACAAAAGGACGTGCATCATATGCCGGACGAAGCGGCGAGTTTCCAATTCCAGTCTCTGTGTATATACAGAGACATGTCTCTGGTATATATGTCTCTGATATTTACATGGCATATACAGATGATAAGGTTGAAAACACTCAAATAATATGAGTAATACTCCAGATTACGCACCCAAAATGGCCGAGTATTTTGGCTATTACTTGATTTTCACATGAATGGGCCCCCGTTTTCTGAAATTCTGAATCCGCCACTGAATCTTGTGGAAGTTTCTTTTTTGCTGAGCTCCAAACTGTTGATGCATACAATACTCTAATGTTGATCTGACTAGAGGTGAGTAGCATTGTGTCATGATGTTTTCCGGGCAGCGGCTTTAATTTGTTTATAATTTTAAAAATCCACCTGTTTACTCCTATTTAATTTCCGAAGATAGCATCAGAGAAATACATAGATCTACACATGACATGTCTCTGATATCATGAACAAACAAGCATTTTGAGCTATTTGTGAACAAGTGCTGTACTTTCTTTTTATTTATATATTTATTATTATCAATATTAAGGGGGTTTTTTTTCGTTCGAAACAGTAGTACCTGACGCACTGGACATTAATGTCAAAAGTGAGTCAACTACCGGAAATGTGTATGAGTTATCTCCCGTGTACAGGTAAAGATTCAAAAAGATTCACGATGGGTGGACGAGTGTGTTTACTAATAGTTTTACAGTTTCTTTTCATTAATAACTGCATCGGCCAATTTGCAACAGGAAATATCTGGCAAATACTCGAACGCACTACTGGCTTTGATAAGGTTAGTAATTGTAGTGTAATTATTCAGAAAATTACAGGTAAAATAAAGTAGGTCAAGGTGTGTACATCTCAACGTAACTATCTATAGATATAAACATAATGAGTAATGTTGGACCTACATGGTGTTCGTTAAAATGTATAGAAATACATACTTAATTTACTTTAAAAATAATTCGGGCAGTGTATCCTGGTATAAAGTTTATAAAGCAGTAGTCGCGCTTCAAGTCATATATTAGGACTCGTGATTTCATGTTTTTATAGCATTGATAGGTATACAATATCAATATTAAATCATGCGTATTGATGCTATTTTAGTATCATATGATATGTACACATGTATGTTCTTTATTGTTGTATTACATTTGGGCGGGGGGATAATACAAACTTTTGGCTTTAATTTAATACTGTACTTATATGAAATATACATATATATATATATATATATATATATATATATATATATATATATATATATATATATATATATATATATATATATGTATATATATATATTGGCTATTCACAACATACCTGGTAGTAATATTACTAATACCTGTGAATATTGGGGACAAAAAACTGTTTAAATGTACCTTGAAATGATGTGCAGTATAAGCTAACTAAAGATGATTCATAATCATATTGATGTGACCTGGGTAATCAAACATGTACAGGTAGTCTGTGTGGTAGACATGATCATGGTCTCACCTAGTGCGGGTAATAGCAGAATTTTCCAATTCTAATGATTAACATATAATGATATATATCTTATTTCATAGTCTGAAATGTCAGACCCAAGTCATCATGATGATCATGAGACTAAAACTTGATGACATACATATATAGTTTGTCAGTGCTTTACTTATAGAGTCATTGCTGATAAAATTAAAAAACTACTATACTGGTAGCAGTCATTCAAAATTTAAGGATGGAAATTTAAGGATTATTAGTTTGTAGTTTTGGAGGGAGACCTTTTCCCACCACTGACTTGCTAAAATTTAACCACAAACCCATATTAGTTAATGATACATGTAAATACTTTACTTAATATACCAATTGTCATTAAGAATTATACATGTATTTACATGACATGTGCAATGTATTGTCTGTAATTTAAAGTCTAAAGAATTCGAATTTACCGTACAAATAGATTTTAGAGGTTATAAAATGTAAATTTAGGAACAACATCTTCACATACATGTAATACATTAACTACTTACATGTACAATTGCATCATTGCTGAGACTACACAGAAATTAATACAGATAATAACTTACATGTACTGGTGCATGTACATGTAAATTACAAATGTATAATCCACAACACAGGTCAACCCCCCTTTGGGCTTCTATATTCCTAGGAGCACAATGTAACATTGTGGAACTTTTCTAATGGTCACATGTATATAAGTGTTCCATATCAGACTTTGAAATTAAATATTCTACATAAAATCCTGTGATTGTTAATTACGGTACAGGTCTCAGAACCAGCATTACATGACCTTAAATAAATTTACATCTGACTGAATTCTTATCTGCATATTGTGTTTATCTTAGACAGCAGTTTATTAAAGCATATACAAAAAGAGATATATTTGATTAGTGACACAGAAGCATGCAGTTATCAATTGTTACAGTATAGACATGAACATATATCTTCAATAATACATGTATGAGAAATATATACATTTTGAGCATATACACTGTAGTCTGTGTATATATTCTTTGCTCCAAGATATAAAAATGCTGTAACAATCAATTTATAGAGGTGGTTGTTATTATACTAAGCATAGTAACATATAAATATGGGTTATCTACAGCCTCAGGGGTTATTTAACAAGCTGTGGCAAAATATGAAGGAGTAAATTATGAGCTTGGTATATCCAGTTGACAGATGTAATTGTCCATGTCTGGTTTACCTTGGTGGTCAGTCATGTATACCTCTGTATCTAGGTAAACTGTGTACACATGTAAATATAATATTTTTACAATTAACGAGAAATTAATATTATTGTGAAATGGGTAAAACATAAATTTAAAATCCACTCTTTCTATTAATACAATACATGTAGTGTAATTATGTCTATATTTATAAATTGTTTCATTTACATGTGCATAGCAGCATAGAATAACTCATTTATTCTTCCCAAATAAACCTTCATGATAATGAATAACCTTATACAGACCTCTTTAGGAGACCCTTATCTGAATACTTCAATCATGCCAAAGTTAAAACATGATTATCTTTATACCTTTTAAAATACACCTGAAATTTCTTAACTTTGTGTTTTTAACTTGTTTTCCAGCATAGCATATTATATTTTCTTAAGGAGTTAATTATATTGAATTACTTATATATTTTGTAAATTATCTTGAAAACAGCTGTCTTTAATATTTTTGTTGATGGTGAAGTACAATTAATGTACATACATGTACAAATTTGTCAGTTTTGAAATACAAATTTGGACCGTCAATTTTCGGTTTTTATGTGCTCCTAATGAGACACAATTAAGTTGAGGTAAAGGTGGGACACCGCTAGCTGTTATAGGAAAGGATATCTCGGTAATTGTGAATTTTAAGGAATTTTTCAGTGAATTAAACTACCAACCCAAATTTGTTGAGCATTGTGGAAATGAAGTATCCTAGATGTTCATGTATTATATTTTACTCGATAATTTTTATATTAACTCTTTGTAGAAACCTGAATGTTCCACCAGTATCCAGTGTACTGATGATCTAATCCACCCCAAAAAGATAAAGAAAGTTCACTCATGAAACCAATAGTTCTTTTATTTTTAAAATCTATTTGACCTGCATACAAACATTATTATTTTTCATGTATGTGTTGAGTTATTAGCATTTAAACAGAGCGGGTGATTAACTTTACACAGAGATGGATGTAAACATGTCCCACCTTTGCCACGAGGAGGCCATAAAGCTTGAAAAATGTCAGTTGGAATCGGTATCTTGAAACTCGCAATAGATTATCCTTTACACTTTAAATGAAGCATGTATATTATATATATAATATACTGGTATGTAATATATTTATATATATATATGTGTACGTGTGCGTATACGTGTATTTATATATATATATATATATATATATATATATATATATATAATATATATAAATATATATATATATATAATATGTATATATTTATATAAATACATACACACATATATATATATAGCTATATAAGTATCCTTCTCTACAATGTTTAGTTTGTTTATCTATGCTATTTTTAGTACCAGTACATTATAGTCATGTACATATATATAAATGTAAGATATAGCCGTAATAGGGAAAAACAAACAAATTATATCAGCACATGTTTGATAACAGTCATTGAAGAATGAATTTTATTGTTACTTGCATAATATGTCAATTCTGCAAATATACATTGTTGTAAAATGTGATTAATTGGGGAGTAATAAAACTATAATCCTTAAGGTTTAAGTAATAAAGTAATAAAATTCCTCAACCACTCAATGTTATATCTTTCACATGGTATGGACAATATCACAAATAGATGTATATAAAGTCAGTTGCAACATGTACTATACAATGTAATAAAGAACCATTATACATGTATGTTGATGACTCGCTGGTACAATATATTTGGCTAATGTACACAATTTTAATACGACTGTGGAGCTCAACTGAGCCAAATTTTAAGGCAATTTAACATTATGAGGCCCCAGACTAGAAGGCTGTTTAATACATGTAATTGTTGTTGTCTTTAATAATTCCATTCTGAAATCAAATTTTCAACACTTTTTCGACATCTTTTTGGACCGTTCTTTTTTTGCACAATTTCAATTAAGTGATTACTTTGATTTTCTCATGGTAGGCTGGCTGCTAATTTATCTTGGGTATTTCAACTGATTTTATATATTTGAATAAATGCGCATGTACATGTAATTGGAAAGAATACAAAAATAATTTTGGGGATTTAAGACTCAAAAAAGTTAAAAAAAAAAAAAAAAAAAAAAAAGTGATTTTGGAATGTACTACATGCATTTTGTGATGAAATTTTCTTGGGATGAAGTACCCAAAGTCCCCTGCAAATGTAGCGGTTTTTTTGTATCTGTCAAAATTATACTTTGATTTGAAAGTTTCCTGTCAGATTTTAGTCTTCTTGGTTTTTCCCGCTACAAGTTTTGATAAATTGAGTTTTTGCATACTGAAGGGTAACAGTTCAGACTCTCACCAAGTGCAAAAGGTTTTGTTATTAATTCCCTCCAGTGGAACAGGAGGGGACTATAGTGTTTTTGTCTGTCTGTCTGTCTGGTTTCCAGATGATAAACTTGAGTTATGACGGACCAATATTGATGAAGATTATGTAGAGTGCTTGCATGGGATTGTGTTTGGCATCAAAACGTCAAGTACATGTATGTAGATCACTGATGCTAAAAATAATTTTTTAGTTTCCAGATCAGATTGCTTGAGTAAGGATAGACCAATGTAATTCATACTTCATGTAATATTAGTTTATGAACAGTTCTAGTGTGGGATTGTGTTTAGGGTCGAAAGATCCATATTAAAGTAACTTGATAAAAATAGATTTTGGGCTTGCAGACAATAATCCCAGTTAAACCCTCTTATAATAGTCAGTATCTAAAATAATACATGTGTACCTACAATGTACCAAAAAATAAGATGGTAGTGGTAATACTGGCTCACTAGTATTAATATCCTATGTGTTGATGCAACCAATTAAGACATTTAGCTCAAACACACTAATGACAGCAGGGGATTAGTGTTGCATGCAACACTGACTGTAAGCTTGTTTTGTTTGAAACCAAAACAAGTTAATGAATTTCTTTTTTGTTTAATATGGCTTGTACCAGGTATGGACATGCTTAAGATTGATGATTTAAAAGCTTAAAGTCATTTGTCAGCAGTCACAGACATAATAAGCAAGAAAATGTATCTGCAAATTTCTTCAAGTACATGTAGTCATTAATTTGTTTGTGAATGAGCAAATTGTGCTCAAGTGAGCAATATAGACCTATGTGGTCCTTATGATAATATTCATGTATATGTAGCATCAAATTTATCTTAGAACATAACATGTAGGTTTACATATATAAAGAGAATATAAAAAGTGTGTTTTTCTCTAAATTTCTAATCAGTATATTTGTTTTTACATGTGGGGAAAATATAAAACTAAAAGGCTACGTTGAATTACTAGTGCATGTACATGTATGTCTATAATAATGTGAAATTTCATGTCTTGCAATAGATCACCAAACTTATTCTGAGAGGAATAGGTTGTCTTATTGAATATGAAGATTCAAGTGAGGAATATGGGTTCTTTGAGCCTTTCACTAATTTCACTTAAGTCCTACTTACATGTATAAGCTGTAAAATTACATTTTTATTCTTTGCAGTTCAAATCTTTAGTAACTGGTTCCAACATGAAGGTGATGTTTGAATCTGTATCTAGTGCTAAATTAACAGTGTTTGCCTTCAATAATACAGCTTACAATAGTATGAACTATCAGCAGAAACAACGCTTTCAGTCGATGACGCCACAACAAAAGACAGACTACATTAAACAATGCACAAGTAAGAGAAATAACTGAAAATATTCTTATAGAAATGACTGATACATGTAACTTTATTGTCTTTGTACAAATGCCATGCATTGTCATGATTGATCAGTTTATAGAAGACTTTAATGAATTACCAATTTTCCGGTATTTTATTTGAAATTTATCAAATTATAATATTTTCAAAGCATGTCCTTGATACATGTACTTCATATATATGTGCCTCTGGAAGCAGAGATTCTGGGACATCTAGGTTTTGGTCTGTCTATGTGTTTGTCTGTCTGATGTAAAACACTTGAATATTCCACATAATTTTTCAACTGTAAGAGATAGGTCTTTCATATTTCACATGCATATTCCTTATGACAAGACTTTTCCATTGGTATAATAGTGTTTGACCTCATGACCTTGACTGCGACCTTAGATCTACATTTCAAAAAAGTTTAACATTGGGTATATCTTTTTAATGGTAAGTAATAGGGCTTCATATTTCACTTGTGTATTCTTTGTGACAAGACCTTTCCATCAGTACCAAAATTTTGACCTTGTGATCTTGACCTTGGATTTTGTCCAAGTTTAAGAATAATAGCTTATACTGACAAAGTTGCCACCGGGGGCATTCATATTTCACAAATACAGCTTGTTGTATCAAAGCATTTGAGAAAGTATGATGAAAACACAGAGATGTTTGGCCTAAGATCTAAAAGTCTTTAAATAATGTTTGCACTTTACATCATGATTGCCAGATTTTGAGTCTCCTACCGATGAAACCAGACGGGAGTATAGGTTTCTACTTTGTCTGTCCATTAGTCCATCTGTCTGTCATGCTGGTATTCCAGACTTTTTTGGCCATACTTACAGATATCATGCTGAAACATGGTAGCAAGCTTTCCCATGAGGAATTACAGATCAGTTTCAACTTTGGTCACAGTTGATAATATTTTTTCCAGAGTTATAGCCCTTTGTTCAAAATCTGTTTTCTGCACTTTCTTTGCAATGCTTGCATTATCTCAAAACAGAAAAAGAAAGAAAAAAAGTGAGCAACTCTAGCTAATAGATAGTTTTCACCGAGTCTAAATTTGTTTGAGTTACTTCCCATAGTCAGCCGTATTTGGAGTCATACAAGACATTTTTATTCATACTCATAGTAACCAATTTTAAGACCTTTGTTTTGAGAGGGTTTTCATAATTTTGCACCAAAATTAACAGTTTTCAGATTAATTATATCTTAATATTTATTGGTACGTAAACAATTTATGTTTTCAAAGATCATGAGATTTTAAAGACATTTAATCTGTATTTCTGTTGACTAAAGCACAAAACTTAACTCTTTGACTCACTAAATAACTGACAATGGGAGATAACTCCTGTGAATTTTCGGTCAGTGAAAACTATCTATAGACACTTATTAAAACTTTCTGAATGCTTGTGTAACCCTTTGGCTGCCACTGACCTACATTTCAGCCCCTCACCTGTATGGATTTGTTGGGACTGGTGAGAGACTGGTATTGCTCTAGCTATACTCTCAGAATGCTTATTTTTGGCATTTTGTTGGGGTTTTTTTCTTGCTAGAATTAGAGGTATTATCATAAAAAAATTTCTAAATTCTAAAATTTTTAACTGCAGTATATGGCTCAGCTGTGTTGACTTCTTCAATGAATGATAACCAATACTATAAAAGCATGGCTAGTGATGGGAACAGACTGTTTATCAATCGGCGACAAAGAACAAATTTTGTAAGTAAAATAAAATGTTAAGTATATACAACGTACTGTAATGTACTGAGATCCTGAGAATTCAGTGCAACTAAACTTACAGACTTGAACAGTTTGTACACTTTATTCATTCATGTGATTCTTTTTAGCCAAACTATATACTAAATTTATCAGGAGTGAATTTTACTAAAGGTCGTTATAGATAAATAGATATACAGTCAAACTTCGATATCTCGAACACTGATATCTCGAATATCCGGGATATCTCGAAGTCGAACGTCGGTCCCGAAAAAATTCCTTCATATTATGATTAAATTCACCTCGGATGTGTCGAACACTGATATGTCGAATACCATGCTTATCTCGAATACATTTTCAAGTCCCGAAGTTCTTATTTACCCGGTTTATCTCGAAGTTGGCTTCTTATTGACAATATTCCCCGTGGCGTTTACCCTAAATGACAGGTCGCTCGTGTGGTGTGATCAATTGACCGTGTCGCTGTACAAAGCCGCAGTAATTACATAATCGTTCGCATCCGTGCGTACCCTGTTATTTATAAAAATATTAACAAATGGTGATAGCTTATTAAACTCGACACAAAATTAGATAATTAACATTAACTGTAATTAGTGCTTTTTCATACCTGCGTTTAAAGAAATTTCTTTACACTATTCATTAATTATTACTTTTTCTAATCCATGTGTATGTCTGTATTTTTATGCAAAGTAATAGTAATTAAATCAAATTATGACGTGTGTCTTTATATTGTCTTACGTGTTAGCCCGTCCTCGATTTTTCGATTTTAGGTATAGTATAAGACAGTTATATCCAGTATTGGATTTAAATTACGATGTTACTGAAAAGGAAACATGATGTTTTCAGTTTTGGAGTATATTCTCTATATATTCATAAAATATAAAATGTATGATGAGATTCAGATTGATTATTAAGGAACAATACAATATGTACATCTTCTTGCGTATTTATTTATAAATACATGTATATCTCATACATCTACTATAGTAATCACAAATGTCAAATGAATCCGCGTACATTAACAACTGCAAGATTTGTCATCCTAAAATCGAAATTTGGATATCTCGAACTACGGATATCTCGAAGTATTTTCCACGGTCCCTCCGACTTCGGGATAACGAGGTTTGACTGTATGTATAATTGTTTTACGTCGCACTGGGAACTAAAGGTCTTAAGCCGAAACGTAGATGTAAACTTTCATTCTAAATTTATATGTACGTCAGGTGAGTTTTTCTTGGAGTTTATGTTCATACGTGTACGTAATTACATTGGTAAATGTTGTCAAAGGTGTACATTATGTTTGGAACTCTTTAGGGGGGATACAAATGTTTCTTAGCAAAGTTTACGTGTACGCTTGGGCTTACGACCTTTAGTATTAAGCTCACCTCAGTGGTGTAAAAGGACTGTCTGATGTGCTCTGTAAATTCTAAACTAAAATTTTGAGGTAATATATCTCTTAGAATGTGTACATGTATCAGAAATAACAGGTTAAACTTGGAGATACTTAGCTCTCCATAGTTAGAGATCAATAACTACCCAAAACCGTAGCTCTTGTTAGAGATTTGTAATGATTCATAGTTAGGGGTTTATAGCTCTCCATAGTTTGAGATCTTTGGCTTTCCATGTTTAGTAATCCATCCCTCCCATAGCTCTCCGTCCTTAGAGATCCATAGCTCTTCTGAAGTCTTCATAGCTAAAGATCCATGGGTCTTCATGTTAACTGTGTTTGGTAGCAGGTCAAAATAAGAACCATACATTAGCAATGCCCTCAAAATAGTTTTTGAAAGTGATACGAAAAAGACAGGATGGGAATGGGGATCATGGAAGACATACATGTATCTCCTGTTTGTGACCAATATGCCACGGAAATATATTAAATTAGTGGGAAAGTTGTCTCTCAAATTGTAGAGTGAGGTAAGCCAATACAATAAGTGCATGACATCATTATAATTTCTACATCATAGATGAATTCACTTCTTGTAACCATTATTTTTGCAAAACTATTGATGTCAATGCAAAGCAATGTATCTTAATTTCTTAATGTCATAAATATGTAATTACATGTCGTAGAGAAAGAAAAACTAGTCAAATAATTGTATAAATGTACACCCTTCCCTTCCTTAAAGTGGTATTAGATCATAGTATTCTATTGTGTTTAACTCAGTCAGTCAAAGTGGAAAAATCTGATTCTTAAAGTTTTCTCAAATTTGCTCTGTCACACATTTCAGAATCCATCAGGAAATTTTGGACCTACTACTTACTACGTCAATGGTGCAGAAATTCTACAAAATGGTCGAGATATCCAGGCCACTAATGGAATCATTCACGCTACTGGACAGGTTCTACAACCCACAAGTAGTTTAGGTGCATATGCTTACGCGGAAAAGCCAACTGACAGCACCATTCAAACAAGGTATGTACATCCTCCTACATATTTATAAGTTTTCGAAAGCAGTACAGGAGAACAACTTATCTTTGATGAAGATCGAGATAATAGACAGAAGACTAAAATTGAGATCCCATGCTATGGTAAACATGCTCTCTTCTTTAGATTGGTCCATTTCATTCATCTAAATATTTGTGCATTGTATCAGGCTGATGTCTTCACCATATAAGTGCTAGGGGTGTAACAATTCACCAAAGTTTCGATACTGTTCAATACTTTTGCTCGATGCGATGTTCGATTCAAAATTCCAAATTTCGGTTCGGTTAAAAAAAAAAAATTATGGGATCGGCATTATATAAATACTAGTGTTGTACATCGGAAGTGATTTAAGAATTGATAATCGGAAAAGGTAAACCAATCGATTATCGATTTAAATCTGAAATCTATATTCTTTGAAATTTGAGTTTGACTAATAATAGATCACATAGCAAATCTGATTTTTATTTGGCTGATTTGGCGTCATCATTGGTTTTTGTCACCATCTTGCATTCGGACATCCTAGGGCTTTTCCTGCATAATGTAACAACCGTCAATTCGTAGCCATTATTGAAAAATAGTTATGGACGCTTGCACATGTACCAGACAAATAATTCTTGGCTTGTAATGAAGACGGTAGAAGACTTTCACAGTGAAACTATTTCACAAATGCTTAAATGATCCAGATTCATGATTTGTTATGAGGTATACTTCTCGGGATTTATCTTCAATTTCTAAGTAAAATCTTAGTTTTTAATATTTTGTTTTTCCATGAATATTATGAATATTATCTTAAATGAGAAAATAATTAACTATATATATTCTATGTATACTGTACTTCTTCATTGAATTCAAATGTGGATTTCAAAATATTTATTACAGTATCTATAAAAAATTACTGAATAATTGCATTATGGCCTAGGATAAAACCAAAGTCATACCCCCTCATGCATTCGGAATCTCTCCCGCCTTTACTCATTAAAGAATGCTGCAATATGTAAAACTCAAAACAGATACGTACAGTGAAATAGTCCCATTCGACAGACCAAAATTGAACACTAATCCCGAACTATTGCAGCGTTATTTACTTTCCTTGACATAGATGTGTACCAGATTACATTTTAGGCCCACATGGCTGATATTACTGAGTGCAATGACGGAAACCGATTGATGCATGGAATCAATGTAAGTCATTCCGCTAAGTAACATCCGAGTCTTTTTACGTAAGTACGAGTGAAGGGAGAGATCTTTATACGTCGGCACAAGTAAAATTGCGAGATTGTTCCGAATGGTCACCTTGTGCTTAATAGACAATTTGTGCGGAATAATTTGTGAAACAATTCACGTGCAGTTTAGTTCATTCTGAACAATCTTTTTTCTCTCTCTCTCTCTCAGCGACAATCGATAATAAAGAATTGGAATCAATAATCGGAATCAAAAGACTTTTAGTGATCAACAATCGATTATCAGCGACAATTAGTTCATTACTAATAAATACGTCAACTTCCAAAACAGCTGTGGCAGATGAATCAGCGACAGTGAATGATCATTCCTGAATGATTTGGCTTCAGAGAGCAACAACAATGTTGTCAAAATTAGGGATCCTCCTGCAAGTTACAGGAGTGGAGTCTGGAATATTTTGGATTTCGCATAAATGTAAAAGAGGGCAATGAAGTAATGGACAAAGAAAAAACTGTGTGTAAAGTATGTACCCTGGCCTAGGTTGTCAAAGATGGCTAAGTATTATCTGTCAATCCCTCAGCAACTTCAGTGGCATCAGAGAGTGGTCTCAACTGCAGGTGACATTGTGATAGCTCAGAAAGCTGTTTTGAGTCCAGAGCATGTCGATTTGCTCATTTTTTAAAAATCAAACCTGGAAATCCCTAAAGACCTTCTACAGATTAACAGACAAGAATAGTACTATGTAGAGTCAATTTAAACTGTTTTGCATTTGTATCATGAATTCATGATGATTTGTGTTTTGTGATTTCACTCAAATGTTATGTTATATTTCATACATGCGGTATGTAACTAAAGTGTTTTGCAAAGTTTTAATGATTGATTCAGATTGAAGTTGGTAATTAATAAACATGGTTATTGTAGCAAAAAGGTTTTGGATACTGTTGGTGACACCATGGTATACTGAATACATTGCCCATGGCAAGTTAAAGATGTAATGGAGGTCTGTACATAAATTCTTCAGTCATCTTGGTTTATTACATACAAATACATGGCTTTATACTGTGCATATGTATTTTATCGAAAAGTATCGTATCGCAGCCAAAAATTTCAATATGTATTGTATCGTGAGGCATGTGTATAGTTACACCCTAGTAAGTGCAATAACTGTGACGTGACGCAAGACAAGAATCAAACTTCATGTACTATTTCTCTCTTTCATGTTTCTTTGTTGTAAATTTTAGGAAGTTCTTTGATCTGCTGAAGTATCTTACTGGGGAATATTATTCTACAATCATTGACTTGCAAGACAAAGATAAACTAGTGACTCTACTGATTCCTGATGATACAGCCATGAACAAAATACCACAAGCAAAACTGCAACAGCTCAAATCAGACCCAAGGGAACTACAGAGGGTATCTATAAACATTCCTAACCTAGTTAAACATACACAAACATTTTGACGAGAGATTTTTAATCACACAGAGTTTGTGATCTTGGCTTTCATTTGACCAAGAGAAGTATAAACAAAGTGTTTAGGAATCCCACATAACATTTCTGGTAAAAGTTGGCTTGGTCAGGTAAAACTCTCACTAACATTTCATTGAGATATGAAGATTTACCGGACAAATATCCTGTGAAGCCTAACAAAGCTTCACACACACTCTAAATGACAAAAATACTTTCCTTATGAATATTACTTATATACCAGGGTGGGGCATTCATGTCCCATAGACATATAGCTGGCTCATAAATCTTACAGACCATACAAATCAAGGGTTTGAGCTCACTTCCAGACCAGCAGAGCACAGTTACTTCATGTTGATGTCTCTCTATATATTTTTGATATCATAATCTTACTCTACATTACTATTAGTGTTTATATATTTTTATGACCTCTCAACCTGAGATACTCGTTGATCGTTTTTCTCTGCATGTCTTAAGATTGTACTACATTTGCAATGAGTTGGAAGGTAGGCTTTGTTGCTGCTGGGGTATTAGTGTATCACAATCACTGCTTGTTACCATACATACAAAGCGTATTTGGATGGCGGTTGTCTTTGGTAAAGTATATGCTTTGGAGGAACAAGTCTCCCCAGTCTGGCTAGCAAAATTTTAAGAAATATATTTTCTTAGGAGAAATTTGCTGTCAAATATTTTCTACTCCTTGCAATATTCATGACAGAATGTTATAATTTACAGATAATTCAAGCCCACTACATTCCTAACAGAGTAGTTTATACATCTTATGTCAACCACAATGAAGGATTCCCAAATAAACTGAATCAACCAATGTCTTTCCGCAAACCATACTCCTGGCAAGGTACTGTCCTTTTATTGAATACTGTAGACTATGTAGTTGCTTATTGTTGAATATTTATTCTTAACTATATGCAAATACATTATGGAGTAATACAGTTTTTTGCAATACACATGTACAACAAAGCTTAAACACATAAAGCTAATGATGATTTCTACTGACATATTTTCCAGTTGATGTTAACAGTTTAGGTGTCACAGCAGAAATTAAACGAGGAAATATTACAGTAGCCAATGGAGTTTTACATATAGTAGATCAACTAATGGGATTTGTTTATAATAACATCCGAGAACAGATAACCTTAGATGGCAGGTAACAAATTAATCATTTTGTATCCACAGACTGATGAAATAGTACTTTACAAAATAGATATCTCTTAAAATGTTGAAAAAGACAATGTGCTAAAGCAATCTGTATATCTGCAACTATAAGCTCAGTAATACAGAAAATACTGTATAGAAAATATTAAGTTTATATTTCTTGGTTTTCACCTACACTGTATAACATCTGAACAAATTAGTGTTATAATCTCATGAAAGGTGCCATTTCTGATATTTTTGTGCTGGTAGCATGTAGAATGCCATAAAATGATGCCCATAACTTCTTAATAGAGGTGAAAAAAGGACTGTTGTCAAAGGGAAAAATATTACATATATATGTATATATGCTTGGATATATATACTACTTGTATGTTTTCAGACAGTTGGACCAATTGATAAATCTAGGGAATGATGATATTAGGCAGTCTCTTATCCAGGCTTCAGGAGTGAATGTTTTTGTTCCCATGGACTCTGCTTTTGAAAAGATACGAGCTTTACCAATGCTAAATCTAAATAGTAACCAGACTCTTGTTGATCTAGTAAGTATATACATTTAGCAATCAAATTCCTGTAGCTGAAGTAAGTACAGAACAACCTGTCTGCTAAGCAGTAAGTGCTTAGTAAGCAGACTCTTGATTAAGTAAGTACATAGCAACCAAATTTCTGTTGCTCTAGTAAGTACATATTTAACAAACTGTCTACTAAGCAGTAAATGCTTAGTAACCAGACTCTTGATTAAGTAAGTACATAGTTACCAAATTCCTGTTGCTGACATAAGTACAGAACAACCTATCTCCTTATGAGTAAGTGCTAAGTAACCAGACTCTTGATTTAGTAAGTACATAGCAACCAAATTCCTATTGCTGAAGTAAGTACAGAACAACCTGTCTCCTAAGGAGTAAGTGCTTAGTAACCAGATTCTTGATTTAGTAAGTACATAGCAACCAAATTTCTGTTTCTGAAGTAAGTACATATTAACAAACTGTCTCCTAAGCAGTAAGTGCTTAGTAACCAGACTCTTGATTAAGTAAGTACATAGCAACCAAATTCCTATTGCTGAAGTAAGTACAGAATTACCTGTCTCCTAAGTAGTAAGTGCTTAGTAACCAGACACTTGATTTAGTAAGAACATAGCAACCAAATTTCTGTTGCTGAAGTAAGTACATATTAACAAACTGTCTCTGAAGCAGTAAGTGCTTACCGGTAGTAACCAGACTCTTGATTACATTTGTAAGTAAGTACATAGCAACCAAATTCCTGTTGCTGATGTAAGTATATAACAATTTGTCTCTTAATGAAATCAGATTACTAAGCAACCAGATTCCTGTTATCTAGTATGGATTTGGAAAATATTAATAAGCCTTCTGGTGGTGTAGTAACCAGTAATAAGTTGCTGACCATTACTGTAGTACTTATATGTACTAAGTAAGCATAATATTGAATTACTATGTCTATAGAAATCAGTCAAGTTTCTACATGTGGAGAAAACATGATCTTCATAAGTTCAGAGATAAGATATGTCTATAGAGTGGAATAAGTCAATATCACAGTAACAGTGTAATCATCCATAATTCATGATTAAGGTGCATGTATCATCAAATGCAGTTCACTGTACCATTGTCACTTTGTCTATTTGACATTGTATAGACATTATTACCAAATATGATTTTAATTTACTTTTACTTGCATGAATTTCTAAAACACCACATATTTGATGCACAGCTATATGATGGCATGGAAAATGTTAACTAATATTGGAGTCATAGTTTAAATGAATGGTCGCAATAATACAGAAAAGAAATATCCGGGACTAATCACTTGAATCAGACATATAAATCGTTGATACCCTATGAAAAGAAATAGATAAATAATTGAAGATTGTATTGATATTATTCAATTTACCACAAAATATCTTAATTTCAGGTGTTAAGGCTTCACATTTTGAGAGCTAATCAGCAAATTGAGATTTCAACTATAGTTGGTGGTTATGAAAGTAGACAATTCAGGAACACCATGTACAATAACTGGCAATTGACAATATATAATGAAAGAAATGGTAAGTAGACAATTCATGAATACTACAATTTGCAACTGACAACATATAACAAAAGAAATGGTAAAATAGACAATTCATGAATACTACAATTTGCAACTGACAATATATAACAAAAGAAATGGTAAAATAGACAATTCATGAATACTACAATTTGCAACTGACAATATATAATGAAAGAAATGGTAAGTAGACTATTCAGAGATACCATGTACAGTAAATGCAACTAACTCTATACAATGAAAGAAATAGTAAGTAGATAATCGAGGAACACCCTGCATCATAATTACCAGTGTAAAATGCACCCTTTTCTCAAAATTTCTGATGTCAGTTTTGTAGATGTGCATAATACACAGGAACTAAAACACAACAAATTTTTTTATCTCAGTAAAAAGTGTATCTGAAGAAGTCCACCTGAATGTGATTGTTGATCTTTATGCAAGTGCATAGATAACAAGGAAGATAATGGACTGTAATACAGTTACTGGTCATAGTGTGTAACACCTGCTGTGTGTAAAATAATCAAATGACAGAACTTACATCTAACAAATTAGAAAACTTCACTTTTCCTCATATTGACTAGATGATTATGGACAAGTAGTTTTGTTTTCTGGCCTATTACAGTGTGCAATTTTGTTGTTACTACTAGACTTTGGGCACTGCTATATTTACACTTATCATAGTTCTTTTCCTATACCCATAATAAAACCATAATTCATATCTTGTACTCCTAATCATTGATAGTTGATAGCTCAGACACAGAGTTAAGTGCATGTTAGCTTTTTTTTATGTAGACTGCAAGGAATAGATGGACAGAGATCACTTTTTTCTATTATATCTCTGTTTTAACTGTCTTTTGAAGACAACATGTTTCTTGCCAATTTGAACTATAGCCTAGATTTCTTACAGCTGTATTGTTGAAATTATGTTTGCTTTTTAAGTATAGTAGGGTTAAAAGTTCTACCATAATCTTAAAAATCTGATATGCTGTATAAACAGATGATTTCATGTCTTTTGAATGTCTTGTCTTACTTTGAATTATTTAACCAAACATGGTTTTGAAAGTTATAACTTTTTTCTGTTTATATTATTAAATGATTGTGATGACAAGATTAATCATATAAACTTAATTGCTTCACAGAGAGCTGGGTTCAAGGAGGGTATGTAAAGGCCAGAGTTATCCGTCCTGATATAAAGACAACCAATGGAATGATTCACATTATTGACTCGGTATTGGGTGTTCCATACCTCGATATGGCCATGCTAATCTGTCGCGACTTATGGCTGCTGTAAGTACATTGTTGTATATTACGAAAAAATGTTACATTAAGGACCATGACAAATTAAATCATAACAAATAGATAACTGGCTGATTTTGACATTTATTTGACATTTATTTGACATTTATTTGACCTTTATGGGACATAAACTTGCCTGCAGCTTTTCATATATATGAACATGATGGAAAACTGCATATAGTGTTGACATGCCTGTGTTATATTTAGTCCTCTTGATTGTCTATTGTAGTACATTCCATGTATTATGACATACTGACCTGTCTCTATCTGACATGCCTGTGTTATATTAACTTCCCTTGACTATCTATTGTAGTACCTTCCATGTGTTATGACATACTGACCTGTCTCTACCTGACATGCCTGTGTTATATTAACTTCCCTTGACTATCTATTGTAGTACCTTCCATGTGTTACGACATACTGACCTGTCTCTATCTGACATGCCTGTGTTATATTAACTTCCCTTGACTGTCTATTGTAGTACCTTCCATATGTTACGACATACTGACCTGTCTCTATCTGACATGCCTGTGTTATATTAACTTCCCTTGACTGTCTATTGTAGTACCTTCCATGTGTTATGACATACTGACCTGTCTCTATCTGACATGCCTGTGTTATATTAACTTTCCTTGACTGTCTATTGTAGTACCTTCCATGTGTTACGACATACTGACCTGTCTCTATCTGACATGCCTGTGTTATATTAACTTCCCTTGACTGTCTATTGTAGTACCTTCCATGTGTTACGACATACTGACCTGTCTCTCTCTGACATGCCTGTGTTATATTAACTTCCCTTTACTGTCTATTGTAGTACCTTCCATGTGTTATGACATACTGACCTGTCTCTCTCTGACATGCCTGTGTTATATTAACTTCCCTTTACTGTCTATTGTAGTACCTTCCATGTGTTACGACATACTGACCTGTCTCTATCTGACATGCCTGTGTTATATTAACTTCCCTTGACTGTCTATTGTAGTACCTTCCATGTGTTACGACATACTGACCTGTCTCTATCTGACATGCCTGTGTTATATTAACTTCCCTTGACTGTCTATTGTAGTACCTTCCATGTGTTATGACATACTGACCTGTCTCTATCTGACATGCCTGTGTTATATTAACTTCCCTTGACTATCTATTGTAGTACCTTCCATGTGTTATGACATACTGACCTGTCTCTATCTGACATGCCTGTGTTATATTAACTTCCCTTGACTGTCTATTGTAGTACTTTCCATGTGTTACGACATACTGACCTGTCTCTATCTGACATGCCTGTGTTATATTAACTTCCCTTTACTGTCTATTGTAGTACCTTCCATGTGTTATGACATACTGACCTGTCTCTCTCTGACATGCCTGTGTTATATTAACTTCCCTTTACTGTCTATTGTAGTACCTTCCATGTGTTACGACATACTGACCTGTCTCTATCTGACATGCCTGTGTTATATTAACTTCCCTTGACTGTCTATTGTAGTACCTTCCATGTGTTACGACATACTGACCTGTCTCTATCTGACATGCCTGTGTTATATTAACTTCCCTTGACTGTCTATTGTAGTACCTTCCATGTGTTATGACATACTGACCTGTCTCTATCTGACATGCCTGTGTTATGTTAACTTCCCTTGACTGTCTATTGTAGTACCTTCCATGTGTTATGACATACTGACCTGTCTCTATCTGACATGCCTGTGTTATATTAACTTCCCTTGACTGTCTATTGTAGTACTTTCCATGTGTTACGACATACTGACCTGTCTCTATCTGACATGCCTGTGTTATATTAACTTCCCTTGACTGTCTATTGTAGTACCTTCCATGTGTTATGACATACTGACCTGTCTCTATCTGACATGCCTGTGTTATATTAACTTCCCTTGACTGTCTATTGTAGTACCTTCCATGTGTTACGACATACTGACCTGTCTCTATCTGACATGCTGTTTCAATGATCTAATGATACGACTTTAAGTTTTATCTTGATGTTTTTAAGAATTGACTATTCTTTTACCATGAAAGTTGAATACCATATTGCTAAGAATATTCAATGTAATGTAAACAATAATGCAGTTTTCTTTTAAAAATATCACTCATTTGAATAATCGTTTATTCTATTGCCTGTATACCTGTACATTTTAACACTGTTGAAATTCAAGTAAAGCTGTACATTGTTATGTATGCTTCCCTGTTTTCAGGAGAACCTATGACTACATGAGATCTGTTGGGATGAAGAAGTACCTTACAGACAGACGTTTTACAGCACAACTTTGTGATTTTGAAGCATATGGTTATCCACCAAACTATGATTCTGGCAGTGGATATACAGGCTCCCAGTCTTCTTGTCCAACTAATTGTAACGTGTATCCTAACAGCATGAACTTTCCTTGTAACAAACCACCATGTAATGGAATGTCAATGACAAGCTGTCCAACAGAGTGCTCACAATCTCAGTATAAAGCCATCTATCCATGTACAAACCAAGTCTGCAGTTTTGGAGGTGTATCAGGGAATAATTTTGGTACATCAGGAACAAGTCAGACAATTTGCCCAAGCTATTGTTCCAATCCTGCCTATAAGAATTCTTATTCTGTTTGTAAGCAGTATCCATGTGTGGGCAGTACATCCTCTCTTAATCCATCCAGTCAGAGCACCACAAGTTATGATATGGGATATTGTGGTCCTACCAACGCTCCATGTTCTATCACTTTCTTTGTTCCAAACTCTAGTGCTATAGATTATTTCCAGTTACGAAGTGAAGGTCGAAAAGTCATGCAAGAAACCCTTAGATTTCAATATGTAAGTAAAAATATAACAGAACATTTTCATTCAGTCAATTTGATTGTGTATGCTTTTTTCTGGACATCTTGAATCTTGATAGTTGAAGCTGTTACAATCCCCTTCATTCAAAAGACTTTTTCCAACTTAAAGAAAGATATTTTTTATGACAGTAAAATACAATAAGATTATATGTATATCTTTCATGTAACATGCCCTGAAGTGAAAACACTATAGATTTAGCATGCTTTTGGTTTTGATTTTCAGTTGTTGAAGAGACTGATGTTTCGTCAGCTGATATTTGTAGGAAAATTAGCAGATGGCAATTACAATTTCATTGCAATTAATGGAGAAACTATTCGATTGACAAAGACAAATCAGAGAGGTATGTAGTTAAAAACTTTCTAATCTTTTACGAGGTGATCATAAAAGAAATGTGGTCTAGTTGTTATGTACTATTTTTGATCTGGTCCTTAATCATGAGGCCCAGAAAAGAAGCATGGTCACTTTACTATTTACATTGTATGTTTAGAAAGTCTAATATATGCTTCTACAACTGAAAAATTGTTGTATGCACATTTTTGTTGTGATTTTAAAGAAAATGAATAAGAATTATCTACTATAAAAATCTGATGAACATACCGTTTTGTGCTAAAATTCTGTTGCATAATACAATATGGCTTCCACGGTTGCCACTCGGAACTTTTTCATTATTTCCTTAATTTTGATGAAATTGTACAGAGATGATCTACTAGTGATACTTGATGGATATTTGTGAAATATGTAATCCAACTGTGACTAACCTGGTGTGTATCTTGAAAATTTCAAACTCAATTTTCTCCTTTTTTATATAGCAATTTTGATTACCCTTTACATGATGCTTTGCTCAGGATACCTGATGAGTGTATTTAAAAGAAAACTTTAAAAAAAAAAATTACAAGTGGATTTTTGTCTTGCATATTTAGCACTTACATATAGGGTGACACTTACATATAGGGTGACACTTAGTGATGGTGGTTTTGTGATACTTGAGTAATGTATGTAAAAATAATTACAAGTACTAGTGTTTCAAATGCCAGTTATGTTAAAGTAAATACTAGTAGTGTTACAAACTCCTGCTATAGCCATTTAAGGGAATTAATTTTAGTGCAATATGCAAGAAGCAAATGAAATGAAATCAAATACTGCCATCATGGCAGCTATCTTGAAAATATTGGAGCTAAATATTCTCCTTTATTTTCATAGCAGATTTAATGAACATCATAGGAATGGTCTACTCAAGATATTTAAAATGAAAATGATACATGAAATTCCATTTCTCATAACACGTCTGTCTTTTGACCTAACTCTCAATAATAGAAATAATTAAAAGATCAGTTTTACCACAAAAAAAAATAATAACTAACACTCTTTTTCACGTAAAATTATTTTCAAGAGTGGAAAAGAATGTTTGGTAGGGATTTTTTTGTGTGTTTATATCTACTTCCCTTTGGAGGACTTTAATATCTCTTTCATGTAGTTTCTTCCAATAATCAAGCCAGTTAAATTTCAGACTCTTTGGTCTTAAATACTTTTTACTATTGTTTAGTGGTATGTGATATACTTTTCATTTGGATACTGAGTCTCCAGTCAGAATTTGAGTGATTTTCATATATTTGTCATGTACATGTATATATTTGTCCATTAGATAGGTACAGTTAATAGTTTTTGAACAAATTATGAGATACAAAGTTAGATTACTTACAATAGCTGAAGTATGGAATAGTATATACATTCATTAATTTAAAAAAAAAATATTTTTAAAAACACAATCTGTTCAGCAGACTGTTGACTTTAAATCAGCTGGTGAATTGTACATATATAATCAATATGTTTTGAAATAGCGAGATCAAATGAGGTCAAAGGTCAGTATTTGATCAATGTCCAACAAAGACATTGTGTTTCACAAAAACACTTTGGTTTCAATTAAAACAGTTCAGATATGAATCACAATGAAAAATTTCAAACTTTACAGTATGTTATGACAATCTCTTTCCTCAAAAAGGGCTAAAGGTCCAATTTGTACTTGAAAACTATAAATCCTTGATTCCAAATTATTCAGATATCACATAACTATTTCTCTCTTTTGTTTTAGATGTAAGAATATACTTCTCAGGAGCATCTGCAAATGTAATTCATATGGATGAGGGGGCTACAAATGGTGTGATGCACATCATAGATAATATTCTCTTTGTTAATGAAGATCTCACAAGAGATGTGTCATCAAGTCCTGGGGTAACGGCAAATGTCTTTTTGGTAACATTATCATTTCTTATCTTCCTTCTGTTAAGGAAGAGAAACTGAGACAATAATAATCTATACTATGTACATAGCTATGTAATAATAGAGGATATCATTGTATGGCTCGTAATTTGCTAAAAAAAGAGGTTAGAAAATATATCCTATAATGCAATTAAAAAGCATTACATCTCAGCTAGCTATATGTATATACATACTGATAAAAAAATTGATGATATAATAAATTATTAATGTTATTCTTAAAATGATTATTTCACATAGTATGTACAGACTTTGATATGTCCTTTATTGTAATACTCCAAGGTCTTGTCTGTCTTTTCATATGGCACATTTAAAGAAAAATCTTAATTAGAAAAAAATTTAAAAGCATTTTAAAGTGACCAGTGCCTTTCCTTTTTTGTGTATTTATTTTTCCCCTTTAATCAGAATGTACTCAAAAGCAAATTACAAGTCATATGCATGTAGTTTTGCTGCATATTGTAGCTGCATATGTTTACGTTTTATTGATTGTAAATGATATATATATATATATATGTACTTTTAACATTGTCTTATAAAGACAGAGTGCCATACTGTTGTTTTTCAAAATATAAACTGCAGAGGGAATTGATAAGGGATGCTGATATTCTCCCACCTTTTACTTACCAATACATTCAGACTTCTTGTAGGAACATGAATTTCTTAGATTTACTAATGTATGTATATCTCCTAATTCAAGAGAATTGTAAGTTATAGTTTAATTTATTATATGTATTTAGTTTTTGCATATAAAGTGCTTCGTAGTTCATTATAGTTTTCTTGTTCAAAATTTGTTTTCCTATCAAGAAAACTTGACACATTAAGGAAGAACTGATGAAAATTCTTATTTTATATGAGTTAAAAGGATAGAAATCATTATAGAAAATCTCACAGGTATATGTGTAGCAAAATGCTGCCATTATGTCACTGACTCTATTGATAGGGTAATATGGGTTATTACCATACCAACAGAGACAGTGACATGGCAGTGGCATATCAATACACAGATACTTGTGGAAACACTGTTGAATCAAATTTTTATTATTATATATAATTAAACTAGTTATTCAACTATTTTCTGCTTCTTTAAACTTGTTACATTTTGAATTAAAAAGATATAGTATAAAACGCAATATTAGAAATCCATTTCTAATTCATGTTTTGCAATTTGTCTTGTTTAAACAATTTCATATTATCTATGAGGTATGAAAATGATCCAAGGATTGATGAATACAGTACATTCCTTTGCAAGTTATACTTGGCATTTATGCTGTCATTGTTACACAGTACACATTCCTCTTGTACATTTAGGACTTACAAGTAACGACATTTTTCTTACTTTTTCTTTTTTTTTTTTTTTTTTATTTTGATATAGAGGTTATTTCCCATATGCATGTTACCGACATGAAACCATTGCGATGTCATACAATTCCTATGGATACATTATTTTTGTCCCATTATTTCCCTTAATTTTACATCAATTTTCATAGAACTTGATTACATCACAGTGACTGTATGTCAGGTACCTACACAGTAGAGTAGTTAACTCTTTATCAAGGTAAAACCTCATTACTTTCTTTTGTAAACTTAGAAAAGTGTTTGACTCATCATAGATGATTTATCCAGTTGAGGAAGAAATTACAACTTCATTTCTCATAAGCCCTCCAATTTTCTGATGATAAATTTTTTATTTTTTTTATTTTTTTTTTTTTTTTTTATTTTATTTTTTTTTATTATTATTATTTTATTTATATATATTTTTTGACAAATACAGCAATCTTAATTTATCCATTTCAAATGACTTGGCAATATTGACTAGAAGGTAAAGCAGTTTTCATCCATTTTATCATGAAATGATACTTCAGTACATTTGAATTTAAATAAATTACATTATGCTAATGGTTAAATTCAGACAAGAAAATTATAATCATTGTATTTAAATGTATTGTCATATGGCTGTTGAATATTTTTTATTTGATTGGATACAATGAGTAGTCAGGCGTCATAGCATACAATGGCCATGTAAGGAATGTTTAGTGGCATGTCTGCTCAGGCTTCACCCTCATAGACTGTGCAGTTATGCTTACATATAAAAAGCATTTAGTGGTTAATGTTGGTAACATGAAGATAAATTAAAATTATTCACCGACTTTTTTATCTATGTAATATGACATCAATGTATATAGTGAATAGGATGTAGCTGTTTTATCCCACATCATAACACTTATATACTTTTCTTTTATAATTAATTGTATAGATATATTTTTGTATATACCTTTGACCAACTTCTATTCTAATACAGGTACTGTTTTATTGATATTTCCTTTTTTACTTTTACATACACATATCATGGAGTATTTTGTAAGATATATATTATGTAGTTATTTTATGTATATAATGTAAATATTTCAACCTATCAGACTTGAGTATGACTTGTACCCATACCAAGTGTTAATTGTAACATTCCATTCACTTTCAAGCATATTATGATTGCTGCTCAGCAAATGTCATGTCATACCTCTGTACTGTATTGTAAAATGCCTGAAGTGGTACAAGGTCATAATTCCTGTATCTCCACTTTATCAAGTCTTTTATTATTATTTTTTTTTTTTTTTTTTTTTTTGGTTTTTTTTTTTTTTGCATACCAAAGATAATTTTCTGTCATACATATTTGTGCTTTGTTCACACATAATTGCATATTAATGTATTTGTATCTTATTGAACATAAACTTAAAGCTGTTTGAAATATGTATTTTGGTCTTTGCATATGGCTGATTGTAAGGAGAGATAATGTAATATGTAACTGTACTGGACAGACCATGGCTGATTGTAAGGAGAGATAATGTAATATGTAACTGTACTGGACAGACCATGGCTGATTGTAAGGAAAGATAATGTAATATGTAACTGTACTGGACAGACCATGGCTGATTGTAAGGAGAGATAATGTAATATGTAACTGTACTGGACAGACCACGTCTGATTGTAAGGAGAGATAATGTAATATGTAACTGTACTGGATAGACCACGACTGATTGTAAGGAGAGATAATGTAATATGTAACTGTACTGGACAGACCATGGCTGATTGTAAGGAGAGATAATGTAATATCTAACTGTACTGGACAGACCACGGCTGATTGTAAGGAGAGATAATGTAATATGTAACTGTACTGGAGAGGCTGATTGTAAGGAGAGATAATGTAATATGTAACTACTGGACAGACCACGGCTGATTGTAAGGAGAGATAATGTAATATGTAACTGTACTGGACAGACCATGGCTGATTGTAAGGAGAGATAATGTAATATGTAACTGTACTGGATAGACCACGGCTGATTGTAAGGAGAGATAATGTAATATGTAACTGTACTGGATAGACCACGGCTGATTGTAAGGAGAGATAATGTAATATGTAACTGTACTGGACAGACCACGGCTGATTGTAAGGAGAGATAATGTAATATGTAACAGTACTGGACAGACCACGGCTGATTGTAAGGAGAGATAATGTAATATGTAACTGTACTGGACAGACCACGGCTGATTGTAAGGAGAGATAATGTAATATGTAACTGTACAGGACAGACCATGGCTGATTGTAAGGAGAGATAATGTAATATGTAACTGTACTGGACAGACCATGGCTGATTGTAAGGAAAGATAATGTAATATGTAACTGTACTGGACAGACCATGGCTGATTGTAAGGAGAGATAATGTAATATGTAACTGTGTTGGATTGACTGAACAAAGACTCAAATCTTCAAGCTAATATATCATGCATGGATAGACAAGAAAAGATTATTTCTTGTATAAGAGAACTTTTGAGTAATTATTTAATAGCTGGGTGTAGAATCAAAAAGAAAAAAATAGGTTTATATACTGTACATTTTCTTTCCTTTTTTAACCTTTACATTATATTGTTTTTCTCTTGAATAAAAACCTGAGTGATTAGTAAGTGCTGATAATGATATACTATAATGATAGAGTTGGGCTTTGAAAAATTATTGACTTTGTTAATTCACTATAACATTTAAGTACTTGTTGTCTCCCGCTTTTCAAGAAAGTGAGGGGACATTAAATCTCAATCGTCTGTCCGGCAATCTGTCTGTGGGTCACAAAAACAACCCTGGTCATAACTTTTTAACCCTAAGACGTAGGGCCTTCATATTTGGCATGTGTGTCCCTAATTGCAATACCTTTTCATTGGTACCCAAATTTTTATCATCTGACCATGACCTTTGACCTACTTCAATGTGACTTTTTTACCATAAGACGTAGGGCCGTCATATTTGGCATGCGTGTCTGTAGACATGCACAAACATGACAATATGTCACAGATCAATGCACCCTTACTGAGAGAGCCCCGAAAGCGGAGGACCACAATTCTCTGAATTTGCTTATGTTGCAGTTATATACATGTATTTTCATTTTTTAAGTGATATAACCATAGTCCATTCCAATTTATACATTTACTATGCAGTTGTTTGATATGCTTATAGATGTACATGATAGATTTCATTTGGATATCTATAGCAGTGAAATAAAGTATTAAAGAAAATTGTGTTTCAATTTCTTTCTTGGACTTTGGTCGGTCATCGAATGTAAACTTTTCAAATGTTTCACTTCTGAAAATTGAATTGGCAGAAGTTCAACCGAATTTAGTGTTTAAAGTTTGAAAATTATAAGGTGTTTACTCCCAATAGGTATCCCGACAAGGAAATAAAATAAGTCGAAATTCTGGCACATCTTTAAAATCTTCTCATTAATAAATGGTTAAATTTCTTTCAAATTTGATGTTTATTTTTGTTTTTGTGAATATCGATGTTCTGTAACGAAGCAAATTGACAGTAAAAGGACACATCAATCGACGTAGGGTATTACTTTCCTGTAAATGGGTTGGTATGAAAATGAAGCCAGTGGATGAGGTGCTCGGCTTGTGGCCGGGTTCGACCCCCGCCATTGGCGCCCTGTCTTTCGGATGAAACAGTAAAAAACGAGGTCCCATGGCACGTAAAGTATCCCTCATTACCTCGGGCGGGTCCGTTGCAAATGTCAAAATTTCTATGCAATGCATGGGGTAGATGCCGCTACCATATACGTGAAATAAACGTGGAGTGGTGTAAAACAATAATCAATCAATGTAATTAAAATGATGAATATTTTGCCTGTACATCAGATTAACAATTGGTTACAGGGCTTCAAGTCCGTCCTGAAATCCTTAAAACCCTAGATTTTCAGTTAAAAAGTTAAATTGCCTATAAAGGAAAATCCTACAAATGTCCTAAATTTTGTATTAAAATCCTAAATTTCCCCCGTAATAGTCATTATTCATTTCTTACTTAAATTAATATGAAAGAAAAAGATTTGATTTTAAAAGTGCATGATACGTAATGGTGCAATTAATGCACATTTATACGATTAATTAACAAAATCTTTCCGTATTTCATTCCAGAGCATTCATTCCAGTTCTCAAATTAGTTGATGATGAGGCATAGTGAAACACAAGGAGGCTATTAGATCTCAATGCTTCATAATGCAAGTGCAATCAACATGTTTGAAAACTGGAATGAAAGCTGTATGTAAGTCAGTGATTAAAAACTGCTTCAAATAAGTATATGTCCTAAAAATATCCCGAGGTTTTTTTTCTGATAATCCTAAAAATTATCCACAGAAAGTGAAAATATGTCCTAAATTTTCAAGAAAGGTGGCTTAAAGGCTTGTGGGTATTGTTATACGTCACTCCATGATTATTTCAGTGTATGGTGATGCATCTCTTGAATTGCCGGTAGAAAATAACGTTTTGATTTCTTTCATGTCTCGGACTGAATAATGATGAATATTACTATTACTATAATTGTTATTATTATTGTTACTATTATTATTATTATTATTATCATCATTATTTTGTTTTGTTAATGTTTTCATTTTATAAAATACATACTATGATGATTTATTTTACCTTGAAAACTCGACTGTTTCAAAAACTTTAACATTAGTTATAACTTTTGATTCGTAACAGTTAGGGCTTTCAAATTCCACATGCAAGTTCTTTGTGACAAGACTTTTCTTTCAGAACATTAATTTTGACTTTGAGCGTGACTTTTGACCTACATTTCATAAGCTTTAACATTGGTTATAACTTTTTAATTATAAGAGGTAGGGTTTTCATATTTCACGTGCATATTCCTTGGAACAAGGCCTTTCCTTCAGAACAATTTTTGACTTTGTGACCTTTAACCTACATCTTAATGCGATACAGCACATGTGTATTCCCATGGGGTGGGATGTAACGTCAAGATAAAGGATATTGCAAAATTTACCCTATGTGGAATGTGTTACCGCCGGGGGCATTTGTGTTTCACAAACACATCCTGTGTTTCACAAACACATCATGTTTCTTTTTTTTCAATTTTGAAACAAGAATATAGACTTTATATTCTTTCTAGAAAGATGCTGTAAACAAGTTGGCCTTAATCAGGACTGATGCAGACCCATAGGAACCGAGAGGATCACCTTTTTGACCGATCATTATTATTATTTTTTTTTTCATATTAGGAAACGAAACTAAATACAAGGCTTGACCCCACCCTTTCTCACCTTTGAAATGCTTCCTACAGCTCTGAGGTATTCTTAATCATTATCCCAAAAAGGATTAAATACGTCAAGATAAATTTGGACTTTTTGCTTAAAATGGAAATAGTGTAAACAAATGAATTGAAATGGCTGTAATACGTAGCAAAATATAAAAAATCATTTATCCGAGTTTCTTTACTCATCATATGTCACATACAAACCACAGGTTGAAACAATGAAACCACTGGATCACGCATACACAAGATAGGATATAAAGTAAATACTATAGAATGCCACAAACAGAACATAGGATATCACATACAAACCATAAGATATCACATAAAAACAACAAGATATCACATAAAACCATAAGATATCACATACAAACCATAAGATATCACATAAAACAACAAGATATCACATAAAACCATAGGAACTCACATACATACCATAGGATCTCACATACAAACCATATGAGCTCACATACAAACCATAAGAGTTCACATACAAATCACTGGATATCACATACAAATCACTGGATATCACATACAAAACCAAAGGATATCACATACAAAAATAAAGGAGCTCACATACAAGCCACAGGAGCTCACATACAAACCATACTAGGATCTCACATACGAATCACTGGATTTCACATACAAACGATAGAATCTCACATGCACTGGGTGACACTCCAAGACAATATGTTGCTTTAACACTAGGCGAGTAGAAGTATTTTCTCTGTTTAGATTCTGTAATCTGTATTCTATGTATGTATATTTTACACTATTTGCTGATATGTTGCATTTATTGTTTATCATTTTATTGGAAATTCTTCTCGACAGTTACCAGTCCTTATATATAAAGTATTCATTGTACCTAAACCCTTTTTGTCGGGTATGAAAATCTACTACTCTTGTATTTCGCTGAAATTAACCTTTACGACTGTACATGTGTCATACGAAAATATTTCATTTTTATATAGGGCATATCATTATTTCTACAATAATATATAATTGATTTCTGTAGAGGGGAAGGAATTACCTAATTTTTAGAATTAAAATTGGTTTTTGTAAAATAAATACTTACTATAATAAATTAGTTGCGGTGAGCATTCAACCGGAAAAACAAAAACATCACTGTATCGCCCGGTGCCGATAGGTGGAGCGCAGGTATACGTCAGTCAACTTTAACCTTCATGACCTTTTTCTCTGTATATGTTATTATGTAACTACAGGTGACGAAAGGGGAGGCAGGGATAGGGACCTATGGTTTATTATGGTAAGTATTATTTTACAAAGCAGGATCAGTTAAAAGTGTAACTGATGAATTGTCTTGAGAAAATATCATACGCGAATCGGCAACTGACAAAGCATGAATTTCACTACGGCTTCGACCTGAAGCCAAAGCAAGTAAAAACAGCATTTGTAAGAAAGATATTTGAGAGCAACATCAGAGGCTGGTTCAAAAGGATCCTTTTTAAGACAGTGTAAGACTAAACTTAGATTCCACTGTGGAACCAGAAGTTTTACCCTCGGTCTTTCAAGATGAAAATTTCTAATGAGGAGAGATAAAAATTCATCCTGACCAAAATCCGGACCACCCAAGATAGCTTTAGTTCCAGAGATGTCAGATCTATAGCTCTAAATAGTACAGGGAGTAAAACCCTTTTCTTCAAAAAGATAAATTAAGAAATCAGCTAATTGTTGGGCAGAGATAGAGAATGGATCAATCTTCCTAGAATCATACCAAGAACAGAAGATTGACCATTTAGAGTCGTAAACTGCCCCTGTAGACTACCTGATTGCATAGGAGATTCTTTTGGCAGCCTTGCCAGAGAATCCTCTCTCAGAGAGGTTTCTCCGGACAGCATCCAGGCGTGCAAGTTTCTCTGGATTTGAATGAAACAACCTTCTTTTTTTGAGACAAAAGATCTGCTCTTGCAGGAAGTGCCAGAGGAAGACTGAAGGACAAGTCCAGAAGGTCTGGAAACCATGAATGATTGCTCCACGCTGTAGCAATAAGAATGATCTTGCAGCCCACTACTTCTGAACGAATCTTTAGAGAATTTTGGGAAGAAGACAAAGAGGAGGGATTGCATAAGCTAGCATACCTCTCCATAATTGGGACATTGAGTCCACTGCATATGCCTTCGGATCCGGAATTGGAGACATGTATGTTGGAAGCTTGTTGTTTAGACAAGTAGCAAAGAGCTCTATCATAGGACTGAACGAAATGAGAGTGATTCTGTGAAATACAGATTGGTGAAGTTCCCATTGTGTTCACTGGGATAAGAAACCTCGACATATGTCTTCTAGAACATTCTGTTTGCCTGGAATGTGACGAACAGACAATTTGATTGATAGAGAATTGCACAGCAGAAGAATCTCCTTGCAAAGAAGATACAGGGATGCAGACTGAGTGCCTCCTTGTTTCTGCAGGTAAGCCGCTACTGTGTTGTTGTCTGTTGCAACAAGAAGAGACTTCGACCTGAGATCCATGCTGAAATGTTGCAAGGCAAACAGAACTGCCCTCATTTCTAACAGGTTGATGTGGTCTGCTTGTTGAGAAGGTGACCAAATCCCTGCCATCGACTTGTCCTCGAGGAAGGCACCCCAACTCTGACGTGATGCATCTGTGTACAGTGTCAAGGAGGGTGGAGGAGAACACCTGGTAGCACATGTTCTCTTCGAGTCCACCAAAGTAAATGAGAGAGTAAGCGAGGAAGAATGGAAATCACTGCATTCCAAAGATGAGATGCTGGAGCCCAAAATTCCTTCAGATACCACTGGAGGGGCCTGATGTAAAGCCGACCTAATGGGACGACTTCTACTAAAGAATTCAGAAACCCCAACAGTTGTAGAAACTGTCGAGCAGGAAGTGAGTCACTGGTCAAAAAAGAAGATATTTTTTGACACAGAGACCTGAACTTCTCCTCTGGGGGCAGAACAATTCCTTTGAGAGTGATGAAAATGTTCTCCTAGAAAGACAAAATCTTGGGAAAGAGTCAGGTCTGACTTTTGCAAAGAAATCAGAACCCCAGATTGAGGAGAGTATCTCGAACACACAAAGTGTGGTCTGAAACTTCCTCGAGAGTCAAAGCCTTGACTAGGAAATCATCCAGGTAAGAGTGGACTTTGATGCCCCTGGCATGCAAGTGACTCAAAGGAGCCTGCGTGATTTTGGTAAAGACCAAAGGAGCTATCGCCAAGTCAAAAGGAAGGGCTTTGAAAGCATACACCTTGCCCCTTCAAACAAACCGTAGAAATGACGATGGCTTGGAGCAAAAGGCGCCAACCCCCAGACTTCTTTCTGACTAGAAATAGACGGGAGTAAAATCCTGGAGAATTCTCCAGATGAACTGGTATTGCTTCGATTGCCCCTTTTTTCTCCATGGAAGAATCTCGGTTTGGTCGATAATGGAACTCGACAGGTCGAGAGGAACTGAGGTAAGAGGTGGTTTTTATTGGAATTGAAGTTCCAGTCCTCCTCCTATGACTGAAATAATCCACTTGTTTGAAGTAATTTCATCCCACTGAGGAAGAAAGTGAGAAAGTCTTCCCCCACCGGAACATGAGACAAAAGAGGATCGATGTTCAGGTAAGACGTCGAATGAGGAGGCACACCCCTATTTACTACACTGATTGCCCCTGGAGGAGTCAGTCTTGGACTTAAATCCCTTAGACTTGGCCTTCTTAAAATGGCCTTGACTGATTGGAAGGATTTTCTCTCTTTCTCTTATTATGATTGTCAAGTTTTGATGAAACGCGCCTAATGGAGGAGCCATGTGACGTACTTACAGCCCTCTTGCCCGACAATTGTACATCTACCTTGACAGCTGGGGGAGACTTCTTGAGGTTTCTTGAACTTTCTCCACTGACAAACCAAATAATTTGTAAGAAAGAAGAGGTTCTAAGTCTCTTTAAGAGACTCTGAAATGGGGGACTTTTCTAAAATTTCTTCTCTCTTAGAAAGAGAAAAATTAGACAAAGTGCCTAGAGTCAAAAGTTGAGCAGCTCCCAAGGCATGGTCCACCTGTAAAAGGAGACTTAAGTCTTCCCCTTTTTTACCCTTTAAAAGGCTGCCAGATGCAGCCAAATAATGCTCTGCAGTACCAAGCACATGAGAAAGGGTACGAAGAGAATTCTCCGACTTAGCCCATAAAAACTGGGAAAGACGAAGACACTCAACAGGTTTAGCACCAATCATTTGAGACAAAAATTTGTCACAAGTCCGCACTGATTCCCCTAAAGAAGAGCCATGAATATCAAAATCCTTGCCCTTAAATCTAGTGAAAGATCAAAACATATAAATCTGCTACCCCCTCAGTTTGCAGAACCCTTAATTAATGAAGGATTTGCAATAGCTTCATTAATAAAGCGAAGGGCTGACTTCATATGGCTTGATTCAGGAAAGGATCGATAATGCAAAGCTTGATCCCTGACAATTCCTGAACAAGCCTCGAAGTCAGAAGGAGAAATATTAGACTGAGGGGGGGGGATTGATTGATTTTTGTTTAACGTCACACCACGAATATTTCACGTATATGGTGATGGGGGGGGGGGGGGGGCAGTGGAATGTTCCCTGCAAAGACAATATACCTTGCTACGCAAGGAATCATCCTCAGCCCCTTGGTCATCCTCTGTACGAACAGAAGACTCCTCGTCAGAACCACAAAGCAAAGTAAATGCACTAGTGGGACGAGCTCTCCGAGGATCAGGGTGGGGAGAAGCAGAAGGTTCCTCCTCCTCAGAATGAAAGTTACCTTCCTGAGACCCTGGAGCTACTGACATGATGTCAAAACTCCTCCAAAACTGTTTAGTTGGGTCTCGTTAGGTTAGAGTCTAGAGAACTGACTCTAGAGTTAACCTAATTTGATCTGTAATAGACTTCTTGAAGTCATTGAACAGATTAACTAATGGATTCATCATGTCACTAGGTGAGCCTGATGAAATACCATAAGAACCAGTAATTCGAGGATAAAAATATCCAGGAAAAGAATTAAACCAAGGGGGCCTAACCTATGGTGGAATAGGCACGCTACTCATACCAGGTGGAGCCCCATGCCCAACAAAAGGAGGATTAGGACATGCAGTAATGTAAATCACACTCCCTGCAGAGGACCCAACACTATCAATAGGATTAGTTATAGTACGTGTAACACCACTAGAAGAAAAAGACTTATACATAGGAATGAATAAGCTATTTGCCACTGATACAATAGAATCAGTGGTAGAGGCAAGAGGTGCACATGACACTGGAACTGAAGAATCCAAAAAGGAATATGTACCAGTTAAAATTCTCCAAGGAAAATTGTCATGATTTTCAGGTAAAGACATGGGAATGCCTAAATCCATGACTGATAACGATAACAATAATAAAATATAAACGAGGAAATTCGCGTGAAACACACGTGAAACCCACGAGAAGGAAAAACCTAAAAAATGGCAAAATATATACAACGAGCAAATATATATATACAGTGATAAACATATATAACAAAATACCAAGAAAAACCTCTGTAAAAAACAAGATTTATATATACTTCAAATTTTCAGTCATCAAATTAAGTAAATCACCCTAAAACTAAGGAGTATCTCCCTCGTACATAGCTCTGTCCTTAGATAGATTCTTTGGTTCACTTTTCGGTCATTTTGGCTTCAACACTGCTCTTCATATTTTTATATATTTTGACAATTCCAATCATTCGGCCTCGAACATCACTGAAGAGACATAACTTGTCGAAATGCGCATATGGTGCACAAAATTAAAAGGTATATATGTTAATATGATAAAATTAGTTCAATTTGTGAATCTCATGTGTTGTCGCTACCGCAGACCGGAAAAAAAGTGATGAAGGTTAAAGTTCACTGACGTATACCTGCTCTCCACCTATCGGCACAGTGATGTTTTTTCATATGAATGCTCGCCGCAACTGGAGTGTCTTTAATTCATTATGGTAACGTATTTATTGCAATAAAAACATTTTGTATCAAATGACTATTTATACATGTATTGTTGAAGGAAATGAAACATGATTACCCTTCTTTCGTGATCGCCTATGCATTCGGGCACAATTGTCAATTCTTAATTTTTTCCGCGTTTCGTAGCAAAGCGGAAAAATATTGTATAAACGGTTTTAGGTCACATAATGTTGTTATTTATGGGTCAAGAATTTCAGCCAATGAAATTGCTTTATGGGCTTGGAGTGTTCGAATGCATTATAATGTATTCAGGTGGTCATTCTGTAGCCGCCTTTCGACAAGTCAAGTTTTACTTTTATATAAATATAATATTTTGTTTTGTTTTCTTTATATTTGTGAATATAGAGTGGATACTTACCTTTGGATGATTACCTCTGTATTCATTTACAATCCTTACCTTTCAATAATTACCTTTCTATTCAGGTCTAATTCTTACTTTTCAATGATTACCTCTCTATTCAAGTCTAATTCTTACTTTTCGATTATTATCTCTGTGTCCAGGTCTAATTCTTATTCTTACCGTTCATTGATTACCTCTCTATTCAGGTCAAATTCTGATCCTTACCTTTCAATGATAACCTCTGTATTCAGGTCTAATTCTTACCTTTCAATAATAACCTTTGTATTCAGGTCTAATTCTTACCTCTGTGTCCAGGTCTAATTCTAATTCTTGTCTTTCAATGATTACTTTTCTATTCAGGTCTCATTCACACCTTTCACTGATTACTTATGTATTCAGATCTGATTCTATTTCTTACCTCTCAATAATTACGTTTGTATTTAGGTCTAATCCTTACCATTCAATTACAGCTGTATTCAGGTACAATTCTTCCTTTTCAATGATTACTTCTGTATTCAGGTACAATTCTTACCTTTCAATGATTACTTCTGTATTCAAGCTCAATTGTTACCTTTCAATGATTACTTCTGTATTCAAGCACAATTCTTACCTTTCAATGATTACTTCTGTATTCAGGCACAATTTTTACCTTTCATCTATTACTTCTGTATTTAGGTCTAAATCTTACCTTTCAATGATTACTTCTGTATTCAGGCACAATTCTTACCTTTCATTTATTACTTTTGTATTTAGGTCTAAATCTTACCTTTCAATGATTACTTCTGTATTCAGGCACACTTCTTACCTTCATTGATTACTTCTGTATTTAGGTCTAATTTTTAACTCTCAGCATTGCTATTATTTTGAGTGTATTACCCTACGTTTCCCTTAATCCTTTTAAATAACTCTCTTTGTCACTATTCATTTTCCACGCATTTCTTGCGAAATATTGTTTGGAGATACTACAACATCCCCCACCAATATAGGAGGAAGGTTTTCTACGATATCTGTAAGCAACGCAAAGAGATACGGTAACTCACTCCCCATCATATGTCTTGCGAGTCTGCCATACAGTTTATAAATGGTAATGTTTAAAGTACCAAAAATAAAAATACACAGATATACCGGTAAACATAAAGAATTTTGTAAGGAAGCGGGACACTATGCTACCTATGGATACGCTACCTATAGATCGTCGTCACTTAAGGAACGCCACCCCTGGATCCACCCACTGATCTACCGAAAGCTGTGTGCCTGTAGTTGTCAGTGTGATCGAATGACTATTATTTAACTTTGATGTGAACTCTTAAGCATCTCATGGTCAATAGACTCTATAATGATAGACTGTAGTAAACTTTTACTAGTTGTATTATATGTCGATTATTCTTGACATATAAACACTTGCACCAGGTGGCTTCGTGGAGTATGACAGTGATAATATATGCATTAAGATTTGACTTACGGGGAATCTGGGTATAATTGTACATCGGGAAATCGAATTTTTTCAGACTTAGACTTGATTCCGATCATCGTAAATGCCGGGTCTCCACCTTCGTAGCACACGAAGCCATCGCTGCCTTACTGTTTTGAGGTTTCATTAAAGATAAAAACATTTCACCGACTTACTTTAAATATCTGTGGCGAGTTTTGTCAGACAGCTGCGTTGTTTGCTATGGAGTTGTTTGCTATGAATGTCTGTGTCGATTTTATCAAGCAATCGAGTCATTTGCTATGGATATCTGAGCATACGAATTTTATCCAACATTCGAAGTGTTCACTATATATTTTGTAGCAAGTTTTATCTGGCAGTCGAGTTGTTTGCTATGTATATCTACGAGGATTTTTTTTCAGACGACTGAGTTATTTCCTTTAGATGACTGTCGTAATCATTGTCACACAAACGAGTTGCTTGCTGTGTCTGTGACAAGTTTTGTCACACAAACGAGTTGCTTGCTATGTATGTGATAAGTTTTGTCAGACAAACAAGTTGCTTGTTATGTCTGTGATAAGTTTTGTATGACAAACGAGTTGCTTGCTGTGTCTGTGACAAGTTTTGTCAGACAAACGAGTTGCTTGCTATGTATGTGACAAGTTTTGTCACACAAACGAGTTGCTTGCTATGTATGTGATAAGTTTTGTCAGACAAACGAGTTGCTTGCTATGTCTGTGACAAGTTTTGTCACACAAACGAGTTGATTGCTATGTATGACAGTATGTGACAAATTTTGTCTGACAAACGAGTTGTTTGCTATGTCTGTGACAAGATTTGTCACACAAACAAGTTGCTTGCTATGTCTGTAACAAGTTTTGTCACACAAACGAGTTGCTTGCTATGTATGTGATAAGTTTTGTCAGACAAACAAGTTGCTTGTTATGTCTGTGATAAGTTTTGTATGACAAACGAGTTGCTTGCTGTGTCTGTGACAAGTTTTGTCAGACAAACGAGTTGCTTGCTATGTATGTGACAAATTTTGTCAGACATACGAGTTGTTTGCTGTCTGTGACAAGTTTTGTCACACAAACGAGTTGCTTGCTATGTCTGTGACAAGATTGGTCACACAAACGAGTTGCTCGCTATGTCTGTGACAAGATTTGTCACACAAACGAGTTGCTTGCTATGTCTGTGACAAGTTTTGTCACACAAACGAGTTGCTTGCTATGTCTGTGTGAAATTTTGTCACACAAACGAGTTGTTTGCTATGTCTGTGACAAATTTTGTCAGACAAATGAGTTGTTTGCTATGTCTGTGACAAGTTATGTCACACAAACGAGTTAATTGCTAAATCTGTGACAAGTTTTGTCAAACAACCGAGATGTTTGTTTTGTCTGTGGTAGTTTTTGTCAGACAAACGAGTTGTTTGTTATGTTTGTGAGAAGTTTTGTCAGATAACTTAAGTTTATTACAACAGTTCCGTCAATAAGTGACAGCGACATTCCCGGGCAATTGCATCATCTAAATAACAACAAGTATGATCTGAATGACGTATGCTAAGTGAAGGATAATTTAGTGATATTATAGACACCTCTGAATACCCTCCTACGTGTATAATTTATTTCTAAACAATAAATGTGAAATTCATGAAGATTTAGATTGAATGTCCAACTGCCGGCTAACGTTTCCCACACTGCATTCACACTCAAAACTGAATATTACTTTCTTGACAGGAAATGCTTTATTGGAAATATTTTTCCGTCTTATCAAACAGAAAATATCCTGTCATATAAACTTACACGTCATTGTGAAGCAAGCCACGTGCAATCACACGTATTTGTTTAAATCACAAATTCAAAACTTGTTAAAGTTTTGATACTGGCAATCATATATATTTTAATGAATTGTAAATATAATGGAATCTTAATGGAATCTTAATGTAATATATCTTAACACTGTATAACGAAAGAATGTCAATACATTTATTTGTTTCATTCACGCAAGAGGCAAGGCCAATTATAAAAAGATATATACACTTTATAAAAGTACAAATAGAAAAAGCTATGAAATATATGACAAATTACACAATAATGTATATACACATACACAAATAAAATAATTGCCGAGTTCCTCAGTTTACTGGAAATATCTTAGATATTCTTTGAAGAATGGTACTCGCCAGAGAGGTCGATAGCTTCTAGAGACGGCTGGTGTTACTATTATAACACGACTACTTCTGTGATTGTCTGCAGATCTACCAAAAGAACATTTCTTGTGAGAAAAAGGCAATTATCATTATATCTTACTCAAGTGAGTACATATATAAAGCTAGAAAACTGACAAGTCAGAAGGCCCCCGCAGAATGCCTGTCACCATGACTGATTTTAATTTGGTACCAGCGGAAAAGTCATCATAAGGAAAGCAGATGCCAAATATGAAAGCCCTACTTCTAACGGTTCAATACTTATGATCAAAGTTTAAAATTTTCAAACATCGATCAAAGGTCATTTCCAATGTCACATGATAAGAAAGGATGGTACCAACGGAAAGGTCTTGTCATAAGGAACGCACATTTCCAATATGAAAGCCCTATTTCTTACGGTTTAATAGCTATCGTAAAATGTTAAGGTTTTCAAGTATAGGTCAAAGCTCACTGTCATGGTCACAAGATTAACACTTCTGGTACCAGCGGAAACGTCTTGTCATAAGGAACGCCAGATAGGAAAGCCATACTTCAATAGTTATGGTCGCTATTATTTTTTTTTCAAATGTATGTCGAAGGTCACTGTCAAGGTCACATGATTAAAACTTTTGATACCAGCGGAAAGCACTTGTCATAAGAAACGCACATTTTAGATATGAAAGCTCTGCTTCTAACGATTCAATAGTAATGGTCAATGTTTATGTTTTTCAAACATAGGTCAAAGGTCACTGTCAATGTCACATAATAAAAACTTTTGGTACCAGCAGAAAGGTCTTGTCATAAGGAAACTACATGCTAAATATGAAAGCCCTACTTCTTACTGTTCAATAGTTATGGTCAATGTTAAACTTCTTCAAATGCAAGTCAAAGGTCACTGTCAAGGTCATGCCAAATATGAAAGCTCTACCTTTGACCGTGTATTAGATATTACCAATGTTACAGTTTTTGCTGACGGACAGACGGACGAACAGACGGACACACAGACAGAGTTATTACTATAGGGCACCCGCTATGAAACAGTGCCCTAATTAGGGAATTGTAACAGATCCAAAAACTTGACAAACAGATACCACACAAAACAAAACTAAGTTTTAACTGAAACTTTATGAAAATGCATAAACTTGTAGAGTGGGAGTTTTTATTTATGTAAACTTATGCATCAAATTAAAGTGATAAATTAGATAAACATAAATATATAAATTATTTTTTCCGAGTTTACCTTGTTCTTAAATGGATTAATAAACTTGTGCCAATATTAACTGGTCCAGTCACCAAATGCCAAGTTCTCTTATTGTCAGTACTATATTCCACGTGTAATCCAGGGAAAGCAACGTTTGTATGCAACATATTCCCTTTTATTCTAAAATAGAAAACTTTGTTTACTCATCATTCTACCCCGGTATATCATGTTTTAGTCATTTGCAAACAACGTTCGATGCAATCACGATAAATGTTACATAAATTCTGTATTAAAGAATGATAGACGCCATACTACTTTTAACGTTAACGATGGGAGATAACAGTGTACAGTTCATAAGGAAGACGCCAGAAAATTATTATTATCAATTAGCGACATATAATTTTTTCCTATTCCTGTATCGGTCAGTAGCCACCAATTCCTTTATCGAACAGTAGCTACCAATTCCTGTATCGATCAGAAGCTACCAATTGTTGTATCGATCAGTAGACACCAATTGTTGTATCGATCAGTAGACACCAATTCCTGTATCGATCAGTAGCCACCAATTCCTGTATCGATCAGTAGCTACCAATTCCTGTATCGATCAGTAGATACCAATTCCTGTCTTGATCAGTAGCTACCAAATCCTGTATCGATCATTAGCAATCAATTCGTCGGAAATATAAAACGGTTGGCATATACAATGTAGTTCATATTTATACTAAATTTGAAAATTTAACAAATATCATATCCTGAGACAGATTTTCCTTACATTGCTCCTGGAGGTGGAACTCTATAATTATATCCCATATCATCCAATCGACGTAATTCTCTGTATCCCAAAGTGTTAGCGAACTCGTACCACTCTTGATTCCGGCCACGATGTCGCCTCTCCACATCCGGGTCGTCTTCCCACTCTGAATGATGCCACGCTCTCTCTGCTAGAGCTAGTAACCTAGGCGCCGACATGTATTCTAAATCCTCAGTTTTTCGCATAGTTTCGGACCATAAATTCCCCTGGATACCTACATGAAATATTAGGAAATCACAATATCCTGTTGTATAGCTTAATACATACATTCCCATTTACACAGTTCATTTTAAATATAATTGAGCCGGCGTAGCTCAATCGGTTTGGTGCTTGGCAGATGACCGAAAGCCCCCCCCCCCCTGTTGATTTGTAGGCGTCCATTTGACGATGTCCCGTGTCACGTTAGGCGTGGCACGTAAAAGATCCACTTATAACCACTGATTATAAACATTAGTGGGGGAGATTTACCTGACAATAATTAGCTCTACCTAATTAGGTCCTAAACCTCTAGGACAGAAGTTCTGAATTTCTAAAATTTAGAAGCCGGTGTGTCTCAGGTCTCGGGTTCGACTTCCGCCCTGAGCACACCTATGTTCTGTCTTTTGGATGGGCCACTAAAAAAAAAAACAAAAACAAAAACAAAACAAAAACAAAAAAAACGGAGGCCTCGTGTCACGGTAGGCTTGACACGTTGCAAAGGTGTAAATTTCTGTGCAATGCGTCGGGTAGATACCGTCACCATATACGTGAAATAATCGTGGAGTGTCGTTAAAGTGAAGGGACGCTAAAATGATACTGTGTCTACGTCCGGTTGGCAAAATTCCATTGGCTATGAAGGTCGGACTTCAAGCGTTTTCCCTGTAGGGTGAGCTTAAAAACTGATACGTCATATTAGACAGTCAGTAATAAAGTAATTTCGTATATATTTATAAAACTCTTTAAACTTATTTTAAAGATCATTTGGAAATACTATGCCAGGGGGAGGTATAATTGGGGGTGTTGTGTTCTGGATCACTCGGAAATTTCCTAGGTTTATACATAAAGTCAAACTTTTAAGGAGTTTTAATTAAGGCATTTCCACTATATTTTCCAACTCGCTTCACACGTCAACATTCATAATATATATAATTAATGTGCAACATCAGATACAGTAATGTTCCAAGTACGCCTGAAAATAAAATCAGTAAGGCACTCGTCCCAGAATGTCTATTAATAAGTGTCAAGATATTCATAATTATGCACGATTTTAAACGAATTTCGTAGAGGAAGACCCCAGACCCTACCAGTTATTCCTGACAATTCAAGTGTTAAAGGCTCTTATATACGCTATGCATTATCATGTAACCGCGACAACTTGTCCATTTCCGTACGTAAATATAAATATCAGAAATGGTGGTGGCATTCCGACTGTACAAATGTTGCCCTAACACATTTCTTTCGAACAATTGATAAAACTTCCTGGATATGCATAGCAGGAGTTATATATTTCACAATTTCATTTATAGAATTAATTTTACTTGCTTATAATCATGTTCACAGTTTGTAATTGCAATGTGACTATATATATATATATATATATATATATATATATATATATATATATATATATATATATATATATATATATATATATATATATCGTTTGATACTGTACTTGTATATGCATATGACGAGATGATATGTAAACCATGCGTCTTTTTTTTAATACTACTACTACTACTACTGTAATCAAACTGTCCTTTGGTAACAGTGCAGATATAATTCTAGTCTCAAATCCAAACTTGTATAGTTGACACCAAGATTTAGGTGACCTAATGCAACATTTAAAATACTTTATGGTATCACATTTACATATATAATTACTTACGTGACAAACTCTGTAGGTATTAATATTATTCATGTATACATCCTTCTACATCATCTGAGATTGCACAAAGCCTACCTTCGATGTTGTCAGTGATGTTAAGGATTTCGCACCCCGGTTTCTCGCAGACATCGTCATGTGATATTGGTATGCCGGTTGTGGTGACGTCAGCATTCCAGATTATGTGATCTGGAGTATAACTGAAGACCTTACGAGTGTCTGTAAATCTAGTGGCCCAGTAATATCCCCTCTCTTCCGGGTCCGGCTCATGTGGATGATCGAAAAACAGATGTGTTGCATGAGCAATGATGACCTGAGTATGTTCTACATTGTTATATATCATGTGAACAAATATCATACATTTTATATTTCAATAATAACAAAGAATTGTTATCATAATACTAGTATGTTGTATATAATTTTAAATTTAAAATTATTAAACATTATGTATTTCACAACGATTAAGAAACAGGTTAACAGCTTATATAAATCTTGCTTGTTGGCATGGATTTTGGCGTAAGGATGTCGTTTGTGTGGGAGGAAACCGGAGTATCCGGCGAAAACCCACGAAGCCAGGTTGGTGACAGCCTCACCATCTCACGTACCACACCGGGAATCGAACCCAGGTCCCATTGGCGAGAAGCCAGCGCGCCACCGATTTTATTTTTATATATATTTTTATATATTTTATTTTTTGTATTAGTATTATAATGGACATATATTCAATTCAAATATGGACATGTAACTGACCATATATATAAATATATGGTCATTTGTATCTATAAGACATATTGCTTATCATGAATAGACTGTAATGTAAGTAGTGGAATTCAGCCTTTCAAAGCATATTGCGCAAAACTTTTGGATAGTAAAATTCAATTATCGATTAATACTACATAAAGCATATACATCATGTATAAAGATATAAATATACATATGCAATTGTAAAATTTATAATTGCTTTAAATATGTAAATCGCGTGAATTTATTACATAATTAAATACTGTACCTTATACCCAGCGTTAGCCAACTTGTAAGCATTGTCGGATTGGCCCTTATCCCAAACATTATTCCATGCATAACCATAGACTTTCCTGAAATCAAACAATGACATAGCACCAAAGCACGATATTTGCAATCCTTGTTACCATTTAAATGTGTTTGTTTACTTTTGCGTAAATTGCATCAAGAAATATAATGTGTAGCAAGTCAAACTCATAAATTACCTCGGCGATGTCGGCAGAAAATATCTATCGAAAGCTTTACCATTCGTCATCAGGGCATCTTCCCATAATCCAAGGTCTACTTCTTCAGTATTACCTATCTCTCCGATTCTTTGAACGAAATATAAAGGCAGATCAGTGACTTGCATATTTGACTGGTCTGCCTGCAAGAACATCTGGCAAGTTTTTGATGCATTCCATACAGGGGTAGAGAATTCATCCCCGCCTGGTCCACCGAGATGGTACGTTCTCAGGGGCTGGATATCTTTGTGCATTGTTTTCACTTCTCTTATCACATGATGAATAAAAGTGTATGTGGACTCCAGACATGGATTTAATACATTATGCGAGAAAGACTGCTGAGTAACAAATGTGGAGTTCTCGTCAATTTCAGACAATAAATATCTTTCTGCTTGATAGATATTTTCATTTTTCATCAGACGTGCATATCTTAATTCCATAGATTTGATCGCTGCATGTGAATGACCTGGAGTGTTCACTTCCGGAATAATTTGAATATGTCGATCAGCAGCATATTGTAAAATGTCTTTGTAGTCTTGGACTGTGTAAAATCCTGAACCTGGGTATGTATCGTAGGGTCCTGAACCAAGTTGTGGAAGTGTGCAATGTGTTCCGTCTGGATCATAGCAACGATGTGCCCCCAACTAGTGATACAAATGTAAGAATAATCAACGATGTGCCCCAAACTAGTGATACAAATGTAAGAATAATCAATTCATATTCATATAAATAAATAAAAGCTAAAATATATTGTATAATATAATATATTACAATATAATACATATATATAATATTTACTCTACATATATGTTGGCGGCACCTGCCTGATACATGACGTCATAACTCTACGTATGACACGAACCCAACCGTCAGAGTGAGGGAGTTTTTACGTGCGTGCCAATATATGCCGTGATAGGTTACAGAGTCACGCTTGAAGGACGGATAAAGAGGCAGAGGATGATAAAAATGAATGAAAAATCTGACCCCGGGTCATTGGGGAAAGAAATCCATCACGATACCACTGAGCCAACCTGTTCATAATATAATACAATATATAATATGTGATATGATATGATATGATATGATATGATATAATAACAAGACTGATAAAATTAGGGACAGTCTTGGTGTAGTGGTTAAGCGTTTGGCTTGCGGCGCCGACGATCCGGGTTCGATTCCCGAATTGCGCCACTATGTTTAAGAGGTTGGTTACCTCTTGCTTCCATGTCGCGATATCATTGAAAAAATTGTTGAAAGCGACGTAAAACACCAATCAATCAACCAACCAAACAACGAGTAAAACTAGATAGAAAATGGAAGAGGAGTACCTCTGTTAACTCTTTCAAACCAGGAATTTCTAAACGCCAACCTTCATCGTCAGATAAATGGAAGTGCAGTTTGTTCAACTTGTAGTTTCCCATTAGATCTAAAAGTTTCATCACCTAAATGAAACAAAATCAAAAGAAGTAACTTAAAATGTAAATCTCCTTCATTCCTTCTATTAAGTTACATAATTACACAACCTTATTAGAATTCCACTTGTCGTAACGCTGCTCAAGTTAACATTTCTATAACAAGATCTGGCAAGCTTTGGTCAGGGTTCGTGTTAGTATGACATTGCAAGGACGTTGCTTCTATAAATACTGCAATACATGAATCGGATTAATATCTATGAAGTGCCAAATCTTTACTCCCAAGATTCTGTATATCGTGCTCTAATAGGTCAAGTCACAAATCTTTACTCCCAAGATTCTGTACATCGTATCCTAATAGGTCAAGTCACACATCTTTACTCCCAAGATTCTGTACAGCGTACTCTAATAGGTCAAGTCACAAATCTTTACTCCCAAGATTCTGTACATCGTATCCTAATAGGTCAAGTCACACATCTTTACTCCCAAGATTCTGTACAGCGTACTCTAATAGGTCAAGTCACAAATCTTTACTCCCAAGATTCCGTACATCGTACTCAAATAGGTCAAGTAAAATATCTTTACTCCAAGATTCTGTACATCGTACTCTAATAGGTCAAGTCACAAATCTTTACTCCCAAGATTCCGTACATCGTACTCTAATAGGTCAAGTAAAATATCTTTACTCCAAGATTCTGTACATCGTACTCCAATAGGTCAAGTAACAAATCTTTACTCCCAAGATTCTGTACATCGTACTCTGATAGGTCAAGTCACAAATCTTTACTCCCAAGTTTCCGTACATCGTACTCTAATAAGTCAAGTAAAATATCTTTACTCCAAGATTCTGTACATCGTACTCTAATAAGTCGTCACAAATCTTTACTCCCAAGATTCTGTACATCGTACTCTAATAGGTCAAGTCACAAATCTTTACTCCCAAGATTCTGTACATCGTACTCTGATAGGTCAAGTCACAAATCTTTACTCCCAAGATTCTGTACATCGTACTCTGATAGGTCAAGTCACAAATCTTTACTCCCAAGTTTCCGTACATCGTACTCTAATAGGTCAAGTAAAATATCTTTACTCCAAGATTCTGTACATCGTACTCTAATAAGTCGTCACAAATCTTTACTCCCAAGATTCTGTACATCGTACTCTAATAGGTCAAGTCACAAATCTTTACTCCCAAGATTCTGTACATCGTACTCTGATAGGTCAAGTCACAAATCTTTACTCCCAAGATTCTGTACATCGTACTCTAATAGGTCAAGTCACAAATCTTTACTCCCAAGATTCTGTACATCGTACTCTAATAGGTCAAGTCACAAATCTTTACTCCCAAGACTCTGTACATCGTACTCTAATGGGTCAAGTCACAAATCTTTACTCCCAAGATTCTGTACATCGTACTCTAATAGGTCAAGTCACAAATCTTTACTCCCAAGATTCTGTACATCGTAATCTAATAGGTCAAGTCATAAATCTTTACTCCTAAGATTCTGTACATCGTACTCTTATACGTGTAGGTCAAGTCACAAATCTTTACTCCCAAGATTCTGTAGATCGCACCCTGATAGGTCAAGTCACATCATTTTATTCCCAAGATTCTGTAGGTCGTACTGTGATAAGTAGATTTAGGTATTAGTGACGTAAAAAGTTATATATTTTTATTATTGTCATGTATCGTTGAGCAATATGAAATGTAAGAAATATGTATGAAATAAGGAGTTGATAAAGATCACACACACATACATATTCACCAACAGACAAACGAAAACACTCTGCGTATACACATGTACATATTTATACAATAGAAATTACGAGTTGTAGATTTGGAAAATCAAACGGAAAATGTTATACTGATGTTTGAAGGCTATAGGTAGATTGCCAAGATAGTGCTATGTTACAACCTGAATTGTAATAAAAACCTGAATTGTAATAAATTTATTACAATTTTGGTTGCAGTGCAATATATTTATTACAATTCGGTAAACAACCTGAATTGTAATAAAAACTTGAATTGTAATAAAACAAATCAAGATAAGAAAATATATGTTCCGAGAATGTTATGTTCATCATCACTTCAGACATCATTGAATATGGACAAGAAATCATACCGAGTACTAATAATACCAGACAGAATTATATTAAACATTCGACAACGGGTTGAAATGAATTCGGAAGCAATCCTCAATTCTACATGTATCAAAGGATCGAATTGCAACAAAACAAGTTCAGATGATATACATTACACTTCAAGAGGTTTCAAATATCAAATCAAAACTAAGTTGGAATGAGTTTATTACAATTCTGGATGAAATGCAAAACATTTATTAAAATTGACTAGTCAACCTGAATTGTAATAAAACCCTGAATTGTAATCAAGATGAGAAAAACTATATTCCGAGATTCTTTTGTTCGTTTGTTTTTGTTTTGTTTGTTTTGATTTTGTTTAACGTCACACCACGATTATTGCACGTATTTGGTGACGGCATCTGCCTGATGCGGGGCATAGAAATTTTGACCTTTGCAACGGACCCACCCAAAGCAGTGAGGGATCTTTAACGTGCCATGCCTACCACGACACGGGGCATCGGTTTTTACTGTCTCATCCGAAGGACAGAACACCGACATGACCAGAGCGAGGCTCGAACCCCGGACCTCCCGATCTCGAGTCGAGCGCGCTAACAAAAGGCCATGCCGGCTTTCTTTTGTTCGTCATCGCTTCAGACATTATTGAATATGGGCAAGAAATCATACCAGGTATTAATAATACAATACAGAATTATATTAAAACATTGACAACGGGTTGAAATGCGAAAAATATATCATAATTCGGAAGCAATCCTCAATTCTACGTGTATCAAAGGCTGGATTTGCAACAAAAGAAGTTCAGATGATATAGATAACAGTTCAAGAGGATTCAAATATTAAATCAAAACTTAATTGGAATGAGTTTATTACAATTCTGGATGAAATGCAAAACATTTATTACAATTGACTAAACAACCTGAATTGTAATAAAAACCTGAATTGTAATCACGATGAGAAAAACTATATTCCGAGGTTCTTATGTTCCTCATGGCTTCAGACATCATTAATTATGGACAAGAAATCATACCGAGTACTAAAATAATTCAAGACAGAATTTTATTTAACATTCGAGAACGGGTTATAATGCGAAAAAATAAATCATAAATTGTTAACAAACCTCTATTGCATCATAGGCCCGAATTGCATTAAAACAAGTTACGATGATATAGATTACATACAGTTCAAGAGGTTTCAAATATTATATTTTAACCCAGTTGGAATAAGTTTATTACAATTCTGGTTGAAATGCAAAACATTTATTACAATTGACTAGTCAACCTGAAATGTAATAAAAATCTAAATTGTAATCAAGATGAGAAAAACTATATTCCGAGGTGGTTATGTTCATCATCGCTTCAGACATCATGTAATATGGACAAGAAATCATACCGAGTACTAATAATACAATACAGAATTATATTAAACACTCAAGAACGGGATAAAATGCGAAAAAATATATCATAATTCGATGGCAAACCTCAAATGTAGGTGTAGTGATTGAGCACTCGGCTCGCGCTGCAGACGCCCAAAGTTCGAATCCCAGATTAAGGTTGGTAACCTCCTGCTTCAATGTCGCGATATAACTGAAAAATTGGTGAAAGGGACGTAAACCCCTATTCAACCAACCAACCAAACTTAATTGTATCAAAGGCCCGAATTGCAACAAAACAAGTTGAGATGATGGAGATTACAGTTCAAGAGGTTTAAAATATATTAAAACTTAATTGTTATGAGTTTATTACAATTTTGGTTGAAATGCAAAACATTTATTACAATTGACAAGTCAACCTGAATTGTAATAAAAACCTCAATTGTGATAAATTTATTACAATTCTAGTTGCACTGCAAAATATGTATTACAATTCGAAAACCAACCTGAATTGTAATAAAATCTTGAATTGTAATAAAACAAATTTTACTTACTCTGGATGTCTCAGCAAGACTGGTAATAGCTTATTCAAACATTATTTGAAATACTGAGTTAATACAGTTGAATTTCAGGTGACAAGGTTGCATTTTAAAGAGGTGTAAGTAGTTGAAACATTGTCAAATGCTGAATTTAAAAATTGACCAAAATATATTTATTACAAATCCGTTTGAAATACAGAAATATTATTACAATTTAGAAGACAAACTGAACTGTAATTAAAAACTGAATTGTACAAGAATAATGACATATTAATTCCATTTCTTGAGGGTTAACAACAATGTCCTCTTCATTCCCTTTGCATTGTGTGGAGCTCGTAAAATGTTCCTCACGTGTTATTACACCATTTTTCTGATGTTATGTGGCTGTGGCAATTTTTATACAAAGTTTCTTCATTTAATTTGAACAAGATAGTGTTGAATTATATTTGGTTTATATGTATTAAAGGGCATTAATGGCGGTAGTGGCTAACCAGGCAGGAGACACTCACTCATCCCCACGCAGTAGTCATAGTCATAATCGATTAAGATAACATTATTTGAAAAGAAAGTAAATGTCATTAAAAGTTACCTACAATTGGATAGTCAAACAGTCTCAAGTGCAATTCAACAGGTTCATCTGAGACAGCTACATTTTCAGAGGTTTAAAAAGTTGTAATGATTTGGGAATATTTATGTTATGTTCATTATCGATTCATTGGGTAGCAAACCACATGGCCGCATGGGGGAGGGGGTGTAAATATACTTAGATCTTGAACAATGCAGAGATAGGGATGTCTTGGGAGTTGTGGTGTGAATTCCGTTCATAATTAGATATTGTATAGCTGTGTGTCAGATCTGACTGCATTGAAAAGTCTGTTAGACGTTATGTCTATAATTATGCACAGTAGTCGATATTGAGAATTACAAGTCAGTAAAATGTAAGGATACAGCCAATTCGTACAATTCATACAACTTTCTCAAAGAAAGGGAATATAATTTTGCACAAATATAATAAAGCCCTAATTGTTGATTGGCAAAATGCGATTGAGTGTCAAAAGATATATCATAGATATCGGGTCTATTATATTTACGTAACCCATGACTTCTACGAAGTCGTGGTGTTTGGCCAAACAACTGAAGTACATTTACTGACTGGTTGCCAGGGCCAGACCAATTGCTATCAGTATCGATACTGATATTGAAGCCATAAGGTGCTGTAGTTCACAAATGTCTTATCTAATAGTCCTCCTATTTCTACGAAAGGGTGTGGTTAGGTTAGGATTATCTTTATTCTAGGATGCGGACTCTCAAAGACAAATATCCCATAAATTACGTTCGATGACTTATAAGATAGATTTTCATAACTATGTTTTGAAAAAGAACTTTTGGTTAAGTTACTTGTAAATGTCCGTTATAAGAATTGGGCATGTTTAACAGTTCTTGTCCCCACACTTGGATATATTACAATTAGTGGGTATGACATTGCTAAAAAAGCATGATAATGCGACAAAAGTGGTCACGATATTAACACGTTATTACAAAATGGAAGTGAAGCCAACGTTGTAACGTAACAAGAAACAGTTAAAACTATATAGCCGGAATGCGAAATATGATTTAACTTTATTTTAAATTTAGAATTTTAGGATCAAGCTAAATCAGCAAGAATAAGATGAAAGTCATGCACAGAAATCAATCGATCTCATCAAGGTTAAATTACAGGTGAAGTTTGATTACTAAGAGATCACAATAGAACTAAACATAATTTTCCAAATCTAAGTCAAGTGTTGTTGTCTGATTATATTTATCTTTGCATCAGATATATTTCATTTTGGTTCACGATGTTTCAAGTTGATAATCTTTGCAGTGTTTTTCAATTGACCTAAACGTTTTCCAACTGACCTTGGCGTACCAGCTAAACCAAAATTATGATGTAGTCAAGCCAGAAAAGCGGATGGACAGACAAAATTATTCAGTTCATAAACCTGTTTTGCTTCGTAATTCGACAAAAATAGGATTACAAATGAAGAGTTTCAAAGCCATACGATTCAAGGATAAAGATGATGGATAAAACCAAATCACAGGAAGAAATTAATGTGACCGATGGACTTACAAAATCAGTGAAAACGAAAACCAAAGAGTAAAAAAGGATAAAAAGCATCTACATAACGAACATATGTAATCCCCCAGATGGGAGTGAGATCAGGTTACCGGGGAGGGTGAGCATCTCCTGCTTGCTAGCAACACCCGTCACACACATCTAGTAAAAAAGGCAAATTATGTAAATTCCTTGTATATATGGAAAAGCCAAAGTAGGTGAACTTCAATTCGAATTATAGAAAAATGTTTTAGCCCAGAACATCATACAATAGTCTGGATAACGATATATAATGACTGATTAGACATTCATAACGACCGTAGAACTTCCTCACTGACGTAGTTAGCCTACCACATACATACTGAGCAGCTTATTTGAAAGTCGCTTCGCCCTAAGAACAGGCATTGTAATTTGAGCTTGCTCTGGAGTAACGTATTGAGATATGAATACGCTATAGGCAGGCGATGATGGAATGTTGCTTCTCATGAAAGGTAAATTAGAGATAACAAAGTTGAAGTCGTCATGTTTGTCACTTAGTGAGGTGTTCATATGACCATAAATGTTGTAAGACAACATTATGTTTAGATACGAAGTGGAATAGTTGCTCTCTGTGGTTCATTTAAATTAAAGTTCACTTGGATAGATAATGCTAAGGTAAAAAGTCCTTTCATAGACATGAAATATATATATTATTTTGCTAGCTGTCAAGATGACATTTTAGGAAAATTATAGGGGACGGGAAATGAAATGGTCGTTAATAAAATTCAAGGTTTTCAACCCACAAAATCACATATATGTTCCATGTCTTTACTCGGGAATATCTAGACCCTAAGGCCCAGACTGATAGCAATATCATCAATATTCCCTGCACATATTATAATCAAATTAAGAATTTTTTCGATATGTTTTTGTTTAAAAAATATGTTCAATTTTTACCCAGACTACGTAGCGCAAAGGGAAATGGTAGAATCGTTACAATTACATCACACACACACACACACACACACACACACACACACACACACACACACACACACACACACACACACACATCCTGACACCTATGTTTGTTTCCTGTTTGTTGAAAGCCTGTCAACCACGTCAAGGTCGGAAACTATCTGGCAGGTTGTTTTGGTTTTTTTTTTATTTTATTATATCTTTTATGGGTTTTTTTTTTTTATTTTATTTATTTATTTATTAATTTTTTTTTTTCACTTTTGTTATTTTAGTTTATATATATATATATATATATATATATATATATATATATATATATATATATATATATATATATATATATATATAGATACACACACACACACACACACACACACACACACACACACACAGATATATATATATATATATATATATATATATATATATATATATATATATATATATATATATATATATATATATATATATATATATATATATATATATATTGCTTATACTTATTCTCATTTTAAAGCAAATAATGTAACCATTACATTACCATTAATGTTATTAATGAGAAGCACATTAGTGTATTTATTCGAACATATAGTAATCGAAAGGGCTCTGAATTGTTCTAAATAGCTCGAGAATACACCTACGAACAAAAATGACTGAAAGTGTTTTCTTAGTCATTAAATAAAATTAGAAACGGATTACACAATTATTAAAAGAAATAAAACAACATCGTATTACTACTTATACAATTAAGTGCAACTGGCGACAAACATTCTGATCAATTTCTATCATCACTTTACACTATTTTATCTTTATTTCTAAAAACTCAACGCCATGTTACATCACGAACTTCGTACCAACAATTATCTCTTTCATATAGCCAAAGCCATGCTGTAAACCACTGTCTTGCTTCACGCAGAATAGACCTTACTCTAAGCATTACACCACTGTGGCTTCCAAAAGTACGACTTAGTCGAACAACACTTACTGGTGTTGGTACTGTTTCAAGTACTGATGGATTGATGTAAATGGTGGGGTAGCCAACAGATGGAACCGTTTTTGCAAAGAATCTACATACCCTCTGTAAGGTGTATCGCATCAGAGGATGCATTCTAATAGTTAACAATACAATTACTCTCAGAATATCATCTGAGAGGAAAGGTCGATCATGCGCTAAGCAATAGTTGCTATCTAATTCTTCAGGATTGTTTTCTAGAGGTGGTACAATATGTCCATATTCAAAATCCTGATATGAAGCTGGTCCTCCTTCAATATTGATTACTTCATTTCCTTCTCCATCTTCCACTTGGCCTCTATCGCTTTCAATATCTTGTTCTTGATCATATGACTCTTTTGCTTGTTCTTGATCATCTGACATTTCTGCTTGTTCTTGATCATCTGACTCTTCTGCTTGTTCTTGATCATCTGACACGTCTGCTTGTTTTTGATAATCTGACTCTTCTGCTTGTTCTTGATCATCTGACTCTTCTGCTTGTTCTTGATCATCTGACACGTCTGCTTGTTCTTGATCAGATAGTAAGTGCTGGTCTATTATTTCCAATGGCTCGTTTTCGTTCAGAGGGAGAACATCATCAGTTGTATACTTTGAAAGCAGAAATCTAAGGTGTGCTTTGTCAACACTAACAGAAACATAATGTTCTCCACCGTCCTCGGGGAAGTAACCAAGCATATACACACGAAGATCACGGTCGTAAACTCCGGTGTTCGATACCAGTCGGTGGTAACCTTCGCCTTGGGAATTAAGCACTAGAAACTGACAATTCATCTCTCTAGCTATGGCCACTAATATTATGTTGTCCCCGTATGTACTTTCCTTTTTCATTTTATTTGTGTACTGTTGAAAGTTTCCTTGAATGAAATCTTTATAATGCCACCTGATTTCACATATATGGACTACGGCCATTTGGCGCAAGCATGTACTGCTTTTATGGAGTCCAACTGTCTGCAACTGATTGCTTATTGCTCGAAATTGGCAATCATCTATGCCTTTAGGATCTAATATCACTTTAATCCTGGCGTCGTTATTAAAAACGCACGCGTTTTCCTCAATCTCGGTGTCACTACTTTCTTCATCACTTCTCGATTGATATTCGTCTGAAGTTTGATGATGGTTATCAACTCCATCTTCATCAAGCGTGATGTAAAATTTCCTCCTATGCTGTCTTCTTACTTCCATTTCTTTAAATTCTACTATAGACTTCAATCTCCTTATTTTCTCTTCTTTAACTGTTCTACTAGTGATATCCTCAACGTTAATCCAATTTCTCCTATTTTCTCTTTCTTTATCTAAATATTTCACAAGATATTTAGCAAACGAAGCACCTCTTTTCAGAATGACCCCATGCAAAATGTATTCCTTTTGGGGAACACGCCTTTTTCCAAAAGGATATCGCAAAAGGACTTTGTCACCCTTCTTGTAAATGGAGCATGTATAGTTTTTTCCAATACCTTGCAAGTACTCTCCTGTTACATCTCTCTGAAGCAGTCGCAGCTTTCTTGCGTATTTCGTTCAAACTTTCACCTCGCCCAAAATAAACCCTGAATGGGGTTTGATACCCCAACACTTCTTTGGGTTGATTATTAATCGAATTTGCTATTTCCTCCAGACATTCAACGCAATTGAAACCTCTACGAGCTAGTCTTAGCATTTCGAACCGTACCTTTGCTCTCACTATTCTATTTTGTCTTTCTATTTTCCCTTGTGTCTGTGGGTGATACGGTCTGCTCTTTATTACATTGATGCGTTTTTTTCCCTAACAGTCGTTTAACATCTCCTAAAAATTCAGGGCCGTTGTCTGTCTGAACTATATCAGGGTACCCATGACGTAAAAATATTGATTTCAATGCCATTGCAACATGGGCGGCCGATTTACGTTCAAGTGGCTCCAGAAAAAGGAACCTAGAAAACACATCCACTGCAGTGAGCATGTATTTGTAATTCTTATTCTCTTTCATCACTGGCTTCATTTTTAGCAAATCTACCTGAACACGTTCAAACACCTTTGATGCATTTATGGGCCTAATTGGGGGTTTATTTGTGAATCTAGCATGGATTTCACCGTGCTTCCTGCATTTTTCTAATACGCGGCGAACTCTCGGTTCACTTATACCGGAGTACTTCTCTTTCAACGAGTATGCAATTGCCCGTGCCCCGGCACCTTTTGTTTGTTTCACTTGTCTTTGAACCGTCTTCGCTATGGATGATTTCAGTACAACCCGTTTTCCATCATGCATAAGAGTGTTACCATTAAGCGACAATCGATGCCTGTTTCGCCAAAATAAGACAACGGCATTTTTTCCCACGATATTTCTGTCGCTGACCTTTTTTCGAAATCTTTCTTGTATCAATTGTACAAGTGTATTGTATGTCTTTTCATTAACAGGTCGCATAATGAAATATATATTGAAATATATCCAGAAAAATACATATAACACAAAACTTACTCAACGTTTTTCTATCGATTTCGTTACAAATGAGATTTCTACATAGACGTATAACGACAATAATGTTGAGAAAACATAACAAAAGACATAATATGTATACAAGTATTTAAATCTGAAGTGAAACTTTCAATATTAATATCCAAACTGTAACAAGACAAACAAAGTTAAACAGACAGAAAAACCTTTTATACTAAACGCATTGCCGTTTGGTGTGGATTTATATTTAATGCTTTAAAGATACGGAATCGGAATAAATACCAAACTTCTTAACCCTAATAAAATGTATAACCACCTTTTCTGTGTGAATGAGCGCCAGATAGCTACGATCGACAATTTGTCACAGTGGACACTCATAGAAGAGTTTGGATATCATGTATCATTGTACAGTGGCGACACCTATTTTATATTTCATACGCACGCCTTTAACACGTGAAAATGGAGTCACTCTAAACTTGCTTTTTTGCAATTAGGGGCTTTGGTACCCTTATATAGTTTTTCTCATCTTGATTACAATTTAGGTTTTTATTACAATTCAGGTTGACTAGTCAATTGTAATAAATGTTTTGCATTTCATCTAGAATTGTAATAAACTAATTCCGACTAATTTCAAATATTATATTTGAAACCTCTCGATCTGTAATCTATATCAACGTAACTTGTTTTGTTGCAATTCGATCCTTTGATACATGTAGAATTGAGGATTGCTACCGAATTATGATATATTTTTTCGCATTTCATCCAGTTGTCGAATGTTTGATATAATTTTGTCTTGTATTATAAATACTCGGTATGATTTCTTGTCCATATTCAATGATGTCTGAAGCGATAACGAACAAAAGAATCTCGGAATATAGTTTTTCTCATCGTGATTACAATTTAGATTTTTATTACAATTCAGGTTGACAAGTCAATTGTAATAAATGTTTTGCATTTCAACTAGAATTGTAATAAACTCATTCCAATTAAGTTTTGATTTGATATTTGAAACCTCTTGAACTGTAATCTATATCATCTGAAATTCTTTTGTTGCAACTCGAGCCTTGATACATGTAGAATTGAGGACTGCTTCCGAATTATGATATATTTTTCGCATTCAACCCGTTGTCAATTTTTAAATATAATTCTGTATTGTATTATTAGTACCCGGTATGATTTCTTGCCCATATTCAATAATGTCTGAAGCGATAACGAACAAAAGAATCTCGGAATATAGTTTTTCTCATCGTGATTACAATTCAGGTTTTTACTACAATTCAGGTTGACTAGTCAATCGTAATAAATGTTTTGCATTTCAACCAGAATTGTAATAAACTCATTCCAATTAAGTTTTGATTTGATATTTGAAACCTCTCGATCTGTAATCTATATCAACGTAACTTGCTTTGTTGCAATTCGATCCTTTGATACATGTAAAATTGAGGATTGCTACCGAATTATGATATATTTTTTCGCATTTCATCCAGTTGTCGAATGTTTGATATAATTTTGTCTTGTATTATAAATACTCGGTATGATTTCTTGTCCATATTCAATGATGTCTGAAGCGATGACGAACAAAAGAATCTCGGAATATAGTTTTTCTCATCTTGATTACAATTTAGATTTTTATTACATTTCAGGTTGACTAGTCAATTGTAATAAATGTTTTGCATTTCAACCAGAATTGTAATAAACTCATTACGATTAAGTTTTAATATAATATTTGAAACCTCTTGAACTGTAATCTCTATCATCTTTTGTTGCAATTCGGACCTTTGATACAAATGATTTTGGTTGGTGGATTAGGGGTTTACGTCGCTTTCACCAACTTTTCAGTTATATCGCGACGTGAAAGCAGACGGTTGCCACCCTTTCATACTAAGTGGTGTAATCCCGGATTCCAACCCCTGGCGTCTGCAGCACAAGCCGCTTAACTACAAGTCTGCTCCTGATGATACACTTGAAGTTTGCAACCGAATTATGATATATTTTCGCATTTCAACCCATTCTCAAATGTTTAATAAAATTCTGTCTTCTATTATAAGTACTCAGTATGATTTTTGTCCATATTCAATGATGTCTGAAGCGATGATGAAAATAAAAACCTCGGAATATAGTTTTTCTCATCTCCATATGTTTTATTACAATTCAAGTTTTTATTACAATTCAAGTTGGTTACCGAATTGTAATAAATATTTTGAGCCGCAACCAGAATTGTAATAAATTTATTACAATTCAGGTTTTTATTACAATTCAGGTTGTAACAGTGCTATGAAATTAAAATGAAACTTCAATATCAATTACTCATAAAAAAAATCTCAAGAAATATCGTACAACAACGCTACACATATCCTAATACATTGGCAGAAATTGTAAGAGTTATTGTAACCTCCTGTCTTATGGCATAATCAAAGATTAAGAAAATGTTACCATACCTCTGCCTTGGTTCTGAAATTCCTTGCAACATCGAGATGTATTCCCCTGTAACTATATCTAGGTTCATCGTCTATTATCATTGACGGCAGAATGGATTCCTCACCGTTCTTTTCGGCTATAGACATCAACGTATTAGCGCCATAAAACGCTCCTGGCGCATCATGGGCCTCAATAAGTATTCCGTTATTCATCGTTATGACGTATGCATCACGTAATAGGTCCTCGTTTCTTACACTTCTTTTTTTCACTTTTGGTGTAACTTTCGCAAATCGTATGACATTGGCTCTACCCTTTGCGCCGTTATCCGACATTGACAAATTGAAAAACTCTGAGAAGTATAGAGCACATAATAAACATACCATGTAACATATATTAAACATACGATGTAACATTTATTAAACATACCGTGTGACATAAATTGAACATACAATGTAACATTTATTGAACAATTAACTAATTTTCACCTATATATCACAGTAAAAGTTAAGTCAAAATATATGATTTTGTTATACCCTTATAAATTTCTCGTATATGAACTATATAGTAACATTTATTGAACATACCATGTAACAATTTACCTAATTTTCACCTATATAGCACAGTGATATTTAAGTCAAAATATATGTTTTTGTTATACCCTTATTAATTTTTCCTCTATATGAACTATATAGTAAAAATGTTTTAAAACAAAATGTTCGGATGGAGCAGTCAATAGTCAGTTTGTTTGGGTTTTTTTTTTTTTTTTTTTTGTTTGTTTTTTGTTTTTTTGTTTTTTTTTTTTGGGGGGGCTGTCTTTTTTTATGAGTGTGTGTACATCAATATTGGACTGGTCGGTCAATACTTAAAAAAAACTATTGACAGCTGACGTCACCAGGTGAAATGTACAAGTTACGTCACGTTTTTGCGTTGTCAATTTTCTGAACTGGTGTTTATTTTGTCTGGATCTTGATTCTAAACTAATGAAGGAATAACAAAACAGTTATTGACTGGGAATGAGGGCAACATGTGATTTGTTGGACCTGAAGATAAAATGTTGCCCCAGGCTTGTTTCAAGTCCAACAAATCATATGTTGCCCTCATCCCTAGTCATTTACTGTATAATACTACATACGTTATAAAAGGTACTACAAAGTTAACTAAAATGGACCACCTATTTCCGATTTAAATGAAAGCAAAGTAGTATAATTCATACATAATAAGACAGGATTTCAGAGGAGCGACAATCTCACCAGCCAAGAGATTTGCTTCTTTGGGAAAGTCCAGTGAATTCTGCATAACCCATGTCTGTGGGCTAATACGAATTTCTCCCTCTAAAGTTCTGTACAATAGCGGAGACGGAATAACCTTCTTGATAGGTCGTCCATAGTCTACAGTTTCCTCGTTCACTTTGTATCTCGTTAACGGAGAGTAGGGGTTGTACTGATCGGTAGGAAATCGTTTCCATCTGTTTGGCGTGTTAAACGGACCTACAAAATCCAAGTCATCGCCCTTTGTATTCTCTATGATAGAAGGTTTCATTCCCTCTGCTGCAATATACCAGTTTGGCATGACATCAGTTCTAGCCACTTGCCACTGTTTACCACGGACAAGACAGGACACCTTTTCTTTATGTTTTAAATAAAATTTATCAAAATCAGGTTGTAATCGATAGAGACTTCCACCCATGTGGTGAAGCCAAAGTCCACAATCGTGAAGGAGATAACCATTTGGATAAGGGAAATATTGTGGTTGCAGTAGACGGATACTGTATAGGTAGATACTCCAATTTCCATACTTGATTGTTTCTAGTCCCCGATTGGTGAAGGTAATGGACATGAGGTAACTGTGATTTGTATCGATGAGATTATTGAGGACTCTGTAGTTAACGTGAAGGTCTTTCGCTATCCTGATGACGTCCTTCTGATCAGGTATAAACAACTCTCCACCTTGATAAATTGACAAGAAAGAACAAGAATTTTCTTAGATAAAACTTCAATGAGATTTCAGAAGTAATATGCAGTATCTAAATACCAAGTAGAATTTACAATTAGCACTATACAGAACTTGTTAAAAACGAAGAATAAGGGGAATTCGTTTTGAAATTTTAAAACTTGCATCACTGTAGGTGTGTAAAAATAGGTGGGTGTGTATATATCTCGAGTTCCTTAGTACATTTGGTATTATAATGATTCTTTATATATCTCGAGCTCCTTCGTACATGTGGTATTATAATGATTCTTTATATATCTCGATCTCCTTAGTACATGTGGTATAATAATGGTTGTTTACATATCTCGAGCTCCTTAGTACATGTGGTATTATAATGATTGTTTATATATCTCGATCTCCTTAGTACATGTGGTATTATAATGATTGTTTATATATCTCGATCTCCTTAGCACATGTGGTATTATAATGATTGTTTACATATCTCGAGCTCCTTAGTACATGTGGTATTATAATGGTTGTTTATATATCTCGAGTTCCTTAGTACATGTGGTATTATAATGGTTGTTTATATATCTCGAGTTCCTTAGTACATGTGGTATTATAATGGTTGTTTACATATCTCGAGCTCCTAAGTACATGTGGTATTATAATGGTTGTTTATATATCTCGAGTTCCTTAGTACATGTGGTATTATAATGATTGTTTATATATCTCGATCTCCTTAGTACAAGTGGTATTTTAATGATTGTTTACATATCTCGAGCTCCTTAGTACATGTGGTATTAGAATGGTTGTTTATATATCTCGAGTTCCTTTGTACATGTGGTATTATAATGATTTTTTATATAAATTATTCCTTCTGTTATTATCGTTCTGAACATGGATTTATCTAGACGAGTGGGTTTTTTTTTCATTTTAATGCGTATTTATTTGACCATACTTTTAAAGGATAACTCCAAAACACCGCGATCTCTGTAAATTCGATTGCAAGGGGGCGAGCTACGTTTCTTTTGTTTTTTTTTTCTTCTTCTTCTTCTTTTTTTCTTTATCTTTCATGGTTATTAAATGTTCAAAACGCCAACAGCGTTCGAATTTCTTACTTATAACCCACACACATGCACACACATACATACACACACACATCCGACCTTAAAGAGGTGTGATATTACGTCCACAACAAACCACGGTTTTAGTGCATTGTGTAAGGTAAAAAATGTGTGGGGTTTTTTAATCTTATGTACCTACGTGGATCAAATTCAACAGCTCTGCTTGTTCTTTTTCCATTTGAAGTTCTGCAAATAGAATAACTACAATTCAATGTCAAACTATCACTACCATTTCGGTTTTCAAAATTATGATGTACGTCGAAATAAGGAGCTTTCTATTTTGTTGTGCTTTCATGATTATCTTTGCATTCATAAATCATGAATATGTGAACAGTCTTCTATGTTTCTTTAATGATTATATCAATTTGGAAGAAGTGAATAGAAATATACAATGTTATACATCCACCAAAAATACAGATTCTTTTTGCTTTATTGACATTATGTACTATGAAAATTTCTTTCATACTTTAAGATAAAATACTGGATGCATTCAAGTAAATCCGGATATATGTATAATAGAAAGAGTACCTTATAACGTAATTTTATCAGAGACCTATAATATGTATTATAGATCTCTGGTTCTACTTTCTGTATTGACTTACGCTTTAACAGAAGTAACATTATTGGGCAATTTTAAAAGGTTAAGAAAGCATGCTACACCTGTCGCAAATGTTTTATAGAAACCTCTCGTGTTTGGTGGTTAAGTCATGTAGTTAGTATGTCAGATTGGTAAAAGGAAATGTAAAACTGAATGTTCTACCTGGTTCGTAGTAGAATAGGGTTATAACTTGCAATTGGCCATGATTTAGGCACAAGTTTCCAAGTCTTTCCTTCGTCTATACTGTACTCCATGATTTCTCCTAAGGTATCTGCATCCGTCTGTACATGACCTTCTCTTTGAAATAAAAAGCTGATTGTATAGTACTGATGAAATAATGTTAATCGAAGTTTACGTGATGGCCATGCTTTTTATTATGTATACATGTACTTCATAGAATACACAATTTTTGTAAGATATGATATACAATGAGGCTTTAATCAAATTCCTAAATACTGAATGTTAAAAATGTGTTATCATCTCAGTCCTTATCTGAATAATGTCCCTTGGATGAGAGGGTACCTTATTCATACCAAGCACTTGAGTACTGTAATGAATCATTTATTGGAATGCGATATTTGAAATAAAAAGAAGACTTATACCACTTGCCAGTCGTGTAAAATGTTGGAGAAAGAGCTTCTAATGCCAACGTTTCGCGCAAAATTATTGAAAACAATAATAATAATAATAATAATAATAATAATAATAATAATAATAATAATAATAATGATGATGATGATGATGATGATGATGATAATGATGATGATGGTGGTGATGATGATGATGATGATGATGATGATGATGATGATGATGATGATGATGATAAAAAAACATTTCAATCATATATAAATTTTGTTATTCTTTGTCAATACTAACCATTAATTTGATATAACATGGAATATTCCACAACCACCCCTCCCCCCCCCAAAAAAAAAAACAAAAAACAAAAACAAAAACAAATAAAAAAAAAACGAAACAAAAAAACCATATAGAGGGCATTATCTACTTTATGAATACATATTGTATTAAATAAAGTCAAAGTGTGTAATAAAAATGATTTTCACAATGCATTGGATGATTATAATTGACATTAAATGCCTTTTATAAGTCACTACCTTTTAGAAGTCATTTCATGCACTTTTATATTCCCTTTAGTGATATATAAAATGTCAGTATAATCATTTATCCCCTTTTCCGTAAATGCCTCTTTTCATTATTTATGCAGTGACATATACGTCAACATTCCCATTACCAGTTTTATGACCAGTTGATGAACGGTAACAGATTGTTCATTTACCTCGTTCTTAAAAGAATTTCGTTATTTCCACCTCCTAGTGTCCAATTTTCTGGCGCGGGCCTCCATTTCCTACCTCGATCTCCACTGAATTCTATAATTTGTCCTGGATACTCTGTAGTGGTCAGTATACGTCCACCTTTCACCCTATGTAGATGTTGCAAAATGGTGTTTACCTCGATTGAATAAACAATCAGAACTTTCAAAATGCTTTATTTTGGACTAAATTTTAGCGTCTCTTACAGATTAAGATTAAGAATATGAAAGTAAAAGATAGCCAGGTAGTTTCACACTACAAAATGCAAAATGATTACATACCAAAGGGAAAAATAAAAGAATTATACATCATACTTTAATTCAAGAAATTTCGATTAATACAAAGAATTATTGTTCCTTTGTTATAAAAGTTAATAATAAAAGAATAAGTGTGTACATTCCACAATCAATTCATATAATCTATTGAAATAAATGTACATTTTTCAAACATACCGATTTAGTACTGTTGTAATATATATATATATATATATATATATATATATATATATATATATATATATATATATATATATATATATATATATATATATATATATATATATATAGACTATGTGTGTATGTGTGTGTGTGTGTGTGTAAGGGTGTGTGTGTGTGTGTGTGTGTGTGTGTGTGGTGCTTAAATGAAAATCGAATGCTTGATGACAAATGAAAGGAGAAAGGGCAATGACCTTGTAAGATACTGACAGATTTGTTAACTTGTTGCTCCAATAATGCTACAATATCAAAACTTCAGAAATAATGCTATACCATGGATGCTGTCAATGACATACCGCGCTCTGGATGGCTTACAAACTCTAATGACGGATGTATTTGTCGATGTTTGTCAGCAGATTCAAAGTGCTAGCTGAGTCGTTCTCAAGAATCAGGAACAACAGTATTTCAATATAGGGTCTGTACGGCTAGGGCCTAAGACTGGATTTCTTTTTCTGGTGTCCGTCCTCCCCGGAATGGACAAATTCGCATCCAAGGGGATAGAAACCATTCGAGACGGACAGGTTCTCATTCAGGGGCTAGAAACCATACACGAGATAGATAGGTCCCCATCCAGGGGGCTAAAAACCATCCTAGATGGACGGGTCCGTATCCAGGGTGCTAAAAACCATCCCAGGTAGACAGGGTCGCATCCCTCCGAGACGGACAGGTTCTCATCCTAGAAACCATCCGAAATGGACTGATCCGAATTCAGGGGGCTAGAAACAATCCGATATGGACAGTTTCCAGGTGTTAGATTATAGGTAATTAATTTACAATTCGTCTATAGACAATTTCATATACAATAAAGACAATGGCAGGTGTAAAATTAAACTGATGATATTTTAATTGATACTTAAAATTTCATTATTATAATGGCAAAACAAAATTTATATGTGACCTACAAGTACTTCAAACCCTGCAATAATTAGAATCGTAAAATAAAGCGAAACTGTTTTCGAAATACGCCTAACTGAATTCACTGCACATTTGCGTGACAAGGACATTAGGATATGGAAAAATATCTACATTTCGGATTCTACAAATCGAAAAGTAGAAAAAGAAAACCCATGTAAGAAGTGACAGCTGAGCATCGAATAGAAATAGAATCAGGTGAAAAAAGTAAGCATTCCCCGTTGACCACGGTAATCAGACATAATCTAGTTCTTAAATCCGCTGAAGACAGTGAAATTCTTGATGATATTTGATATAAACTGTCTAACGTGTTCTAATGCCGATATACCAACAAAAATACTACATTATAGCACACAGATTTATTTTAATGATTATTATGTAAGCGAAAACTGCACGTCCTCAGGTAATACTTCACTCTTACTAATTTGCTTGGATTGCTTCTGTGTATGGAGGTTTTGTAAGCTGAGTATGCTAATAAAACGCGAATCAAGCAATTACGGGCACCTGATTTCACTATTCTATTGATTGACTGATTTTGTTTTACGTCACACCACGAATATTTCACGTATATGGTGACAGCATCTGCCTGATGCGGGGTATACAAATTTTGACCTTTACAACAGACCCACCCGAAGCAGTGAGGGATCTTTAACGTGCCATGCATACCAAGACACGGGGCTTCGGTTTTTACTGTCTCATCCGAAAGACAGGACACAGGCATGACCAGAGCGGGAATCGAACCCCGGCCTCCCGATTAGAAGTCCAGCGCGATACCACTAGGCCACGCCGGATTGATTTCACTATTCTAAGAGTTCACATATGCAATGGGGTTTTGAGGCTTTTTCCTGATATTTTAAGGGACAGGCTTGGTGTAGTGGTTAAGCGCTTGGCTTGCGGCGCCGACGATTCGGGTTCGATTCCCGGGTTGCGCCACTATGTTTAAGAGGTTAGTTACCTCCTGCTTCCATGTCGCAATATAACTGAAAAATTGTTGAAAGCCAAGCAAAACACGAATCAACCAATCTGATATCGTGTACCCTCCAGTTTAATGTGTAACATATCCTATCATAATGTGTATCACATACATTCGAACACATATGTTATCTAGGGATATAAATCTTGACAAAAACTTGCTAATTAGAGTTATAATTATATATACACATTAATAATTACATCTTGGTTATGAAAGCTGGAATAAAGCAACAACAAAAGCAGTAGTAAATAGTATATTATTTGGTAATACAAAAGGTAAGAAAAATTCAGCTTACATGGCTCCAGGTGGTGTCACTCTATATCGCACACCGGCTCGATCTAACCTTGCCAACTCATCATTTCCAAGGGTATGTGCGAACTTATTCCAGTCTCGTTTTCGTTCCCGATCCTTAACATTATCATTAAATATGTCTTCCCATGATGCCTTGTGCCATGCTCTTTCAGCCAAAGCAAGCAACCGAGGGAAAAGCATGTAGTCCAAATGATCCTTTGATATAATGTTCTCACTCCATAATTGCCCTTCGAGTCCTAAAATAAAGTATTTGTTATAGATACTTATATATTCGTTCAAAATATAACTACCATCCTGATCCCACCGATGAGGTAGCAATTTGGGGAAGGGTTGTGGTTTATGTTCGTCTGATTTTATTTTCTTTCTTTTGTTTTGTTTGTTTTAGGTGTTTTTGGGGGGATGGATGTATTTTGTTTTTTGTTTTGTTTTTCGGACGGGAGAGGGTTGGTTGTGGTTTTTTTCTTGCATTCTTGGCAAATGTTATCAGTTATTTAAATTAATTTAATTTAGATAATTTAAATACAGGATAGATTATTTGGAACCTGTGACACACCCGCCATTTAAAAAAAAAGGTGGAGGGAAGTGATAGTTGGCAATGACGACAGCTTAGACGTCACAATTTTTAAAAGGCGTACATACCAGAGTTTTGACGTCAAAGCCATTACGACCTATATTCTCATAGGTGCAATAAGTTGTATTCGTGTTGCTAATATATCAAGAGTTTATGTGTCACGCGCTGCAACAATATAGATGTAAAATTACACATGATGCTGAAGAGTTTTAAAAAATTAACAACTATAAGAAATATTGGAAAAATCAAGGAAAGCGAATATGTAATCAAAAATACTTATAACCTTGGACTCACTGAAACAAGAAAAAGTGTTTCTATCCAGTGGCGAATTTAGAGGGGGAGGGGGCTTCCCTTTTGGCCACATACTTACTAGTAAAAATCCAGATTTTGCACCAAAAATGGCAGAGAAGTTTAGCTAATACACATGTGCCTCCCCCTTTTTTTTGGAAATCCTGGATCCGCCACTGCTATCGTAGTTGTCAGGGTGACATTCGATGATCATTTCACGGACATTGTTTAATTATTTGCCAAAAATCATATTTAAACCATACAGATATGATTACATTATACAATGTATATATGTATTAAACTAAATCCAGAAAGTATAGAGAAAAGAATATTACTAGTTAACTAAGAAATCTTTTTTTCGCAAAATAGAGGCTAGGTTTTGCTATTCAAAGTTGTTATCTTTACGTATTTCGTTTAGGAAGTTCTCTTACCCATGATATTGTCAGGATTTGTAAGACGGGGGCAATTTTCGCTATTTCGACCACATAATTCTTCCTGGGTTATCTTCTGCCCAGACCTTTTCGTCAGGAAATTTTCGTACAAATGACTTGGATTAAACTGAAATATTTTCTGAGTATCGGAGAATCTGGATGCCCAGTATAACCCTCTTTCTTCTGGATCTGGCTCGTATGGATGATCAAGATAGAGATGGGATGCAGGAGAGAGTACGACCTACGAAATCAAAGATCACATGATACGATCAGTAGGAATACATTTCTGTATCTGTATCTAATACGTTGTAGAATCCGATTAACGGCTTTTATACAACATTGGAAGTATGGTTGCGTCAAAATCGTCAAGCAGAATGACCGTACTATTAAGTTATATCGGTGCGACACAGTAATGTATTCAAACCACTCACCGATATCAGTAGAGCTCCGTTGGTACATCTAAGACTCTTCGATAGAGATTATATCACAATTAATATTTTGATATTGTACATAGATAACGTTTGCGAGGACGGTATGGGCTTTATATCATTGTGGTATTCACAATAATCAGTGGAAATCCATGGAACCATAAGAGGTAAGACAAGTGTCCGGTAGAAGGGAATACTGATGCATTACTAGTAATTTAGTGCACCATATGCGCATTTCAACAATATGTCTCTTTAGTCTGGACATCCAGTGCATAACTATTTTAGAATAAACTAGCAAATTAATTACCTTATTGAGAGAAAAAAAATTATCTAGTTTATGAAAATTTTACAAAATTCTATAACGGTAAATTTGAAATGTATAGATTTTAGGGTCAGTCAGAAGCACTGAAGCACTCGGCAAGATACCTACCCAGTGGTAAAATTCAGATACCAGAAAATATTTACCTGTATTAATTCGCATTTCGACAACTCATGTTTGGCTAGCAACATAAACCATGAATGCTAAAACCTACAATCGAAACAAACATGTTCTACTCTCATGCACCACGATCAAATGTGTATCAACAATGTTCAGAAATTGTCACTTCACTACAATGTCAACTCTTCCGCGGGAACATTTTACGAACTCCATATTGCAAGATATGAAATTAGCTGGTGCTCCCGACAACATACTGCGGTGGTCATTTGCTGATATATGTTGCTCGATGTTGCTCACAACAGTGTACTGCAATGTGCATTTGCGGATAGATGTTGCTCCCAACAACGTACTGCGGTGGATATTTGGGGATAGATGTTGCTTACGACAACGTACTCCGGTGGTCATTCTCGGATAGATGTTGCTCACGACAACGTAATACGATGGAAATTTGCGGATAGATGTTGTTCACAACAGCGCACTGCGGTGGACAATCACGGATAGATGTTGCTCATGACAATGCACTGCGGTGGACATTCGTGGGTAAGTGTTCCTCAAGCCAATGCACTGCGGTGGACATTCGCGGATATATATTGTTCACGAAAGTGTACTGCAATGGGCATTTGCGGATAGATGTTGCTCAGGACAACGTACTGCGGTGATCATTCGCGGACAGATGTTGTTCATAACAATGTAATAAGATGGACATTTTCGGATAGATGTTGCTCACAACAGTGCACTGCAATGGATACTTGCGGACAAATGTTGCTCACGACAACATACTGCAATGGATATTCGCAGATAGATGTTGCTCATGACAATGCACTGTGGTGGACATTCTTGGATAGATGTTGCTAATGACAATGCACTGTGGTGGACATTCGTGGATAGATGTTGCTAATGACAATGCACTGTGGTGGACATTTTTGGATAGATGTTGCTAATGACAATGCACTGTGGTGGACATTCTTGGATAGATGTTGCTAATGACAATGCACTGTGGTGGACATTCGTGGATAGATGTTGCTAATGACAATGCACTGTGGTGGACATTCGTGGATAGATGTTGCTAATGACAATGCACTGTGGTGGACATTCGTGGATAGATGTTGCTAATGACAATGCACTGTGGTGGACATTCTTGGATAGATGTTGCTAATGACAATGCACTGTGGTGGACATTCGTGGATAGATGTTGCTAATGACAATGCACTGTGGTGGACATTCGTGGATAGATGTTGCTAATGACAATGCACTGTGGTGGACATTCTTGGATAGATGTTGCTAATGACAATGCACTGTGGTAGACATTCGTGGATAGATGTTGCTAATGCCAATGCACTGTGGTGGATTTTCCTCACGACAACGCACTGCAGTGGACATTCACGATTAAATAAGCATCTAGTTGTCATACAATTAAGCCCATGTTCATAGTTTGTTAAGTCGGCATAATACTTGCGAGACACTTTTGAAAATTTTTATGACATTTTCTTCAACAGTTATATACACATATAAAGGTATACAAGCAATGTATATGAATATAAACTTGTGAAGTTTATGCGTTAAAAGAGAAGACGGAGGAAAATATAAATAGACACTGCTGAGAAAGGAAAATATTCTATCCCATGCAGCACATCTGATATGTCTTACATATATGCGCTTTTAGCATGTGTATTACCATTTGAAATATACATGTATTTTAATTTGTACTTTTTTTCTTGCCCGTAAAATACATCAAAGAACTAGTTGGATCTAATAAGGTAGAAAATATTGTTTACTAAACATTCATCTTACCTTATACCCAGTGTTAGCTAAGTTATAAGCTCTATCTGACTTGCCAAACTCAGGAATACTGTTATAGAATTGTACAATAGTGTCTCTGTTTGACTGAGGTGTATCGGGATAAGGAATACCTTCTCTATCGATGAACCAATCGTCGTAACCAACAAGATTTAAGCTTAGACGTTCAGTCATATCTGCTATACGTTGACCAAAATAACCTTTCCAGTCTTTATACTTGTTGCCATGGTTACAAGCACTTGAGTTAATCCAAGCATCAGTTGGTATATCAATCCCGCCAAAATGGTATGTTTGTAATGGGATATTGATTTCGGCATGTGCTTTTTGAAGCGTTGTAATAATTTTCTCTATAAATAAATAGGTTGAATCTAAACAAGGATTCATGACATTGTTTTTAAAGTATTGTACAGATATGTACTCTGACAAATCTTCAGGATCTTCTAGTCTGTACAAGGAAGCAGTAACCATATCAGTCGCCATGAACTTTCTGTAACGAGCCTCCATAGCTATTACAGCCGCATGCGCATGCCCAGGAGAGTTTATTTCTGGTATAATTTCGATGTTATTTTTCGCGGCATGACGCACAATGCTTTGGTAGTCAGATAAAGTGAGGTATTCTGTTTTGTTTTTCTGTAAGATGGTAGACCTAGAACCCAGCTGTGGCAATAAACACTCTTTTTCCTCCAAGTCATGACATGTTTTCGAACCAATCTGTATTGGAAGAAATTCAATAGAAATCATTACCACAAGGCACAACAAAAATGTAATATCTCATTTCCGATAGAGATAGGTCCTGTTTTATCGCAATGGGTTTTAAATCTTACGATCTGGGTTCGATTCCGGTGCTGATGCATGTAGGGCCTATGGTATTGCAATGGATTTTAAATTTTACGATCCGTTTTCGATTCCGGTGCAGATAAATTTTACGATCCAGGTTCGATTTCCGCTTTTGGTTTGGATTTGGTCAAAGCATAGTTATTCCAATTCCCATACGGTCCCATGTTAATTTACCAAACTTCCAGGAAGATTCACACAACATCCTACATTTTAGCTATATACAATCCACGGGCATATATCATAATGTTTGTCAGACCGTCCCCTATCTGAATTTTAAAAGTTTGCCATAGGTTATCCTCCTTAACTTCGAGAAAATCATACTGGAAGGGGTAGCCCCAATAATTAGCCAAAATTCAAATGTAAACAACAATCCCTTTTTAGGTCATAGAATTTTTACATTAGCGAAATGAGATAAAAATTCATGATTTTACAGCAGAATTAATCTTTACTTTGATCAAATAATTTCATCCAATCACAGCCCCTGATACATTAAAATAGTAATCCCTCTCTCACACCTACCACATTAGCCAATCACGACTCTCGTTAATTACTGTTCTTTGACGACCATTTTTCTACGGTTTATCATGACCTTAGGATGTGACAGTTTAACCCACGACTTCGTGTTACGGTATTACGTCAGGTGGTCCGATGCATAGACTTACTGGGTCATGTACCAGGGAGGTACAGCCACAGTGTAAGTGAAATAATCGTACTGTAGTGTGGAACAATAACAAATCAAAAACACAATTCTGAGAAGGATTCTGTCGTTATGATCTCAGAGAAGATATTTCATCTATGAATGCAAATTATATAATTGTTTCTACAGACATCATCCGTGTCATAATTGAGTTAAAGAATCCAGCTATGTTAACTGTTGTAAGTGGCATAATGTCTTACTTGAGTCAATTCTGGTAGGGCAGGTATTTCTATCCTCCAACCTTCATCATTTGCTAGGCCTAAATGTAGCTTATTCAGTTTGTATTGAGCCATCAGGTCAATTATTCGTTTAAGCTCCATTTTGGATCTAAAGTTTCTGGCTATATCAATATATAATCCTCTATATGGATAACGAGGTTCGTCATTAATGTCCAGACCTCTAAGTTTGCGACCATTATCATGGTCTATAAATCCCAGTAATGTTTGTATCCCATAAAACACACCAGCTTTGGTTGTTCCTGCGATGAGGACTCTCTTATTGTACGGAGAGGATACAAGTTTGTAACCCTCATGTCCTACAGGAAGAGCAGGGTCCACAATGAGCCGAATGCTGGCGATATCGTTATCCGGGAACGGTGCGTTGAATATGATTGCAATATTTAATTTTTCTGGAAAACAATATAGGCAAAATGCATATTAATCTAAACTTAGAACTTTAATATGTGGACTAGTTTCAATCCGTTTATAACTTGCTATTTCTACAATTCTTATCTTACTGACTTTGTAAATTGGTAATTGTGAATCATAAAACAGTTAAATCAGATACATGTAACCCGCTAAGAGAACATCTTTCAACTGTAATATAAATTTGTTATATTACAGAAATGATAATAACGATAAGATCATGGATAAAACCAGCTCGTGCAATGGTCAAAAAATAATTAAAAACCATACAAAATCATCAAAAATGGAAAAACAACTAGAACGCAAACAACAGTATATCTACTTAGGGACATAAATGGACACACCCCTCCAAAACGTGTAGTAATACTGATCACCAGGTTTGTGGTAAAATCGATTATTGTGGTAATACCGATCACCAGTCCTGTGGTAATACTGATCACCAGTCCTGTGGTAATACTGATCACCAGTCCTGTGGTAATATCTATCACCAGTCGTGTGGCAATACCGATCATTGTGCTTATACCGATCACCATTCCCGTGGTAATACTGATCACCAGTCCTGTGGTAATACCGATCATCAGTCGCGTGGTAATACCGATCACAAGTCCTGTGGTAATACCGATCACCAGTCCTGTGGTAATACCGTTCATCAGTCCTGTGGTAATACTGATGACCAGTCCTGTGGTAATACCGATCATCAGTCGCTTGGTAATACCGATCACCAGTCCTGTGGTAATACCGTTCATCAGTCCTGTGGTAATACCGTTCATCAGTCCTGTGGTAATACCGATCACCAGTCCTGTGGTAATACCGATCACCAGTCCTGTGGTAATATCTATCACCAGTCGTGTGGCAATACCGATCATTGTGCTTATACCGATCACCATTCCCGTGGTAATACTGATCACCAGTCCTGTGGTAATACCGATCATCAGTCCTGTGGTAATACCGATCACAAGTCCTGTGGTAATACCGATCACCAGTCCTGTGGTAATACCGTTCATCAGTCCTGTGGTAATACTGATCACCAGTCCTGTGGTAATACCGATCATCAGTCGCGTGGTAATACCGATCACCAGTCCTGTGGTAATACCGTTCATCAGTCCTGTGGTAATACTGATCACAAGTCCTGTGGTAATACCGGTCACCAGTCCTGTGGTAATACCGTTCATCAGTCCTGTGGTAATACCGTTCATCAGTCCTGTGGTAATACCGATCACCAGTCCTGTGGTAATACCGTTCATCAGTCCTGTGGTAATACTGATCACAAGTCCTATGGTAATACCGATCACCAGGCCTGTGGTAATACCGATCATTGTGCTTATACCGATCACCATTCCCGTGATAATATCGATCACCAGTCGTGTGGCAATACCGATCACCAGTCGTGTGGTAATACTGACTACCAGTCGTGTCATTTACCCGGTAGAATACCATACATTGTTTCATACTACGTGTATTTATAACAATTGAAGCATTTGGGAAAAGTATCCAAGTCATTGGTATTTCTTGACTTCCGACTTAACATTTTATACGTTGAATATTATTCCCAGATTGTTTACCCCTATTGACAAAGGTTTTGATCAATGCTAAAATTGTGGAAGTTCTAAATATATGCATACAAACTAATTGTCAGAATAAATGTATAGGAAAGCCAAAAGCCATTTAAGCACAATGTTTTGCATAATTATTCTATATAATTTTCAAACTTGTATCACTGTATCACATTTTAACATATTTCAATTAATTTAATAAATTTTCAGTTAATTGACTAAATCTTTGACGATGGATAATCTTTTCTATTTAATATAGTAATTGATAATTTGTTTCCATAATATATTTTGTGTAATTTGTCTCCATAATATATTTTGTGTAATTTGCTGGAGATGGTTAGAGAAAGTTCTGTTTGAGAATGGTATGCATTACAATGTCCGAGGTAAGATATTGTTAAAGAATTATGAATATATTTACTTTTGACAACTGAATGAAATAAGTTACCTGATAAAAATTTAGCTTCCTCCTCTAGTCCTGGATCCACCACAATATTCCATATTCCTTGATCAAAATCCAATATAGCGAAAGGTTCTTGTAAAATGCTTTTCGGGGTTGGCACTATATTCCGTCTGACTGAAATAGTCGTGTCTAATTTAAATTTGACATACCGGTCTTGTGGTGTAAATGGGTTCATTTCGTCATTTCTGTAACGCTTCCATTGTCTGGCGGATTCAAACTCCTCCACAAAACTCGGACTAGAGTTTTCTCTTGTGGAATGTTTCCTGGACTTAGCAAAATCAAATTTAGTTGCAGATATCACTTTTGGTTCCAGTTTGGGTGAAGTAACATACCAGTTTGGGGGATAGTCCGTCACTGATACCGCCCAAAATTTAACGTGGAATTCTAAGATCCTTTTATTTCCTGGGCGTATATCTCTGAAAGCAGTAATAGGTTCTAACTTATGCAAACTTCCGGAAATATGGCTGACTTTTATCATATATTCCTCGTCGACATGCTCCCCTAATGCATTCAATATATTAGATTCCACGGGAAAATAACTGTAGAAATATATTTGCCAGTCTCTCCCTGGAATTGTCATATTTCCTTTGTTCTGAAGAGTGATTCTTACCCTATGTTTCTTTCCATCGTGGTATAAATTGTCAACTGTTTTCACTTTCACGTCTAAGTTATCAGCAATGTAATCAATAATAGTTTGATTCATGTCACATCCTGCAAAGATATCACACTGCAGATATTTCTTATACCATTGAATTTCAAACAGGTATCTTACTGACTGTTTATTTGATTATTGCGCTCCACAAACCAATTTTATTAAATAGATTACGCTAAGTATAGCATTTAAAAATACTTTATACAAAAGTGCATAAAGCGCTTCCAAAAGCACTTGTATAAATAGTATATTTCTTATAACCACAAGGCCGATGCCGCTCCTAATAAACCATCAGTACCCGAGGGTACCGCAAATCCGACTTTCAGTGCTTCAGTGTGTTAAAACACGAAATATAAATACTGTATTTCAAAACTGGTGAAAAAAATGCAATCTGATAGAAACCATATCTTTACTCCGCTTCTCTACTTGTCCCATTGCGGATAAAGATCTGGCGAAACCCGATAAGCGTTCATGTTCTGGTGAACTCTGATGACGTTTCAGTCACCGAAACCTTTATTTCCCACTGCCAATCAATGACACGTGATAGTGACGCAAGATGTGACAAACACTGTTCAAAAACTACCTTGTGGGTCCCGCAAGAATTTGTAGCCGATCCACTGATTGGCTGGAAATCAGAGTTCCCCCCTTACGGGGTTTAGCCAGATTTTATCCGCAATGGGGCAAATAGAGAAGCGGATTAAAGATCTGGTTTTAATCAGATTGAAAAAATTGTGAATTATTTGAAATTTAATGAGTATTTCTCTCATATAAAAGTATGTTAAAATTTTATGGTAATTTATCTAGAGTATTCAGCTGTTTAAGAAAAAGGGTAAAATGTTTAATTTCTTGGATACATTTCTCATAAAATCATTATTTTGACGTATCTTTTACACTAACACATCAGTTACCTATAGGGATATAAATAACACATATATTATCATTTTCGCCTTTCCTATTTTCAACACCTCCATGTTTATAGAAAACGTGATCTTTTTACACGAGAATGTCATAATCATGAAGAGTTGTTACCTACATGTTATTCTGATTTTTTTTTAAATCTAGAATTAAAGAAAAATCTACAATTGCACACTTACATAAACAGATTTACGATTTTATGTAAAAATACCTAAGTATGTCAAAATGTTACAAATCACTTCATTTGGATTCAAGGGGCTATAAATTGAATAATACAAAACTTGCTTTGTTAAGATTTAAAACATACATCATATAGAAACATACTTAACTATATCATTTAAATATTTATGCTTTAGGACGTTAGTGTATGGTGTTGTAATGATATGGTTTACCTTTAGTGACTTGACATTTCTCACTGTAATAGAAAATTAGAAAATGAAATCAAGCGATATATCAGTTACACTTTTTGGATAAGCTTGTAACTTAGAGAGGCTGATTTTAATAGAGTGCATGGTTCTTTATTTACCTTATGGGTCATGCATAATTCAAATAACTAATAGCTTAATTATTGACTGAAATTTTAATATCATTTCTTTAACTTATTCACACTGGTAAATCGCTGAGATCGTTTCTGAAACAGGCATGGTTTTACATGTTATGAATACATTGTACATATATCTCAATGAAGAATACATTTCGAGATATAGTTCTTCACATAGGTATTAAACGACACTTTCACGTGCTATAGAAACCTTGGTCAAAAATTGTGGCCACTGACACAGTGCCAAATATTGCTTGAGGACCTTATCTTATGCGATATGTCATAAGAATGTTATACACCACATATGAAGTCATTGTGTAGTATTGTTCTTAAGTAGAAAATTTACACAGATTTTTCCCATTTAAGCCTTTATAAAACTAATGAACCGCAGTATCAATGTTAAACCAAAACATAACTTGCACATGCACAACTAGACCCATCTTCACGAGTCAAGGGTTTGCGCTACGTAATGAAGCTTATGTGGTGGCATCCCCTTGACTCGTGAAGATGAACAAGACCATATACTGTCACAAGTGGGTTTCTTTTTAATGTGAAGATAATAAAACACTGTATACATGAGGCATGTAGATCTTACAGTATGTATACATAATGCGGCATGCGGGGATCAAAAGCCAAAGTCCGAACTTGGGAAGTGTTCGAGTCAGATAGCATAGTGCTGCAGATCCCATTCTCAGTTAAACGTGGAGAAGATACGGATGCCTGTATATTATACACACACAATTTTATTTTAAAGAAACACTATCCATCAGCAGATTTATAAGTTTTGAAACTTACTATAAGCTTTTAAGTTCACATGTATATATATTAGACACTAATTCGAAGATTTACAAAAAAATCTTTTAAAAAATATTGTACCATTAACGAGATACCAGCGTCGAAAATATCGTGCTTTTTTCTGCAATTTCACGCCTAGATAATGAATATTCATGAGCAATCAATCATGTGACCGTAATAAAACGTCAGAGATGTCTTTATTCACATATGTTTTTCTATACTTTTCATATCCAAATCGCTAAATAAATTCTTTATTCCCCATTTCCTTTTCACTTTCTCCATTTTATTGATACTTTTCTTAACGTCTCGCTTCGGAATATATTATCGCGCATGCTTGAAGGCGGCGTTTCGGCAATATGGGAAATATATGTGCACCTCACAAAAAATCATTTTATTTTATTGATAATGCATGATGGTTGCAGAAGAAAAATTTTACATTTCGTGTATTAACGAAAAGTCTATATCTCTGGGAACCCTACAAAAATAGCAAATCAATGATATTTTTTTTCAATAGCTGTAAATTCAGGCTGTGAGGGATAGGGTCTCTTTAAAATACTCATTAGCACTAAATTGGATGCTAATTGCTTGGATTTGAATGCCGTCATCAAATTATGTGTGAACTGAACTGATAAATTATTATTTTTTTTTTTTTGGCATCAAACAATAACATAATTGTGGTGAAACACACTTTCTTCATTTTGGGAAAGATAAATGACAATACACACAACTAAATTCCATAAAAGCTGTCGCAAGTAACAATACACAACCCATCCGTACTTATAGGTAGATAGACGTCAATACACACTCTGCTATTGCTTTGTTATTTGACCAAACATCGTGGGTTTTTTTTTCCTATATGTCACGTAGAATGATACTTTATTCCGTAAAACTGAAGAAAAATAAATATGGACGATACATATCTGAGATATTTGGACAAGAATTCGAAAATGGACAAAATATGTCGCCACCATCGACACTGTATTGTTTATCGTAAACAGTGTAACGAGATACAATGTATATCCTTCAGTTTCTAAATACAAGAATAGCCTATATGTCTTTGACAAACATATAAGAAAGCATATTGCTATATGAAATGATTTCTTTTTATGTATACCGTCTCAGATTTCAGCTCGTGGAATACATCGGATAAAGTTAATATAACAAGAGCAACGCATAATACGCCCGTCGCTTAGTTTGACGGGGGAAATTTTTAAAGTGTGGAGGCTCTCCCTACCTTATCATTCAGGACTCATGATAACTCATGCTTTGGCCCGGGCCAACAACCCTGTGTAACATTTTTGAAATCCATAAAGGCAGTAAGAACTTATGGCCAAGAAAAGAATTTAAATCCCCCTCCTTCTTTTTTTTTTCTTCTACGTCAAAATGTAAGAATACAGAAGAAATAAAAACCAGCAATTTATAATAAAGTTCATATATAATTCTAGAACAATTTTAGATTTGAAAGAGATTGAGTGAGAAATGAATCTTTAATATTTTCTTTTTTTTTCAAAAATAACAAAAAAATCAGACCCATAACTCTGCACTGACAAAGGGGATATTTTCGAAATCGAAAGGCATATTCTTTTATTTTATCAGAATATTCTGTATAAGTTTTATGAAAATTAATTCATGATTACTAAAGTTATTGTCTCCCATAGAAATGTAAGAATACAGAAGAAATAATAGAAATGTAAGAATAGAGAAGAAATAAAAACCAGTAATATATATTTATAATAAAGTTCATATATAATTCTAGCACAGTTTTAGATTTGAAAGAGACTGAGTGAGAAATGAATCTTAAATATTTTCTTTTTTTTTCAAAAATAACAAAAAAACACCCAAGACCCATAACTCTGCACTGACAAAGGGGATATTTTCGAAATCGAAATGCATATTCTTTTATTTTATCAGAATATTCTGTATAAGTTTTATGAAAACCAATTCATGATTACTAAAGTGAAACTGTCATTATGCTATCAATGAAAAAAAAAATCTAAGTTCAAGAGCCAGAACTCATACAAAACCAAGTTAATTATGCCAAAATGCGAACTGGTAACCCTCATTGATATAAAGTTATATGCCAAGTTTCAATCCAATACTTTGAAAGACTGCAGAAAAAAAAGTTCATAAAACTATAAAATCCTTGAAATTATCTAAGTTCCAGGGCCATAACTCTAGCAAAACTCAATCAATCATACCAAAATGGGAACTGGTACTTACCCTCATTGATAGAAAATCATATGCTACGTTTCAATCCAATACCTTGAAAGACTGCTGAAAAAAATCCAGAAAACTATAAAATCCTTGAAATATTCTGAGTTCAAGGACCGTAACTCTGGCAAACCAAGCCAATCATACCGAAATGCGAACTGGTACTCACCCTCATTGATATAAAGTTATATGCCAAGTTTCAATCCAACACCTTGACAGACTGCTGAAAAAAGTCCAGAAAACATGACCTTAGACAGACAAACGGACGGACAACACCATAACATAATACGCCCAATCTATGACGGGCGTACAAAAAAGCAGCGTACAACATCTTCCTGGTATATTATTCCAATGTCTCAGATTTTGATTGACAATCTTGTATTCTGTACTTAATTGTTTGCTTGAAAGATATCATTAATATCAATTTTTATTTTACAAATTTTATTTATCCATTCTTAGAGATTCAAATATTGCAAAATTTATATTTTTCTGATATCTTTTTCAACAGTATTTTAAAATCAAACAAAACTTGTGTGTGCGTATGTATGTATGTATGTGGGTGTGTGTATGTGTGTGTGGTCTGCATGTGTCAAGCATTCATAGGGAATAGCTAACCCGACAGGAGGTGCTTATTCCACCGTGGTAGGATTTTACGATTGCCATGGTGACATTGCATTAATTACTTATATATTTTCGTCATTTATTTTATTTATTTTAACGATAAAGTATCAATAAGCATCTTGTGATGACCATATATGAACAAATACAGTCGTTGGTATCAATGAATCAAATGTCAGTTATGCATATTCTTATAGTGTTTTAATGGTGCACTACAGTCTGAAGACTCTTTCTTTGTAACACTTGCTGGGTGTCATGCACTTTATTAAAATACATGATTATTTACTTTTAAATGTTAAGAAAATAAGATATACAATGCACACAATGTATTTGTAAGGACAATTGGTGCTCTGTTCTATCTTATTTTATGGTGTTTGCTAAAAGGAAATGGTTGTAAGTTTACTGACCCCTAGTAGTATATCATTACCACAGATATAGAATCAGGACTGTAATGTTTCACCAGAATTCTTTTCGGTTTTCACTGTTGTATATTATTTTAACATATACAAAAAAATGTTAGTGGTTTAAAGTATCCATAAAACAATTTTATACATATATATAAGAAAATAATGATACAATCCTTGTCGTATTTGATTTGTTTAATTCATTTGTTTTTCTACACATACTCCAGAAGTCTATATTTGGGAAATTAGTGTACATATGTATATATACAATATAACTTAACATGAAATCAATAAAATTAGGTATAAAAATAGCCTTATCTTAATATACAAAATCAATCACGAGATCTTACCTTACTGCATATGCTGTACTGATAAGAGCAGATAAATAAATACAGAGACAAACGGCAACGCCGAAATGTGTGAACAGAAAAGAGATCTCCATTTCACATCCTTCCCTCCGAAAAGACAAAATGACAACCTGTTGAACTCCAGTGAAAAAGGTTACGTAGAATTTGACGATTTTAGTTCAAAGTTGACGGGATGACATACTAGATCGTGTTATCGTGACATGAAGCCAACTTCTTGATCATTTCTGAGATTTTTATAGTAATTCAAAAGATAACTTTCTTCTGTTGCCATCTTCGTATGCTCTATGTTGGCACTCGTCGTTATGCAGCTATGTTAATTTCATACAGGTAATTTGTTATGAATGCAATTATGTAGCATTATCAAAGGTCAAATTATCGCTCATAACATATAAGCGTAAAAATATTATCTGTCATGAATATTTGTGCAATATTTCATAATTTGATGGACAGGGAAAGAAAAATGGACATAAGTTGAAAACATCAAGACATTCAAACTATAACATACATGCTGGGAAAATGAGAATATAATAATATCCTTTGATTATTCATTATGATTCCTTTGATGAAAATAGTATTATCTCTTAGGTATATGTTAACTATTGTCTTACTTATACTGACATTTCCTTATGTTTGTCAACCAAAGTATTTTGTATGTGAATATGCTTGCACACCAACGCATGCCAAATGTCTGTCACTATTTAACCGTTGTAGTAATTAAGCTGAATCGCCAGTATGCACGTATGTCAGACGTCAGAAGTGGTGAAATCTTCTCATGACCAGCATATCACTGGTCAGGCACGGATCCAGAAATTTTATCGAGAGGAGGTCGGACCCCAATGAATTTTCCGAGAGGGGGTCCACAAATGTTTTGATGTGTAAAATTATTTACTTAACAGAAAAATAATAAGAAAATAAAATTTTGGCGGAAGCTCGGGGTTGGTCCAGACCCCAGTCCAGCCCTCTGGATCTGTGCATGCTGTATGGATTTATTGTTACGCATACTTCCTTTTGCAAAGTAAAACTCAGAAGCTTCCGGTGGGGATATTTTCTGTTTTTGGGTGGCTCTACAATACTAAAATTTTATCATAACTCCCAGACACCTGGTTTCACCTCTGATATGATATGCATACTCCTCCCAGCCACCTGGTCTCCCCTCTAACATGATAGGCATACTCCTCTCAGACACCCGGTCTCATCTCTAACAGGAGACGCTTACTACTCCCAGATACCTGGTTTCACCTCTAACATGATAGGCATACTCCTCTCAGACACCCGGTTTCATCTCTAACAGGAGACGATTACTACTCCCAGATACCTGGTTTCACCTCTAACATGATAGGCATACTCCTCTCAGACACCCGGTCTTATCTCTAACAGAAGACGCTTACTACTCCCAGATACCTGGTTTCACCTCTAACATGATAGGCATACTCCTCTCAGACACCCGGTCTTATCTCTAACAGGAGACGCTTACTACTCCCAGATACCTGGTTTCACCTCTAACGTGATAGGCATACTCCTCTCAGACACCCGGTCTCATCTCTAACAGGAGACGCTTACTACTCCCAGATACCTGGTTTCACCTCTAACATGATAGGCATACTCCTCTCAGACACCCGGTCTCATCTCTAACAAGAGACGCTTACTACTCCCAGATACCTGGTTTCACCTCTAACGTGATAGGCATACTCCTCTCAGACACCCGGTCTTATCTCTAACAGGAGACGCTTACTACTCCCAGATACCTGGTTTCACCTCTAACATGATAGGCATACTCCTCTCAGACACCCGGTCTCATCTCTAACAGGAGACGCTTACTACTCCCAGATACCTGGTTTCACCTCTAACATGATAGGCATACTCCTCTCAGACACCCGGTCTCATCTCTAACAGTAGACGCTTACTACTCCCAGATACCTGGTTTCACCTCTAACATGATAGGCATACTCCTCTCAGACACCCGGTCTCATCTCTAACAGGAGACGCTTACTACTCCCAGATACCTGGTTTCACCTCTAACGTGATAGGCATACTCCTCTCAGACACCCGGTCTTATCTCTAACAGTAGACGCTTACTACTCCCAGATACCTGGTTTCACCTCTAACATGATAGTCATACTCCTCTCAGACACCCGGTCTTATCTCTAACAGGAGACGCTTACTACTCCCAGATACCTGGTTTCACCTCTAACGTGATAGTCATACTCCTCTCAGACACCCGGTCTCATCTCTAACAGGAGACGCTTACTACTCCCAGATACCTGGTTTCACCTCTAACATGATAGGCATACTCCTCTCAGACACCCGGTCTTATCTCTAACAGGAGACGCTTACTACTCCCAGATACCTGGTTTCACCTCTAACATGATAGGCATACTCCTCTCAGACACCCGGTCTCATCTCTAACAGGAGACGCTTACTACTCCCAGATACCTGGTTTCACCTCTAACGTGATAGGCATACTCCTCTCAGACACCCGGTCTTATCTCTAACAGGAGACGCTTACTACTCCCAGATACCTGGTTTCACCTCTAACATGATAGGCATACTCCTCTCAGACACCCGGTCTCATCTCTAACAGGAGACGCTTACTACTCCCAGATACCTGGTTTCACCTCTAACATGATAGGCATACTCCTCTCAGACACCCGGTCTCATCTCTAACAGTAGACGCTTACTACTCCCAGATACCTGGTTTCACCTCTAACATGATAGGCATACTCCTCTCAGACACCCGGTCTCATCTCTAACAGGAGACGCTTACTACTCCCAGATACCTGGTTTCACCTCTAACGTGATAGGCATACTCCTCTCAGACACCCGGTCTCATCTCTAACAGTAGACGCTTACTACTCCCAGATACCTGGTTTCACCTCTAACGTGATAGTCATACTCCTCTCAGACACCCGGTCTCATCTCTAACAGTAGACGCTTACTACTCCCAGATACCTGGTTTCACCTCTAACATGATAGTCATACTCCTCTCAGACACCCGGTCTTATCTCTAACAGGAGACGCTTACTACTCCCAGATACCTGGTTTCACCTCTAACGTGATAGTCATACTCCTCTCAGACACCCGGTCTCATCTCTAACAGGAGACGCTTACTACTCCCAGATACCTGGTTTCACCTCTAACGTGATAGGCATACTCCTCTCAGACACCCGGTCTCATCTCTAACAGGAGACGCTTACTACTCCCAGATACCTGGTTTCACCTCTAACATGATAGTCATACTCCTCTCAGACACCCGGTCTCATCTCTAACAGGAGACGCTTACTACTCCCAGATACCTGGTTTCACCTCTAACATGATAGGCATACTCCTCTCAGACACCCGGTCTTATCTCTAACAGGAGACGCTCACTACTCCCAGATGCCTGGTTTCACCTCTAACATGATAGGCATACTCCTCTCAGACACCCGGTCTCATCTCTAACAGGAAACGCTTACTACTCCAAGATACCTGGTTTCACCTCTGACAGAAAACGCTTACTATTCCTAGATACCAGGTCTCACCTCTGACAGGCGATGCTTACTACTCTTAGACACCTGGGTCCGGCGCCATAAACTGAGAATATACTTAAGTCAAAAATTCATATTCTTCTGTTCATCAATGAATTAATAACTGGGATTTGGAATTTATTTAGTTTTATTCTACTGATAAATAGAATTAAACCATTCTGCATTAAAATTTATTTGAACGTTTGATAATGGAATAAAGTAAAATGAAATTTTTGACTTAAGTATATTCTCAGTTTATGGCGCCGGACCCTGGTCTCACATTTGATAGGAGATGCTTACTCCTTTTAAACACCTGGTCTCATCTCTGACGAGATGTTTACTCATCTTAGACACATGGTCTCACCTCTGACAGGAGATGCTTACCACTCCCAGACACCTGGTCTCACCTTTGACAGGAGACGATTAGGACGGTCACTTCTCCTTGGTACCTGGTCTCACTTCTGACAGGAGACGCTGACTCTCCCGGGTACCTGATCTCACCTCTGACAGAAGACGCTTACTCCTCCGGGGCACCGGTCTCACCTCTGACAGATGTTTACTTCTCCCGGATACCTGGTCTCACCACTGATAGGAGATGCTTACTCCTTTTAGACACCTGGTCTCACATCTGACAGGAGACACTTACTCCTCCCAAACACCTGGTCTCGCCTCTGACAGGAGATGTTTACTCCTCCCAGATACCTGGTCTCACCTCTGCTAGGAAATGCTTACTCCTTTTAGACACCTGGTCTCACCTCTGACAGGAGACGCTTACTCCTCCCAAACACCTGGTCTCACCTCTGACAGGAGACACTTACTTCTCTCAGACAACCGGTCCAACCTCTGACAGGAGATGCTTACTATTCCCAGACATCTGGTCTCACCTCTTACAAGAGACCCTAACAACTCCCAGATGCGTTGTCTCACATCTGAAAGGAGATGCTTACTGCTCCCAGACACATATCACCTCTGATCTCTAGGTGCAATTAATGCCCATTGTGATTGTCGGTGAGTTTGTCGGCAGAAGATGGTCGGCATGCTGCTTCCAGAAAAATCCAAAATGACACAAAAAGTTCAAATACCTCATCTGATTTGAAAATAAACTTGAGACTTTTACACTATAACAGTTCTTTTATTGATTGCAAAATTACATAAATAAATGACCATTTTGCTCTTTGATCACACAAACTATCTATATGAAATTAAGTAATTTGGTGTGATTTCGCTAAAGTTTTCATTTGGTACAATTTATAAATCTTTTTTTCAAAAATCGTAAATTTATATATTTGTGTGTGTGTTTGTGTGTGTAGGTGTGTGTGTGTGTGTACATACATGTAGACTACATTAAAAACAAATAGATGTGGCATAATAACCTATGTTCTGGTGGAGAGGAATGTAAGGGAAGTTAACAAAAACTTATTGTAGGACATTGAACAACCAGCACAGGCATACAAGTGGTAAATGGTTTCTAAGGGTCACTAACAATAGAATACAGCCATACAGAACTATGAATTGATAGATACAGGAACTTGTGAGGGCAAAATCCTTGTCTGGGTGTCGGAGACTTGAAAAGAACAAAGTGTGTATCAGCTTTTGTTATGGTACATGATATATAAGAATATAGCAGTTTTTTCGTTAAAGCATATAATGCTTGTGCAATATTTCACTCAGAATTCCGATATACCACAAACAACGTTTACCAAAGGCAATACATCTGCAGTCTGTATATGCAGTAATCGATTGCGGTTTCTATGGAGGCATGATTTCCACACGGTAAGGTGGAGGTGATTCTGTTCGTGCAGGGTCTGCTGTTGGAGGCCGATACTCCGGTGGGGGTTCATTACATTGGTTCTGCATCATCCTTACTATGTGTTTCATTCGTTCATGATTGTACATTCTGGTATGGTATGACACAGTTCTCGATGCAACTAGAATGTTTGAAAAATACGCATAATAAACTTTCACATAAAAATCACTATATCTTCAAAATCTGTCTCGTTTTTATCCTCTTTGTTAGGAATTATACCTAATTCTAATTAAAGGAAGGGTATCAATATTTTATACCACGGAATCCACTCTAATACTACACAATTACGAAATAAAACCAGTGAGCATGTCAGTTTCGTGCTAAAGTGTCATTTAGACCGTCAAAGACAATGGATACCACACTAACCTGATTATGGACAATGGATATGGATACCACATTAATCTTATCATAGAGAACGCTTAGGGATACCACATTAAAACTTTCAGAGAGAACGATATGGATAAAAATCTTATCATAATAGAAAACAGATATGGATACCACATTGATATTATCATAGAAAGCGGATATAGATTACACACTAATCTTATGACAGAAAGCGGATATGGATTACTCTTATGACAGAAAGCGGATATGGATAGCACACTAATCTTATCATAGAGAGGGGATATGGATAGCACACTAATCTTATCACAGAGAGCGGATATGGATACCACATTCATATTATCATAAAGAGCGGATATGGATAACACACTAATCTTAACAAAGAGAAAGGATATAGATAACACACTAATCTTATCACAAAGAGCGGATATGGATAACACACTAATCTTAACAAAGAGAAAAGATATAGATAACACACTAATCTTATCACAAAGAGCGGATATGGATAACACACTAATCTTATCACAAAGAGTGGATATGGATAGCACACTATTCTTATCACAGAGAGCGGATATGGATAGCACACTATTCATATCACAGAGAACGGATATGGATAGCACACTATTCTTATCACAGAGAGCAGATATGGATAGCACACTAATCTTATCATAGAGAACGGGTATAGATAACACACTAATCTTATCAAAGAGAACGGATATGGATAGCACACTAAACTTATCACAAAGAGCGGATATGGATAACACATTAATCTTATGACAGAGAGCGGATATGGATAAGACACTAATCTTATCAAACAGAGTGCGGATATAGATAACACACTAATCTTATCATAAAGAGCGGATATGGATAACACACTAATCTTATCATAAAGAGCGGATATGGATAACACACTAATCTTATCATAAAGAGCGGATATGGATTGCACACTAATCCTATCACAGATAGCGGGTATCGATAGCAGACTAATCCTATCACAGATAGCGGGTATCGATAGCAGACTAATCTTATCAAAGAGAGCGGATATGGATACCACACTAATTTTATCATAAAGAGCGGATATGGATAGCACATTAATCTTATCATAAAGAGCGGATATGGATAACACACTAATCTTATCATAAAGAGCGGATATGGATAGCACACTAATTTTATCATAAAGAGCGGATATGGATAGCACATTAATCTTATCATAAAGAGCGGATATAGATAACACACTAATCTTATCATAAAGAGCGGATATGGATAACACATTAATCTTATCATAAAGAGCGGATATGGATAGCACATTAATCTTATCATAAAGAGCGGATATGGATAACACACTAATCTTATCATAAAAAGGGGATATGGATTACACACTAATCTTATCACAGATAGCGGGTATCGATAGCACACTAATCTTATTAAAGAGAGCGGATATGGATAGCACACTAATCTTATTATAAAGAGCGGATATGGATAGCTAACTAATCTTATCAAAGAGAGTGGATATGGATAGCACACTAATCTTATCATAGAGAGCGGATATGGATAGCACACTAATCTTATCACAAAGAGCGAATATAGATGACACACTAATCTTATCATAAAGAGCGGATATGGATAACACACTAATTTTATCATAAAAAGGGGATATGGATTACACACTAATCTTATCACAGAGAGCGGATATGGATAGCACACTATTCTTATCACAGAGAGCGGATATGCATACCACATTGATATTATCATAAAGAGCGGATATGGATAACACAAATAACTTATAACAAAAAGCGGATATGGATAACACACTAATCTTACCAAAGAGAGCGGATGTCGATAACACACTAATCTTATCAAAAAGAGCGGATATGGATAACACACTAATTTTATCATATGGAGCGCCTATGGATAGCACACTAATCTTATCATAAAAAGGGGATATGGATTACACACTCAGATTATCACAGAGAACGGGTATGGATAGCACACTAATCTTATCATAGAGAACGGATATAGATAACACACTAATCTTATAACAGAGAACGGATATGGATAACACACTAATCTTATCATAAAGAGCGGATATGGATAACACACTAATCTTATCACAAAGAGCGGATATGGATAACACATTAATCTTATCACAAAGAGCGGATATGGATAGTACACTAATCTTATCATAAAGAGAGGATATAGATACCACGTTGATATTATCATAAAAAACCGTATATGGATAGCACACTAATCTTATCATATGGAGCGCCTATGGATAGCATACTAATCTTATCAAAGAGAGCGGATATAGATAACACACTAATCTTATCAAACAGAACAGATATGGATAGCACACTAATCTTATCATAGAGAACGGATATAGATAACACACTAATCTTATCAAACAGAACAGATATGGATAGCACACTAATCTTATCATAGAGAACGGATATAGATAACACACTAATCTTAATAAAGAGAACGGATATGGATAACACACTAGTCTTATCAAAGAGTGCGGATATGGATAGCACACTAATCTTATCATAGAGAACGGATATAGATAGCACACTAATCTTATCACAAAGAGCGGATATGGATAACACACTAATTTTATCATAAAAAGGGGATATGGATTACACACTAATCTTATCACAGAGAGCGGATGTCGATAACACACTAATCTTATCAAAAAGAGCGGATATGGATAACACACTAATCTTATCATATGGAGCGCCTATGGATAGCACACTAATCTTATCATAAAAAGGGGATATGGATAACACACTAATTTTATCATAAAAAGGGGATATGGATTACACACTAATCTTATCACAGAGAGCGGATGTCGATAACACACTAATCTTATCAAAAAGAGCGGATATGGATAACACACTAATCTTATCATATGGAGCGCCTATGGATAGCACACTAATCTTATCATAAAAAGGGGATATGGATTACACACTCATCTTATCACAGAGAACGGGTATGGATAGCACACTAATCTTATCATAAAAAGGGGATATGGATTACACACTCATCTTATCACAGAGAACGGGTATGGATAGCACACTAATCTTATCATAGAGAACGGATATAGATAACACACTAATCTTATAACAGAGAACGGATATGGATAACACACTAATCTTATCATAAAGAGCGGATATGGATAACACACTAATCTTATCACAAAGAGCGGATATGGATAACACGTTAATCTTATCACAAAGAGCGGATATGGATAGCACACTAATCTTATCAAAGAGAGCGGATATCGATAACACACTAATCTTATCATAGAGAGCGGATATGGATAGCACACTAATCTTATCATAAAGAGCGGATATAGATACCACATTGATATTATCATAAAAACCGTATATGGATAGCACACTAATCTTATCATATGGAGCGCCTATGGATAGCACACTAATCTTATCAAAGAGAATGGCTATAGATAGCACACTAATCTTATCAAACAGAACAGATATGGATAGCACACTAATCTTATCATAGAGAACAGATATAGATAACACACTATTCTTATATGGAGCGCCTATGGATAGCATACTAATCTTATCAAAGAGAACGGATATAGATAACACACTAATCTTAATAAAGAGAACGGATATGGATAACACACTAGTCTTATCAAAGAGTGCGGATATGGATAACACACTAATCTTATCATAGAGAACGGATATAGATAGCACACTAATCTTATCACAAAGAGCGGATATGGATAACACACTAATTTTATCATAAAAAGGGGATATGGATTACACACTAATCTTATCACAGAGAGCGGATGTCGATAACACACTAATCTTATCAAAAAGAGCGGATATGGATAACACACTAATCTTATCATATGGAGCGCCTATGGATAGCACACTAATCTTATCATAAAAAGGGGATATGGATTACACACTCATCTTATCACAGAGAACGGGTATGGATAGCACACTAATCTTATCATAAAAAGGGGATATGGATTACACACTCATCTTATCACAGAGAACGGGTATGGATAGCACACTAATCTTATCATAGAGAACGGATATAGATAACACACTAATCTTATAACAGAGAACGGATATGGATAACACACTAATCTTATCATAAAGAGCGGATATGGATAACACACTAATCTTATCACAAAGAGCGGATATGGATAACACGTTAATCTTATCACAAAGAGCGGATATGGATAGCACACTAATCTTATCAAAGAGAGCGGATATCGATAACACACTAATCTTATCATAGAGAGCGGATATGGATAGCACACTAATCTTATCATAAAGAGCGGATATAGATACCACATTGATATTATCATAAAAACCGTATACGGATAGCACACTAATCTTATCATATGGAGCGCCTATGGATAGCTCACTAATCTTATCAAAGAGAATGGCTATAGATAACACACTAATCTTATCAAACAGAACAGATATGGATAGCACACTAATCTTATCATAGAGAACAGATATAGATAACACACTATTCTTATATGGAGCGCCTATGGATAGCATACTAATCTTATCAAAGAGAACGGATATAGATAACACACTAGTCTTATCAAAGAGTGCGGATATGGATAACACACTAATCTTATCATAGAGAACGGATATAGATAACACACTAATCTTATCATAAAGAGCGGATATGGATAACACAATAATCTTATCATAGAGAGGGGATATGGATAACACACTGATCTTATCAAAGAGAACGGATATAGATAACACACTAATCTTATCAAAGAGAACGGATATGGATAACACACTAATCTTATCATAGAGAACGGATATAGATAACACACTAATCTTATTAAAGAGAACGGATATGGATAGCACACTAATCTTATCACAAAGAGCGGATATGGATAACACAATAATCTTATCATAAAGAGCGGATATGGATAACACACTAATTTTATCATAAAAAGGGGATATGGATTACACACTAATCTTATCACAGAGAGCGGATATGGATAGCACACTAATCTTATCATAGAGAACGGATATAGATAGCACACTAATCTTATCACAAAGAGCATATATGGGTAACACAATAATCTTATCATAAAGAGCGGATATGGATAACACACTAATTTTATCATAAAAAAGGGATATGGATTACACACTAATCTTATCACAGAGAACAGATATGGATAGCACACTAATCTTATCGAAGAGAGCGGATATGGATAGCACACTATTCTTATCACAGAGAGCGGATATGCATACCACATTGATATTATCATAAAGAGCGGATATGGATAACACAAATAACTTATAACAGAAAGCAGATATGGATAACACACTAATCTAACCAAAGAGAGCGGATGTCGATAACACACTAATCTTATCAAAGAGAGCGGATATGGATAACACACTAATCTTATCAAAGTGTGCGGATATGGATAACACACTTATCTTATCAAAGAGAGCAGATATGGATAGCACACTAATATTATCATAGAGAGCGGATATGGATAACACACTTATCTTATCAAAGAGTGCGGATATGGATAACACACTTATGTTATCAAAGAGAGCAGATATGGATAGCACACTAATGTTATCATAGAGAGCGGATATGGATAGCACACTAATTTTATCATAGAGAGCGGATATGGATAAAACACTAAACTTATCATAGAGAGCTGATATGGATAGCACACTAATCATATCAAAGAGAACGGATATAGATAGCACACTAATCTTATCATAGAGAGCAGATATGCATAGCACACTAATCTTATCATAAAGAGCGGATATGGATAGCACACTAATCTTATCACAGAGAGCGGATATGGATAACACACTAATCTTATCATAGAGAGCGGATATGGATAACACACTAATCTTATCATAAAGAGCGGATATGGATAGCACATTAATATTATCATAAAAAGCGGATATGGATAACACACAAATCTTATCATAAAGAGCGGATATAGATAACACACTTATCTTATTATAAAGAGCGGCTATGGATAGCACACTAATCTTATCAAAGAGAGCGGATAGCACACTAATCTTATCAAAGAAAGCGGATATGGATAGCACACTAATCTTATCATAAAGAACGGATATGGATAGCACACTAATCATATCATAAAGAGCGGATATGGATAGCACACTAAGCTTATCATAGATAGCGGATATGGATAACACACTAATCTGATCATAAAGAGCGGATATGGATAGCACACTAATCTTATCATAGAGAGCGGATATGGATAGCACACTAATCTTATCATAGAGAGCGGGTATGGATAGCACACTAATCTTATCATAGATGCGAATATGGATAGCACAGTAATCTTATTGCAGAGAGCGCTTATGGATAGCACACTTATCGTATCATTGCGAGCGGACATGCATAACACACTAATTTTTGTTTCCCGATTTTCGCGAAAGCGTGTGGACATTAAATCCCATTCGTCCGTCCGTCCGTCTGTCTGTCACAAAAACTTTAACCTTGGTCATAACTTTTAACCATAAGACGTAGGGTCTTCACATTTGGCATGTGTGTCCCTAACTGCATACCTGCAGTACCAAAATTTTTTATTAAGTGATCTTGACCGTGACCTTTGACCTACTTCAATGTAACATTTTAACCGTAAAACGTGGGGCCGGTGGAACATTATGGGAAATATAGGGGGAAAATTCTCAATCATGTTAGAATCTAGTATAATATCATCAAACTTTACAAGGTTCCGCTGCAGATACATGTAGACATGCACAACCATGACAATATGTCACAGATCACTGCACATTTACTGACAGAACCCCGAAAGCGGGGACCACAATTCTTTGAATTTGCTTGTTATATCCGAGTCCTATGTTGGAGACCAAAAATCGAGATTTCTTTATTCAGACAAGTTTCGAGATATCAGTATACTAATTTAGAAAAGATGAAATAAATACTTTCGAGTGAAGACACTACTAATATCTACCTCCTTGCTCCTCTATGCTGTCTGGAAAGGTACGGATTTTTTTAAGTTTGTAGTAGCGACAGAGGAAAAGTGTCAAGGCCACCATACAGAAGAGTGCAAAAGTACCTCCTATGGCACCGCCCACTATTGCGCTCGTATGACTGAAATTAAATTGATGTAACTTTATGATATCATTCTAGTTTATATTGTATGCAACGAAACAGCAAATAATCTGGGGTATCAATATTTATTATTGCTGAATCCATTATTGGTTTTTCTTTTATGGTTTGTGGGGGTCTTTTGTTTGTTGCCTACTTGCATGTTTCTCATACGGTTTCTTTTAGGATATCACGTCGTATTCCTAATAATCCTCATCCTGCATTCTTTCACCCTCTTAACTTCACAATGTTTCTGTCGTGAAGAAAAACTTTTGTATTAAAGCCTTTGTTAGCATATCTAAGATATTGAATTATTGTTCTGAAAATCATCATAAAATAACTTTTCAAATTATAAGTAAATGAAATTAGTATCATTTCTGTGTTTCATATAGATAATTAGCACTTTCCTTTTTCTGTAATTGTCACATTGTAAGTTTCCTATGCATGTTCTAAATTATTCGTAATTTATGCAATAGGAACACAGCGTAGACCAAGAACCTTGTTCTGTGGGTAAGTTACTCCTACGGATTCCCCCACAACCATTTTCCATACTACTTCTATTTCTAATTTACGCCTTAGAGGGCAAATAGAAGCCATCAATTGAATTGAGCAATTGAAACACATTTACTTTGACCATTTTATGACTTTTTTTACTTCTGTGATTAATTTTGGCAATATTAAACCATATTCATGCCTCGAGAAATCGTTTGAAAGCGTAACGAAAGTATACTGTTTCTAAATATCACTAGTAGAAATAAGAAAAGAAAAGGCGAGTCTTCTCGCCCAGATAAAAGTGGGTTCCGCGTCTGTTTCGGTCTGCTTCCTGAACCGAAGCAGACAAACTAAAAAGGTCTCACTTACGGGGACGACAATCCCTCTCCCCAGCTATGTATTTATGTTTTGCTGTTATCTACGGAATACTTATGCATTTTCATGAAACTTAAATATATGTTTATTTGTATTTTGGAGAAAGGGATACATGTGGTTTGCTTCTTTTAAGCTTATCTGAACCAATTGCTTATTGTTTAGTGTGCAGTTCGTCGTTCGTCTGTCCGTTAGCCCGTCCGTCGTCGTTTGTAAACTTTTACTATTTTCAACTTCATCTTTAAAACCACTGCAGGTATTTTAATGAAACATGATACGACTTAATACTCAAGGTCCCCTACAAGTGCTGTTGTTTCGTCTAAAACCGTCAAGGGATGGATCCAGTGCGGACAACATTAAGCTCGAGAGTGTGCCCTCGTTAAATGAACTTCCTCAAACTGGGTGCATAAATCAACAAACCGAATGCTTTGGTATGATCTAGAAGTGTTTCTTAAGAAGTGTTGTTGTTTTTAGTTCCATTCCGAAAACAATTTTTTATTTTGACGCCTCTTTGGCCTCTTACTGACATTTTGTGTCTTTCTCTTGAGTTATTTAATATAGAGAAGCACTAAAGCATTCATTTCCAAACGTTTATTGGAAAATATCTATTTCATGGGCTATTTGAAACTTTCTTGTCAATTTTCTTTATCTATCTTCAATATAAGCCAGTTCTGGTGTGCTGAAGATAGCGGTTCACATCCTGCTAAAGACTTATTTCATTTAAATTTCTGCAACACTTATTATATTATCCAAGTTATTTTAGAATAATAAAAGTTGAATAATAAGTATTCTTACTCTTTTTTCACCGATTTTTGTTCGATTTACTCAGCGCAGAGAAGATTCTGAATATTTATTTGCTGTCTTCTCAATGTATAATTTTCTTGTTGTTTTCTTGTTTATTTCAGCAAATCTATTAGCATACTGAAGGGTAGCACTTTCCCTGCTTGATGAAATTGTGTTTTAATGGATGAGTGGGTTTTCATTTTGTTTATAAACCCACAAAACTGATGATCCAAATTTACATTCATTTTTCCGTGGTCAAAACACAGGATTCTGGCACTACTACAGTGGTAACAGGACGTTTCGTCCACAAAATACTTCGTCCACTGGCTTCTTCGTCCACTGTTAAGATCGTCCCCATATGATCCGTCCCCAGATGATTCGTCCACAATGAATTTCATAGTAATCACATAAACAGGTGATAATTACCGTTCAAACAATTAATTATGTCATTAATATTTACTGTCCACTGTGAGTTAACAGCACATCAAATTAATATTTAACAAAGAGGGTTCGTAAAAATGTACTTTGACAGATAAAACAAAAAAAGATCTATTTTAACTTTAAATAAATTTGATGATCGGATACCCTAACTTAATTTGTATGACGATTTCTTGTACTGTCATTGTTCAGGAGGGATGACAAAATATGTAATAAAAAATCATTTATTTATTAGTATCAACAGTATATATTTTAAATACATACATTACTAATAATCATTGTCATCATTGAAATATTCACAGTACATATATAGGAAGCATATCACATTACAATATAATATAATTCTGATGATATGCGCTTGTCCCTAATTATCATCAACTATCATCACATGACCTATTTAACAATCATCTATTTAATACGTATTTTCATACTAATATTCATTATGCACATAATATTGACGATTTTCCAAATAAATATGAAGATAGGACCAAGTTTGAAAATATTATGCGTTTTAAAACTATTAGTCTATTATATATGTTATTAATATCATATTTCAAATTTATCTTTGTTATAAGAATTTCTAAATCTATTACTAACACTTAACGCAATTGGAACTAAAGGTATAGGTAATCCATTTAATTGATCTAATTATATAATTACATTGTGGACGAATAAACTAGGGTATTGTGGACGAAACAACTAGTGGACGAATGATCTGGGGACGGATCATCTGGGGACGACCAATCCTTTGGACGAAACGTCTAGAAACCTACTACAGTATAGTAAAACGTTGTTGGAAAAAAAACAAGATGTTCTGCGAGATAATTGTTATTCAAACAATTCATTTCAACGGTTTATGACTTTAATTTTGGTTATTTTTTTCCTCAAAAGTCTTAAAATTGATTAAGAATATTGTATCAAAAAGGCATTGTTTTACCATTACAAAGTTACATAAAAATGTATGTGATGCAAACACTATATCACATTTCCTTAATGACCTTCATACATACTTCTCAGTGGGGGAACAGCAGTGTCTATTATCGACGGAGCCACAACATCCATGAGTACAGATCAGGGATTCGTAAGTATAGTGTACATAAATACTTCCAAAGAAGTTCATGAAATAAGTCGCCTTCCTGGTACCACATTCTTTGGAACAATACACCCCTAGAAGAAAATCACGTGTTAACACTGTTACCATGGTAATCAGATGGTATATAGATTAAGCTTGTATTTAGTATGTAAGCAGTAACTAAATATATCTGTAGATAGCGCAGCTTAGTTGTTAGTGTGTTTGTTTTGGACGTAGGGCTTGCCACAATTCCTCATCATTGCCATGTCTAGACATCATTAAGCGAGGTCCCGTGTCATGGCAGACGTTGACATGTAAAGGACCCCCCTCCCTTTTTTCAATTACTTCTGGTGTGTCCATTAGATGGGCTGAAATTTCGTGCAAAGAACAAGAAAATATCATTATAATAAAAGTAATACCATTTGGCCATGACGAATAACGTTTAACATGAAACAAACAAAACATACATTTCCAGTAGATATCAAAACTAGAAAGAATTACAGAGACATACGTACACATGTGTATTTATGTCTCTGTAGATTATAAATGGATGAGAGGACGAACATAACCAAAACTGTGCTAACACCATCCCCACCTTCACTTTCATCAATTCCCTCCTCATACATATTCACACAATCACCTACAAACAAACACACGCACACATTAAAACTTGAAAAGAATTGAAAAAAAGAATCGTCAACAATTAAAAATTCAACACGTTCACTCTGTAAGATTTGTAAAATTATTAATAATTAGAAAATGATACCCTTTACAATAAACTGAGAACAGAGCCTAAAGGTCATCCATGAGCAGAATCACGGTAAGGTACACTAAAGGTAATATGGAGCATCAGAAGGTCGTATGCTGCATCAAAAACACATGAACTGACTATGTATACAGGCACAATACAAGCGTACTATGTAAACATGTTTCTTTTAGCATTCACTAACAACTACAAGTTGACCTCAAACTCAGTAATACATTCTATAAGAGATAAAGATAGCAGAAAAAAAATTATATTGTAATTCCCAATTTCACTAACAAGGCTACAGGATATCATATCCATCTCGTCACTTTGTTACCATACATTCTACCAATCTTACTGAATAATTCATAGAAACAGTTCATAGAATGAATAGATTATAGTTTTCAAGATTTTGTGGCTTAAACATGAAATAAAGAAGCATTATCTGGATTAGCATAATGATATATATAAAGCATATATATGGAATAAAGATTTGAAAAAAAAGTTCATTGTCATACAATTGACGATACGCCATCACAGTTCTGAAAATACAATTTTAACGTAAAACTGTTGCTGAATTGTGTGCACATTCTTGTCTTGGCTGCTTTCCATACTTACTGATTTACCTTTGATGGCATCCAGCGACTAGGTATTATATAGATTGTACCCAAGGATGACGCACAATATGACGGATAAGGAATATGACGCTTTTTATTGGTTTAATTAAACGCTTAAATGATATGAAATTGATTTTTCACCACTGAAGGGAACACTGTTACAAGACATTTGAAAATAAACGCACGAAAAATATCAGGTGTTAATGTATCTATCAGCTTTGTTTATATCGCAACAAAACTTTCTTTTTTCTTTTTTCAGCATCAAAGCATTATGACAGAAACATTTCGTGCTCTCTACGAGCGGTGTCCAAGTTTTGGTACCGTCACGGGATGAATCTGTGGGTCGAGACCAGTTTACATATTAATTTGTAAGGAAGTCATTTTTAAATACACATCATTATTATATACTGTTTTGTGATAGAGTGTTACAACCAAGATGAACCACTTCATACATGTTGGAATTAGCATCTCTACCTTACCGTACACAGACAAAAGAAAGACCAGAGTCCTAGATTTCGTTCTCCATTGCTCCATCTTCCGTGTTGTATATTTCAAAGCTGCTTCTAACTTTAAACTTATACACAACACGTATTATATATATGTATATTGATTTGCGATGCATTCACCCATAGAGTCTCATTGTTCACCAGTTTGGCTCATGTCCATATCATTAAAGTTTCAACTGCGACGTTCTTTCCTCGACGAAAAAGTGATATTATATCATAACATGCCAGTCGATATTTAAAAGTGTTTTAAAACATTTATCGAGTCAATAGTTGATTTAGCACATAGTGCTCAATGTCTAGGCACGTCAAATTGCAGTAGGACATTTAGAGAGGGAGTCAGGGAATATAACTCTATGTTCTTACTCGGAGTTGTCTGCCGAGTTTCGAAGGTTATGTATTGAGGTACATGTAATTATTACAGATGTACAATGTATGTATCTTTGTTTAAGTACTAGCTTTTGATACCTGTATCGCAAACAGACAATTAATGTATACCTCAGCTCGAAGTCTATTACGATTTATTTATGTGTATATCACGTAATTAAAGTACATAAAAGGTGATTTTACTGTTGTCCGATTGATTCGGCTATGAAAGGAAAATAACTTACAAAACTTTCTCCTTGCTATCAATTTTTGCACGCATGAATGTGTTATCTTTCCTTGAATTTTACATTTTAAAATTTTCTCTGATCAAAAGTAATAAACTGAGCTTTTCATGAGTTGTGTTAGTACAGTTAGACATTGATAGCTTCAGAGATATAGATATGGCTATGGTTGATGTATCTAATGACAATTTAACAGAAATACATGTACATCTTGAAGGAATGTTAATACTTGTCATTGACGAGCTTTCGTTATCACAGAATTGTAGGTTATGAAAGAAAACCTATTAGAATTAGGGTATAATTCATATAAATCAGTTTTTGAAAAGATGTAGTACCATTAAATGTTTAGGAATGCCTTGCACATATCCATTGCTGAGAATACAAATTTTTATAGACGTACATGTTAAGTAAGATTCAAAATCCTTCTACCATTTCTTTCATGTGTATGGTTTCTATATAATACCGACCTCTGTTTTGTCCTTTTTCACTATTTTCTACTGGTGTTTGATGGTATTTGACCTATCATTTTCATTTATTGTCTCATTGACACTGATTATGACTCGTGGCTCTATTGATTACCGTAATGTAATTGATACGTGTGCTGAAGAAAATATCAAGCAATCCATTATCAAACTGGATTGTCATGGGGATATCAAATGTCGATAAATATCTAGAAATTATTCTATTACAATTGAGAAAAAAAGAATATGTACCTTTAAGTAATTGCATTTCTCTCATTTAGCCGCCTAAACCATCAATAAAACAGCTTAACGTGAGGCTCTTTTTTACATCGCATGTATAATTCAATGTTATGTGAACAACATGGAAATCCTACTTGTTAAACCAACATGTCCTCATTGTTTGCTGTTCACATCCGCTTCAGGATGGAAATCCTACTTGTTAAACCAACATGTCCTCATTGTTTGCTGTTCACATCCGCTTCAGGATGGAAATCCTTCTATTAAACCAACATGTCCTCATTGTTTGCTGTTCACATCCGCTTCAGGATGGAAATCCTACTTGTTAAACCAACATGTCCTCATTGTTTGCTGTTCACACCCGCTTCAGGATGGAAATCCTACATGTTAAACCAACATTTCCTCATTGTTTGCTGTTCACATCCGCTTCAGGATGGAAATCCTACTTGTTAAACCAACATGTCCTCATTGTTTGCTGTTCACACCCGCTTCAGGATGGAAATCCTACATGTTAAACCAACATGTCCTCATTGTTTGCTGTTCAAATTCTCTTCAGGATGAAAATACTACTTGTTAAACCAACATGTCTTCATTATTTGTTGTTCACGTCCGCTTCAGGATGGAAATCCTACTTGTTAAACCAACATGTCCTCATTGTTTGCTGTTCACATTCTCTTCAGGATGGAAATCCTACTTGTTAAACCAACATGTCTTCATTATTTGTTGTTCACGTTAGCTTCTGGATGGAAATCCTAATTGTTGAACCAACATGTCCTCATTGTTTGCCGTTCACATCCGCTTCAGGATGGAAATCCTACATGTTAAACCAACATGTCCTCATTGTTTGCTGTTAACATCCGCTTCAGGATGGAAATCCTACTTGTTAAACCAACATGTCCTCATTGTTTGTTGTTCACGTCCGCTTCCGGATGGAAATCCTATTTGTTAAACTAACATGTCCTCATTGTTTGCTGTTCACATCCGCTTCAGAATGGAAATCCTACTGTTAAACCAACATGTCCTCATTGTTTCCTATTCACATCCGCTTCAGGATGAAAATCCTACTTGTTAAACTAACATGTCCTAGTTGTTTGTTGTTAACATCCGCTTCAGGATGGAAAGCCGACATGTTAAACCATCATGTCCTCATTGTTTGCTGTTCACATCCGCTTCAGGATGGAAATCCTACTTGTTAAACCAACATGTCCTCATTGTTTGCTGTTCACATTCTCCTCAGGATGGAAATACTACTTGTTAAACCAACACGTCTTCATCATTTGTTGCTCACATTAGCTTCAGGATTGAAATCCTACTTTTTAAACCAACATGTTCTCATTGCTTGCTGTTCACATCCGCTTCAGGATGGAAATCCTACTTGCTAAACCAACATGTCCTCATTGCTTGCTGTTATCATCCGCTTCAGGATGGAAATCCTTCTTGTTAAACCAGTATCTCCTCATTGTTTGTTGTTCACGTCCGCTTGAGGATGGAAATCCTATTTGTTAAACTAACATGTCCTCATTGTTTGCTGTTGACATCCGCTTCAGAATTGAAATCCTACTGTTAAACCAACATGTCCTCATTGTTTGCTGTTCACATCCGCTTCAGGATGAAAATCATACTTGCTAAACCAACATGTCCTCATTGTTTGCTTGAAATGGCGTTGTCTTCATACTAACCGATTTCATTCGCTCACCACATTTGTCTTCACTGTGTTATCTCTGTTTTACTCTTTAATTCTGTCTTCTTGCCTTACAATGTACATACCTTTGTAAACAAATAATTTAGTAAATAGTTATAACTTTTGTTAAGGAGGAGTCAGGATCCAGTTAAAGTTTATCTATGACTCGCCGATGAGGACTGTTAATGAGACCACTAGAGGTGATGGCAGATTAAAATAGATATCTATTTACATGTAACTTATTTACGTACTTACGTAATATAATGTCAGAACACACTATCATCTATCTATAGATACTTCATGATTACATGCTTCGCTAGAGAACAGCGATCCAGATGAGTTGCAATAGAATTTGGCGCTGTGCAAAGATAAAGGATTTTTTTTTAAAGAGACTGAGAATACTTACATTGCCCTGCGGTACTTCATATAAATGGTGTTCATACAACGAAAAATAAATATATATATATGATACAGAGTCGGAAGACAACAACTGATACATATGTATGCATGGTATTTAAGACTCTTCTCATTTCCATTTTTGGCCGGCGAGGTTAGATAGGTAAGGTGCCCGAGCTTGTGATAGAAAGATGCCGGGTTCTTAGTGGGGCGGGAACCTGACAAAATAGTTCTTTTGATGATACAAGCAACAAACTTGGCGTGATACTTCTTTAGTATGTACTTGTTCATATTAGACCGTGTGCCCCGCAAATTTTGGTATTTTCAAGATGGCCGCCAAATTCTAAAAATGGGGGGCGAATATTCGCTTGCCTGTATATATAGTATGGTCAGCTCAGCATGACACATTGTTGTGGCGAGTTGTAATAGGTCATTAAGATTCACAGCCGAAGCGCAGCATAAAACATTGGTGGGTGAGTTGTAATAGGTCATCACTTTTGACAGCCTAAGCCCAGCATGACACATTGTTGTGGTGAGTTGTAATAGGTCATTACATTTGACAGTCTGAGCCCAGCATGACACATTGTTGTGGCGAGTTGTAATAGGTCATTAAGTTTCACAGCCGAAGCCCGGCATAACACATTGGTGGGCGAGTTGTAATAGGTCATCACTCTTGACAGCCTAAGCCCAGCATAACACATTGTTGTGGCGAGTTGTAATAGGTCATTACTCTTGACAGCCTAAGCCCAGCATAACACATTGTTGTGGCGAGTTGTAATAGGTCATTACTCATGACAGCCTAAGCCCAGCATGGCACATTGTTGTGGCGAGTTGTAATAGGTCATTACTCATGAAAGTCCAAGACCAGACTTACACACTGTTGTGGCGAGTTGTAATAGGTCATTACACATGAAAGTCTGAGCCCAGTATGACACATTGTTGTGGCGAGTTGTAATAGGTCATTACTCTAGACAGTCTGAGCCTAACATGACACATTATTGTGGCGAGTTGTAAAAGATCATTACTCATGACAGTGTGAGCCCAGCATGATGCATTTTTGTGGCGAGTTGCAATAGGTCATTACTCTTGACAGTCTGAGCCCAGTATGACACATTGTTGTGCCGAGTTGTAATAGGTCATCACTCATGACAGTCTGAGCCTAACATGACACATTGTTGTGGCGAGTTGTAATAGGTCATTACTTTTGACAGTCTGAGCCCAACATGACACATTTTTGTGGCGAGTTGTAATAGGTCATTACTCTTGACAGTCTGAGCCCAACATGACACATTGTTGTGGCGAGTTGCAATAAGTCATTACTCTTGACAGTTTGAGCCCAGTATGACACATTGTTGTGGCGAGTTGCAATAGGTCACTACTCTTGACAGTTTGAGCCCAGTATGACACATTGTTGTGGCGAGTTGTAATAGGTCATCACTCATGACAGTCTGAGCCCAGCATTACATATTGTTGTGGCGAGTTGTAATAGGTCATCACTCATGACAGTCTGAGCCCAGCATTACACATTGTTGTGGCGAGTTGCAATAGGTCATTACTCTTGACAATCTGAGCCCAGTATGACACATTGTTGTGGCGAGTTGTAATAGGTCATTACTCTTGACAGTCTGAGCCCAACATGACACATTGTTGTGGCGAGTTGTAATAGGTCATCACTCATGACAGTCTGAGCGAACCCAGCATGACACATGAAGTGCATGAAAAACAAGTACATGATTTAATTTGCCGGACCAAAGTTTCAGTAATTAGTTGACTGTAACCTTGCCTTTTGAGATATGACCTGAAATGAAGGTAGAATGTCACCAATGTCTCATTGGTAATAATTTATAATAATTAGTATGATTTCATAATTTTAACCACGAATTTCAGTGTTTAGCATATTCTGGCCTTGCCATGGAGGTATGTATGACCAAAACATGCCCTTGTTACATTGGTGACATTTCTGTGAAGTATCGGCTTGATCATAAAACCATACAAATGTTATTGACAAGAATTCCGGTTGAGGTCTCACTGTGACCTTTAACAGAGAGAGAGAGAGAGGACACCTTGGGTCATGGCTATGGCATAACCTTGTCACAGAGATTGACAACTGTGTGAAGTATCAGCTGGACAAAACAAGAATGTAGGTTTGACATTCTGCCAAAGGTATGGGGGAGAGTTGTACTTGTGTTTGGACGTACGTATGATTGCGTGTAACGTAAAGTTAATAACTTCAGCCATACGAGAAAAATACAGTTTTGTTTTACATGCCCTAATTTTTGAAATTTTAACGAATTGTATTGCACTTAAACATAAAACATGCATCAAACATGGTCAATAGAATAAACTATGACATCACAAACAATGCAACGCTCATTGCAGTATGAATAGGTGACCCCAGGTGAGTATTACCGAGATATTTCACCATTTGTTGAAGTCAATTAGTGCATAATGAATATCTAGTTTTACACTAGTAATTAATATTTATCGTATTTAGGTTACAAATCCCAAAGTTCACTTTTCGAGAGTTCTTTACTTTAAATAATTTAGTATTTTCCTGTTGTTACTGGATATGCATGTAGCCATGCAATGCATACTTAACATTAACAATTAATTCTAGCGGTAAGTTACTGTAGAAAGTAATACATTACATGAATTCGCTTTTAAATTCTGACAAATTGTTTGTAAGTATATATATATATATATATATATATATATATATATATATATATATATATATATATATATATATATATATATATTATATATATATATATATATATATATATATATATATATATATATATGTCGAAAAAATATAATATAATCGATACAATATAATATGATCGATACAATATAATCATATGATCGATACAATATAATCATATGATCGATACAATATAATAACAGAAAGAGAGATGTAATCATCATTTGCTAAAATACATTATGTGAACAACATTTTAAGCTCCAGAACATATTCTTATTTTGAATCTATACTCTTAAACCACCCCCCCCCCCTTTTCCCAATAAAAAGGGAAAAAACCCTCTCCTGACAACTCAAAGGACTTCCTTTTTCAGACATTGACGAGCCATCACTATTGAGGAAAACGGTAGAGAATATCAGTCCTAGTATTCGAATGGTTTAATTCACGTTTCCACAAAACGCAGTTTTCTATTGCATAGCGTAATCTGTGGTCCGACAGTTAAAGCGTGATTTCAAAATATCAAAGCAGAGATATATACGTACAATAATGTAAGTAAGAATAACGGTATAACATACATCTGTAACCATGGAGGGTTAAATCAACATTGTCCAATATTGCCCCTTACATAATGTAGAACTGGAAATAACATGGAGTTCATTATTAGAGGCGTCAATGATAGTAAGTTAAAGAATTTTGATTCTGATCGATTAAAATTTATATCTCTAATGCGTACAAAATATGGGGATTATCAACTCATTTCCATTTTATATATACATGTGTAGATTAAATTTATATCTTTTGACCTTAGTGCTTCTAGATAGATTCTAGTAATTATGCCTCTTATTAACTTCCGTGTACCTCTTTTCAAATCGATTCGAACAGTTCTAATGACGCCATAACGTGCGTGACGTTTACATCAAGTTCATCAAGGTCTTTTCTAAATTTTCCTCTGTTTTTCCGCAATCAGTGCATTCTCTCGAATTGTGCTGAGGAATTACAACAAAATATATTAGTTAAACCTTCCCCCGAAAGTAATCCTCGAAATATTAGGAAATTCCGTTGAAGGCAGTGAACCCGATCCAACAGTAAGGTAGACACTCCACTCCAAATACTCGATCCGATTTCGATCATAATGACGATTTTAGCGGGAAAATAATGATGTACAGGTGCATATATATATATCACTTGGACTTGGACTTTGTGATCATAGTTAGCAGATAAAACACTTTTTCATCAATTATTTATTTCATGGTGTCATTCGTCGAAGATATCATCATCAAATTTTGATACATCCCTTGTAATGATGACTCGATAATATTTGAAAAAAATGTAACATACGTGGGATACCTAGTTATGGATGTTCTACCTATATAAAAGGATATCGGTACGATATCATCAAGCTGACTTATGGCACATCTGTGGTTGTTTCACTTCTTTACATTGTAAAGGTTTCACTTTAACTACGTGTAAAGCTGCGCGAAATTTCTTCTTCAGTGTCTCTGATTGGTTGAATTTTGTGTGATTCATTATGTCTTTATTTGTGTAATCATAAGAATTAAAATTTGACGTCACTATCGCGATCGGCATAGACAAAATCAAAAGGCCAGAAATTACCAAGATACTGCCAATAATCCTACCCAGAACTGTTTTAGGAACAATATCACCATAACCGAGAGTTGTCATGGTGACCAAGGACCACCATAGCCCTTCGAAAGCGTTCGTAAATGTTGCGTTATCAGATTGTATTTCTGCATAAAAAGTACAAATAGCGAAGAAAACGACTGCAAGCAGGGCAAAAACGAACGTCATACATATCTGTTTCAAACTTGACTTAATTGTAAATACAATTACACGAAAAGCTGGAAACTGCCTAAAAAGTTTGAAAAATCGAAGCAGACGAAGGATACGAAGTATGACGAGAAGCCTGGAGGCCACATGTAAAGCATGAATGTTTTCCCATACTCTAAAAGAGTATATCATAGCCACATCAATCCAGCCAGACAAAATAGATACCACGTCTATAATATTCAGGGGAAATGAGAAGAATAATGTTTTACGATCATACATGAAGATAGTCAGCAAACACTCAGCAGAGAAGAATATCAAACAACCCATATCTATGTAACGTAAAACATTGCAAGGAACAGTATGTTCTATATAAATAGCCGAATCTGCCTGGGATTCGTTGTTGTCCTTTGTGTCTATGGGTACCCTCAGACTTGGTACAGTTGACAAAAACAGTACAGCTGTACTCAGCAAAACCATCACCATGAAAATAGCACTGAAGATCTGTAGGAGAAAAAAAACCGTTTTCAATATGACAGTTGTTCATTTAAATCTATATAACAATGATAGACATAGATATTTATTGATGAATGTTGATGTGAAAAATGATATATCAAGGTACATGTAGAGACGGAAGAGGATTCCGTAATCGAGTGATTTTTTTTTTTTCATTGGCACAACTTTTTCATTATAATGAAGTAATTCAATGTCGGCAAAACGTCGAATATAAGAGATTGTTATAATAAAGTTTAAACATAATAAATGCTTTAAACTTCATTGTAACACATAGTGCCAAAATCAGGAAAATGGCGGCGTATACCAATGGATTTTAACAATATGAAATTAGACGTACATATATACTGAAATCACTATCAGGAATAATTTGAAAAGAGTTTTTGAGAACTGAACAAGCATTTATTGAATTCTTCCGATACTTCATTAGAGTGATTCACTTCATATCTTCATTTAAACACATCGTTTACCTTTTTTGAATGTGACGTTGAATCATTTGTAAAACAATAATGATTAAAATGTAACTCAACAATATAACAACATTCATCCCAGAAAGAACTAAGGAAACAAGTTTTAACGAGAACAGATGGAAATGAACTGTATGATCATGGTGTTGGTAAAGTACCATCATCTGATAAACAGGTATGTGGTAATAATCGCATAACGCATCCATTATATCTACCCTATAAATACTCAAGGATGAGTAATACAATATATCGCTACTGTGCGTTAATCTCACTTCTTGTTATGAAAAATATCTACAGAAAGAATTAATGAGACATAACTATCACCAATCAGATATCTTTTATAGTAACTGTATATGGCCATTTATTGCATTTGGTTCCTCGTAGATGGATACCCTGTGGGTTTTAGAGTTTTGTTAAGGGATTTCCTAAAATTTCAAAATTTTGTGCCATTTTGGCCCTTAGCCTAAGTTATTCTATTGCCTGTGAGTGTTCGGAAATAATGTTCCTTTTAAAAGTATTTTCCCCCTAACGGTTCAGTGATAGAAACCCCAAAATAATGCACGGTTTCTGTTAATTTGCAACCTTTACTAGTACTTCATGTGCAATGTTTTATACGGCACAAGTCATCTCTTTAAATTTAATTGAAATTTTTCTTCCATTTTAACTTTCGCCTTTTCCGGAATCTTATCGCAAGATCGCAAAACGTTAATGATATTTTCCTGAAATTCATTGTTTATACTATCTAAAACGTAAACCAGAGTACTAGTAAGAGAAGAATCATCAGAATACTGACGTTTTACATACTCCTTATGGAGATTCCTGTAACATTAGGTTTATCCTCCATTACAAAGCTTAGGATTAATATAATAAGGAGACAAAGAATTACTTGACAGATTCTTTACATATTTTAAAAGGGAAAGGAAAAGACATCTGACCTAGCTGTAAGGTACATGAAATGACATTACAAAAATATTTATACGGACTTAAGACGGTCAACGGAGTGACAAACGGTACTCAATATATAGCGAGACATCAACATGAGGTAACTGTGCTCTGCTGGTCTGGAAGCAAGCTCAAACCCTTGTACTGTAGGTGTTTCGGGACAATGTCTCCTTTGCAAAGGTTTAGACAAGGCCCGTCATTGAGTCCCAACCGTTCTGTTACTTGGTGTGCTCAAGGAAAACTGTGCATAAGTCTTAGCGATGATCTTAGGGTCATACTGTCGATGTAGAAGACGTTTGACAATTTTAGATCCGGACAAAATGAAGTTATCAAAATATCTTATCCTTCTTAATTTGTAAGCCAGATCGTAGAAATTGGGATGAGAAATTCCGCTAGACACAAATTGCTGAAAACTATTATTTCCGAAATTAGATTTAAATGATCTGTAAAATTTTCCAAAAGTTTTTATAAATTTATGATATCTGTATCCCTGAGTCAACAGTGATTTGAAAATTTTTAGCGTGAACGTCTAAAGCATGATTGCAAGCTCTAGCGAAGCTAACCAATATATAGGTTTCATTAGCAGTAATTTAGTTGGAGTTATCTCCCTTTTTCGGCCATGTTTGTGGTCAAGCATGATTTTTTGCCTCATATTCATACTAAGTTTAATTAATTTCTTCTAGAAAATTGTTAGTATTTACCTTTCTTTAGAAACCAGTTTACATTGTCTAATACCCCAAAATTTGCACAAGCAATGCAAAAAGAGAGCAAGTATTTCTAGTTTGAAGAAACTGCCTACAGAATTTGGTAGATTTATTAGTAATATTCAGTTGTATAATTAAGATGGCGGACAACTTGTCACAAGGGAAGTAACTCCAATAAATTTTTATGCCAATGAAACCTATCTATTGAGAAATAGATTTGTATAAATACCATACGATGGGAGTCTTGTTACATCGCCATCTAAATAAGGGAAATTAACGATAGGAAATCCAAAGTCGTCACGTTTATCACATATATATATATATAGGTATGAATATTGTTATCAATAATTTCAATGTTTGAATAGGAAAAAGGTGTTTTATATTGGCTTTATTCAGTTGAAGGTGAGATGAATAAATACTAGATATATAATTTTCAAACTCAGGGTTATCTATTACCAAAATGTCATCTAAATAACTAGAGGTGTCATTAAACATATCAGTAATGTCGAAACGTCTGGACTTTTGAATATATTGCATAAAATCCTTCTCATAACAATACAAAAATAAGTCTGCGATAAGAGGAGCGCAGTTAGAAAATTAAAAAGGGCAAGTTGCTTATATACCTCATCTTTCATAGTATCAATCATGAATAAATTAACACATTTAAATACATGTACAAAAAAGCTTGTTGCTTTTATTCATTCACACAACATATACCAAAGTTATAAACACTTTTTATCCATGTTTTAAATACCAACTAAATATTTAATATTAATGAATTTCGAAAATTTCATACTTTCCGAATTTTTCCAAGAAATTGAGATGGTTTTATAACCATTTACGCGATTTATCTACCCCTGATATTTCACGTCAAAAATTTTAAAAAGGTGAATGAAAAGTTAAATGATACAGAGCCTTCGTCAATCCTCGATAATAAGGACAGAACAAAAAATATGAAAAATTCGTAAAAATAGCAGTGAGCATCTTGGAGTTGTATTTAAAAGAAAAAGGATGTTCAGGAAGCCTTTATTATCTATGGATTATTTCCATGACTACTTGATTCAATACAAACATGTTTATGGCATATTTGTGGTTTTTATCGGTATAATAAAACAATGCACGTTTTTTGTCTCGCTCGGCATTATGATGCTGTTGATTGCTTGTGATTTTATTTTTGAAGATTAGAATTTATTGTAATGTAATGAAAAGTTTCAATTAGATACAATACACAGCTCGTTGTATGATTTGTGTTCGGTGATTGAAATTCTTTCAAATTAGTCCCTTTTCATTAGGGACATTCCCATCCTTTTAAGTATGTGTTTGATATATACAAAGTTCTTGACTTTATCTGATGGAAATGAATCAGGTCTTTTCGTCTATTTGTAATACTGAGTTGTTTCTCTTTTGTGTAGGCATCCCACGTCAAATGCATTGTGAAGTCGAACAATGTCTATGGAAGCGTCAATCTTATCACTTCGTCTCATGCATTTCTGCGTTGCTTTCCATGTATTAGTATCTTGATAACTGCATAATTTAGTCCGAAGAGTCAGACCAAAGCAAAAGACTTATGCTTGGGTCTAACATTTCGCAATAAAACTTATGCTTGCGACTTACATTTCGGACTAGTCGTAATTATGACGTCGATGTTTTAACGTAAGTTCATGAATGCTTACTATGTCTGCATAATTATTCTTTGACGAAGCAGCCCGGATGCAATTTAAAAAGAGAAAGAGTACTTAGAGACAGGGTCGATTCTCTAGACAGATATAACAACGATGAAATTCTATGCAGGTTTATAATGTCTGAAGAATCAATTTTAGATTTAATTCATCTGAGGTTTGATGATATAACCCCCACCCACTACACCCTATGAGTTAGACCTGTAAGGCTCAAAGTATTTGCAGCATAGCTTTATTTTGCAACAGGGTGTTTTCAACATATAATTGGAAGCACGTTTGGTCTCTACCAACCATGGATTTCTGGAGCCCTTTCTAGTGTGTCGGCTAAGATCGCAGAAAAGGGGAACATGTTCTCAAATTCTCAACAGAGTCAACATAATCCATTATGGACGGGTTTTACTAGTTGTTTGACATGCCAAGAACAATGGGCAGTGTGGATGGAACAATAATAGGGTTCAACATTATTTGCTGCAGTCTCATTTTAAAGGCAGGAGATAACACGTTTACCTACAAAAATGACGTCAAGAACAATAAAAGTTACTATGACGCCATAACTTACAACTCTAATAACTCATAATGGTTTCAGTGGCGAAGTCTATTGTACGGAAGCCGATTAGCCACTTAATTTTTTATTTTATTCAAGATACTATCTTGAAAATTCAAGATACTGACTTGAAAATTCAAGACACTATCTTGAAAATTCAACTTACTACTATTTCAACTGTGGGATGCTGTTTAATAGGCAATGCATCTCTAACATTCACATTATGACAAGCTGCATTTGTTTTTGGACGGAGCATCCGGAAATAAGCTTGAAAATCCATAAATAAAAGTTTTCATTTTGTCTTTAGTCTGCTTGGGTAGATGATCCAATTTTGTGTCCAACGATGACAAGATCTCAGAATTTTTCAAACGTACATTTTGATTAAAGTCATTTTAACAAAATCTACATTGACATTTGTTTCTTCAGCATAATTTACAGAGGCATTGTTAAAATAAGCTAAGGTAGACACAGATTTCACAAGACTTTGATTATTTCTTTCAACATATGCTTTCAACATGTTCACATGACATACTCTTTTTCTTTTCTCCGACCTGGTGTTTTAACAACATAATTTAAATCGCTAATTTTACTCTCTACTTCATATGGACCAAAAACTCTAGCTTGTAAAGAATGACCAGAAAGAGGTAAGAATACAAGAACTTTGTCACCTGGCTTAAATGTTCTACTCCTGGCATTCTTATCATACCAAATCTTCATTATTCTTTGTGCACTTTGTGAATTCTCTTGAGCAATTTTACATACATTGTACAATCGTTCTTTAAAATTAGATACATAGTCCAAAAGATTTATGTCATGTGAACATGTTGAAAGAATATGTTGAAAGAAATTATCAAAGTCTTGTAAAATCTGTGTTTCAAGAGGGTAATGAACAAGTAGATAGAACTATTTGTTATTTTTCAAAGAAACTTACTAAATGTGAACTATTCTACAATTGAAAAAGAATGTTTTGCATTGTTGTGAGCTTTACAACATTTTGATGTTTATCTTAGTATCAAGGTATATCCAATCCTTGTATTCACAGATCACAATCCTCTAACCTTCTTACATAAAATCTCAAACAAAAATCAAAGACTGACAAGGTGGAGTTTATTGTTACAGGAGTACAATATAGTTGTAAATCATATAAAAGGCAAAGACAATGTGATTGCAGATGCTTTGTCAAGAGTCAGATCCATATTATGTCGGAAAGTGAAGTACATGTATTTGTATTGATTGTGCATTTTTGCAACTGTATATATATTTGTAACCTAAGTTTTCATTGACATTCAAACTTTTTTAAGGAGGGAGGTGTTATGAGAGTCATATATTATTATTTTTTTTTTGTTTATATTATTGATTATTCTATGAAGTACTAGAAAGTTCTGAAGTTGTATGTTATGTAACTTGTTTACTTCTATAATGATTTATGAATGTTTTTGAAAGTTCTTTTGAATCTAGATGTTTCTATATTGGAAATTACATGTTATCTTTGTGACAATCCCGCGGGAGAGCTATATAATCTGCTGACAACTCTTGTCCACATACTAGTTAACAAAACAGTTTTCTGCGTAGTTTAGTGCGTAGATGTTGATATCGATGAACATTGGATAAACAGAGAAAACTTAATACGAATTTACAATGAACTTAAGTAACAACGCAATATTGAGTAGAATTTTCAAGACAGCATCTTGAATTTTCAAGATAGTTAAGTTGAATTCTCAAGATAGTATCTTGAATTTTGAAGATAGTATCTTTAATTTTCAAGATGATTTCTTGAATTTTCAAGATAGTAAGTTGAATTTTCAAGATAGTACCTTGAATTTTCAAGATAGTATCTTGAATTTTCAAGATGATATCTTGAATTTTCAAGATGATATCTTGAATTTTCAAGACAGTAAGTTGAATTTTCAAGATAGTATCTTGAATTTTCTAGGCAGTTAAGTTGAATTTTGAAGATAATAAGTTGAATTTTCAAGTAAGAAGTTGCATTTTCAAGATAGTAAGTTAAATTTTCAAGATAGTATCTTGAATTTTCAAGATAATATCTTGAATTTTCAAGATAGTGCCTTGAATTTCCAAAATAGTAGGTTGAATTTTTAAGATAGTATCTTGAATTTTCAAGATAAATTAAATAAAAACAAAGATGTGGCCCTCAGTGGTCGTACTATTGTAATAAAATCTCCCGAGAAACATGAAGACGCATACCTTTGTAGAAAAGGGTAACAATCATTCATAACAATAGCACACTTTTTGAAATATATATATACATGTGTATATATATATATATATATATATATATATATATATATATATATATAATATATATATATATATATATATATATATATATATATATATATATATAACATTAAAATGAATATGTAACATAAAACGGGCATCTGCGTTTTAATCTCAATCAATCAAAACCTGTGTTTTATAGACAAGATTACGGAATCATTCCGAAATGAATCCGTAATGTTAACGGATGGTTCGTGAATACCACGGAAACATTGCGGAATCAATTGCGTAAAAAAAGATACTTGGTGAATACGGCTCCTGGTGAGGTTTCGTCCTACCACATATATTATCGCGGTGTCGCTCTGACGTGGGTCAGTTGTCCTTGTTGTGTGGTAAAATTATATTAATCCTTAAACTAAATGATGAAAATCTTGATGTTACATATTTTGATCTGATATCTTGATTTCACGGCTTCGACTTTGAGCATCATGGAATAGACATGCATATAAGTTGTCAAATAGCACGTATGGTGCACTTAAGATATCCATGTCTATATGTCCTAATACTTATTATGGCTGCTGGGTCAATACCTCTGTTGGTGGATTGTGAGTCTCCGAGTGTAATAATACGTCTAGTTTTTAGTGATTCTGTACTGATTCGAAATATATAAAACTGAATAATAACTTTTATAAATTTGTCTTGGTTTTCATCATCATAACATTAGAGTGTTTCTATTCATTGTTATTTCTACCTTATTTTAAATTATTTATTGATTTACTCTGTTTAGATATATCTATCTCGTCCGTATGTATTATTTTACTGAGATGAAGATAAGATAGTTTCCCTTTATTCCTCAACTCCTATCGCGAAACTCGAGGATTTTAAATTGTATTAAATTGCTGCCCTTCAAATTGGATCAATATTATAGTGACACTATGTATATATCTAGCTATTGACCTAAGACCACATAGGTTCGTATATTTCTTGCACAAAACTCTGAATTTATCACCGTATAATCTTCACAACTCTCAGCAATGAGACTCAATGATGCGGATTTGTTCAAGCTCGCTTCATTCAATGTTACTAGCGCAATTTGTTGTGTTGATTCGTGGCAGTGATATTAGATCCAGCGTAATTTGTTGTGTCGGTCGTGGTACCGCTACTAGTGTAATTCGCTGTGTCGGTCGTGGTACCGATACTAGGGTAATTCGTTGTGTCGGTCGTGTACCTATATTAGTATAATTCGCCGTGTCGGTCGTGGTACCGATACTAGTGTAATGTTATGTCGGTCGTGTACCTATATTAGTATAATTCGTTGTGTCGGTCGTGGTACCGATACTAGTGTAATTCGCTGTGTCGGTCGTGGTACCTATACCAGGGTAATTCGTTGTGTCGGTCGTGTACCTATATTAGTGTAATTCGCTGTGTCGGTCGTGGTACCGATACTAGTGTAATTCGCTGTGTCGGTCGTGGTACCGATACTAGTGTAATCGTTGTGTCGGTCGTGTACCTGTATTAGTGTAATTCGTTGTGTCAGTCATGATACCGGTACTAGTGTAATTCGTTGTGTTGGCCGTGGTACCGATACGACTGTAATTCGCTGTGTCGGTCGTGGTACCAATACTAGTGTAATTCGTTGTGTCAGTCATGGTACCGATACTAGTGTAATTCGTTGTGTTGGCCGTGGTACCGATACGAGTGTAATTTGCTGTGTCGGTCGTGGTACCGATACTAGTGTAATTCGTTGTGTCGGTCGTGTATCTATACCAGTGTAATTCGCTGTGTCGGTCGTAGTACCGATACGAGTGTAATTGTTGTGGCGGTCGAGGTATCGACGCTAGTGTTATTCGTTGTGTCGGTCGTGGTACCGATTATAGTGTAATTTGTTGTGTTGTTTGTTTTTGCCGATACTGGCGTGATTCCTGTTGTGTTTTCGTGGTACCGATACTATCGTGACTCTTGATGTGCTGTTCGTTGTACCGATACTTGTGTGAGTCCTGTTGTGTTGTTCGTAGTACCGATACTATCGTGACTCTTGATGTGCTGTTCGTTGTACCGATACTGCTGTGATTCCTGTTGTGCTGTTCGTAGTACCGATAATATCGTGACTCTTGATGTGCTGTTCGTTGTACCGATACTGCTGTGATTCCTGTTGAGATATTTGTTATATACCGATGCTGTCGTGATTCCTGTTGTGTTGTTCGTTGTACCGATACTATCGTGACTCTTGATGTGCTATTCGTTGTACCGATACTGCTGTGATTCCTGTTGTGCTGTTCGTAGTACCGATAATATCGTGACTCTTGATGTGCTGTTCGTTATACCGATACTGCTGTGATTCCTGTTGAGATATTTGTTATATACCGATGCTGTCGTGATTCCTGTTGTGTTGTTCGTTGTACCGATACTATCGTGACTCTTGATGTGCTATTCGTTGTACCGATACTGCTGTGATTCCTGTTGTGCTGTTCGTAGTACCGATAATATCGTGACTCTTGATGTGCTGTTCGTTGTACCGATACTGCTGTGATTCCTGTTGAGATATTTGTTATATACCGATGCTGTCGTGATTCCTGTTGTGTTGTTCGTTGTACCGATACTATCGTGACTCTTGATGTGCTGTTCGTTGTACCGATACTGCTGTGTTTCCTGTTGAGATATTTGTTATATACCGATACTGGCGTGATTCCTGTTGTGTTGTTTGTAGTACCAATTCTATCGTGACTCTTGATGTGCTGTTCGTTGTACCGATACTTGTGTGATTCCTGTTGTGTTGTTCGTAGTACCGATACTATCGTGACTCTTGATGTGCTGTTCGTTGTACCGATACTGGTGTGATTGCTGTTGTGTTGTTCGTGATGCCGATATCGTCCTAATCTCAGTTTTCAGATAAGACAATAAAACCCAAGTGCCATGCCCAGGGACGTTTTGCTCCCAACAGATGAATCATTTGCATAATTTTGTCAAAGTATCAGTGCAACGCATCAACTATATATATATTAATTTTTAGAGCCCAAGATCAATAACGAGCTGATGGGCCTGAAAGCTACAGGGTGTGTCACAGACAAAAAGCTCTTATCCAGCTTATTCTGAAAAGTAAGTGGAGTGGGGAGGGAAACACAAACATGCATGTGACCCCCACCCAACCACCACCTTTGAATGGAGGGTGTGTCCCCTTTGCCCCCTTCTACTACGCCCTTAATCCTATGATATTTAGATAATTTTGTATTTTAAGAAATGTAACACGTCAATTTACCTAAGAACTGCAACTAGTTGCCGAGTTCTTTATATTTAATGAAATAATAATAATAAATGTATTATAACAAAACTTTACTTTTTTCTTCGTCATTTATAGTATCTAAGTAACAATTAGTTTAAGGAATTGGTTAATTTCTATGGAAAAGATTATCTTTTTATTGAAGCTACCTTTAAATTTAAGGAGAAGCGTTTTAATGAAAAAGATGTACCAGGCATAAATGTCCACTCAGGAACTTTGGATTTTTCATGTTATTCAAACTCTAGAGATGGCAATATACATGTAGTCATTGTTGCTTAGACACAATTCAGCGGGAATTCGGGGTCGGGAAGTAGGCACAAAAGGACAATCATGCAAAAATCATCATGCGTTTCAAAATGGGAATTAATAGAATGGGGAATTTATCAACAATTTAAAATTGGTGAATATGCATTATAATTATTAAAAGCTCAGTAGAATTTTCAAAGGTAAACGCCATTTGCATTGAAAGACGAATATCGTGTCTTTTGGTGAAAATAGTTGGAGGTGTTGATATTGATATTAACTAAGGTATAGACCACTTTTTTAAATTCAGACAATGTCTCTAATTCTTGTTATTTGTCAGCTTATGAAGACTTTCCTAAACCTTCACCTCACAGAACTGCTTTATCTGTGCATGTCTCTACAGCTAGTCCATGTACCCATGCTAGTTGATACGGCATAAGCCAAGAAAGGCTGTAATGCTCTTTCCCATCCAGTAGGACAGGGGCAAGGAACTATAGCCGGATACATAGACTACTTTTTGAAAGCAGTCTATATTTCTACTACTATTGCTTTATGGCCATCGTCCTCCACGGAAGCCTGTCAATTTTAATCGCTGTGAGGACCGCAAAAGCACAAAAGAACTGATGGAAGATACAGAATGAGAGAAAAAAATACCGCTAGTTGCTAGGTTCGTTTGCTAAAATGGTACTTGGGTTTTTCATGTTTTATGAAGTGATTATTTTTAATTTCAAGATGATAATGTGAGTATTAGGAACTACTATTACGATATCCCTTTCTTAGAACCCAATTAAACGTCAGAAAGTCATTGACCTTTTCCCAAAAGTGTGTAATAATCTTCACAAAAGTTCAGATCACAAAGGTCAGCTGACTGGGAAGTGGCCTGCTGAGCACGAGTTCGGATGCATCTTGGCAACCCTTGTCTTGGTGGTTGCTAATCTTCCGTTGTTGATTTTGGACCAAATGTGTTTGATGACTTTAATCCAAGACCATATCATGAATGTTAAAGTGACTGAAATGCAGTCTGTTGCAATTATCTTCGGGTTAAAATATCGGTAACCCTTGTCTAGACTGTTGCTATAGGTTCATATATTATTGACCCGAGCCCAAAAAAGTGTTTCATCCTAGATTCCACTATTTATTTATTTTCTATATTTTCGGTTATCTCACTACATAACGCGTCAACACACACACACACACACACACTCTCTCTCTCTCTCTCTCTCTCCTTTGCGTGAACTAGTTCTCGTTATTTCTCTGACAAGAGGTGAGACGGATGCACAGTTAAAGTTCTATTTACCATATGAGGAAATCCAGGAAATAGTGGTGATGAATCAGACCATGTCATCATACAGATTGCTACAAACGTCCTTTTTTAACACCACGTTAGCCCAGTGATGAAAACACTCATCTAGTCAATCATCCATGACTATTTTGTTTTGAATTTTTTATATAATGTACACAGAAGGAGTCCACATAGAAACGCAAATACTAATTTCATCGCAGGATTTAAAGAAATCAATAGATAGAGCTGTTTTAAAAAGGTATGAATGTAATTCTGTCCTCGCTATCATTAATAGAAGAAATGTCCATATAACCAGTATTGATAACAATGTTAAACGTCAATAAATGATTTGTAAAATGATGTTATAATGCGTAAGTGATGAAAGCCAATTACTGAGTGTCATCATCAAATGGTTTTATTACTCTGAATTAGTTATAATAAACTGTGAGGCAAAATTTTCAAGGTTTGTTTTGGATGACATTGACAAATAGAGTGTAAAGTCAAGACCTGTATCAGGGACGCCAAGACCATCACGTTACTTATTAAAAGTGGTTGTCTAAGACCATATCACATCTTAGGCAAGATATTCAATGGATTGTCAACTAGGTGGTTAAGAAAAGCATTTAATAGTTTTTAATTATTTCCACAAAAATTCGATAAAAGAAAAAAGGAAAACGAAAACGAACAAACATGGGGATACCATGTCGGTGTAAAACAGAAGTACTTACAAAAGCTATCCAACCAGAATTTGGCTCTTGCAAAATTCGCCAAATCATTTTTCGAAAACACTCTTTTCCTATCACATCTGTAGAAGTTTGATAGGATGCCTCTATTTCCCGGAATACCTTCATGTCATTTTCATATTTATAGTAAGTATGTAAACAGCATTGTTCTATGTTGTCACGTGATATTTCCCAAAATTCCAGTTCATTTCTGATGGTAGCACCACATACATTTGTAGGGAGATGAAGCTGTCCAGTTCTGTACAAGTCCAAAATACAATTGAAAATATCTGGATTTCTGTCAAAAAATAGATCTAACACCTCTCCGGATTTATTTTCTTTATGAGTTTTGATGGATTCCAATGAAGCTAGTTTAGTATGTGGCTTCCTCATTAATGTGTCACATGTTGTCTCAAACACTACTCCTCCCACATTTAATCTCACTCTTGAGTCCACATCACCTGTATTTGATCTATTCATGTTGATATTCTTGAAATTTCAAGTTGTTCTTGTACTTTAAACAGATGTCAACTGAACACTAAACCGTTAATGTTTTACCATCATTGTCACAGCAACTCGATAACGTGATAAGTCTTCGGCATCGATCTTTATTAAAAGTCTCCATGATAAAATACTGTATTGATTTTGCTCATATAGACGTATGTTGTGATTGTTGTCCACAAACACGAAACATTTTGTTTTAAAATTCCACCAAATTCACTGTACCACACTACTAAGAAGTCCCCGATGATTGATTACTTTAGTGTCATGGAAATTAACTTTTGAATTAAAACTGTAAATATGTGGGCGTAGAATGCTATACCGCTCTCATCCATCTGTCTGTCTGTCCTCAACATCTTGTCTTCGCAACTCCTCCTTATTGCACTTTTAGGGGGATTTTGATGAAACTTGGTACAAAGGAAGAACATTAGATGTAGATGTGCATATTGGAAGAGGAATGCTGTCCCAAAACATATACAAGAGATATCGCCATTGTACTTAGATTTTCTTGAAATACCTTGTCTTTGCAATTCCTTCTAAACTCTTTAAGAAATTTTAATGAAACTTGGTACAAAGAAAGAACACCCTATGAAGACTGCTCTCTGATTTGTTCTTTTGTTTAATTAGGATTTATTTTGCCACTTTAACTGGTTATATGGTTAAACTTCGCGTAACAAGAGAACATAAACACCTAGAAGGATATGAAAGTTCATGTAAAAATTAATAGCCTGTTTCACAATATTGATAAATTGAATTAAATAATGATATTAACAATGGCATTTGTAATAATATTATAAAATTGCATATAATTTATTAATATCTATGATACCGTAAAATCGATTAGTAATGGATAGTTTGGGGGAATATAGGAATCACCCTGTTTGTCTGTCCGCCCGTCCGTCTGTTCACATTTGTCCGGGCCAAAATTTCTTACCCCCTTGTCGGATCTGGATAATATGTTACACAATCGTTGTACATGACGCAGGAGTGTGTCATGACCTTGGCCCATAGTCATATCTTCAAGATCAAGGTCACAGTGCACACATAGCAAAACTCCTTGTCCGGGCCATAACTTCTTACTGCCATGTTGGACCTGGATAATATTTCACACAATTGTTGTCCATGACCCAAGGGTGTGTCATGACGTTAGTCCAAGGTCATATCTTCAAGATCAATGCCACAGTGCACACATAGCCAAAAGCCTTGTCCGGACCATAACTTTTTACTGCCAAGTTGGATTATTATCCAAGAAAATAATTGCTGTCCATGACCCAACGGTGTGTCATGACTGACTCAAGATCGTATCTCCAAGACCATGGTCAAAGTGCATGCATGGTCAAAATCCTTGTTCTGGCTATAACTCCTTACCGCTATGTTGGATCTAGATAACATTTCACAAAATTGTTTTCCATGACCAAGATTGTGTCATGACCTCGACAGAAGGTCATATTCCGCCCAGACACCTTGTCTTGCATCTGATTTTCAAAACTTATAAAAAGCATCTGCAGTATGTTGTTGTTAATCCACATAGACATTTATAAAACTGGTTTTTCATAATCTGTGTATGTTGATATCATAATTCCAATTTGAACAGGAAGAGATATAGAAATACAAGATTAAACCCTAGAATAAGAAAAGTGACTACAATGAACTTTTTGGCAAGGACCAGAAGAGAGGTATTCAAGGACCAGAACAAAAACTAAAGCAAGAGATGTTTGTAAAACATTTATGCCCCCCCCCCTTCCGCTACTATGTTTATTATAGTACATAAGACCTTAGTATTTTGATTGATTAATCAATATTAAAACTAAATATATCTGCCAACACTAAAACCAAGCAGTTGTGAATTATTTTGCTTAACAGCATAATATTGAGGGTCACATGTAAGAGTTTGAAAAATAATACATAATTTATTCTCAGTAAAACATAATTGAAAATGCTTTCAATCTTAAAATAATTAAAATAAGGTGATCATGATAAGAGAAACTAGATGCCAGTGATGTATAACATCAGTAAGGGCCCTACTTGACTTTTGATGGCATGTGTAGTGAAAATAATACATCATGTAAATTCAATGTATTAGCCAAAAACAATCATAAATAAGAACTATTTCAATTCAATATTCACCAGTGGAGGAGAAAAAGAACAGAAACTGTGAAAATTCTAAAAAAAAAAAATTTTGAAAATTTTCTAAGTTTAAGGGGCGTAACTCCATCAGAAATAACGGTAACCAAATTAAAACTTGAACTTGATTTGGTCATGATGCGTCTTTATACCAAGTTTCAGTTCAGTATGTGCAACCATTTCAAAGATAATAAAAGGAAACTGTGTATTACTGGAAGTTTTCTATGGTTTAGAGGATATAAATCTGTCAAAGATAATTCGACCACGACCAAATTTTAACTTGACTTAGGTATTAACATGATACAATGTGCATGTATAATAGAGATATAGTGAGCGGAAACTATAAATTTCTTGAAATTTTTCAAGTCCAAAAGGCATAACGCTGTCAAAAATAATTTGACACAACCCAAATTAATACTTGACCTAGAGATTCTTATGATGTATCTGTATTCCAAATTTCATTTTAAAATGTGCACCTGCTGCAGAGATAATGGACAGTAACTGTTGGTGTATGGACCGATCAACAATGACAAAGCAATATGCCCCTCCTTCTTTAAAGGGGGGGCATAAAAAGAAACTGAAAAAACTAGAATTTTAATGTGTTGGTATGACACAGATGCCTCCACTGGCAGCTAAGGTAGTGAAATATAATTGCCAGAAAAGTAATATTTGAAAATTTTAAAAATTCCTAATGTTCAAGGACAATTACTCTGTCAGAAATTACCGGAACAGAGCCATATTCGAACGGACCTGCATTTTCCCTTGATAGATTTATATACTCAATATCAATTTAATCCATCAAACCTTCACTGAGAAAATGAGGGGAAACTATAATTTTTAAGAAATTTTCTATATTCAAGGGCAATAACTCTGTCAGAAATTACCGGACCACCCCATATTCAAACTTGACCTGCATTTTTCCTTGATACATCTATATACCTAATATCAATTTAATCCATCAAACCTTCACTGATAAAATGAGCAGAGACTGTCATTTTTAAGAAATTTTCTATGTTCAAGGGCAATAACCCAGAATAATGCCAGAAATTACTGGACTACACCTATATTTAAATTTCACCCACATCTTGATACATCTGTATACACAATATCAATTTAATCCATCAAACCTTCAAAGAGAAAATGAGCGGAAACTGAATGATGATGGAATGACGGAACAGGGTAACACTATATGCCCCTGACCATTTCATGTCGGAGGCATAAAATAAAAACTATTGGACAACAGACAGTTGTGTCTTCCATGTACTATACTGGTAGTTACTAAAAAAGTACAACACTTGTAGTGTCACCGTATGTCAATGCGATACAACTTTTATTTGTTCAGCAACAACAGTTTGTGGGCACTACTCCTTAGAGAATATGCATCATGAAAACAAACTGTGGTATCACTATATAAAGAATAGTATCACTATATAAAGCACTTTCTTTCCAGGTGTGATTTTGGTGCATGATCAGGTTCTAGAGAAAGGGGTTGATAACTTTTCTCTGAAGTCTATGTATAATCTTTTGTGCAGTGTGCTCCTCCAATTTTTTTCTAGTGACTTTGTCAAAACATTACAGGAATGATCTATTTATGAGATATAATTTGCACAAAACAGGAATCACAGAAGTTCAATAAGGACATCACGACTATCTCAAAAATTTTAAAAATGCATTTTCTTCTTTACGTTGAAGAGATTGTATGAAGATTTTTTCAGAGTCGTGTCAAGGACTTTCAAATATACCATCACAAGTTCACACATTCGTAACTGTAACTATAAACATAACAGTTGTAACCAAAGTTATAATGAACACATCAGCGTCTCTTCTTATATCATTTCCAAAACTTGTGTTAAGATCTCATCTGTTATACAATACACTCTAACACATTCTCTAACATGAGCAATAGCTTCTTAATGTACCAAACATTTTCTTGATACAAAGTTTGGTCTTTCTCTCCAGCATATCAAATAGCATCCCAACATGATTGAGAATCTAGCCATGAAAAGTAGTACTGAAGTCTTTATGCAGTGATATAATCTATTTAATGATTTAATTTACTAAAAGTATAACAACAATTTTGAATTAGCAATGAGTAGATACAAATAACAGGGTATAATACACTCCATTTTCAATATAAATTCATCAGTATCAGTCCAACATTATACTGCTTTCTTGGTTTTCCTGTTTTTGTTGCTATAAATATCTGCTGTAAAAGGCCTAAAAACAAGAAAACAGAAGCACTGAAAATGACAGTGATTGATACCATACATATGAAACAGTATCGCTTAATCTTTATGTCAAAAATTACAATGGAACAGCATCAATGATATGAGCAACTTGTAGAGACAAAGATCAAAATCAAGTTGGCAATATCTAAGGAAAAGGTATATAATGTCTATCATTAAATATATATGATTCAGTAAATATCAGTGTCATCTGGAAAAGAAATAAAACAAAAAATTCGAAAAACAAGATGTGTTTGTGAAAGACTATGCTCCCAATGACAACAAACCCAGAAAAAGTTATTTTTAGCATGAAGGTCATTGTCCAGGTCAAAGGTCATTGACCTTGGTGTCATTTCAAAGGGCTTCATTAGTTAATAAGTATGTCAAATATGAAGTGTCTAACCCTCACAGTTCAAAAGTTATGGCCAAGGTTTAAGTTGACAACAGACAAACAAAGAGACAGACGCACAGACAGACAGGACTACAAAAAGATCATAAACCTTGGTGTTACTTGAAAGGGCTTCATTATTTCAGTAAGCATGTGAATTATGAAGTCTCTATTCCTCACAATTCAAAAGCTATGGCCAAGGTTAAAGTTTTCAGACAAACATATAAACAGACTGACAGACAGACAGAACGAAAACAATATGCCCCCTATTAATCTATTAATCCTGGGGGCAAAAAACCCCCCAGTTAACAGATCAATGAAAAAAACCCCAAACAATAGTTGTTAAAAACAACAGATCTCATCAGTGGGAACCAAATTTAAATAGCAAAATATTTTTGTAAGAAGGTCGGTCTTCAAAGGTCAAGGTCAAAATGTCAAAAAATTTTGATACATAATGAAAGGTCACAAGGAATACACACGTGAAATACTTAAGCCTTATCTCTTACTGTTCATAAGTTAAAACTTCAAAATCAAGCTCACAAGGTAAAAAATTTTGGTACCCAATAGAATGTCTTAGCACAAAGAATACACATGAAATATTAAGGCCCTGTCTCTAATGGTTCTAAAGTTATTGTTAAAGTCTTTGTATAAGGATTACGACAACAACGATGACACAAGGAGTATGGTAATAGCTCTCTGGACATTTGTTCCAGCGAGCAGAAAAGGATTTTTGTTAGTATAGCCACCTCCCAAAATCTTTTCACAGAATGATGGAAAGAAAATAAACAAAATGTGTTTGCAAAAGACTATGCCCTAAGGCAACAAAATTCTTCCTGTGGACATTTTTAAATGCAAGTGAAAGTTGACACTCAAAGTCACAAGGTTGAAGTTATGGTATCGATGGAAAATTCTCACCACAGCCCTACCTTCTATGGTTCAAACTTTATGACTACCACGCACAATCTAAATGTAGGTCAAACTTTATGGTCAAAGTCACCAAGATTATGTTATCAATGGAAAGTCTCAACACAAGGAACACAAATGGGAATCATCACAGCAATATCTCATGTGGTTCAAAAGTCTTGTATCTAGTTTAAAAGGTTTATTAACAATGTTTAATGGGTGGCCTTGACCTTTAATTCCTGACCTTGAAAACCAAAAGAATTTGTCCTATCCACATCAGTAATATGTGCCCTAAGCTTGGCAGTCATAGCTCAAATGATTTTGTCTTTATAACATTTACAAGTTTTATCAACAATGTTTAGTAAATGACCTTGACCTTTGAACTTGGAAAACAATAGGCAATGTTCTTTTGTACTTTACCAAGTTTAACTGTCCTAGCCCAAATGCTTCAATCTGTATGTTATTTACAAGGTTTATAAATACATGTAGTGTTTTCATGTGACTTTGACATTTTTATCACTTAACTTGGAAAAAAGAGACATCATCCTCTGAGCAAAAGTAATATGTGTACCAAGTTTGATGGTCCTCGCCCAAACAGTTTTGTCTTAATCCTGTTTTGTGCATAACCTTTGATCCCTGACCTTTAAAATAACAGGTGTCATTTTCTTGTTATAGGAAGTATATGTAAGTTTGACTGTCCTTGCCTCGGTGATTTAGTTTGTATCTTATTTTCAAGTTCTCTGAACAGACAGATGCATAGACCCATAGACACACACATGCATCATGTCATACCATATCACATTGGTTTATAACAGGCATATAAAATACCTTGTTTAAATTAAAGATTATGAACAATCAGGCAACTCTTAAGATACGTCAAATACAAAACTGATAACTTCATGAATTTTCAAATTCATACATACCCTTCAAACATAATAGCTACTCTATAGCAGACAGCAACAGCTGTAGTTAGAAAAATTCCTGCTTGGCTAGCTTTCCTTCAAATAAAGATAACAGTTTGGCAGAATGGAAATTTATTGAATTTTGTATACTATACATTAATAAAGGATGCTTATTGTACAAAATTTGCATTCAAAAGCGCCTTTTTTAATGAACAAGATGTGTTTGTGAAACACTAATGCCCTCAGTGGCAACAAAGTCCAAAAAGTTATTTTCAGCTTTAAGGTAATTGTCAAGGTCAAAAGGTCATCAACCTTGGCATCATTTGAAAGGGCTTCATTAGTTGAGTAAGCTTGTCAATTATGAAGTCTCTATCTATCTCGGGTTAAAAGTTATGGCCAAGGTTAAAGTTGACAACAGACAGACAGGTCAAAACAATATGCCCCCGATCAATCGACCCGGGGGCATAAATATTCCAAATAAGAGTTTATCCATGCATGGATATACTGTTCAACAAATAATGAAGCAACAATGAGTATGTAACAGGCAGGAGTAAAAGATGTGGCATGAACTGGGAATCAAACCTAGAACCTTCCACTGCCTACCCTCACAGTGCACAAACAAACATGCAACTCATGAGGGCTGGCTATGGCACCAAATGTAACAAGCAGGAGAAAAAGATGTGGCCAGACCTGGAATATAACACAGAACTTTCTGCCATCAAGGTTAACACTTTCACCATAGAGCTATCCAGACCGATACCCGTCCGTCACAAGTGAATACTGAGGTACCAGTTTTACATTAAATTATGACAAAATAAAATTACAGATTTCAAAGTATTCTCGAAAAATAAAATTTCTAGTACATGTATTTTGTTTACTACTCACACTAATGCTGATCCCAGAAAAATAGTTGTAGATCCCCAATACATAGGATTATCAATAATATTAAATGGAAAACCTGTTACTTTTTTATCCATCAGTATTCCAAAATAATCACCTGAAGAGAAATCATAAGCGAAGCAATTCTATTAATCAATATATCATCAAAGTACAAATACAGAGATCAAACTGTAAGTGTTCAAATATTCAATAATACATCTTAAAAACTGGATCCAGTGTAATGCTCTCAATCTGTGAGTAGAATTATTTAAAAAGTAATAAAATAGGGAGTTGTAAAGACTGAAGTAAATATTCTATAAAAAGTGTCTGCTGTAACATACAAGACCAATCGGTTGCTGATTTACTAACATTAGCTTAATCTTCAAAGAATAAATCTAAGCGATTTGAAGGAAGTTTCAGCAGTATACATTTATAAAATATATCAACAATAGATTTTTCATTTTACAATCATCTTTTCATTCTATTATAAATAGAAAGATAAATGTATACATGCACAATAGACCAAATATATATATTAGCACAATGAATTGAAACCTCTAATTCATAGCCAGTCAACACATAATGTAAGGCATCATAATATTCATCTACACCATCATATTTTATTTCATAGTATTGCAAGACATTCTTATTTTACAGAAAAGAGAAAAAATTTCTTTTTAATTCAAAAGGTGACCTTGATCTGCATTTAAATTTTCCGTTTGTATCTTGTTTGTACTTATTTCACTTAGTAGGTGACTGTATCTGCCTGAGGATGCACAGCAAAGAAATTTTGACCTATGCAACAAACCCAGTCAAAGTGGTGAGGGATCTTTTACATGCCAACATCAACCATTGTACAGGACATAGTTGTTTTCTGTCTCATCAAAAACACATCAACAAGCCACCACTTGACCAAAACTTAGGACCTCTTTGCTGTAAGCCAAACAAGATACAAACTAAGCTGGCTCTTTGATTGCTTTAAAAGTATCACCAAAACATGGTCTTAAGTTTGCTGAACATATGCATGTGACAATGCCAACTGAAAACTGTAAAACATCAATATCTTAACCAATGTATTACATTTTCAGTCTAAATGCAGACTACATACCAATGAGCACAGTGTTTTCAAAAGAAGCTTTTATAATGAGAGATTTAAATATTGATCTGAACGTTGATATGAATGTATACACTACATATCATTGTTGTATTATTCACTGATAATTCTCTCTTTAAAATCATGCGCACAAACTACTATTTCCAACATCTTTAGTAGAAATAAAGTTTGGTAAGAGAATTCAAAATAAGGTAATGGAATAAATACGTAATCAGCTCAAGGAAAGTAGAGAGTAGTAAGACTGCTGTTCTTGTTTCATGTGGTATTTATTTTATGTGTTAGTATGCATATGATATAGAAGACAGACCAAATTCTCTCATATACATATACATGTACATATACATGTAGGATTAGTAATTTTTTTTAAGTTACAAATAAATATTCTAATAGTTCCATTTAACCTAAATCAGAAAGTAATCATGCTCATTAACTTAGGATCAAAAGAGAGAAGGCTTTCATTGAATAAAGAGACAATGAGATCCTTCTATCATTATTGTTTTAGATACATGTAAGGGTGCATGTATATCACATACAGGCACACATAAAATATCAAGTTTTATATCTATACAGATTTTTGAATGACCTCGCATAAATATGTTGGAATCACTGTTGAGTTCAAAAAACACATTATAAAAGATGTTATCCATATATATTTGTTCTAACTGTAATAAATCTTCATTATTTCAAGGAGCAGAGAAGAGTATTTATACCTAGAAATGTTCCATAAAATCCTAAAGCATAATAGCTTGAAAAAACAAATGTAGATCCTAGCAGAATGAGACAATAGCCGAGATACAAGATCCAATTTTCATACAATGTGGGCCACTTTGGCTGACTCTCAAGTGCTAACTTGAACCTGCAAAACAGAATATCAAAACACATTTAAGTAACTGAAATATCTTAAAATAAGTAATGTAGATATATCCATACACTGTTTAATTTTGCTGCCCTAACATTTTGTGAATTTTCAATTTTCCGTACTTTGCTGCCCTTAATTTTCAAGGTTTTATGATTGTTTAACACAATCTAGTAATACCAGTATTATTTTATACATCATCTCATCAGCATATACAGTCTATATAATAAGGTACGATAAGGTAATGGTTCACATTGTGATGATGTAGAGATAAAAACATCTCATGAGTTTTGAACAATTTTAATGCAAGTCAAATTGGCTCCGTAACATAAGAAAAAAACATCAGCAAAACATTACTAGTAAATACTTAGTAAAATGAATTACTAGAAAGGAAATTGCTTTTTAACTTTCTGTCTTAACAATGAAAGAAGCACATGAACAGGGATCAGATGGAAGCAATGGAAACAACTCCAGATACCAAATATGTTTCACTGCCTTTAAATTTCGTGACTTTTTATTGCTTGCGAAAATTAAGGGCACACGAAAATTTAGGGATTTAAAGTAACTCAACAAAGCACATGAGAAACTTAGAAGGTATCAGAGTATTCTCATATGAAAGTATCCTTTTTCCTGAAATTTTGATTAAGAACTGAATCAAAAACAAAATCACATCATTCTAAAGCACTTTAATACATTTAGTTTTCTATACTAAGTAACCCGTCTGAAATTTCTCACTCAAAAAATAGTATCTTTCTGGATATGCATTCCCATACCATGAACCAATCCTTGGAAAGATCAAGCAAAAAGAGTAACATTCATTGTAAAAGGCAATGATTACTTCATTTATGCAAAGTTTTATCAAAATCCTTCTATTTCTTCTAAAAAGAAGTCTATCAAACCTTTATACATGTATAAGTTATACACCTTTTTACATCTGGGAATTGTAGTTTGTAAAAATAAAAATCTGAAAATTATTTCTGCATTCAACTTTTTACAACTATTTCAGATATTTCAGGTACCAAAATCAACACCTTATCACTCTAAAACAATGTCATGCATTAAGTTTTTCATATTATGTAACACAATTAAAATTTCTCTTTGCAGAAGAGTTTACCTCCTTAGACCTACTTTGCCATACCATGGACCAACTCCAAAATGCAAACAAGAGAAACACCTAACATTGCATAAAAATTCCAGTCACTTAATTTGAAGAGGGATCAAGTGGATGTATGGAATTTCCTTTCCCTTCTTATTCATGGATTCAAACTGCCCCCCCTTTCCCCCAATTTTTCACTCAAATTCATTAAAACTCATGTAAGATAATGTTCATAATGAAATTAAATCTTGGTTCAAAGTGATGACACACCTTAGGGTTCTGGGTAACAATTCTGTGAAATATTATTGAAATCAATGTAGGCAGTAGAAAGTTAAGGCCCAGACATGGATTTATCATACATGTACATAAGGACTGTGACCTTCAACTTGCACATATGACCTTGGTTCAAGGTCATGACACAACTATGCATCCATGGCAACAATACTGTAAAATACTATTCAAATCCATACAGGCAGCAAAAAATTTTAGCTAGGACAAAGATTTACCTTACAAAAGCACTAGTACTGTGACCTTGATCTTTTAGATATGACGTTGGTTTAAAATACACCATATTAACCTGATTTACAATTCCGTGAAATTTTATTCAAATCCATGCAAGGAGTAAAAAAGTTATGGCCCAATCAAGGAATTACTCATCATATACATTATGACCTTGACCATACCTTGGGTCCTGAGCAACTATTCTGTAACATTTTGCATAGAAAATATCAATGACACTCTAAGTCCATGGACCATAACTCTTGCAATTTTTTGACAGCATTCTCTTGCATTATAAGCAACCTTTAGTGAGAAATTCAAAGAAACCACTTGTCAAAAATATAATTTCAAAATGGAACCAAAAGAAACATAACTTTTTAAGACACCCTTCTACATTACTCCAATGCATTCAGTTTGTTGATATATGCAGTTGGTCTAACGAAGAAGCTTGTCAAAGGATAGTTCCACCTGGGGCATTTGTTGCCTCTGCCTGAATCCATTCCTTTAGAAATCTGGTTGAAAAAAACAGCAAAACTTGTATGGTGCCTTAAAAAGCTTAATACTACAAGCAAAAATACATCTCCCCCTCCTGATTTAATCTTATAACAAGATGTGTTTGTGAATCCAGAGGCAACAAAAGTCTTGAAGAGGACATTTTTAAATGCAAGTCAAAGCTGATGGTCAATGGCACAAAGTCAAAGGAACACACTTGTGAAATATGAAAGCCCTACCTCTTATGTTTCAAATATTACGGAAATGATAAAAATGTTCCTTAAATGTAGGTCAAATGTGAAGATCAAAGTCACAAGGTAAACAAGAGTATCAGTGAAACTGATGGATGCTCCCCAAATGGCAATTATACTTATAATCCAGGAAATTGATGACTCAATTCATATACAAAGACGTCAATAAAACTGATGGATGCTCAAACATTCTCTTTTGATAATTTAAATTAAATTTTAATACTTAAAGTTCTATTTTCTGAATGGCCTTGAAGTACTTCATGATATTTTAAGTTTTAGTTAACAAGTTACCTTGAATAATGGTAGGGGTATAGTATATGCATGTAGCTGCTATGATGTAGACCAAGAACAACAATATTCTGATTAGTCCCATATCAGCAAATATTTTTTCTTAAACATTCTCTTTTTCATAAATTAAGTTTTATTTTGATACCTGAAGTTCTATTTACAGAGTGGCCTTGACCATTCAAAAATGATCACGAATGATCTATGTCTTAATTTCACATTGATCTTAACCTATGTCCAAAAGCATCCTGTAAAACATTTGGATGAGGTATGAGCAAATTCTGATGAAAAGTGTAGGAGATATAAGTACTTCATGGTACTTACAGTCCTCATTAATAGGTTACTTTGACCTCTCAGAAATGACCTTGAGTGACCTTTGCCCAAAAGCCCTTAACCTAAATAACATTTTGGTGAAGTATGATAAAATTCTGATGAAAAGTGTAAGAGATAAGTACTAAATGGTATTTTAAGTCATAGTTAATAAGTGACCTTGACCTTTCAGAAATGACCTTGAGTGACCTTAGTCCAAAAGCCCTTAACCTAAATAGCACTTTGGTGAAGTGTGATAAAATTCTGATGAAAGGTATAAGAGATATGAGCTCAGAGGGACGGATGGATAGACAGAAAAACGAACAGACAGACAGATAAATAAACAGACACGACAACAACTGTATGCTCCCCCGAAATTTTTGGGGGAGCAAAGAAATTATAGTATGAATGGAAAGGTCTCAATACATTGAACACATGTGAAATATCAAAGTCATATCTCCTATGGTATCAATGGCAAGTTCTTAGCACAAAAAATGCTCACGTGTAATATTGATGCCCTAGCTTCCACGGTTGAAGAGTTGCGACCAAGGAATAATTTTTTGGTATAGGTCAAATGTTTAGATCAAGATCACAAATTCATAGATTACTATCAATGGAAAGGTCTTGCCATGAGTAATACATATATAAAATATCATCATGATATTTTCTATGGTTCAAAAGTGAAAGCCAGGATTTTATATTTAAGTTTTTTTAATCAAGTCAAATGTAGATCAACCTACACTTTAAAGGTTACAATGTCATACATTATACATGTAGTATTAAATGAAGGGTCTTACCACAAGGAGGACACCTCAGACATGAAAGCCCTAGCTCTCATGGTAGAAGTTATAACCTAGGATTAACTTTTTGCAATATAGCTAGGTCTAATGTGAAGGTCAAGGTCTCAAGATAATAAAGTATGGTATATATAGAAAGGTACTGTCACAAGGAGCATACATATGGAATATCAAAAACTTGTCTTCAATGACTGAAAGTAGGGTCAATATTTAGGTTAGTTTTAAGTAAGGTAAAATGTATGTTGAACTTCACAGTAAAGTTCACAAGATCAGAAATCAAGAAAACATTGTAAAGTTCTCACCACAAAAACCACATATGCAAAATATGAAAGCCCTAGTTTTGATGGTTGATGGTTGGGTCCAAACTTTAAGTGACTTGGATAGAAAACAATAACATAAAAGCAAACCTTGAGAACTTTATTCCTACCAAGTTTCATCAAGATTTCTTCTAGTAACATTTCTGAAGAGGAATTTGAAAATGTAAAAGTTTATGGTTGACAACAGACAGACACATGAACAATACACTGATGGCACACTTTGAAAATAGACTTCATTTGAGCCTTTGACGTAAAAAGCCTATCTTTCTACCACTTTTTATACTAATAAACTACATAAAAAACTTTTCTTGAAAGTCATCTTGTATTCATCAATACAGTTACATTTAATGCTAATTCGTTATAATTGCTTCCTTGTACTCACTGCCAATCCCTAAATACACCAAGACCTACAATAGTGAGAGCGAGAAGTGTGCATCCTCTTTGAGGAGAACCTAAAACACGTGTGATGTGTCCACTCCTGTATTCCCATCTGGCAACCTAAAAGTTATAGAGATAAAGATAAATAAACATAATTTAAATGATCTAGCACTTCCCAATGGAACAAATATCTCTCCTCACACCTTAATTGTACAACAAAAGTTTGGGCTTAGGCTAAACTTGACTTTGGGTATATGACCTTTGTATGGATATAAATAAAATCAGTACTTATGGGAGATATATTAAAGATGTGTATCAAGTTTCAATCCACTATCTCAAAGATAATTGAAAAAGGTCTGAAAAAATTTGAGTCAGTGACCTCATTCTAGCAAAAGTAGGTCAGCTGCAACAACTCATAATCTGTAGTTGTTGATAAAAAAGACGATACCAAGCTTCAGTCCATTATGTCAAAGATATATGAAAAATCCAGAAAACCTACATCTACAGACAGACATGCAGGCAGACAAACAATCTGATTCTAGTATACTCTGCACCACTTTTGTTGGGGCGAAAATAACTATAAATTTGAATGTATATATGTATCAAAATTCAAGTCCAGAAAATTTGAACTATTTGAGAATTGTGAAACCCTAATTTCAAATAACAGTTTTTACAAATCTTATCATAAATTGATTTTAAAAAATTTGTGTTTACATGTTTCATTTATCTATACTAAATACATAACAAACATTCCTCTAAAAGGACAATATTTATTGATCATTCTCCTCTGTCTTATTTTGGAATATACTTTCACTTTAAGAGTCGACTCCTTTGAATACAATTATGCCTGACTTTCAGGTGGGCAACCTTAAATCTGTCCTGGCAACATGATTTTCTTACATAATTGCCTAAATGAAAATCTGAATTTTTTTAAAATTTCCAACTGATACAATATAAATGAAAATCTAAATTTTTTGAAAATTTCTAACTGATACAATACAAATATGTCCACATAACTTATTCAAACCTTTAGTACAAAACTAAATTTAATACTTACTAGATTCCAAAACAAGGGATTAAAAATTATGGTTGCTAAAGATATCCACAAATTAAAATCATCAATCTTGAAGTAAATTTCAGGTATATCCATCTGCAATAAATGAAATCATTATTTTTTTTTAAAAAAAACTTCCTTATACATGAACTTGTAATTTACTGATAAGGAATGAGGAAGTAAAGATATCTGGCATTATAATGAATCATTTTTAACATTTCTAGAAATAAACATTATCTATACATTGTACTTTTATTTTCTATGTGAAAAATATTTACCCAATTACAGCTGCCAAATACATATCAAAATCCTAAACATTAGGTCATATGGTTATTTGCTAAAATGAAAGTCAAGGTCAATGGCTTTGTTTGATTAAAAAGAGACCCAAGGTTGACAATGCTCACATGGGCTTAAAATGATCTCACAAGAAGGAATAAACCTAACCTTATACAGCATTATTTCTACATTACTTGAAGAGTAGATTATTTGCCTAACTTTCCTTATAACACTAAATACTTGTTTTCAATTTCTAGGGCACATTAAACAGACAGTAAACTGTCAGCCCTTGGTGGGAAAAAACAAAATTTGCAACAAGACCTTTACTTGAACATAATTAATATTGCATATCATGGTAATCCTGTATAACATATATGATATAAAGTCTTCATTGTTTTTTATGAGGAGAATTTTAATTTTGTTCAACCTGTGTAAAAACTGTCAGCCAATGGTTGGGGATACATATTATTGCAAGGCCTTCTTTTCAACAATTTCGAATTACAAGTCATCAGGATGCTATATATAAATTATGATGTCATTGTGGCTAGTGGCTCTTGAAAATATTTTTAAAGATATTTAAAAACTTTATAAGTCTATTTAAAAATTGCGGACCCTGAATCATCAGCTGAGGTGAGCTACAAAAGTAGAATATCCAAACTGTCTGAAATCTCTCTTTTGTATGATATCATATGAGAGATTTGGAACATGTAATGTATTTGCCGATCTCATTTTTGCAATGTAAAGATCAATTTCAAGGTCACAATATTACTGTCCTTGGTGTCATTTGTAAATGTTTCATTAGCAGAGAATGTTGGCCCCATATGTATAGTCTTTCTCCTATATAGTTTACAAAAGAAGACAAACGTTAATATTTCTGGTCTCATTGACCTATTTGTGCAAAACTTTCTAGTATGTTTATATCTGAATTTGATGAAGGTCTGATATATACATGTACCTACTGAATAGATGTCTACACTAATTAAGCATGAAAACTTCTCAAGCAGGTCTTTTTATTAATAATGCACCAATCTATTTTTTCAACAAGAAAATACAATATAATGCTTTGCAGACTTTCAATTGTTATGCCTGTGATGCCAAAATCAAAAGCCTGATTTGTCCAATGTAGCATGACAAAATAGCCATAAAATTTTGCACTAAATGGCATGTCAGCAGAGGAAAATGGATCAGTGTATTGGTATACATTCAATCAATAGACCTAAAAATACTAACACAATTATATTGTATTCCCTTTTATCAAGTCCCATTGTCTATGACCTTTGATACATTTCCACTAATAAAATGGAACTTAGACTTTCCACTATTTCACTATTGCTTGTTGATTTAACAAATTACCATTCAAAATGTTTAAAAGAAAATGACCTACAGTAAAACATCAAAAGCATACCTGTCCAAAAGGAATTTGATCAGTATCCAGCAGAAATTGTTATTATTATCATTGCATGATAAAATCTGAGTCAAGGGACTAAAATTTTTCCCTTGCTGTATCATGTGACAGATGGAAGGTAGGAAAGTTTGTGTAGTTATAATGTCCATACTGTAATCTCATATCATGATATGTGCAATCACTCTTATCAAATTGAAATTTTACAAGTAGCAAGATAAAGAGATAGAGATAAAGACATTTCACATCCCAATACAAGGTCGTCAATTAGGTTAACATGATCTAAATGTGTCATATTGACAATATTGCCCCTGCTAGGACAAAATTAAAACTGTACAAATGGAAAAACTGAAAATTCCTGACATACAAGGTATGATCAAAAAGTTCTCGGCCGGATACACTTTGTTTAAAATAAATAAGTATAAAACCCCAATCAAACCATTCTTCAATCTTATTGAACACTTTTGGTTGAGAAAGTAGTACTTCAAAGCTTTTCATTATACACATAATTCACAGTGAGTGGTAAAAGTTGAAGGGTTAGTCAAATTGCCAAAATATTGAAAAGTGATTAAGTATCTATATAAGAAGGGGATGACTCCCAAGTAAATCAATGAGGACTTTGTGAAAACGCTTGAGATAGATTCACCTTCATATAGTACTGTTGAATTTAGGAGGGGGAGGGAAAGCACTGAAGTTGATGAATGGTCTAAATGTACCAAGGAGGCTACTATAGATGAAAATGTTTATATTGTGTACACTCTTGCCATGTGTGACAGAAGGCAAAACCTCTGAGATATAGCCAGAGAAGTTGGCATAAGTTGTGGGGCTGTTCAATCAATTCTAACTGACATCTTAGACATGTCAAATGTCTCAGCTAGATGTGTCCCTAGAATGTGCACTGAAGATCAAAGGAAAAACTGGTATGGTGTTTCTTTGCATCTTTTGCCTCATAACAATGATGATCCAGAGCATTTTATGGGTTTCATTGTTACTCAGGATGAAATTTGGGTTCACAATTTTGATCTGGCTCACCCTCTCCTAAAACATATAAGAGAGTTTCTTCAGCTGAGAAAGTCATGGCTTCTATCTTTTAGGACAATCAGGGAATAATCAAGATTGATTTTCTTGAGAAAGGCCACATGATAAATGATGCATATTATGCAAATGAGGCTGCATCAGGAGACTGTGAGAAACAGGAGAGGAAAGCTAACCAGAGGTGTTCTTCCCTTGCAGGATAACACACCTGTTCACGTATCTCAGGTTGCAATGATGGCTGTAACAGAATGCAGCCTCCAGGCCCTTCCTCAAGGCCAATTTTCTCCAAATTTAGCAACATCTGACTTTTATCTGTTCCAAAAACTAAAATCTTACCTATGTGGTAAGAAGTTTGGAAGCATTATGAAGGTGTCATGGATGCTGTATAGGAGTAATTTGGGGACCAGAATGAAGTATTCTAATTTGAAGGGATTCAGAAATTAGCACAGAGATGGAGAAAGTACATTGATATGAGGGGAAATTATACTGAAAATAATTACAATTTTTTCAATCCTCATTATCCTGGGTATACCTAAGTAAATGGGGCTGAGAACTTTTTGATCATGTGACCTTGTATATCCAAATGAGGGGTTATAACTCTGCTAGAATCAATTAATGGGAACCAGGTCAGGAGCTGTACTCCACCTACTAATACTAAAATGATAACCAAGTATCTCCATCCATTATTTAAAAAAAAAGACAAAAATATCTAATTTTGCAAAGTGTAGTTTATTTATTTTGTAAAATACTAATTGTTTAGTGAGAAAAATACATCTTAATTGTTTAATGGGTATGTGTAACACAGACTTCATTTTAAATCTAATTAGCCTTGAGTACTTTAAGACCAAAGCCCACATTTTCATGACTTCTAAAGATTTATAACAGAAACCACTGTATTAAGAAGGAAAGTAATTTTGCTTAATAATGTTTCAACTTGTTTACAAAATGTCATTTAATTCTTTTGGAACATGGTTTGGAATGGTTTTTTCATAGTAATCAAGTCCATAACTCTGGGAAAAATTGATCAATTGATACTGCCTTAGAATTCTTAAGTAATGGTGCTGAAACCAAATTTTCTTGGTTTCTTTGCAAAGAAAGGGCCACAACTTTAATAAAATTGCTGAAAATCAGTGAAAACACTTGGCCTAGAATTTAAGTATTTTAACATATCAATACATAGAAAATATTACTGAATTCTATCGAGGCATTCTTAAGTTATCACACAGAAACCAAATCTTAATTTGACAGATGGAATAATGAACAGATAGACACGATAACATTACATACCTCTGCCCCCCTAGGGGCCTATTTTCAACAGCACGAGCATATATATTACAACATGGCAGGGTTGCACAGGTCAGTATATCAGTGGAATGCACAATTTGAGCAGCTTACAGGAAACTACCTGTACTCGATATATATTGACTGGGCTTTCCACGTTCAAAGACAGTACAGTTTACAGTATAGATGGTAGAATGGTTGCAATGACTATATTTAGGGTCTTTTAGTGTTTCAGTACCATTACTGACAACCAGAGCCAAAGACTATGTTTCGAGACAATTAATTGAAGTCAAATTAAAGATTAGTGTCAAAATGACAATCATAAAGTCATAACTTACTAAAGTAATTAAAAATATGGTGAGTGGACCATGTACAGAATTTGATAACTAGATTAGCATAAACATAATATACTTCCAAAAACATTCAGGTGTTGGTATTTATTTAACAATATGGTATTACAGGTATAAATTTCTCATTGTTGGACATCCTGACAGGTTGCAAACAATGCGTAATTCTATTATTCTACACACTAGACCTGGTCTGAATGGTCTAATATAATCAGTGGAATATCCCAAGGCAACATCCTAAGATGTATTTATCTATTAAGTATATCCAAAATTTTCCACCTATCATCAAGAATACTGTAAAGTTATTTTAAGACAATGCCAAAAACTCTACACAGTTGTGGATGATATGCCATAATGGAGGATCAACATCTTCACTCCAACAACATATATATAACTTAGATAAGACGTCTAAGCTTGGCAGCTTAAAGAAAGAAAAATTAAAAATTCATATTACAAGATCACATTTGAGCTGTGTCTGTGGACCGCTGGATTAGTATGCTCCTCTTAGAAGTTGTGTAAACATGTAGACTGTTAACAATTATCTTTTTTAAAAAAGAAATTAGATAAGCATTGGAAATCCTCACTCCAGACTGCAAAAAGCCAAATGCAACTGAACAGCCATTGAAATAGACCAGCGAGACAATTTAAAGCTTAATTAGGTCTTGCCAAAAGGGAAAACAGAATCAGTCAGTCTGACAGAAAATCCAGTATGTTACACAAGCAATAGCAGGGTTCGAAATTAGCAATGGTCTGGTCATCAAAAACAACCTAAAATCTCTTGGGCAACCTAAAAGTTTAGTAAATATAATGGAGGTCGTCCACAATTTCTTTGAATTTGACGACCCAAAATTTTTGCCAATTTCAAGCCCTGGGCAACAGTAATGAGCATTGATATATATGCAACTCTCTATTTGCACATATTGCCATAGAGATTTGGATTAAGGGTCATGTTCTAAGATCTCTATCATTTGCATGTGAAAAATAATTAAAAGAGAAATTAAGAATCATAACATGTAAACACTATATGTTTTCTTCAAGTTTGAATGCAAAGTGTTTGAGCAATCATAATGAGTATATCCATACAAATATTTCTTATGTTATGTGCCACTCAGAATGTTAGTTTTGCATGAGTTAACACATGAAAGAGTCTATGACCATAGACTACAGTTTTTATAAAACAAAAACCCTTAAAAGAAAGCAAAATCACAGAAATTAGAACAAAAGAAAATATAATTACAAGCTTTAAATTGGAACCTTATTAAAACATTGATCAGTGAAGGAGTTAGGAAATGATATCATGAACTGGAATGACAATAACAGAAACAAAATGGACCAAATTATGAAAGTGGGCCTAACAAACATCGATCATGAACAAAAACATTCTATCGATTAAATTAACATCAAAGAGAGACAATTTGCCATGAATGAATGAAAAACTCCGGAAAGAAATACAAAAGTAACACAAATTTATACAAAGGCAAAAATGCTAAATACAAGTGAGGCATGGGACATATATCAATAGCAGAAATGTATAGTTCAAAGAAACATCAGACAGGCACATTGGAGTTACATAAATGAGACCATGGAAAAGTTTCTGGAAGAAGGCAACAACAAGCCATTTTGGAAATACATTAAAGCCAACAGACACAACAGCCTCAGAATAGAATGAATCAAAAGCGATGGTGTTTTACATCTGAATAGTGTAACAAAAGCCAAACTGCTAAATAAACAATATAAATCCATTTTCACTGTGAAAAAAAAGATGCACCTTTACCACCATTAAACAAGAAGCAGAACTTACCCCAAAATGTTGAACATTAAGGTATATGCAGATGGGAGTGAAAAGTTGCTAGGGAAACAAAAGCAACACCAAGTGTGGAATCCCCCCACATGGCAGCAAAATCACAGACAGTTTGCCAATGTTGACCTTGACCTTTGGCACCGTGACCCAAAATCAATAGGTTTCTGTCTCTCATCATCAACAAGTAACATGTGAAGTTTGAAAGTGATGGGGCAATAACTGTAGTGTGTATTGTGCCCACAAGGTGAAGTGTCAGGGACTCTCGTACATTCGCACGTACATAATCACCCACTCACTCACCCAACCACATATGAACGGCTGCATTATACTATAACCCCTCCAACACTGTTGTGAGGGGATAATTAGGTACCTATAAGGCTAACGGTCCAGACAATATTCCTAATACATCATTAAAAACTTGTGCAGCAGAACTAGCACCTGTTAACATTAATGTATTCCAACAAAGTCTCCATACCAGCACACCCTCTTTGAACCGAAGGAATGCCAATATCCGCCCAATGTTTAAAAAGGGTAATATATTGCCATACTGCCCAGTCTTGTTGACAAGTGTCTGTTGCAAAGCACTCAGGCATATTATAATGTAGGAATATATTGAAATATCCAGTACACCGTAACATATTAACACCTCTCCAACATGGATTTCAAAGTGGAAACTTGTGATAGAGCTAACTTATCATACCATAAAAAGGACATAAATCCGCTTCGGGAATCTACAACATCTAGCATCCTGCTTTGCTTGTAATGATTATAGCAGATACAGCAGTGTGTCAATAATGATGGAAAACCTTTAGTGGCAACCATTATCAGAGTGTAGATGAGACCAACGATTAATAGATCTTACATGACCTGGTAGCCATCCCTCCCGACTCTTCTTTTATATAACACCAGACCATTTATAAGGACACAAGTTACTGACTTTTCATAGCTGACACAATTAAAAACTCATTTGTTTCAACTACCATTGAAGACTGGAATTATAATACTATCCAATATTGTTAACTGTACATCAACGAAACAGTTAAATGCTGCTAAGGGACTAACATTCGTTTACATGCAATTCATTTATCCTGGATAAACATTGCTCAAAAGTAAGCTACTTTCCAGTTACCATACAGATCATGAGATAGATACAGAGAAATAGTCTTCTAGTCCTCAACTAATTCCTATTGTCAATCAGATGGATCATACATCTCACTTGGTGAAGTAATCAAGAACACTGTTTCAAAAGAAATTAGTCTTCAGCAACTGAAAACTATTGATGAATTTGCTAAGGAGAAATAGATTTTATGTGAATAATTGAGAATTTTTGTTATTTTTTCGTCTCAGACTGACAAACTTAATATTCTGAATAATTCTGTCTCTGTTTGTGTAATATGTCACTGAAACTCTGTCCTTAGGGCCCTGCAATTTTTTTTCGAAAAGTCATGCAGTTCTCTGCATGAATGTAACAAAAGTAAGCACTGGAACCTCCAGAACACACATCCTAACATGTACTGCTGTGTTGGCCTATTCTGCTCGTCAGCTAATCCTGCGCTGCACATTTTGTGACATTGTAATCACTTCCGTGCAAACACCGGTGCACGTTTTTGAGGCCAGTTCTGTTTTATCTTCAATTATTTACAATTAAAGAAAATAGAATCAGCTACAGGTAAGAAGGTCTAATGAAAAAGAAAAACAGTAGATCGATCATGATCATTTAGTTTACAATACAAAGAAACAATATTGTTAGTTCAATTGGCCCTGAGCCAACTATTGTGTAATTCAATTTTTTGTAGAATTCCACTTCACATCAATTTTGTCCAAAATTATAGTCTGTTTCATTTTTATATACACTGTAACCTCGAGAGCTTCAAATTAGCCGACATAGTTGCCATTCAGGTGATGCATGGGTAAGTTGACATTCAAGCCATTATGTTTTTTCTTATTTATACAACTGGATAACAAATAAAAATTGTATCACCTTTAATAGAGTAAAGATCTGTCTAAAAGTGTTGAATGTATCTGTTCTTCAAACTGAGTTAACATAAGCAAGTGTATCTAGCCTAGGGGCGCAGAATACGAGGCCAAGAGCATAAAGTACACATTTTACAAAAAACCCACACCAAAAATCTTTATTTTTAGGTTTTATAACTCCGGTCCCTAAACTTAACTAAGGCCAGATTTATTAAGTCTAGACAAACTTTAACTGAGACCTGTGTGGCACTTAAGTCTTAACCACACAGGTCCAAATGACCCCTGAAGGCGCAGTACCGGTAGTTGTTTTTTGGTGTAAACTGATCTATATGCAAAATAAACAAGTTTTTTTATAACCATACCTTTGATAAATCAACAACAGGTGTGTTATAACTGCAGCAGTCTCGATCTATCATCTGAACTGAGGCAATAATAGTTTGTTACTTTTCAGTATACTGTCTTTTACTGATAGTACTATCGACAGTATCGTCTGCTTCTTAAGACAAAGTTACGAAATAAACCGGGTGGTTAAATGTAGGGATAGTAGAGCAGAGAGGAGAATCAATAAGATTAGCCTACATGACAGTAACTTCAAAACAGATTAACAAGGAAATAATGTAAAAGATTCCATTGAAACTATGGTTTTCATAACATGTACTGTACAGTTTACTATAAATTGAAAGTGAAAGTAAAAGTAGAGTTCAAGTTCGATAACTTTCCTCGAAGGTAAAGTTAATATTGTTTTATGGAAAATAAGTTTAAGCCTATGTTCTGTTTCATATATATATATCTTCTTCCAATAAAGTGAAGGGCCGCTTGTGCGACATTATCTCGCTTGTGGCTTTTGCGGCATCATTATTTACAATACAACGTCGACGTCATAAACATCAAATTTAACGTTATGACATCACAAATAACAAATGCATCATGCAGTTACGGTCAATACGGGTGCTATTAAGTCCAGTGTGCACGCGTATTCGTTGGCTTAAATAATTTTATTCAATGTTATTGTATCGTACAATGTTTTTAAAATGGTAGAGAAAGGTAGATCAGGGAAAATTTCGTCCGTAGCGAAGGCTAAAAAGGGAATTACAGGAAGTCAGCGGTCTGAAGCAGGATCAACCCCTGGACATAAAACTGAAGTAGACGTTGAAAAAAGTGTCCATGCTTCAGTTGGTAAGATGCATTTGTTACACTAATGAAGTCCTCTTCTTCCAATACGAAGTGTACTCAAAAGTTGAGTGTTATACTTCATGTGGCAGTCAAGATAAAAGCCTCACGGGGCAGTATGATACAGTTAAAAAGTTAAAATCTTTGATCCTCATCCTAAACTGAAGTGGGCAGGTGATATGTTGCCCACTGCAGTCTGGTAGTCCTCCAAGGAACATGCTGATCAATGTCATTGCTGATGGAATTAACTTCTGTTCCAATCCCTGATGGTACGCGGGAAGAAGGAGAACCGGTATACATCCTTTTTCACTGTTAGGATGCGAAAGGTATGTTGTCCCCTTATCCTGGTGTCTGTCTGGATTAGGTATTGTTCTGCTGGAATAGCCACTAGATTGTGCTGGATCTTGAATAGCAACAGATAAGGCGGATCTTAAGACAATGGTGTAACTTCACCATAATTTATTTTAGTGCATTCTCGTCAAGAACAGGCAATCGTATATTATTAGGAGGTGGGGGAGCTGGAGGGATTTATGTGTTAGGAGTAACATCCCTACCCACCCCTTACTATACGATTGCCTGTGTCGTCAATCCTTGCACCACATAACGAGCAGTTCATAATGCTTAGTATATTTGCAACACAATTTCACTTATGATATACAATGTAATATTTGAATTTAACATTAACTGCAGGACCATAAAGTTTTTAGTGGCAAAATGACATCACTGTTCCCACAAAATGATGTAAGACACACTCAATATTAATTACTATGATGAATTTAGTTAAAATCTTTTAAAATATAAAAATAATTCTTACAACCACTCAATGTAATGCATTGAAAGGATGCCAGGTCTAATAACTAATTATTAGTATTTTGTCTTAATTAGAATCTCAGATAAAATTTCAGTACAGTGAATTATTATTTGATTATGTTTTGATCGGATACTGTGTTTAATGTTTCCAACTTTACATATTCATAAAGTTTCTTAAATATGTGTGACATAATTATATATATGTATATATATTCAGTATTCTTTTGAATTATAATATATATAAGAATATTAAAGCATATATGTAGCAAATTATTTTGTAGTTTATTATGCATTAATAGCTTTTTTAACATCCTAAATGTATTCTCTTGATGAGAAAAGAATAAAAGCAATGCTATTGTAAGGTGACATCATATGTTTAATACAATCATTATCTAAATTATTTCTTACTAACACTTAATGTTTATTAATTGAAAAGAGAAAAGGTACTGTACACAGAATTATAAAGGTTGATAAGATTATGACATATATTTAAAATTTTAAAACATATTCCACGGTTATTTCTTAATAAATGTAAGCATTAACAAGAGAAGAGAATATTTATTAATATTACTAAATCATTCGTTATCACACTGTATTTTTCAGCCATACCGTATCTACAATCTTTTAACTTTTTCCTTGTTTTCATAACACTTTAAGTACCAGTTATTATACATGTAAACTGAAAATTGGAACAGAGGGGGATGTCAGAATCTACAATTATTTCTATTATTGTCTTACCTATTGTTTCATTGTTTTGAAATTTTTCAAATATATTTTTGAATAAATTTTTGGTACTTTCAAAAATGTACAAATCTTACACTAAATAATTTGTAATTAAACCAGCTGTTCTTTGGGTTCCTATTATTCATAGTTCAAAGATGGATTCACATGATGTGACTTTTTAAGAAATAAGTGTCTTACTGTTGTATACAAAGAAAATAAAGCCAGCATGTTGCACAAATTCCAATGGCTTTATTTTCTGAGAACATCACAGATAAGACAGTTATTGGTTACAGGGATGAAGTACTAAAGCTCCCTTACTAGTGTTGATTTACCCTCTTTGACTAATTTCTTCTTCAGAGGACTGCATTGACTGACAAAAATAAATGCATCAGAGTGATCTATAAGGGTGTCTGAAGATGTGTTCTTGTTTTTGGTTCCATTCAAAATAAAATTTGGGACCGTTTTTGACATCTTTTTGCCCTTTTGCATGTTTTCAGGTATTGTTTTAGATTGTTTAAATTGCATTGATTCTATGAGTTCTAACCAATTTAATTGAAATAAATAATAATTTTCAGGATTTTGTGCAATTTTCTTAAGATTAAAAGTGGAAGAGATATACAATAGTGTATAAAAATATGCTTTAATAGCTTTTCTTCAGAACCACTGTAAGGATTTTGATTAAACTTGGTAAGGATAAAATACTCAGGGTTCCGTACAAAGGTTTGAAAGTAAAATATCTGAAAAAGAAAATTCTTATAGAAAGCATTTTGATACTGTCTAAGTTACTCATGTGCTCAAGGTGTTCAGATGAATGTCATAGGCCCATTTGGGTCTCTTGCTTTGTTATTGAATGTTATTGTTTCATACCACTCCAAGATATTATTGGTTTGAAATGGTGTCATTGCTTCATAATTTCAAAATATATTGGTGATGGAAATATACTCATATAAAAGGAGTGTTCAGGAGGTCATTCCAACCACTGTGTTACTTTGTTACTTGATATATATGATACAAATCACTTAATATTCCTTTTATCATTTAGGAAAGTGGAAAAATAGACAGGAAGCAACAGCAAAAGAAAAAGGAAAATCTAACGAAGACAATGACAAGCCAATTACCAAAGACATTAGTAGACTTGTCATAAGGCAGTCAGAACTGCTCAAAGTAAAAGTTTTTGGTTCTTTTATTTTAAGAAGTATATATGTACATATATGAAACCATATATGAAACATATATGCACATACAACAAGGGCGGATCTAATGGGGGTGGGGATTTTCAAAGCATTGTTAATAAAAGTAATATACCGTTATATGCATATTTAGTACAAATTTTATCTTCACAGTACCTAAATGTATGCGCCATCGATACTTTCCCTGATGCTTTTCCTTTAAATTAAAATAAGATTTAGAAACAAAGTGTTCTTGATAAAAAAAAAGAAAAAAAGGGAAAAGATAGGTTTCGAACCACCTACCTTCTGATCACAATTTGGGTTTTTGGGCTGCTGAATTATTGGACCCCCCTGAAAAAATCCTGGATCTGCCCTTGTACAGAAACAAGGATTACAGCTTTCTTTTGTAGAAAAAGCATTAAGATTTTATGTCACAAAGTCATTTATTATTTGACTTTTACTGACTGGTTGAGTTATATATCCATGAATGCAATTTTCATTTACTTACCTTGAAACTCCATCATTTACCTTACCACTAAAAGTTCTCAAGAATTCTAATGTAAAGTGGAAAATAAAAGACAAGATTCAGTTTCAATTATGAAAATGATTTTCTAAGTTTTTTCAAATAATGTATGACCTTTCATTATTTTCACTTTTTGTCTATTTTCTATAGATGATTTATCAGAATTTTTTTTTCAATTTAAAATGATGAAAGTTTGAAGAACTACTATCATAACCTCAGTGGCAGCATCCACAAAATTTTGACCTACTTTGTAGAAACCTTTAACCCAGAGAATATATTTTGAACGGCAAGGAACAGGATTATGGTATTTCTCATATAGATTCCCCATGACCAGAATTTTTATGTAATGTCATGCCTTTTGACTTAATGACCTTGATCTTGGACTTTGATCTACTTTACAAAAAAATTTAACCGTGCCTACTCCTTTTGAACTATACAGAATAAGACTGTGATATTTCACATATAGATTCCTCATGGCCAGAGCTTTCACTTAGGTCATCATCACCTGAAGACCTTGACCTTGAAGTTTTAGCTACTTTCCAAAAACTCATAGAGGAGTTATATTCATGATACCTAAAGGGATACAGCTTTCATACTTTTCACTATATAGATTCAATATGACTTGCTTACATTTGGCAGCCTTGATTTTGTGGTTGATCTTGACATTTGATGTACATTTTCTTATAATATTCAGTCTCATTAAAACTTGACCCTTCAGCTGGAATCCTTGAATCTTTATTTCATTTTTGGTCAAATTGTGGAATCATATCTGATAGTTGCAACAATGTGAAAGTCCCCCATTCCACTGAGTTTTTTTTGGTTTTCTGTCAACTCTAATTAAATTGAAATTTTAAAAACATTTGGAAATACATTTGGTATTTTAAATGATATATCTCTTCAGATCAAGAAGGAGGTGCAAAAAAGTGATATACAAGATGAAGAGAGAATTCTTAAAACATTCGCAGTTAGAAAACTGCCAGGATTGGCAAATTTGTAAGTAAATGATTTACAGAATCTGTATTAAGTAAATGGTGTAAGGAAACAGCTTGATGTTTGATTTTCTCATCAGAGTGAAAAAAAATTAAAACATCTGAGGCATATTGTATTTGCTCTTTGTATTTATTAGAGAGAGAAATAAACAAAGTTTGCAGGACTGCACTCCTGAAGTCTTTTTAGTTGACATCAGTGACCTTTTAACTTTTTCTTTTATCTTTAATATACCCGGTAAATCTAAATTTTACTGCTATTTATATATATATTGCTTTATCGTCAAAGGAGGACAGTGAAAGTTCTGAGAAAAGCTGAACAAGATGCACCAGTGAAGCCTATAGAATATACTGGTGAGAATCACTTAGTATTAGAGAAGAAACAAACACAGGGAAACACTATGCTCTGGATTAAAAGAAAAAGTCTCAGTTTCAACAAATTGAATGTAGCTTAATTGTTTTACATAATATACATGTATATGGTATGTCTTTGATATGGTTTTCATCTTGTTCCTTTTTGTACCTAAGAGTATGCAGGACCACGTTTTGATAGTAAAGGGAAGTTCATAGAGCACAGCATTCTGGGAACACTTGAAGATTTCAAAGAAGAAGCATATAAAAGAGGAGAGTTTATGGTATGTATAGTTTGTTATTGTGTTAACAGTTTCATTTTAATGAAAATCTTGGAGAATTTTATCATGTCACCAGTACACATCTGTAACCTCGTGAAACATATTTGAATTTGAAAGAGGAGAATGTATTTAGTATCTGTGCATTTTTCTATGTTGTATTTTGCTCCAGTTGCCAGATCCACACCCAGCCCTATAATTACCAATATTTTCCTCCAAATGTATGAAATTTTTCAATTTAGAGTTCATAAAATTTTGAAATGTAGGTCTTCCTAAAAATTAGTATCTCACAAGTTGACAATTATTTCATCATAATTTTAATTGCAGTCAATTTTGTACTAGATCTAAACATTTTCCTGGTAACATATTTTTTAACCCCTCCTACATTTTAAATTTAGAATGATTCCATTATCAGAATCAATATCTTAATGGTAAATGTGGCTCTAGTGATCAGTAAAGAGGGAATGAAGCCAGGATGCCATGAGTCAGATGACTGAATTCCCTCTGTCTTGCTCATTAAGCCCTACTCGTACATTTTGAGTGGAAACATCATGGGCATATCAAATTCTTGCATCAGATAAGTACCATAGTTTTCTCCATTGGAATATTAAGTTTAATATGCATAGCTTTACTGAACAGACTTCAGGTTTAATGATTATCTAAGTAAATGAAATGGCACAAAGGACCAGGGTCACTAAATCCCATTTTTAAGCCTGGTGATTTTTATCAAAGATAAGTTTTGCTAATATATTAATTTATTGATATGTTTTTCTTGATGAGCTTCTACCAAATGAAAAATGGAAAATTGTTTCATGATGTAACATCACCTACCATCACTATAACAGCAGAAAGACATAACAAATTGATGTAGACGTACAAAATAACCAAGAAATCATGCAGATTTAACTTTTCCTGATAAATTTAAGATGGAGTGCAAGGCAATTTCTTCGATTTTCTCAGTTTAGCTTGCTTATAATGCTTTAATTTAGTGTATTATCTCTGATTTTAATGAAATAATTTTAATTGTAAAAAATTTGAATGCAGATTGAGTTAGAAAATATTTTTTCTTAAATTTAGAATAAGTAGATGAGAGTGTACAAAAATTTGTCATGTAATGTATATAATTATCCTTTCTTGTATACCAGTGCATTGCATTTGTCTGAGCTTGGAAATTCACGCTTCCAAACTTGCAAAATGCAAGTTGAAATTCAAATTTGTAAATTGAGAATATACGGAGAGCAAATTTGTGCTAGCAAATTCAAATGATCAAATTCAGCCAAAATGAAAAATAATAATAAAATTCAAAGTAGATTTTAAACCCAAAGATGAATACTTTAATTGAAAGCCAATTATATAGTCCATAGTCTAAGACACAGACCATCATACTAAACATGATGTGGTTCATTCATTACTACCACATACTCAGGCACTCCTAAATGGAGAGATATTAGGCAAGGCAGAAGAGTTCAGGATGGGTCTGATAGCCAGACGATGGCAGAGAAATTAGAATACATTTCAGTAAATTACTTACATTTGTACAGTCAAACCTGTTTTAAGGACCACTTGTATTCAACAGTCGCCTGTCTTAAATATAACAACCTTTCTCTGTTACTACTGATTGTTTATACAGAATTAGCCTGTATTGAAAAACCAATTACCTTAAGTAACCACTTTTCCACCTTCCCAGTTGCTTAAAACAGGTTGACTATAATAAGACATTTTGAATATAATATTGAATTATCAGTTGAATCATCTGTTGACAGAATTTATTCAAAGATAATGTTTCAAGAGAGAAAAAAATCAAAAAAAGGAAAAAACCCTATGATTCACAATCACTGAAAACCTGGGAAAGACAGACCAGAGATTGGCAAAGATCACATCAGTATTTATCAGGTATGTATCCATACAAGAATACTTAAACAATTAAATCTCACTTGAGTGCATTGATCTTTAAGATCTGGGCTATGCATACTGTTGATTAAAACCATTACAAAGACTGCTTGTAATAACACTGTTACAGCTAATTCTACTCTCCCCCTAAAACAGTGTCGCTCTGCTTGTCGTAATTTTATTGTAATCACATTATTCCCTCCTAAAGTATTGGGATTTCATTAATCTGACCTAGAATGATCCTCTTGTAATCTGGTTGATCCTAATCAAATTTCATGTGAATCTGACAGATATGGGTCCTATAACAGCCCCATATTTGTTTGTATTTGTATGTTCTTGGAAGTTTGAAATTGATTTCTATGAAACTTACTAAGAATAATCACTGAAAAGTTGAGTTTATCTTAAACTATTGTAATTCACTCTATCCTCCTAATATGCAAGGTGAATTTTAATTTTCAGGGGATGTTCACCTAGTGGTTAGGTTTTCTACATAATTTAATAGGATTCTTACCTCAAGAGATCTTGTCAGGGACTACACTCATAATGTTTGTTTTTTTGTATCTCCCAAATCATAAAGTGAATATTGAATAAAATTTCCCAGAAAGAATTGCTTATTTAACTGTGACCATATATAATAAAGGTTTTACCTCTAGAACCACAGTGAAGGTACTCGTTCGTAAACATTTGTTTTTGCATGTACATGTACCGGTACCTACAAATGTGTAACAGAGATTTTAGGGAAATTTTAATTTATTAATTTTTCATTAATTTTTCTTTTTCTAATATTTATACCTCATGCTACGAAGTAGGGGGAGGGGTATACTGGAATCACTGTGTCTGTCTATCTGTCCGTCTGTCTGACAAATTGGTTTTCCAGACTTTTTTCTCATGTGCTTTGACATATTGAACTGAAACATGGTATATAACTTCGATGCGATGATCTACAAATTGAGTTTTACTTTTGTTGTGATTGACCCACTTTTCCAAGAGTTATTGCCCTTTGATCAAAATTCTTTTTCCAGACTTTTTTCTCACATGCTTTGATATATTGAACTGAAACTTGGTATATAACTTCGATGTGGTAATCTACAGATCAAGTTTTATTTTTGTCGCGATTGACTTACTTTTCTAAGAGTTATTGCCCTTAGACCAAAATACATTTTCCGAACTTTTTTCTACCGTGCTTTAACATACTGAACTGAAACTTGGTAAGACTTCAATATGATAAATCTACAGATTGAGTTTTAACTTTTGTTTAAATTTCTTGTGACAAGATCCTTTAATGAGCACCAAATGTTCAGCTATCTATCAGGCTATGATGACTACTCTTCTTTACTGTCTTGTCATTAAGGGATGAATTATTGCATGTTTCAAATGTGTTGCCACAGGGGGTATTTGTCCCATTAAGACAGCTCTAGTTATTTCTGATTATTTTAATATTTCCTTGTAGAGAAAGTTGGTCGTCCCCTGAAGGATCTAGTAATGAGAACACCAAATTTCTACCCAAAGTGGGTGGATGAAAGATGCAAGGTAGCCACAGCGATTCATGATAGCAATTTTAGAACAGGTAAGCCATAATCTATAATCAGTTACCACTACATTATTACTTAGCTTTTAATGTTATTAATGTGGAGGAAAAATGTTCAACCCTTTTGTTGAATATGAAATATATTGCAAGTTGTCATGTGTAATTCTATCTGTTTTTAATGAGAGTTTTTACCTCAACTCTACTTACAGGAGAAGCTGTGCAAAATGCCAAATTCTATTTACTAAATGACAGTTTAGGAGAGGCAGAATGCATCAAGTAAGATTTATGGTACTGAGTTGTTATAGTGTTCACCTGATAAGCTAATATTTACAGAGGCTGAACACCTGCTATAGAACCAATGTCATTGTGGGAAGTTCTCTAGTCATGCAATAGATACAAAGGAAAGTTACATAGCTGAATCTTCACATATACAATGTACTCAACTCAGGATGTTTATTGTTACTTTCTCCAAAATTTCTGTCTTGACAGATATACATGTATTCATAATTTTTTTAACAATTTATGCTATATAATCAATATTGAGGTTTATAATCCAGTTGGAACACCAACACACATACAGTTCAAAGTAAGGTTGTTGTTATAAGTATTGTAAACATTAGAATCTCAATTTGCTATTATTTCTGGTTATTATAAGAAAAAATGTTCCAAGATGATGAATTTTAGTATGTCATTTCCAAGTATCTTTCTACATTTAGGTCCACTTTAAGAAAATCTGACAAGGGCTTCAATGAACCTTCAGAGATAGTTGGTATGCCATGGTATATCCAGAAAGAAAAAGGTAAGTATTAGTATTATCAGTTAATCTTCTTTAGAATATTTAAGATATATTTAACTGTTTTTATTGTAATAAATTTAATTAGAAAGAAATGGAAATACAGTCAGACTTCGATATCTCGAACACTGATATCTTGAATACCTGGGATATCTCTAAGTCAAACGTCGGTCCCGAAAAAATCCTTCATATTATGATTAAATTCAGTCCTGATGTGTCGAACACTGATATGTCGAATACCATGCTTATGACGAATACATTTTCAAGTCCCGAAGTTCTTATTCACCCAGTTATCTCGAAGTTGGCTTCTTATTGCGTTTACCCTAGATGACAGGTCGCTCTTATGATGTGATTAATTGACCGTGTCTGTGTACAACACCACAGTAATTACATAATCAGTTGTGTCCGTGTGTACCATGTTATCTATACCAAATATTAGTAGATGATGATAGCTTATTACATTCGTCATAGAATTAAATAATTAACATTAACTGTAATTAGTGCTTTTTCATACCTGCATTTATTTGAAGAAATATCTTTACATTGTTCATTAATTTATTTTTATTTCGAATCCATGTGTATGTCTTTGTATTTATCTTTTCTTATGTGTTAGCCCGTCCTCGGTTTTAGGTATAGTATAAGACAGTTATATCCAGTATTGAATTTAAATTATGATTTTACTGAAAAAAGGAAACATGACGTTTACAGTTTTGGAGTATATTCTCTTTATATATTCATAAAATATAAAAGGTATGATGAGATTTAGATTAATTATATAGGAACAATATGCACATTTTCATGCGTATTTATTGACATCTCGTACATCTACTATAATAATCACAAATGTAAAATGAACTGGCATATGTTAACAACTGCAGGATTTGTGATCCTAAACTCGAAATTTGGATATCTCGAACTACAGATATCTGGAAGTATTTTCCACGGTCCCTCCAACTTCAAGATAACGAGGTTTGATTGTACAAAAGTAATTTGTAGGAAGTTTGCAATATTTTAAGGTTAAAAAAGAAGAGAAGGGTATATATGTATGTAATTATAAGTTTTAATGGACTTCTCCTTCGGAATTGATAGAAAGATTTTGATGAAACTTAATAGGTATGAGGAATTCAACATGTTCTGTAAGTATTGCTGTTTTTAGCCAGACCCTTCAAAGGGTGGATCCAGGGCACGGTAACATAGGCTCTTAGAGATTACCCTTTTTTGACAAACTACTTCTTCAGGCCAACTGTATAGATCAACAAAGTGAATGCACCAGAGAGGACTAGAATGGTGTCTTAAGCAGTGTTGTGGTTGTTAGTTTCAGTCTGAAATCACGTTATAACACATTTATGACATCTTTTGTTGTTTTTCACACATTTTATTTGATTTTCATAATGTATGAGTATTTTAAAATGACATAATATTCTCTTTGGTTCCATTTTTGAATGAAATTTCTGAAAAAGAATACTCTCATTACAGAACTTTCTGATACTATTAAAGTTTTTCATGTCCTCAAAGTGCTCAAGAGAGTGATATAGACCCATTTGGGCCTCTAGTTAATATTTAAAATTTGGATTCTCCACAATAACATTTGTATCCCCAAAATTAGATAGAGTACACAGCACGGCATAATGAGCAAATTTGAAGATAATACTAAAAAATGTTAAAGCATTATGAATACCCAACAGATGTCAAACATACATCAAAAGTGTATTTTTCTGATCTCAACAAAAATTTTGTTGAATCTTACCATCTTCTAGAATACTCAAATGCCATAAGTTTTTAATTCCATGAATCCCATTTGAATAAGAGGATTTCAAAGAAAGATGCCGTCTAGGGCATATTTTTGTCTACAGTGACACCACCTGTTGTCAGATCTTGCTTAAAAAAACAAAAAGTTTTGTAGAGACTGATGGTAGACTGTCAGTGACAGACAATGGACTGTGCTTTTTGACAATAGTTCACCTGAGCCTTGGGCTCAAGTAATCTAAAAACTATTTAAAAATCTTTCCAAAAACTTCTTATAAATTAAATTTTACATATAAATAAATATAATATGGTCTGAGGTATCATTGTTAAACATTTTAATAAATTGTAAAACTAGTGATACACATATAATTTTAATTTATATAATATTTTCAATATAGATAAACTTGGGTTAACTACATCATATAGATGAAATACGCAAGACTCAAATAGAAAGTTATCTATTATTGTTTAGTTTCAGATAACATACATTTCACAGAAAAGGTGAGGTATATGTGTTTGTTTAGTTGTCTCTCTGATTGTCTGTCTATCTGTGTTTGTTACTTTGTCTGTCTGATTTCTATGCCTTTTAACCTTTCTCTCTGATTGCCTGTCCATCTGTGTTTTTAACCTTTCTGTCTGATTTCTGTGCCTTTTGACCTGTCTCTCTGAATGCCTGTTTGACCTGTCTCTATGATTTCCTGTCCATTGTATTTGTTAATCTATCTGATTTCTGTGCCTTTTGACCTGCTTCTCTGATTAACTCTTCATCTATGTTTGTTAACCTGTGTCTTATTTCTGTGCATTTTGTCTCTGTCTCTGTGATTGTTTGTCTATCTTTGTCTGTTAACCTGTGTGTTTTAACATTTAAATCTTCATATATCTTTCTCCTTCTGCTCAAGACCTCCTTCTTATCCTTCTCATTTACCATTGATCATAGAAAATAGATTAATGTTTCCATATCATACATTGAGTGTTTGTTCCCTTTGATTGTTTAATAATGGATTCAATAATAATTTATAGTATACTTTTTCATAATGATATATCAATTTATTATGCCATATTCTTTAATAGAATAAGTAGATGAATCGCTTAAGTTGGAACAAACTATAGTATAGTAGTGTAGTATATTATATATATCATAGTATTTTGCCTGTGTTTCTTCCAGTTTCAATGACACAAAAGATGTATTTGACGAAATAAATTCATTTTTGAGATAGATATGCAATGCAAATGGTGATTTTGTACCTTAATTTGTATTAGCTTTAATTTTATCATCCCAAACTGGAAGGCATATCTCCCCCCCCCCCACCCCCCACCCACCCAAAGAAAAAAACCATGGTGCTATTACATACAGTAGGCACTTTAACTTATGCTGATAAAATATACAGTTGACACTCGTTATCTCAAAGTTGCTTAAGTCGAAATTCCATTTATTTCGAAGTCAAGTTCAAGTCCCAAATTTTTTTCTTTAATTTCTATACGATTTTACCTCGGTTAAGTCGAAGCCGGATAAGTTGAAATTCCGCTTATGTCAAAGGCATTTTACAGTCCCAAAATTCCATTTTCTATATATTTTATACTCGTTATCTCAAAGTGTCAATGTTTGTACAAAATAAATTGATTAACACAGCAGTAGAGGTAGAAGAAATGCAAACAACCAATTATCCCAGCAGACCGTGTACAGTAATGGCTGATTCTTTGACCGTGAAGCGATTTCACCTGATTGACGATGATTAGATAGATGAATTCAATCCGCACTTATTATTTTAAAATATGCTAATCTCATTAGTGAAAACATCTTCATTTAGGGCAGATAATAGGCCAGTATCTTTTTTTCAGCTTGTAAATTATTAAATGAATTGAAAATATAAAGAGCTGAAAATACAATTTTGAAATTTTTCTTCATTTATCGGCTTGTCATTAAGTTGGTGGATAGTAGTTAGAATTTAGTTGGTAGAAAGATGCATTGCACGGATTAAAATATAGAATAACAGGTAAAACATTGCATGTATATTTATATGTAAATAAGAATGATCGAAAATGGTTACATAAACAGCTGACATTTATCTTGAATTCCAGATAAGTCGAAATATTTGCATTGGTCTCATCAACTTCGACTGTATATACTCAGTAGGTTTTGCAATACACATGGCTGATAGAAAGTGAAAATAGAAAAAAATTAAATGGACTTTAACCCTACTTTGACCCAATATTTTATCAACTTTTCCTAAAATTGCACGAAATAGTACATTTCACAATTTTATGAAATATTTACCCATATATTATATGAAATTTGTTCTATGATCCAAAATTTGGTTTTTGATAGACTTGGTCGAACATAGAAATTTTTAACACACCCCTGTATGAGAGTGACTGCAATCTTTTGTCCCAAGGTCAAGAGCTACATAAGTGCTCTAGCCATGAAGAGAATGCATCATTGTCTTCCAGATTCCCACATAACAAATTTGGATAAAATTCATAAATTTACTTGATTTTAATTCTTACATGTACTGTATGAAAGTTTTCAAGAGACACTTTCTACAAAAAATATTGACTAGAATCTTATACCTGTTTAAAGAAATTATTTTGATTTTTTTATCATTGTGACATAATAAATCTGTTTGATTAAGGTACTGATAGCACAGACCTCCACAGATCTTACCCAGTATATAACACGCCTTACCTACAGCAACAGAAAGAGGCATCCAAAGAGTACTTCAGTCCCAATCATATCTTTGAAACAGTGAGATTTGTATTTTTTTGTATCATAAATATTATCCATAAAATTAACAGTTATGCTTAATTTCATTAGATTTAAATTACATTGATATATACTTGTAGTTTTCTTAATAAATATCATGGTTCTAATTGTGTATTGCAGGCTTATGGAAAATAGTGATTATTTTACAATGCTTTAACAAGATCAATATCTTCTTTCTACTAGCCCATTTACTAGAGTGAGTTTGGAAATGTATTCTGCCATAGTCACTTAGTACCACTGACATGCATATTTATGCTTTCCTGAAGGGAGAGCATATAGTCACTGCTTTGTCAGTCCATCACTCATAATTCTGTCCAGAGCATAGCGCAAAAACTATAAGAGGTATCAACATAAAACTTCATATGTAGATAGATTTCAATGAGGAGTACACAAGAATTATATTTCACTTTTACATGAGTAAGGAGTTACTGCCCTTTTTGATTTATATGCCTGCACCATGAAATAGCAGGGGGCATATAGTGTTAACCTGTTCCATCATTCTGTCATTCCGTCATTCAGTCATCATGCAGTTTCCGTTGTATGTCATGGTGTAGTGTGAATGCAGTGGTGTAGTGTGTATGCCATGTTGTAGTGTGTATGCCATTGTTTAGTGTATATGCCATGGTGTAGTGTGAATGCCATGGTGTTGTGTGTATGCCATGGTGGTAGTGTGTATGCCATGGTGGTAGTGTGAATGTCTTGGTGTAGTGTGTTTGCCATGGTGTAGTGTGAATGCCATGGTGTAATGTGAGTGCCATTGTCATGTGACACCATTTACTGGTGTATTTTGATTCAGCATGTCAAATGAAGTTGCAAAAATTGTTGAAGCAAATGTATAAGTATTTGAAAAATAATTTTAAACTTTGGAATTTCTTTAGATATGTGAACACATTGATAATGTTATTAATTACAAAGTCCACATTTGTTTACTGAATCTGACCTTTTTCTGCTTTATAGAATATTAGTGAACTCTGCATCACAAGTGATAAAAAGCTAGTGACTGTCTGTGAGGGAAACTCTAGCCATTCAGATGTCTCAGGCCAAGGAAAGATAACTGTGCATCAGACTGTTAATTTTACAGCAGTAGATCACAATGCTAGTTGTTTTCATGTTGTTGATGCATTGGAGAAAAGGTAAGATAAAATATCATGTGTCTGAAGTAGGACCTACTTCATACAGCAGTCTCTCACATAGTAAATGATAGCCTTCATCATCGTCCACATCAAGATAGATGTGTCAGATTGTTATGTCAAAACCTAACAAATGTATAAATATATGAATACAAAAACTAAAGAACAAAATTGCAATAATGTAAGCTATTCCCATGTGGACCAACTTAAGTTGGATGTCAATTATATTGAGGTATTTTGTATAAAGTCGATTCTTGTTAGCTCAAGCTGATTGAAAGTCCTGATTTATTTTTTATTTATTTTACATTTGATTATTTTTTTATAAATCAGTGAAATTTTCAGTAACACCAGCTAATTTTAGGGTCCCATTATCTATTTATATTTATGCCCTCTTCAAAGAAGGAGGGGCATATTGCTTTGCGGCTGTCTGTCCGTCCGTCGGTCCGTCTGTCAGTCAGTGTATTTACAGTTTCCACTCATTATCTCTGAAATCAATAAAGATATTGCATTGATATTTGGTATTCATATACATCTCAAGGATATCTAGGTCAGATTCAAACTTTGTTATTGTTCAATAATTTTTGTCGCAGTTATCCCCCTTGGATTTCTTAAAATTAGCAGTTTCCGCTCATTATCTCAGGAATGGATAGAGGTATTGAATTGAAATTTTGCATACAGATACATGTAAAGCATATCTATGTCAAATTTAAATTTGATAATCGTTCAATAATTTTTGTTAGAGTTATTCCCCCTTGGACTTAGAAAATTTCTTGAAATTAGCAGTTTCCACACATTATCTCTGAAACCAATGAAGATATTGAATTGATATTTGATATACTGATACATCTAAACGATATTTAGGTCAAGTTCAAATTTGGTTATTCCCCTTGGACTTAGAAAATTTCTTAAAATTAACAGTTTCAGCTCATTATCTCAGGAACATAGATATATATTAAATTGATATTTGGTATACAGATACATCTTAAGGATATCTAGGTCAAGTTAATAAGTTATAATTAGGATACTTGTCTTTGGCATATTTATTTTGATTAAGTTTTGTGTCAGTTAATACTGATGTCTAAATTAAATGAAGACAAGTGACATATCTGTTAATCATTAGACACAAAATTTTGAATGGAAAAATTTTGTTTGTGGGTGATTATAAGGAGTAGATGACCTCTAATTTGTTCATGTTAGAAATGGGAAAGATATATTTAAGCGTTAAAGGTTCACATATACATAGAAATATCATATACCCATACCGGTATACACATGCACACTTATATACATACCCACTTACACTCCCACTTACACATGCACACACACACATATGTATACATATACATACATAAACAAATACATACACATATAAGAAAAAGTGAATTTATACATGTACATACACATATACTCATTCAAACATATATAAGCAAAGATACATATATATATATATATATATTGATACAAAATAATTGAATATTTGAGGCAACCGAAGCAGGTGTGACCTAGTAGATGTGGTGCTTGGCTTGTGACCGAAAGGTCCTGGATTCGATTCCTGCCATGGGCACACCAATGTTCTGTTTTTTCGGATGAGACAGTGAAAACCGAGGTCCCATGTCAAGGTAGGAGTGGCAAGTAAAAGATCCCTCACTGCTTTGGGTGGGTCCGTTGCAAAGTTAAAAATTTCAATGCAATGCATTAAGCAGATGCTGTCACCATATACATGCAATAATAGTGAAGTGAAGTAAAACAATCAATCAAGGCAACTGTCGTATAAAGTTTATTTAACTGCATTATCAGAGTTGCTTTTCTGAATGTCATTATAAACACACCAGTTGTTGTGGTGACATGCAATGTTGGCTCTGATTTGGCAATAACTGTGATGTAGTTATCAATGCGCCAAATTCAGAATGTTCATTTTTCAATAAATGTTGCAAGTTTCATCAAAATCTTTCTTTCTCTTTAACAAAGAATTGAATTAGGAATGACATTAATAATTTATTTTTCTATGGTGCCATAGAAGTAAAACTGATTTACAGCGAAGTGAATTATACAGTTTGTAAATTGGTTTTACTACTATAACTCCATAGAAATATTAATTATTAATGTCATTCCTTAAAAAGTGGTATAAATAAGTTAACCAAAGTAACTATATAGCTGGGAGACATTTAGCAGTCATAATATTATTGGCGATTGGACTTTGGTTTAAAGTATCTTAAACAAAAATGTAATTTCTTTCAAATAAAATACATAATATAAATAATATAATGATAAAAACACAAACTCACAGATTTCCATTATTATTAGAGACTAAAAACAACTTATTTTCTACATGAATAATACTAACTTTTTCATTAATGTCACTTAAAGATACATATGGTCTCCTGTATCGTCTACTATAGTGATTAAAGTAACATCGTAAATTTGTTTAGTACAGTATCTTTTGACTGCCCATCAGTATTAAATGCAGCTGTCACGTACAAATACGCTACATAACCCAAGTTTTCCTTATCAGTTTTATTCATCTCAGTCGACCTCGGAAATATTCATTTGCATAATGTATGCATTGCACGTGATACAAATTCTACTTCTCGCATGCTTTACATCATACTCATTATTTCTTTCTTTTCTTTTCTGAGTCACTTAGTGCAGAAGGCCGATTTCTTTTCTTTTTCTTTCTTATCTTCACCATTGTTGTTTTACTCCGCATGCAAATGAATAATTTTAAGGTCACGTGCGTATTCTCTGGTCTCGTATGAACGTAAGTAGGTTAAATTTGAGGGTCGTATTTCTAACTTGCTGCAGCAATAACCGTATAACCAAGGCTTATTAGGTTTGGGGGTTGCTGCAGTTTATTATCTTTTTATAAGTAAAATAAGTTAGGAATATATTTTATTGTACTTCTGATTTTATAAAATTAGACATTATGTATCTTTAATCATTAATTCGAAAGTTTTGATGACTTAAGCTAGTTTACATAGTTCCTTCGAGTTTGAGTTCTTGAGAGACAGCTATATATTAATGAGATTATTTGCTATTTTCAGTGCATATTTAATAAAGTAATAGCTGATAAAATAATGTAAAGAGAAAAAAACAACGAACAACTTGAACTAAGAAAAATGTATAAACATGATTATTTCATTACCATTTGATGTTAATGATAAGAGTTATTTCAAAACTTTGCATTTTGACTTACATATTTTTATACCCAAGATGGTAAAGATCATTTTTATGAATCTTTTATCCAAGAGCTTTTTTTTCAAATTTTTATTTTTATATTTCTTATGAAAAATGTAGTTTGTCCTTGGTTTCAGTGTTAGGTTAATTAGGTCATATTTAGCCATTTTGAGAAAAGTATTTCAAAAATTTTTTCGTAAACCTTCATAATATACGATATTCTGTTGAGTATCACCAGATTTGTCTTGATAACTTCACTACGTAATATATATATTTGGAATTGTTGAATTGATCATTATTTGTGTCATGTATTATGTCACAGACCCAAAATACTATATGAAATGCAAGGACCAGCGCTAAAAATCAACAATATGATAGCATGCTGGGAAGGTTCAGACAGAGGTCGCCAAGGTCAGAGTGGAATTCAAGTCTCGCTGTTATTTGATGGAATACTGAATCATAGATTGCAACAGCACATGATGATAGAAAATATAGGCTCTACAGCTCTGCATTATGAATGGACTGTAAGGATTAATTTATATGCTATACATATTAATTTCATCTTCTACAGTTTTATAATTATTATAAATGTCACCAGACTCTAGGTAGTGCAGTACCACTAACATTGGTTATAATAAAAAGAGAATGAATATCAAGCTCCTCCTCAACTCCATAGTCTTGATTAATCATTAAAATTTAGTCAAAATCTCAGAATACAGTATATTATTTTACATTCACACACTACATCTCAATTCCTTACCTCATACATCCCCAGAGTGAATATGGATTAGCATTTTATTGAGCAAATATTGAATTTACCCTCTGCTACCTGTGTGTAGTTGTTAATTCATTATTCCTTGTATATATCAAAGCAGACCAACAAAAATAAACATATAAAACATACCTACTTACCTCTTCTATTCATTCAGTCATCTATACTATCTCTCACAATCTCTGTAAAACATGACATGATACACTTGAGACACAGACATGTGTTGGTTGGTTGGTTGATTGGTGCTTTATGTTACTTTAAACAATTTTTGTGACACGAAGTGTTACTCTGTTATCATCAGCTTTCTAGGCACCGCCATATTGAATTCTTGGGATTGACCCCTCTGCTCATGCATCCCTACACCAAGAAAGTAGGTCCATGGTGATGTGCATTAAATATGCATATTTTCAAGAAAAATTGATACTGTTTGTATGTTAAGAACTACATATTCATCAAATTATTTAGATGGATGTATGGAAAGTTTATACCAGAGCTGAACAAACACAATGATTATTTTTGAGACTTACTTGCATGTAACCTATGTTTTCATTCAGTCGTTGATTACTCTGCACTGATCGTACATTTTTTGGGCCTTTCCGACAGCCCTTGCCAACCTCAATAATAACATGCTTTTAAGGACGTTATGCCAAAAAATTGATGTTTTTAACCTGGGCTATAACTTTTGATCTGGTAGGGATACAGCTATGAACCTTCACAGGTAGATTTCTTGTGATGAGACCTTCCATTTGAGACCATTACTTTTGACCTCTTAGAATTCTTTGAATTTGCTTGTTTCCTCTTGACATTTATGTATCCTCAGGAACACCCTCATCTGATTACAACCCCTTCCTAATTACAAACATGGATTCACCATGTCTTCTCTGTCTATGTACACATCAAATCCACAGCAAATGCTCGGAGCAAAGACAGTTTTAGATCACCTTGACATAGTTTAGATGATCATGTGCTATAGGCCTAACGTCCACAACCGTTTAACTTGTCTGGAAAACTCGGTTCTGGACAAACTACAAATGCTGCAAGTAGCAAACTTCTTGGGATATAGACTTGATTGCATGCATTGGATGCTGCATGTGACATAATTTTTCGGCTTGAGTGACACAGTTATCCTTTTGGGGTACCTCAATTCTGGACAAGCTACAAGTACCAAACTTACACTAACTAATTTTTCATCTTGAGATGCAGACTCGAAAACATGTTTCAAGCTGAACCTGACATACTTTTTCCAATTGAGTCTTTTTAGTAACCTGTTTGGGGCACAAATATCTCAGTTATGGACAATACAAGTACCAAACTTACACAAATGATTCATATATGGGATGCAGACTAGAGTACCAGGTTCGGTTACATTTGAATTCTATCAATCACTTATACAATACAATGATGAATTCACATCAGACGTAGTGATACAAAAAAAACATTTAAGATAATTTTCATCAAAACATGCTTGTAATGAGGATGACCTAGATATGTAGGTAAGTTGTCAACATTAAAAATTTCTTAAGTTTTTGGCAATTTTTGCTCCTTTTTTGTGTTAAAAGCAAGACATTGGTTGACCTTGATCTTAAATTATGTTCCCTTTCTATTATATTGTTGATAGGCACTAGACTACCTAGTGATATTGGCCTCTGTGAAATTGTCTTAATTTCCTCCCTGTATGATGTTTTTTGTTTTGTTTTGTTTTTTTTTTTTCAATATTTCATGTTGATTTAATTGAGTTAAGTGAAAATGCTGAAACATTCATTCATTCATTTTTAGAAAATTCCTGCTACAAATTCTTTTTGTCTCATCAAACCAAGAATCCAGAGATTTTACTTCTTAAATGAAGGAGGTATGATTTTGTAATCAGATCAGTATCAGCTTCAAAATGAGATAAGTATGATTATTAATCAGGAAGGAAAATCATCGGGAATGTATATTTTTATCAGTCATAGTAATTGGAACTTTTATTAGTGTAAGTCTTATTAAAATATTGTCCAAATGAGTTCCTCCTCATTAAGAAGGTAGCCACAGACTCTGGTAAAGATATGATCTGCAAGGGAAACTCAGGACAACAGGAATTTGAAAAAAATAAGAAAATCAGGAAATTTTACAAAGGTTGAAAACATGAAATGATTGTAGTCAGAATGGATCATTTTCTGCTTTGAAGAAATAAATTATAATAATGATACATGTTGGTTTTAATTTAAAATTTTAAGAAAAAAATTAGTTAAATCTAGAATAGTGTTTAAGATGGTATGGCCATATGAGCTTAGGAAATTTCAAAGAGTTTCATTCTTCTTAGTTTGTAGTCATTCTAATTAACTAAATGAGTCATTATTTTCAAGATAGTCCAATTCATGCAATACACATTTTATTACATTAGGAACATTGGCACCTGGGGAGAAAGTTATGATACCTGTGATATTCAAGTCAAATTCTGCGGGTATTTTCCAAGAAACTTGGCGCTTTGATACTGTTCCTCTACTTCAGCGAGGGGCATCCATTATTTTCAGTCTCAAAGCTGTGGTCAGGGATCCATGGAATTATTGGGAGGATTTCAAGGACATAGAAGTGAGAACAAACCTCATCAGAAATCATATTCTGTACTTGTTACACTTTATTGTCACTGATGACAAAACTACTGTAAACTGTATTAGAGTATATGCCATTAGACATTACTGGCACACATTTCTGTCAGAATAATAATTCTCAAAGTCCAATAATTATGTTGTGATTTTTGTTCCCCGCTTTTTGCGAAAGCATGGGGACATTAAATCTCATTCATCTGTCCATCTGTCTGTCCGTCTGTCACAAAAACTTTAACCTTGGTCATAACTTTTTAACTGTAAGACGTAGGGTCTTGGTATTTGCATGTGTGTCCCTAATTGCAGTACCTTTCTGTTAGTATCAGAATTTTTTTATCTTTTGACCTTGACCATGACCTTTGACTTACTTCAATGTAACTTTTTAACTGTAAGACGTTGGGCCTTCATATTTGGCATGTGTGTCTATAGAAATGCACAACCATGACAGTATGTCACAGATCACTGCACTCTTACTGATAGACCCCGAAAGCAGGGGACCACAATTCTCTGAATTTGCTTGTGTGACTCGCAGGACGAATGTCCAGAAAGCTATTGTCATACCCCATGTGTCATCTTATATATGGCTTAAATATTTCATGTGTGTATTCTGTTTAACAAGAACTTTTATTACATATCAAAATATTCTGATTTTGACCTTGAAGATTGACCTACTTACAAAAAGACTTTTGCTATTTTATTATAGTTGCGACCAGTGAGCTCTGTTATCTTCTGACAACTCTTATTTTAACTGAAGCATACATGAGAAACTCATGTATGTACATGTAATTATGTTATACTTCTTGAAAAATTAAGAAAATTGGTTGTGATAATTGCAAAAAAAAGAACTTAACAAAACTTCATGACTCATTTATTTTCAACCGTTTTGTCAATGTATTTCTTCATTAGGAAAGGCTGCTTTGCAACAAATGCATGTCCACTGTGAAAGAGATAGTAAATAAATTAGTGGATAGCATTGTACCTCATGAAGATAGAGGAGGTCCATTAATACCATATATATCAACAGAAGAAGCATTCAGAAATGAGAATCCAATGGTAATATAGCTCAAGAATTTTTGCAGTTTATCAATGAGAACAGTTAACAAAGAATTGCAAAGGGGATCTCCTTAACATATCTAGACCTGAGCTATATTATAACTTCATGATTTAACTCCTAGTTTTGGCATCAGTGTGATAAGTTCTACTCAAGGTTCTTATTATTTTCCTCCATTAATTCTGATTTACTTTGGTGCAGAAGAATGAGTCAAAGACCATCACCACCCCCCCCCCCCCCATGTATAGACTCTTACACTTATTAGTGTTTATGTCTGACACATTAACTCCTATATATATTTACAGCTATTCTACCATTCCTCAAGAGTACGATCTATGGCTAGACTCTACAAGCTGCTTACTGAGCATATCCCCCAGATAGCTACACTCCAAAAGCAACCATTCAGCATTAGTAATCTCAGAAAGGTGAAGACAAATTTATTACATCTTCAAACAGAAGAAATCTCCAATGACAGTTGTAGACTGTTAATATAAAAACGTGTAACTTAAAATCTAATGAGATAATGACATTGTTGTATTTGTTTTGTCCTCTTGGACATTACATTTGTTTACACATTACTTACTGTTAAATAGACATACTCAAGCAATGATATTTCTTTAAAATGGTTAGACTTATGCTGTTGTAACTTGATTTCCCAACACATTTAACTCAAAATTTCACAAACTTGTTTGGAAGATATTTTACCCTTGCAGAAACATACGTGCAAGAAGTTAATTCTTTTCAAAGCTATTTGTAAATTACATTCTGGTTAGTAAGGTTTCCCATATGTTTTTTAATATATGAAGAGAAAAGTAAATATTTTTCATAATATGAAAACACTAAACTATTCTGTTTTGAAAAAAATGCATTTCACAGGCTATTATCTTCATGACGACTATAGAAAATGAGGAAATGGATGAATTTGATCTTTCTGAACTTACCTCTGAGCCTGAAGATGACTGGAATTATGTTATGAAGAAGTTGCTTTGGCGCTATGTACGCCTTACTGACTCCTTGTCCTATGAACCTTGCCTTCCTTACTGGGACCAGAAAGCTCACAATTATAGGGCAGGGTAATACCATGTATATTTATAGAATAATTGTCCACTGCTATTACTCTTCAATAGAAAATAGATGCTATACCTTCTTTCAAGATTATTTTAAGTATGATATGATATTAATGTAAGTAGGACCACAGTCCTTACAATTTGTAAACCTGCACATTTGATGAACAGATCAGCTGCATCACAAGGACAGAGACAAATATGTGAATGGATAGAGACAAATATGTGAATGATTCCATCAAACTACATTATAAAGTTCTAGTATCCTAATTACTTGATCTCTAATCAAGATTGGTCTTTGCAATATTTTTTGTAGAAGATGTCTGATAATCTGTGTGTTAATAGCTAGCTAGTGTATGTCTTGACTTGTTAATAGCTAGATAGTGTATGTCTTGACTTATTAATAGCTAGCTAGTGTATGTCTTGACTTGTTAATATCTAAATAGTTTATGTCTTGACTTGTTATTGTGCCAGAGTTTAAGGCTATTGCAACCTGAACAAACTACCAAATTTGACATAAGCTATAGATAAATCTGAGTTTTGCCTTTACATTACATAAAAGTTATTAATACAGACTGCTAAATGTTTAGATATGCAGGGCATTTGCTCCATTTCATGCAGGAATGCTCTGAATCATGTCAGAGATCCATTTTCAAAATTGCAAGTTTAAGGATATTATAAGAAATAGTAGCACCATTTTTCTCCATCATAGGGCTACATCTTGCAACTGTAAGTAAGTTATGTTTCATACTTTCTTGTTTTATCTTGAATTTTTCAGCTATCATTTTCTGCAGTGCACCATAGATAAATTTTGTGATGGGGTGTATGTCTTAGGAGAGAAACTGAACTTTCCACTCAAATCAGAAGAAGAAGATATTGAAGATTTAGAGAAATTTGGTAAATTGTCACTAATTGTTTAAAACAAAATATAAACAGTCAATTAGTCCCACTGACCCATATCATATATTCAGATTTTAAGCTGTTTACTAATTGTCACTCTTTACTAGATATTCTACAACAGTCATGATTGTATCCTTAATTGCAACTTGCAAGATAGCCAGATTGGATTTGAATCTTGGACTTCCTCTCATCCCTCTTCGAATCTTTTAATCTATTTACTAAGAAATGTAATACTTAAGGCTGTCACTGCATAAAGTCTGTGTTCATTTTCATAAATTTCTGTATTTGTCTTTCCAATTTAAATGAGAAACTTTTTAATGAAAATTACTATTTTTTGTTCTGCTATTGTAGATTTCTGCATTTTGTAATGTGTGGCATAAACATGACATCATTTGTATCCAATAATAACATAACTATTTTACATCATTGTAAATTCTGGTATTGGACATATCTATCATGGATGAAAAAATGCTTCTCTAAGTTTTGTTACATTACACTACTTTTCATACCTTATGATCACCTCTTTTACAGTATGGAAAGTTTGTAGCAAGCATCATGTAGCAGTATTTCAGTGAAATTTTAGGAAGCCAGAACTAAACAGTTTGTTTATGACATATTACAAGAAGCACAGGAGTTAAAACTGTATGTTATTACTTTGTTGTTTAGATAAAAAGAAGAATAAGAAGTCAATTGCAAATCCAAATACAACAGTGCCTCCCAGATTAAAAAATAAAAGGATGTCAATTAAAGAGGTAAAATATCATCAATATTTATTATTTTAAATCATAAGATAAATAATTGTGCAGGATTAGTGCAGTGGCCTAGCTTGTGGTACGGAAAATCCTGGGTTTGATTCCTGCATTGCGCCACTGATTTAAGGGTTTGGTTTACTTCCTGCTTTCATATCACAATAATATTTGTTAACTATTATTAATGCCACATAAAACACAGATCGACCATTCATCCTCACAATATATAGCACATTTAGAAGCAATGGTAAAATATTATGTACAAAGAAGGAAGTATGAAAACATTCCTGTAATTCATGTAAAAATCCAGCATTGCTTACTAAGAGAAAACATCAATAAACAAATTAATCAATGTTTGAATAGATTTTATAATGAATATTCACAGAGTGATCGATCACCTGCTTTGTCTCCCACTGTTGGAAAAGAATCAAAGTCTGCCAAAAAAGGAAAGAAATCAGTAACACCTTCCAAAATGATGATGGATCAAAGCCAAGCTGCAGAGAGTCCTAAAGGAGATGATGGGTTCTTTCCATTCAATACCAGTGATGTGGATTATGCCAAACTCTGCTCATATAATGAAAGGGTATACATTCATGTGAGTATGTATTCGTACTCGGTTGTATCAGAATGTTGTATATGTATACATGCATACATAGATATATATAAAAAGACAAGTGACAACAACACTAAAACATTAAATAAATGAATAGACGATCAAACTCAAAAATAAAAAAGCCTACATACAAAGCTTTTAATGTAAGGGAAATGATAAAATGAGATTCAGAGCTACATATGTATGAGTAACTATAAAGATCAGTATATAAGATTATGATGAAGGGGCAGATCTGACTTGCAATGACTTTCTTTTGATCCGATTTTCTTGAATAGCAAACATTGTTGTAATAACATATTGTTCTTTGTGCTTTTGTTTATATATTTGTTCTGTTCACCTTGTGTATATATGTTAACTATACCCATGTGTGAAATGACATTAGAATTTTCAAAACCTGGGGCCAGTTGTTCGAAACTTTAACCAGTGGTTAAAGTTTGAGACATTTAATTTTATTTATATTATTTCTATATAAAAATCTAAATAGCTTTACAAAGCTTGCTTAATATTTTACAAATTAGTTCACAGACTATGACTTAAAGACTTCTCATTTCAAAGATTTAGTCAAATGAAATTTAACCATCCATTAGCTTAACCAGTGGTTAAAATTTCGAACTACTGGCCCCTGAAGTTGAACTTAAAGTAATTTAAATCTTGCTGAAGTAAAGTAGTTTTCAAACTCTCCATTCTTCTCTCTTTTTATACTATTGTTTCTTTTTCCAGACATATACTCTGCTTCAGAAGCTGGTAATGAACATAGCAGATTTAACTGTCCAGCTAGATGACTACCATATATAGAATGGACCATATTAGGACATAATATGTTTATGTACATGTATTTATATTACCCATGTGAGGATAAAGTCAGTATGTTTACTTGCCAGATACAATTTACAGATATTCATATTTACTTATATACCATATTTGCATTGACATGAAAAGCTTGTATGTTTTGAGGTATATCATTATTTTAGATTCTACCGTAATACAGTTCATATTTAGAAGTATATACTTTATAGATATCTTAGATGTTTATTTTTTCAACTCATGAATGTGTTTTGCAATGTTTGAATAAGGAAAAAATTGTTTTATATTTCTGTATCATCACTACTATGAAGTGCCAAATATAACATTACTTTTCACACTGTGCATATGTTATTTCAAACCAATATAAATGATTTTAATACAAAATGATTTTAATTATTTTAAATCTAAATCCTTGCTTTTATACAAAGTCCATGTTATTGATTCAAAGTTTACTGATCCCTCAGAATATTAGGAATACAGAATAAAGTTATTGTTTTTAGTTTGATTCCTTCTCTAGATAATCAGTACCTGTAGTTTTCTCCACTACTAAATACTGGTTGCCATCAAACTAATTATAATTATATACAAGATAAATTATGTCAAATGATTGGACTGAATTAATGTCGTGGTACCTTGGTGTCCTGTCTTTGGATGAGACAGTAAAAACCGAGGTCCGGTGTCGCTGTAGTCATGCCATGTAAAAGATCCCTCACTGCTTCGTATGGGCCTGTTGCAAAGGTCTAAATTTCTATGCAATACATCAGGTAGATGTCATTACTATATACGTGAAATAATTGTGATGTGGTGAAAAACAATAATCAGTCAGTCCAGAGTTATTTTAAAGTTTTGTGTCCACATTTTTTTTTTGTAATTCTTTCCCTTGTCTTTATTTAAGGTAGTATCGGCGTTCTGAGGGCACTCATTTTGCTAGAAGCAAACTTTTTAATTTCACTTTGCACTAAAACATGTAAAACATTCATCTGCTGTAAATCATAATCTATGAATCTTTGAAAATTTCATTTCCCTATGTAATAATCTTGTGGTTTAATTTTTTCCCTTTAATTTGGTATGCATTGACATGCTTACATAAAATTTACAGTTATTTGTCTATTCAGAAGCAATAAGCAAGAAAATACATGTACATGTATATGCAATTTTTTTCAAGAATTCAGTTGTTTGTGAATGAGAAAATTATGCTCAGGTGAGAGATATAGGCCCATCAGTGTACCCTGTTTGGTAATTTTATCTTTAAATAGGTATGTTTACATTCCAAGACAGTTGAATTCCCTTTACAATAATAAAATACCGAAGATGTAACCCCTCTCAACAAAGTTTCTTGATCCATGCCTGCTTTCAATAACCATGCGGAAGTATTTGCTTAGAATAATTGCAATGATTCTAAAGTATCGGTATTGTGAACTATGCAGTTGCTCCACTTCCGTTTTCCTTGTTCCAGTATTACCTGTTAATATGTTATCTTTTCATTCGTTATCGATTTCATGTGTTTTTATGATACACTATGGTGATACACTATGGTGTCTCCTTATTCACTGTGACAAAACATACAGATGTTTTATACTGTGTAGCACTTCAACATAAAATCAGATCTGAATGTTAGTAAAACAAACACCAAACCGTAAATAGAAAGAGAGTAGAAAAGTTCAATACCAACTCGGAGTAAGATGCAATCACGAACCTCTGGAAGAAATACAGGTAGGATACGGAGCCAGTGAGGAAGGAGTAAGCATCTCCTGCCAGTGAGGAAGGAGTAAGCATCTCCTGCCAGTGAGGAAGGAGTAAGCATCTCCTGCCAGCCAGTCATATGTCATGGTCGTGGCTCTCAGTATCAACGATCAACGATGTAACTGCAATCACCATCAGTAAAATACCACGTTTAGTAAGGATAGTGTATTAGAGATATAAGATTTAGGTTTACTTAGTATTTTTATGAGTGTAACAAGGCAACACAAGGCACTTTCGACCTACATTTCATTGAAGTGACTATTTGCCATTAAATACACATCAATACATTTCCCCCTAGATAAAAAGCTCTGTGGCGTCTACTTGCATTCAGATTATGCGAAATCTCTACGAAATTCATATTGTAAAAATCGTGACGTCATATTCACTATATTGTACTAAATTGGCTCTCTTTGGACATTACAGAGACCATCTTGAGGATAAAGTCCGGTAGATTAATTATCACTTCATTTAAATACAGGTCACTAATTGGCTGTGCGAGTGTTTATTTGTCATAACAAGAGGTTCAAAATCGTTCGCCTGAGCACGAAATTTGAATCCACATTTTCTCAAGTAAAATGCTCTGTTCAGAATCTAGCCAAAATACCGCCACATCCTTCTAGAATACTGTAATATTGACTTCTTCACACCATGCCGCTTGTCTGATGAAGTATCCATTCACAAAGGAGGATATCCTCCTTGACCTACATTGTCCCACACAGGATATACCCGGCCCTAAACAGATCTAGCCAAATTACAATTCTCAAAGTCGTATTTGAAATTAAGTTTTCACAATTTGATTATTTCTTTAAAATAGGAAAGCATGCACAAAAGTAATAAACAATAAACAGTGTAATTTGAAAACAAAACGAACTGCGATAAAATAATTTGAAAAAAAAAAGAATCACAAATCCTGAAAAAAGTTGTATTTGTGAGATACGAATGCTCACGGCGGCAACTTTGCGAGTACAAGCTGTTATCCTGAAGCTAGGTCAAACTCCACGGTCAAGGTCAAAAGTCTGGTACCGACAGAAGGAATTGTCACAAGGAATACACGTGAAATATGAAAGAGCTATCACCATTTAACAGATATACCTAGGTTTTGAAAAGTAGGTCAAAAGTCACGGTCAAGGTCATGAAGTCAAAAATATTTACAGACGGAAAGGTCTCGTTATAAACATTGATTGATGATCTATGAGCCGGTCTTTGGGAGAAGCTTATTAAAGGTGCCCTTTGATGCCTATATCGCTCGCCCTGTCTCCCGCACCTGAAGAGTCTGGACTACAATATTAACTTTTAAAGGAAGTCCTCAGTACTTTATTCATGCCGTGATTCATGAAAATCCTTTCATTAGTTCTAAATAAGTCCATTAGAGCTTAATATGGTACACAGATAGCGTATCCATTCGTTTGTGATCTTAGGAAAACTGAAAACAAAGTCCAAAATTTATTTCGGATGGAACCAAACAAACCCAAAACAAAAAACAAACCCTGACAATTCCTCTGAAGACACCAATTTAGATCACTCTGATGCATTCGGTTTGTTGGTCTATGTAACCAGCCTGGTGAAGTAGTATGTCAAAAGAGGGTGCCCTCTGGGGCCTTTGTGATCGTGTCCTGGGTCCACCAACACTTTAGGGAACCTTGACTACTTCATCTGTACTAAGTTTCATAACATCTTAATATCTCCAGCTGTAAATACACGAACTCGGATAAACTTCCAAATTGTGATGTAGAGAGTGTCTAAAAAGTAAGTGATGGACACAATCTCAAAATATTTCACGATCATACAGACAAGCAGATACTTGATAGCACTATTTTATCCCTATGGCAAGAAGCTAAATTATCTAATTTTCAACTAATCATGAAGAATCAACAAACTCATTACTCTTATGGAGCGTTTATTTACTATTCATACGATCACAGTGCATCAACAAAATATGTGAGAAAATTACTCATAATGGAAAAGGTAAACAATATTGCAGGACATATATTAAAACATGAAAAATAAATTACAATATATACAAAAATATCATCATTTATCACAGCCATTTATCACAACTATTATACAGAATGCCAACGATGGTAAATGTCTCGGTATATACTATAGCATCACTTCCATAAGATCTGTAAATTAGATCGTTCACAGTGCAAATAATGACTTACGGCAGAAAACCATACATTTGATACCATAATTTTCATATACCCTTTTCAGTAATATAATAAAAAATAAAAAGCAACCCATATTAATAAAAATACTAAAACAATAGCATCAACTGAAATGTTTTTGGAGTCAAAAATATTAGAAATTATGTATAACTTAACTTGATTTGTATTAAACAATAATCATTCAGTAAAATATACAAATGCACCGATATTTTGTCTATAGTATTTGGACACTTTTCTATCCCAACAAGACTCGACTTAGTAAGCTTGTGATGTTTCTGTAGACACCACGGAAGTTCGCCTTGATACTGACCGCACTTTAACACTACGTACAGATTTTGCGGGTTGTTTAGACTGCATTGGCGCTAGTGCCTGTTTTCCTAACTGCATTCCGATATTCTGAAGGCTGCTCTTAGCAAATCCCATGCCCAGTTTCCCTTTCAATGACAGTATTCCTCCCTGCAATAAAATGGTGAATGAAATCAATTAATTTCATTTAATACATACATGTAGTTCGGGTGTAGTCTTAATCACGAACTTGCGCGAAAGTCCAGTCTTCGCCAATCAAAAAGTGTTTTACATTACTCAAATGGAACTAAACATTGGAATTTGGCTAAATTTTATAATTCTTATTGTTCTGTGAGTATGCTAGGAATATAGATAAATATGAAATATATAGCATGAATCGGAAGTTAAGAATGAGTAGGAGTATTACATGAATCCATTTTAAATGAGACCACGTGCAACATACAGTTTCATAGTGTATCGGAAAAAGTAGTGTTCTTTATCCAAATTAAGATATATATCATATACCGTGATTTTATTATTACTTTATGTTTTCTTTATTTGTAATCTAATTTACTAATTTGATTTAGTGGAATAAAGTTGTAAACCAATAACTGCTATTCAGTAACATCACAGCGATCAGCTGCTTTTGTACACCTTGGACTGGAGACGAAGATATGATTGATAGCCTTTTAATAGCAACGAACGAACTATCGGAATGAGTAAGCCCATTACTCGGATAAACACTTATTTATTATTGCACAAGATTTCCGCCTTCGAATCTCTCTCCCGGAAATTTGGTTCTCGAGTAATACATGTAATTCTTCTCAATATTTTTAACTGAGAAAAGGTCCTCACTGTGACGAATTATCTTCTCGTGAATTTTCGGCCACTTGACCATTATCAAATGAAATAATCGATGTTAATTTCTCAGCAAAGTAAAATCCAGGATAACGTTGCAAATCATGAAAGTAATATACTCTTATGATTTGTTACAATGGATTATTTCACTTGATAGAGGACAAGTGGCTGAAAAGTTGTGAAATGAGTGTCTTTTATTTATTATACACGGACTGCCCTGTGGAATATTTTACTTGTTTTGAGTATTTTCTTTCACTTACGGTCCTTGTGGTCCCTTTCTAAAATTCTGGATTCTGCACTTTTAAAAAAATAAGCACTTTGTGAAAAATTCCTTTTATATACACCAGAATCAACTCTGCTATAATATCAAATTTAAACTTCGTCTTTTTGTTTTAAAGTTTCCTTCCTAAACCAACTTTTAAAAAGTTACTTCAGTGACATGAGTCAGTAACAAAGATCACAGTTAAATAAATAAAACATGACAAAACAAGAACTTTTAAAATTGGCCTCAACGTTTTGTTTTTTACAATGAAAACATTTTCGAACGAGGATATTGCCATATTTTCTTTGTTTTAATTATCTAAATATATCAAGTAATTTTACTTAGATAGTAAAAGAGTTAAGGTTATGTTTATATAATACATTTATCACACAGGTAGAAGAAATATTATGCAATGTGACAAGATGATATGATGATTTTTAATAAACTCATAAAGAGTGAGTCAATGATCAAGTAATACTGGTACATACACATGAGACTCAGAATATTACTGTAACACCATCCCTCACAATTACAACAGTACTACTAATGCTGATATATAAAGGCAGCGATATAGACGTAATGCAAAGTCTCCTATGGTCCCATACCTGCGACAATGGTAACCACTGTGATTCATGTAAATCTGATTGACCATGACCCCAAGTTTGTTACACATGTATATAGAACCACTGAACAGATGAAAGGATAATAAACCGTGCAACCATTATACCAAAGTACCCCATCTACTGTTTTACCTAAGATTGTCTACTTTTATTGTACACAACCATTTTTGGATGTTCATTAAATGATGTCCTCTTTTTCTATACAATGCAAAACATTTATTAAATATACTTTAAAAACAAACGTCTTTCAAAGGGTTGTTTTAATAGGAGAAACTACTGACATTTTGACGGCTACAGAATATTTTATAAAGTATACTATAACATACATCTTCCCACTTTTACAAATTGATAACGGTCATATTTCTAGTTAAAATACATTATAAAAAGATATATAGTTCATTGCTATCTTTAAAGAAGTTTAAAAACAAGTTCTTAATGTATAGTTACTGTCCGATTTAAAAGATTCATGACCAACAGCGCATAAATAAGTTACAATAACTTACCCCAGTACCAGAGCTTGACTGACTCATCTGAAGTTGAGTTTTATGGTAGCTCTTCATTTTAGCTTCAAAATCTAAAATATACTTTGGGAAGATTTCTTTTTCTGGAACTGGTTGACGTAAAGCTGAAATTCAAAATTTATACTTTCCAAAGTTTTTAATTACAGCAGTATATCCTTCTATCAAATAAGATAAAATTTTAATGTTGCGATATTTTCGAAAGATTGATATAATTATCAAAATGCAAGTAGTTTTAGTATGGTTTCAGTTTGAAAGGCTCAAGATTTAAACCACAAAATCTTTCATTTTTTAGAGAAGTACGTACTGTCAACGAGATTTGGTAGCTTAGGGAGGTGTTTAGGGGAACTGACTCGCTCCGTGTAGGTCATGTCTGGCTTGGGTGGAGGTTCAAAATCTGTCAATATCTGTGTATCCAAAGCCTGGTAACGATAAACACATGTAAACATTTATATTCAAATATCAAAATACAAATGTGCCAATAACATAAACTGGGTCACAATTGACCTTTGTATTGCTTGTTGGCTGTTCAACCCCACATCAAAGCTATTTACACATATGGACTGTACATAATGGAGGAGGATACCGTAATACGCCGTGGCATACATATGGTAAATGGAATAATCCGTGGCATTTATATGCATTATTTATACTGAAACACTTCATGGCATACATAGGGTAAATATTATTTTAATTAGTAACCTGGTGTGTGCAAAATGTATATACAAAACGTTTTGTTAATAATATAATACCATTGCAGTTATTCTTTGGTAGGCCGTTTACATTATTGTAAATCCATGTTCTATTTTTATAGAAATTAAGCATAGAAGCTGCTTATAATAATGTTTAGTTGAATGGTGGCTTAATTTATTTTTAACAATCTTAAGTGAACGCAACACTGAAACCAAAATTTACCAACATCTTACACATCATAAACCGAAATAAAAATACTGCGATTTCGTAACTATGTTGAAATTAAAACGCTTGATAGGATGTGTGCTGCGATGAAGGATTTGACATTTGGATGCTACATAAGATGCATATTAATATTCCGATAACAATTTTGGCATTTAGACACTATATAGCCAATAAAGGATGCATGCAGCTATTTCGAAAACAAATTTGGAATTTAGATATTATATAGAATTCATGCTGGGTTTCAAATAACGATTTTGGCAGGATGCAAGCTATGATTCATTTAGATGCTATATATAGGAGTATAAGGACGCATACATGTTGGGATTCCCATTGTGATTTTGGCACCTAGATACTATACAAAATTACGGCAACATAGAAAGGTCATGAAGAAAAATTTTTTTAAGTCGTACAAACGAGATATCAAGTCGTACAAACGAGAACTAAGTCGTTCAAACGAGTTACTAAGTCGTACAAACGAGATACTAAGTCGTACAAACGACTTACTAAGTCGTACAAACAAGATACTTAGTCGTACAAACGAGATAGTAAGTCGTACAAACGAGTTACTAAGTCGTACAAACGAGATACTAAGTCGTACAAACGACTTACCAAGTCGTACAAACGAGATACTAAGTCGTACAAACGAGATACTAATTATAAGTCGCATAACTGTGTAGAAATGATGGACTTGTAAAACCTGTTGACTACTTCCGTACGAAGTACCCCGAAGGGAAGCATGAATAAAATGAATAACAAAAACACTCTGTATCCACAACTTTTCGGCCATTTGGCCTTTATGACTTGGCCTTATCCGCTGCGTTGATTTAACCAGCAGTTATGGATTTTACGTAGAAACACATAGAAAATGACACGAAAGCTTTGATTTTTCAGTATTTGTGGTACCGATATAACCGAAAAACCAATTCCTTTGCGGAAGCCCATCGGCTAGAATGGTTAACTGATCTCTGGACCAAAGCAAGCATCTGATATCATAAATTTAAATTGGAAGTTCAGATTATAGTTGTAGAGGTTGAAAACAACCATGACAAGAGGAAATTTCTTCATCCTCTATTACGTATATAACATATACATATATTGTGTGTATTTCAGCCGTCACGTTATTCGTTATTTACGAAATACCAAGTCGAGTTATACCCAAGACTGTGTATGACTACTTCAATCCCATTCTTCTTCTTCTTCTTCTTCTTTTGCGATAATGATGTGGACGTTTTTGCGTACAAATGTACGCCCCTGGCTAGTAGGAACGTGGTGTATTTTACACTATGTACATCGGTTGTATCTGATATACCTCAGTCTCTCCGTTACATGTGTTAGAAAAGAAAATTAAAAGTATAGGTATACAATTGGCAAAATATTAATCATTGTAGGCCACGATTTACCCTTAATGATTTAAGAAATTATACGAGCTCCCAAGGCCTCGTCCCCAGATCCCCCTACCAGGGTTTTTCTCTGGATTCACTAGACACCACAAAGCAATTCCAGACGCATTGCCTTCACATGTGTATTTTTGTTTAAAAATTACGTACGACTTAGTATCTCGTTTGTACGACTTAGTATTTCGTTTGTACGACTTAGTAAGTCGTTTGTACGACTTAGTAACTCGTTTGTACGACTTAGTATCCCGTTTGTACGACTTAGTAAGTCGTTTGTACGACTTAGTACCTCGTTTGTACGACTTAGTATCTCGTTTGTGCGACTTAGTGAGTCGTTTGTACGACTTAGTATCTCGTTTGTACGACTTAGTAACTCTTTTGTATGACTTAGTATCTCGTTTGTACGACTTAGTATCTCGTTTGTACGACTAAGTATCTCGTTTGTACGACTTAGTATCTCGTTTGTACGACTTAAATATTTTTTTTCATGACCTTTTTACGTTGCCGTACAAAATGCATGTTGGAATTCTGATGAAAATTTGCAGTTAGATGTCATACAGGATTCATGTTGATATTCCCATAAAGATTAATTATGGCATTTAGATGCTAGGATGTTGGTTGGGATTCCGATGACGATATAGCATTCAGATGTCATATAAGATGCATGCTGATATTCCTAGATGCTAGGATGTTTATTGGGATTCCGATGACGTTTTGGTATTTTTATGCTATATAGGATGCATATGGGGAATACTATAACGATTTAGCATTAAGATGTTATGTAGGACGCATGCACATGTATGGTAGCCGGTTTTCCAGTAAACATTTGTCATTCAAACGCTATATATAGGATGTATGGTGGCCGGGTTTCTAGTAACCATTTGACATTCAGACGTTATACAGGATATATGGTAACCGGTTTTCCAGTAAACATTTGTCACTCAGACATTGGCTGAGTGTCCCATAACGATTAGTCATTTAGACGCTACACAGGGTATACGTACATTGGTTGGATTACCAGTAACCATTTGACACTTAGACGCCATATAGGTTGTACGTTGGTTGATTTCCAGTGACGGTTTGATATTTAGACGCTACACAGGATGTACATTGGCTGGGTTTCGTCCGATAATTAATTTTAAAGTGTTATTATATAAAACTCTCCAAATCAATACAGGATGAAAAGTGACCAAACTAATATACCCCAGTTTGAACGCAACAGATGTGCATAATTGAATCAAATGCAATTTAAGTGGATAAATGTACATTCACTATAAAACAAAATGTACTATACAGTTGTAAAGCAATATTGTCAAGTATGTAAATATATAAGGTCAACGTGAAATACACTCAGATACATTGTACAAGGCCGTCGGTCATCTATAAGCACATGTAACGATGATTGAAACATTGTAAAAATGTGCTTTCTGACATTTGATGCATAAAGTTTCATTGAATTTATTTCTCTCAGAAATGGATGTAAAATTTTGCAAAAGTACAGTACACACGTAAACGCGAGCACACACCATAATCAAGAGCATTGTATTTTTTATTTACATATTTCCTGAAAGTATTGGGACAAAAAGTTTAGTATCCCATGGAACACAGGTCATCTGAAAACTATGACAGATGGAGATGGACAGATAGACAACGGATAATCACGTTACTCTTTGCAGGTGAAAAAATGGAGTTTTTAAAAAAGTAAAGCCAGAGTAATTTTATCCTACAAAGCAGTGATTTTGTTCTGTTCAGCATGGACACAATGTAACGGATAAATTCTACTGTTGTCTCTGAATTCCTAAGTAATGTACATTCATACCCCTTGGCAACTTTCAATAGGTATTATCTATATATAGAACACCGGGGAGGTTTATTTCATTCTGCTCGATAATAAGAGCCGTAAAAGTGAGATTACTCATGACCATTTCAGTGCTCGACTTCATATCACGTACACTGTTACGTCACCCTTATGCTAATGCTCGTGGTTATAAAAATTTCGTATCCTGGGACGTCTTGTGGACATGGAGTAAAGTACAGACAGTGTCTATTTACACTATATTAGAAAGGTGGGTTAAACTTAGAAAACATACTTTTTACATATTTACCGAAATTCGCTTTTTATCATTTACACATTTTCCTTATATAGGCGTATTACTTCAAAGGGTAACCATGGAAAGTATTCAACTCTGATCCTATTACATCTAAAACATAATACAATGATTTGTTTCACCTTACATGAATATAGTGAGTGCAGGAACCATGCAATATAAATGATCAAACATTTCTAAGATACTACTATTCTTAATTGCATGACAATAAGATGTACTAGAAATTGCCAATCTTCCAGGGTTTTTCTTTCTCTCAAAGTACATGCGTTCGTAAATAAATAATTACTATTTGAATTTTCGAGGTGTCATTTTCTACTTCTGTGTTTGTATTGAGCGAAAAAATAAGATGCATTCTCCGTACTATAACTTGGCGTAGATACTATCTAGTCAGTATCGAAAACTACCCGGTCGCTTTAGACGGAACAAATCAATTTAACCACGTCTAAAACTGGAATGACTTTCAGAGCGTTATTCTTCAACATGAATTCTACATGTCCATGTTTCAGTTGGTATATACCAAAGTTTGATGATAAATGATACTGTCTAGAGATCAGTGTTATATGTAAAGCCCTCCTTACAACGACCGTATAATGAACACAGTAACCTATACATAAATGTTGTTGAATTTTGAAGGTGAAATACAATAAACAATGGGTCCAATCCGAAACAAAGGAAGGAGGACGGAATTATAACCCTCATGTCCACCATTTTGTATTCTTGACTCAATCTACGATATTGTCTTGTAAACACACATTCAGAACAATATTATATCATACCTACAATATATTGATCAGTACCCTCTCTATAACAAATTAAAGACCACTCCATTGTTTATGGGTCTTCACGAGAAACTCTAGTGGCGCATTGTGCCTGTGTACTTCAGAATATATTTGTAAGTTGAGAATTATCCCTTCAAGAGCCTCTCTTGTCGGCTATAACGGTTTGGCATTTTTTCACAGTTATGTGTTGCACAAGTGCAGAATACTGCGTCTGTTCTTATGGAGGATATCCTTGCTGTTCAAGTAAGTACTGATATGATCAAACACAAGCATTCTTTGTATGTTTCAGTTCTATAGAACGACTAGGGTCCATTGTGTGAATACAAAGCTATAATGAAAAACAAACTCCTGTATGGGAGGGAATCAGTACCGCGCATTTCGATGTTTTAATGCTATACATATGAAACTGAAAGGAGGATGAAATCTCAAACCACTACATGACTTACACGAATGACACTTAACTACTGGTGTTCTTGTCTATCCCAATTTCAAATGTATTTCTCAAATGTATTTTTTCTCAAAGCCATAGAATAGAGTTTGAGTTTAAACTACCATCTCGCAATATCCATCTTTTCAAAATAATAAAATAAGTACTGGAAATACGACAGAATGATGAATCAAGTTGTACATAGATCGGACACAAGTTGTTATGGTAAACAGAGTGGTATATACCGGATAGGAAGTGAGCCGAATATTTGTAAGTTCAGTGGCGGATTTAGGGGGAGAGGGGACGGAGGGGCGCCCGCCGGGAGTGACTCAAAATTTTACCAGAAACTGTGTTTTGGCCCACTTTCTGTCAAAATTCGCCCCTCGACCCCACCACCCACCCGCGCAAAGGAAGCGCTGGATCCGCCACTGAAGTTTGTCACAATAGAAAGCGCGATCGATTTATATCAAAAGACACTCTCTTCTAACTCTGTCATTTAAGCCGGACATACCACGCGCTGAACAGTCACTAGCTTATATCATCTTAAGACCAGAACATCGCAAACAAACGGACAGCTAGTAATAAATAATTTCTGTTTCAATGAATCAATCCTGTGCCAACCAACAGTATTCATGGCGGCGGTCATGCTGAATAATGAACTGGACCAACATTCGCGTGAGACTCCCACTAATTTTTAAAAATCTGACGCTCAGTGATCTAGTTAGGCCAATTACATTTTGTCCTTATTATGTGCCCAAAGAACCGTCTTAAATCAGGGTATCTACCTTTATATCTTACTTATGATTAGTTTTACGTTTAACTGATTGTTGTGGTCTAAATAAAATCCGAAACCGTTTATATATAACCTCTGATTTCATCACATATAATTAATTAAACAGGATTTATCATCTTCCAGCACTGTTAACGCTTTACTTTGCTTGAGCAAAGAAAAGTCGGCATGGATGTCTGCATGTGTATTCGAGACCACTTACACAAAATGAATGGACCCATGATATACATGGACTGATACCATATATTATTGGCACATATATTATTTGCAGATTAGATACATGGACTGATGTCATATATTATTGACAAATGAGATACATGGACTGATGTCATATATTATTAACAGATTAGATACATGGACTGATGCCATATATTATTGACAATATTGGCATATGAGGTCCATGATTACATGTATGTACTGTATGACTGACACATGGGATATATGAACGGATGTTCATGGGATATACTGAATGATGCATATGGGATGTTATATAAACTGTTTTATCCTTAAATAAGATGCATGAGTCGATGTATGATTTTAAAGACAAGTTATCCTTCTGTCCCGATTTTATATAACTAGAATGGGTGTTTAAGTGAACACGTGTCGCCTGTTGGACTTTTTGTACTATTGCAACAAAGTTCAAAACAGCTATTCTTAGCAAAGAGGTCAAGGTTACAAGGTCATCGACCTTAGTTTCATTTGAAATTGCTTCATTTCTTCACAAACATAGACTTATAAATAAGCAAAACGCTTGACATAAATACTTTCACAGTAACTAAAGCATCAGTATTGAGTAAATGATAAAATGTAATATGCTTATGTGAAGAAAGTGTGACTACTGGACAATAGATCAGTCTTTGAGGTCAAGGTCATAGGTCAAGGTCACACGTTGTTGTCATAAAAAATATTCATATGAAATATCAAAGCCCTATCACTTGCCATTCAAAGATTATGACCAATGTTAAAATTTTTCAAAGTAGGTAAAACTCCAAGATCAAGGTCAAGAAAAAAGGTGTCGACAGGAATGTATAGTCATAAGAAATACACATGTGAAGTATGAAAGCCATATTATTTGTCATTTGAAAATTATGGCCAATGTAATTTTTATTCAAAAGGTAGGTCAGACTTCAAACTTACGTCTTAAATTCTGGCCTTGTCACAAGGAATGCACGTGTGAGATATCAAAGTCTAATCACTTGTCTTTCAAAAGTTATCGCCAATGTTAATTTTTTTCAAAAAAGCAAGTCAAACTCCAAAGTCAAGATCATAAGGTCAAAAGTTTTGGTTCCTACTATGAGGTCTTTCTTTCTTTGTTGATCCTTGCAAATTTTGTCAACTTACCATAGTAAATAACAAAGATATAACCATTAGTGTGAAAGTGTGACTACCGGACAAACGGACGCCGGACATAGTGATCCCTTTGTGCCGCTATGCTTCGCACATTCCGTTTGATATCTTTCTTATGACCATGATTGTTTACTTTTTCAGGCTTATTCACTTGGCCGTCATGTATATAGCCGTTATCAGCAGATATACTATCCTGCAATGGTCGCCCGAGTACAAAGTGATAAGAAACACGTTTTATTCATTTTACATTAGGTATGCGTCGAGCAGCTGATTTTAGCCATAAAGGGTCGATCGTGAAGTAAATATTTCTAAAGATGTGTGAATGCAGGTGGGGAATAATAAGTGTACTAAAATGACGAGAAAGTCGACCGAGAAATTATCCCTATCTATGTACTAGGAGATCGGATTATATTACTATTATGTCAGTGTGGAAGAAATATACCAGACCTCTTTTACTTTTCTCGGTGTTACTTTTTATATCTCTTATATTTTTCTCCTATTCTGACGTGATGCTTAGTTCGAAAATGAACATTAAATCACATGTTAACAGGAGCAGTCTAGTAGAGACACGTACTCTCCTTGATAGTTCCAAAATCAATATATTTGGAAATGAAATTAAAAGAAGTGCTGACCAAGGAGATAATTTGGAGATCAATTCAGAGAAAATAAAAAATATTTTTCAAAGAAGGAATTTAACACCTCCGATCGACACTTTAAAGAAATTGCAAATACTGTCTAAAAGTTTAAAAGAAAATTCAGCAGGCAAGTTACAAAAGGCCGCAGATAAATGGAAAACCTTTCATTATACAGTAAATGATAAAATAAAAGAAGTGGGAAGAAACTATTCAGCACAACAAGACTTTCTTACGAAAACAACTATAGTTACAGATAAGAGTACCGACGAACGACCAGAGTCGTGTGAGTCTTGCTTTAAAAATAATTTCAAAATTCTCATAAATGAAGCAGCATATTGTGAACAATTTAAAGACTTGGATTTAGTCATTGTCATAGCAACAGCATTAGAAAGTGACAAAGAGAGATTGACAATCCGAGAGACTTGGGGAAAATTATGTACCACGAAAAATAAACTGGCATGCGTTTTCACACTGGGTACTAGCGATGATCCAACTTTACAGCAAAACCTATTATCAGAAAGTAAAAAATATCGAGATATAATACAGTTTGATTTCAAAGATTCTTACTCAAATTTGACATACAAAACAATGTCATCTTTCCGGTGGGTTACTACATATTGCCCAGGTGCCAAATACATCATGAAAACGGATGGTGATATGTACATAAACACTGAAAATCTACCCACAATGCTTTCATCTGGTGCTCCAAGGACCAAGTTTATGGGAGGATACTGTTGGGTCAGCACTACTCCTAAGAGAAACACTGATTCAAAGTGGTATGTGTCTTTCAAGTCGTACGCAAAATCCAAATTCCCGCCAATGTGTTCCGGAACAGGATATATTCTTAGTATAGATGCAGTTCATAAACTGCTGAGTATTTCAAGAAATATTCCATATTTTCATCTGGAGGATGTATATGTAGCAATATGTATGCAGAAACTTCACATACGCCCTGTTAATTTACAAGGTTTCAGCAATATGAAAACTCCATTTTATGCATGTACTTACAGGAACAGTATTTTTACTTCTCATTATGTAGATACCAATTCTTTGGAAACCTACTGGAAACAGAGTCGAAAGTGCCCAAAAGACCAAAGAAGTCCAGAGAATCTGTACCGAGCTCTTCCACTGCATATCCCATAGATTATATCCTTATATATTTTTAGTTCTAAAAATTCACTTTATTAAATATAATATAATGTACTTTTTGTGATTGACTAAATGAAAAAGTTGTATTTTGAGGTGCATGATTATTAGATATTAACAATTAATAGAATTTGATCAAGAAAGGGACTACCTATGATAAACAATATTCTACAGTAAATGCTCTTACAATGTAAAAATCTCCCACGTTCCATTTGCTGTTCTGTGCAACTTGAAGGAACATGATTGCAACACTACCATGCAGTGCAATTGCTCTGCTGACCAATTAACAATAGTAACTAATAAGAACATATATATATATTAATATTATAAACTGAAAATCCTGACTACATGGCAATCAGTTGACATAAGCACCTGTTGACTCGTTATCTTTCGTAGATGCGTTGTAACCCTGGTCTGGCTGTCTACATGTATTTACACACTTGCGGTGTTTAATCACGTAACTCAATACATGCTCAATGAAATAAATACTTCAGTATCAGGCTTAACGTGGGAGCTGGTCCCTCCCATAAATTTTTACACATCATTGGCTGAAATACAAACACCAAACCTTCACTCTCAAAAAAAAAAAAAATTAATTTTAGCCCTTCTCCCATCTAGCCTGTATTTCCTACGCCCATTCAAAAATAGCCCCACTGCATTGGTTATGACAATGGCGACGCACTCTATTGTGTCTTGTATTATATCAGTCAGAACCTTCGTATTTGATTTAACTGCGACATTTTATCCTAATTTCTTCGTCTGTTCAGCATTATGACCAGTATCCATGACTTTAACAATAATTTTGTAACTAAAAGAAGCTTCTTAAGTTCTGTTTTCGGGATTATCATTCCCACTCAATAAATGAAAGTCTTGATGGCCTCGTATAAACATGATACACGTCGTACAGAAACATACCAGTCAATTCACATTTACCGGCAATATGAAGTTACTACATTATTATTATTATTATTATTATTATTATATTATACAGTGAGTTATTTAGTGCTGTAAATTTCAAAATTTGTGGAAATCCCTACATGGTGCACTAAATTTATAACTTTTCCTAAAGTAGGAGCTTTGTATTTAACTGAAAAAATTTGCATTGAAACTAACTTTTTTTTAAGAAAGGGTCTCACAAAACGATTAACTTATCATTATTATGACTACATTATTTATTATTATTATTATTATCATCATTATTATTATCATTATTAAATATTGAAAATTATTCCAAGAATGATCTTCACTAGACTGTCCAACTTCCAACATTGAAGAATGGACATGAAAATCGTCTATCATATGCAGGGATCCTCAACATTGTGCATTGGCTGTGATAGTTCATGTACATTTCGTTGTCTATACGCTGTGTATATAAACTCAACATGCTACTCGTAGTGGTCATTTCATACTGTCAAAGTATTAACTGTATTATCAATGTAATAGGTGTGGTTTCCAACACGAAGTGGCGTTCAGCGCAATTTACCTACACTTTTCATTGGGTCGAAAGCCATGCGATAACAAAATAGAGAGAGCGTTTGTTATCCCATTTGTGATAACAGAATTCTGGAACCAAAGGAAAAATAAACTTCCGTAAAAATATCTTATTATTGGAAAGATAGAACAAAGGACAAAGGTATACACATGCATATGTGACAAATTATGATGCATGTATACCTTCTACATTATTATATTTAACATGAAACATTAAAGGCTAAAAGTAAAAAAAATATGACATGGATGCGCATACTTATGCACGCAATAAAGGGCTGACTGATCACAATATGAAACCTATTTTTACAAAGCCCTATTCAAACACAAACTTGAATTAAAACTGTTTTATTGCTCTTCTTGTTTCTATTTCATTAATTATCCTGACATCGCCTAAAGCTTTAAAAAATGAACCTATATATTGCTCATCTAAGCGCAATTTGCACATGAGAAACTTTAAAAGTATTAGAATATTCACAAATGAGAGTATCCTTATTCAGAAGTTTTATTAAAGAATTGAATAAAAAGCCTCTACAAAATTTTAGAACACTATTATAAATTTTCTTTTTCATTCTCAGTACCCAATTTAAAATTTTCATTAACAAAATATAACACATAAACTTCCCTGAACCTACTTTGCCACACCATGGACCAACCCTAGCCAAAAGTTCAACAGCATTTATAAGCAATATTAAATACTTCATTCATGCCAAGTGTTATCAAAATCCCTCTACTTGTTTCAAAGAAAAAATATATCAAATCTTTATACAGGTATAGAATACAGCTCTGCACTACAAGCAACCTACCTAGAGAAAATTAAAGAAATTACCTGAAAATGTAAAAAAAAAAATCCAAAATACATGTAGCATCAAAATTTTATTTCAGAATGGAACCAAAATTCTTTAGATGCCCTCCTGGATCATTCTAGTGTATTTGGTATGTCAATATATGCAGCTAGTCTGAAGAAAATATGAGGCCCGAATGGGCTTATATTGCTCACCAGAGCACAATTTGCTCATTTTCAAACTACTGACTGCTTTAAAAAATTGGCAGATAAATACTGGTATAACCTCTTGTTTATTATGACTTTGACAACTGTCAAAAGACTGTAAACTTGCTTCAAGTTAGAATACTTTTTTCTTTTCTTTATCTTAAATAATACTTAAAAACCACGTTTTGTTGTAAAATAAATGCCCTAAAAATTTGCCTTTTATGGAATTTGAATCAATTCCCTTCTCAGAACTGGCCTATATAAAAATCAGATGGAAAAAAGTCATTAAAAGCAAAAACACATGAAAATAAAACTTTCAAATAACCCTTCAAATTGATACTTTCTAGTAAAAGTTGACAAATAAATGTTTTATGACTTCTCTGTTTTTATTAAATAATTAAGAACATTACACAATAATGTGAGAAAAAAGGAAGAAAATGACACAAAAATGTGTGAAAAAAAGATGAAACAATTTTTTTCTAATACCAGTATGACTTACTAAATGCTGCATAACACTTACAAGCTTTTTTTTTTTTGTTTAAGATGAAATGAACACGTTTTTGCTTTTGCCTTCCACAGGATATGAACCACTAACCTTCAGCATATCAGTTGCCCAATCCAGATCCATCCCTTGATAGATCTGGTTGAAGTATTATAACATTTGTACCTTATTTACTTTATCCCAATCAGCTTTCATCAATATCTTTCAATTAGTTCCCAAGGAAAAGTCCATCAAAGCCTTATTATTATATACTAATAGTATATACCTCTCCCCTTTTTTTAATCTTAAAAAGATTACAAAAAGTCCTGTATATTATTTTTGTAATCCATCTTTTTCAATTTACATTTATTACAATAAAATCAGTCTTAAAACACAAAATGAATGCATTATAAGAAACCTAAAAGAAGAAATTTAAGGTATTACTTGAAAATGGTCAAAACTAAGTAGGTCAATCGTCAAGGTCAAGGTCAAAACATTAAAAAATTTGAGAAATAATGAAAGGTCTTGTCACAAGGAATGCACACATGAAATATTTAAGCCCTACCTCTTACTGTTCATAAGTTATGACCAAGGTTAAAGTCTTTTTAAAGTTAAAGTACCGGTCGGTCCAACATTAAGGTCAAGGTCACAAAGTCAAAATTTATGGTACCCAATGAATACACAGGTGAAATATTAAAGCGCTGTCTCAAATGGTTCTAAAGTTATGATCCAGGTTAAAGTTATTGTCTACAAACAATAATGACGACAACACCAGGGTATGACAATAGCTCTTCAGACATTCGTCTCGGTGAGCTAAAAGGGTGTCTTAACAAAAGTTGTTGTTTTTGGTTCACTTCTGAAATCATATTTTGATTTTTTACTGTAAAAGAGTATAGACAAAGTCAGAGGAGCCATTTCAAAGTAATCACATGATTTATTTACGAATACCTGTGGCTGGGATGAATGTCTAAAAGATCACAGAGATACATTTGGTTTGATGATATATGCCACAGTTCTGAACAAGCAGTTGGTCAAGGAAGGTATCCTCTAGGGCCTTTATTTCCCCAACCTGGATCCAAAATGGTTAAAAACCAAAACATTTGTAGGGAACCTTGAATGCTTCATATTTTCCAAGTTTCATCATGTCTTTCATTTTAGACATTTATCTTTGAAGGAAAATCCATCAAAGCTTATTATAACTTACTGAAAGTATATACACCCCACTTTTTTCAATCTTAAAAACTTGCAAAAAGTCCTCTTAATCAAATTTGTATTCTATTTTCATTACAATAGAACCAGTTAAGATACACAAATGAAAGCATTATAAGCAACCTAAAGGAAGAAAATTTCAGAACTAACCTAAGATAGTAAAACATACAAAGTCAAAAAAGGTATAAAAAAAAATGTCAAAAACTTGATTTCGAAATGGAACGGAAAACAATAACACTTCTTAATACATTATTTTAGATCATTGTGATACATTCAGTTTGATTATTTATGCAGCTAGTCTGAAGACGAAGCTTGTCAAAGGAGGATAAACTCTGGGGCTTGTGTCACCCACCCTGGATCCACTCTACAATGAATCTGGCCGAAAGACAACAATAATTATAGGGAATCTTGAGTGCATCATCCCTACCAAGTTCCATCAAAATCTTTTCATCAGTTCTGAAGATGAAGTGTAACAAAGCTTAATACATGAACAGTCAAAATTCAATATCTCAAACACTGATAACTAGAATACACAGGCTCTCTGGAAGTCAAATGCTTAGTCTATAATCTTTCGCTTACAATATGATTACATTTACCTTGGACGTGCTAAACATAGATATGTTGAATACTATGCTTATCTCGAGTGCATTTTCATGTCCTGAAACTCTAATTTACCTAGTCAACTGTAAAGTTGGCATCTTATTGACATATTGGTTCACTGACAGTTACCAAGATAAATTGACAATGTGGGCATGCGTGGCCTGGACTTCCATAACAGCAAATGAATTCAATAGGGTTTTGCATACATTGTTATTTGTAATAATCGGTGTAAAATCAAGATAGACAATTTAAAATTCCAATTGAACTAAAACTTTCAAACATTGCAAGTTGGCTCTCACATCACTCTGATGCACTAATTGGTTTGTGACTCAGTTTATGCAGCTTGTCTGAAGAAGTTTGTCAAAGGAGGATACCTTCTGGTTTCTATATTGACCTACCTAAATACATCAATAAAAGGGAACTTGGAAAAAATAATACTTGTAGGGAACTTGAGCACTTTATTCCTTCTAAATATCATGAAACTCAGCATATCAGAAGAAGTTGAAAATCATAATCAAAAGTTTAAATTATACTGGACAAACAAGCGCACTTACACTCAACAAAGTGTCTTTAGCTCATGTGAGCAAATAAAAAGACCAAACTGATCAACACAAAACTATCAAATTCATGGAACATTACACTCTTGTAGAAACATGATAGGAACTCAAAAGCAACATAATAATTTTGCAAATACAAATGTAAGATTCTTCAGACAATACTGATGTCACAGAATTGTAAACTGAAAGATAATTGATCTTACTGAGTAAGGTCCAGCTGGTGCTTGTCCAGTTCTCTCCCAGTGAAGATACGGTAAATCAGGTATAGTACTGGGCTGCTTCCTTTCTCTCTTTCTCACACGTGATTCTTGGTAATTTTTCCCTGAAATTATGAAAATATACAATATTCATGCATATACACTACGAGATAAGAAACAAATCTCGGTAAAACAATATGCTATCCTCTCAAAGTGCTCTTTCTCTTTCCAAATACAACGTAAGTATTGACTTTGTTGGCAAGTGAATGTAAAATGAGGTCTACAAGAAAGTGTGACTAGCACACGTACACTCATACATATAAGAAGTTGAGGCAACATAACTATTTCCTCCTGCAACAGTGTGAAATTGAAGGGATTTTAATATCTGAAGGCAAAAATGCAAAACAATTGCAATATCAATTAATATACATGTACCATCATAAAGCTATCACACTTTCTTGTTTTAACAAGCAGCCACTTTCCTTTTATTGCAGGTAATAAAATCAGTGACAAAATACCACTATATTTCATATTGAAGTTGTGGATTTGACACACTCACCGAGTAAAGTTTTATCCCAGGTGTTGATTCTATATATTTCTGGTTCAGTGATGGCACGCTCATCAGGTTCCCATTCACTCTCTAAATCAACTTCAATTTCAGGTTCTGGTTCCTCTTCTTCCTGTTTATTGAAATTGCCATAAAAATCATCATGAAGAATTCTCTTCAGATCATCATAGACACCAAAAACATCAAAGCATGTGAAATTTATTTTAATTGAGGACTTTACTCAAACTTAGTTTGATATCTTTGAAATGTAGAGTATTTAATTACAACACTGTATTCTGTTAATTACCTCCTCTTTTTCTGGCTCTTCCTCCTCCAACTCCTCAGAAGGGTCATATGGCTCTATCTTCCAATGTTCTTCCTGGAAAAATAAAATATGGCCCAGTTCATGCAGATTAGCTTTTTAATAAAGTAATTTTTCATCAAGTGATTGAGAGGCTGCATATCTTTGAGAGAGAAAAAAAATTATTCATGGTATATTATATAGTTATGTCAAAATGAACATACTTGTCCAAAAATGCCTATTTTGTTTCCACGGACATCATAGAGAGCTATGCTACAATCAGAGGAACTGGACAGCACCATCACACGTTCATTTCTTTCAATAACCTCCAGTGTGTTTATCATGTCTGAGTGAGGCTGAAACTGAGACTTCAGAGCTGCAAAAAAAAGAAATAGTCCAACATTAATTTGTGAATCATTTCAAATTTGGTGACCAGTGATGTTTAATTACATGCTTTACTTTTGGTGACCAGTGGTGTTTACATACTTACTTACTACTAGTATGCAGTGGTATTTACAAGTTCCCTGTACTTATGGGGTTATTGGTGTTTACATGGTCATTGAACTTCTAGCGACCAATTTTAATTGTTACATGTTCCCTATATTTCTGTTCACCAGTGGTTTTTGCATACATGCTTCAATAGAGGTGTTTCTATGATCCTTACATTTCTGGTGACCAAAGGCGTTTACATACATACAATTTTTTAGTGACCAGTGGTGTTTTTATGTTCTCTATCTTTCTGATAACTAATTGTGTTAACATACATGCTACAGTTTTTATTTGTGGTAACCAGTGGTGTTTGCATGTTCCCTATATTTCTGGTAACCAGTGATGCTTACTGTACCATACATGCTATAATTCTGGTGACCAAAAGTGTTTATATGCTCCTATTGAGTCTTTTCATTAAAGGAGTTATTTCCCATTTGGGACGGTATCTGACGTAAGACAATTATGAAGTCATCAAATTTATATGAAAACATCATTTGTATACTATCATTTCCCTAAGTTTTAGATCAGTTTCCATACAATTTGATGATGTCATAATTCTTTTACGTCAGATACCGTCTCAAATGGGAAGTAACTCTGTATAACGAAAAGACCGAATACTTCTGGTGACCAATAGTGTTTATATGCTCCTATACTTCCGGTCATTTAAAGTTTGTCAAATCATGACAGATTGAACATTGTTTTTAAACTGAAATCCAGTATTCTGAAAAAGTGGATGAATTTTATTTTTAGCCCAGGAAATTATTACATACATGTATTCTAATTCAGTACTAAAATGACCACAAATTCACACATATGTTCCTGTAATTCTATTCGAATGCCTTTTCATAGCAATATATATCAAGAAGAGAGAAATGTTTATCATAAAAAACAAGCGACAGAGTGCCACAGTTGTAAATATTCAACTTTAGGTCGACAAGGAGATTTGACCCATATGTTGTACATCTAGTAAACAGCGGTACTTATGCATATGCTGTACATCTTGTAATCAGTGGTGCTTATGTATATGCTAGACATTTTGTAATATATCAGTGGCGCATATTTATATGCTATAGATCTAGTAATTGATGGTTACATATATATTATACAAATGATAACTAGCAGTTTTAACATTTCTTGTTGCGACTATGGAATCAAGAAAATTGTATGTGAAATTTAAAAACATGAGGTGACCGTAGCCTTGGTATTCAAAAGAAAGTTTTGATGGTTATTTTTTGCCATATTGTTACTATAATACACCATAATTTGGTAGTAGTAGGCATAGTTTATTATGTGATAAAATTTGATAAGAAGAGTTTATTAGAATTCTGATAATCATAGAAGATTTCAGTTTTGATGCCTATAGTTTGTTACAGGTTTGATATCCAGACTTCTGACCATACTTACGCGGAGGCTGTGTGATGATATCTTCAGAAGGTCGTATACAATATTCCAGGATATCCCAAACCTTTATCTGTCCATCAACATCTCCAGTGGCCAAATACTGGTTGTTTTTGTCAAGAGCCATAATTATGCTTCCAGCTGGTAAATAAATACATGTAAAATGTTGACAATTACTTCATTATCAAAGAAATCAAATGTTTTTATGAATACTAGTACATAATAAAAGAAAGTAAAACAATGTCTGCATACTAGTGCATTGAAAGTGAATAACATTATAGACAAACGTTCAGATGGACCTAATGAACATAACATGTATAGCAAAAATTTTCCCTGCAATGTTACTCTATAAATATATATCTGAATCTTAAATTCAAATATAAATTGAATTAAGATTTTCATATTTCAATTATTGAATTTCAATTTAATACAAATAAAATATAAACTATGGAAAAATATAATCCTTATTAATGTATATTTTATTTACAGCATTACTTAAAATTTTGCCCAAGATTTTTAAAAAATGTACTTGTTAAAAGACATTCAAACATCCAAATGAGTGAATCATTTTACAGGAAAGTCACAGTTCCTAGTATATATTTGTTAATGAACATTGAGTTATATACACTATATACATGAACATTAAATATGTTTAAAAATACAAATGAGACCTGAATTAAGCAAGACATAATAACTAAAGCCTTCTGTCACAAACAATGAAAATCACAAACACAAAATACCCAACCTTCTTCCTCTAAAATGAAAAAGACAAAATGCAAGCTAGCAATGATTTGGATGAATCATGAGTATATCATACATGAAGTACAAATTTATAATAATATGATATTGCAGCAAATATAGGGAATTTAAGGTTTTAAAAATGTATAAAATCATTTGAAATCTTACACTTTTTATGCCCCAGATCGATAGATTAGGGGCATATTGTTTTTATGCTGTCTGTTTGTTTGTTGTCAACTTTAACATTGGCCACAACTTTTGAACCATGAGTTATAGAGACTTCATATTTGACATGCATACTAAACTAATGAAGCCCTTTCAAATGGCACCAAGGTCGATGATCTTTTGACCTTGACAATGACCTTCATGCTAAAAATAACTTTTTGGATTTTGTTGCTGCCGGGGGCATTAGTGTTTCATAAACGCAGCTTGTTAAATTATAAATAAATGCTGTTCGTTAAACTCAAATATTAATTACTTTCATGTTTTACTATGCTCACATGAATATGACTAAGCACGTTAATTTACATTCAGTATTTAGAGAATGTATTCTATTGAGATTTTGTTTGCATTTATTCCCCATCTAGGACAATTCAAAAAGTAGACCTACAATCATCACCAGGGCAGTTAAGAGTAGACGTACAATCATCACCAGGGCAGTTAAGAGTAGACCTACAATCATCACCAGGGCAGATTTAACACTGGAGTGTTTGAGGCAATAACATGTCATCTACTATCTATCTCTCAAAAGCATGACTCTTACCAGAGGGACAAACAGACAGACAGATAGATGCCTGACAAAGACTGATCTTTATATGTCGATTTACAGGCAACACATGATGATACCTGACACATAGACGACAGCTTCACATCCGTACAAATGAATACTAAACATGATTAATGGTTAAATGGGGTCTGAACCAATGAGAGTTTGATTGGGACTCAGATTTAGCATTCACTTGGTCAAACTGGATTTAACCTGCTTTGTAATAAACCTCATTCACAGAAATAAAGGCATCATGAAAAGAGTGACTTTAAAAACAAAGTAATATCCAATCAAAATGCTATTTAAAGCTGAGAGAAATGCTAGAAATTTATATCACTTTAAATGATGACAACGGAAGCATATACTGTTCACACAGATATTAACATCAATGTAAAAGAAAAACAAAATTTATAAATACCTAGATTTTTAATGTATTTTTTTTTTGTACATGTATGAGGTCTTATTTTCAATGATAATATGAAGGAACCTCAGGAGATTTTTTCCTTTGGTGGCATTCTTCTCGTATCAATGTGCAATAATTAACATTTCCTTGATATCTGACTATTGCAAAACACATGCATTACAGTTTATTATGTAACATTCCTTTGTTTCAAAGAAAATACAGATCCTAATAGAAAATTTTGAAAAATGCATGCACCAACATTTACTCAAAAAACAAAAAAAAAATGTATAAAAAATATATATATAAATGCATAACTGGGCATTTCCTTCACTTCTGTAAAAGGTTTATAACCTGAAATTCCTTGACACTTCACAGATGCTACTTAACATTTCCTTAGCTTCTAAATGATGCATAATCAGACAGTTTTAGCTACTAAAAAGTGCATAACCTGAAGTTTCATTGATACTTATTTAGTGTGTACTGCAACATTCCATAGCTCCTCATTAGTACATGACCTAATATCTCTATGTCATAAAATTTAACATATCCTCGAAACTTAAATATAACCTAACTTTATGTCCCCTTGCTTGCTAACATGAAAAAACACTCTCTTGGCTCCTAAAAAGTACACATCATGACAGCCCTTGATATCTAATAAGTACAAAGTTTGATTTATCCTTCATTTCTGAGAAAATGCAGTGTCCTATATTCTTTTAATTACTAATAAGTGCATCCATTAGCTCCTAAAAAGTGCATCACCTATCATTCCCTTGAAACCCAATAAGTGCATTACCTTAATCCCTTCTCTCCAACAAGTGCATAATCTGTTTAATAGTGCATAACTTGATATTTTCTATTAACATATATATAAATAAAAACCATTTCCTATCTTACTATTTTCTTGAGAGCATGGAGCTGAAATATTAGAACACCTACAATTTATAATATCAAAAGAATGTAATGCTGCTGTCTTTTATTTCAAGCAATGCCTGACAGACAAACAGTTTTGAAAACTTCAGTGGGTTCCGCACATTTTGAGATGTAAAATTTAAAAGAAATAAATCATAATTGTACATGATGTATTTGTTGTAGTATTATTTCAATTTTTGATGTATAGTATCATGCTATGAAGAATTCATTGAAATATTTTAAAGAATTACCATGTTCATGAGCTACGAATTCAGCTAACAGCTGACTGTGAGAAGTATTCCAAAATCTGACCCAACCATTTCCACCACATGACACAAGATTGGCACCACTTCCAGCTGAGCCGCCCTTACGAGCCTCTAAGAATATCACCTTCGATACTGCTAAACCGAATTCATTCTGCAAAAGGCATGATTTTCTTGTGCAAAACATGTTCTATTCAGTGAATTTCTACATTGTACAAAGTAAGTACAAGATAAACTTAAGCAAAACAATCTATGATTATCCTACAGTTTAGAGTGTTTCTAATTACATGTACTGCAGTAATAAATACAGAAGTGAAGAGACATATTAACCTGTTCTTCTTGAGTGCCTTGGGTACCTCTGCTTTTAACACTGACTCTTGATGCAAATGATTTAGGGCGAGACTTTGGACGTTCAGAAATTTCCTCCAAATTACTTTCCTGAAAATAAAATGTAAACAATGTCATGTTCATATATACTATAATTAGCTTTTCACAAATGTACTGTACTATGAAGAATACACGAACTTTTGTCTATAGACATTTACAACATGAGAAGTATTTATGTAACTTTATCTGTATCTGTATCTGTATGGATACGTCGTATTGACTACTGCTGGCATTTAAAAGATGGAACAGAGGGCGCATGTAACACGTTCTAGTTGTTTAATGTAGTGCAGATCTAAATGCCTCTACTTTCGCACTAGTCACGACACTGTCTTCAAGCTGGTTCCACTCTGGGATGGTTCTCGGGGGGAAAGAGTTTTTCCCCACTTCTGAATTACAACAGATTGGTTGAAAACACCGAGAGTTGTTTAACTGGTGTGTTTTGATTGGGTTATTGACTATATACGCACTAAGTTTGGTAACTCTAATTCTACATTTGTTTTGTACTGGTACTAAGTAGACCTCTGCTGGAATGGCCGGCACCAACCCCTCCACCACCTTAAACAGGAATGTTAGTCAAAGCTCCCTCTGGAGTGTTTGAAGGTCTAGGTCCTCTAACATCTTGGTGATTTATAATCACAACATTATCTGTGAAAGGTCTAACCAAAGAGTAGCTGCAATCTTTAAACCATTCCTAATGACTTAGTAAGTACAATCAATTGTACAAACAAGAAATGTTTATTCTAATGAGCACTTTTCATTTTATAGTGAAAAGTTTCTAATATTTGCAAAGGCATAGGCACTCTTATATACTACTCAATGATGTAAAACTGCAAAATCTAGCAGAAAAAAATGCAAGGATTCTTTAAAATGTTTTTAAGTGAAATGATACCATGCATGCTTTATAATGTTTGAAGTGGATTATAAAAAATGTGCCTGCCCACAACCAAGTTGTTACTTCCTGTAACAAAACAGGATCAAAAAGAAGCCTTTTAGTCAAATTATATTATGATTTAACTTTACCAAAATATTTAGTTCTTAAAAGTATTTATATGTCAAATTGAAAGTACATGAATTTATTAGTTGATAAAATGGTCATTTCTTGTTTAGTACTTATTACTTTTTGCAGTCACAGTATGATGGACTTTAAATGCAAATGAATTTTACAAAGGAAATTAAATAAATAACTAAGGCTAAGAATTCTTATTCATATCTTGTCACAGACAAGAAATAGTACTGGTAATCTAAGCTAAGGTTCCACAAACAAGATGAAAAACTATTTAACGATAAGTAAAATAAATAATTAAAAATATAAATGTGCTCACTTCTTTTGATGTAATAAATGACTTTCCCCTAGATTTCATGAGAGTTCTACGTGATCTCTGACTAAGGTGTCGAGAAGCTTGCTCAGAGTTAGTGTTCCATACCACAATCTCTCCATCATATGACCCAGTGACCAGAACATTTGGGGCTGTGAATGCTGCACATAGCACATCCTCTCCATGCTCCTGATATATAAATTAAGATGAGAATCAACAGTATATACTAAGTAATCAACAATGTAAGCCATCAGAGCCGTCAGTAAATAAAGTTCTGCTTATCATTTTACTAAAAAACGAGAAGACATTAAATGATATAGTCCACATAATATTAAATAGCCATTATATATCTACGAATAATACAAAATATTACAGAAATAAACATGGATTGAAAATTGTATGTGATTTCCAATTCAATAAGACACTACATAATATAAATAATCTATTAAATTCACTTTATATAATGGGGCTAAACATAAATTGTAATTTTGACTTAACAAGTACCTGACCACCTTTCCAATCAGCAGGTTGAACATGGAATCCCTTGAATGCAGTTGTGCGGAATATTGTAATATACCTGCAATAAGAAATTTAACTTATTGTATGTGCTTCAAGCCCCAACATATTGACATAAAAAAGATTGTGAAAACAATTACACTGATTTGAAGAGAATATACAGAAGTTATGCTGCATATCATTTAAATTGCACTATTGCGCAAATGGAATAAGCTTTGAACTCTTTCATTTCTCCACTTACTTGGCCCATCCTACTACTACAACACTTCTCTTCAGATTGAGAATTTGACCAACATCAGCTGGCTGACCACCTGCACATTCCAGAGTATGGAAACAGTGACCATTAAAATCCCAAACCTGCAGATACAATGTAAAAAATCTCATATTATAATGAAAGATAAGAAAAACCTTCATGGTAGGTTCCATGTTTTGAGATTATACATTTTAAACAGCAATGGCTTCATATATCACAAAAGATTTTTTTTCTGTACAGTAAGACCAAAGTGTTGCACTGAATGAGATGGATGCCTTACTGGTTGCAAGGAAAGTTTATGAGAAAATGATTTATCAAACTTATTATGATTCATTTTTTCTGATTTTGCTGATATTTTGCTAACAGTTGGCCATTTTGAAGATCAAAATGCATGGTAAGTAATTTATTTGAGACTAACAATAACTATTTTATGATGATCCAGTTTTAAAAGTATAAGTCATCTGGAGGCTTAAAACTCAAAAAGCACCATAATAAAAATTTTGTATCAAAATAAAGTTTAAATTACAAACACAAAATATCTTAAAATTCACTTCATACATATAAAATATTACCTTGACTGTACCATCAGTACTGCCAGTGAATAATTTGGTTTCACTTGGATCCTGAGCTAGACATGTGACTTCAGCATTAGCATGAGTATTATTAAATTGCTTGACCTTTTGACCTGTATCCACCATCCACACTATGATAGTTCCTGCCTGACAAGCACTGACAACCTAGGGGTGAATAGACAGGCTTTCATCTTTTAGTTATGTATGTCCACTGTTCAGACATCATGTTGGTTTTTCTTGTAGCATTATGCAGTTGTTTATAATATCTATCTGTATCTATTTTCTTTCCCAACAAGTACATGTACCTCTCTATTTAATCACATTTTATCTAGATCAAATAAATCTAAATTCTCCTCAAACCTTATGGTAATCATGATTCTGAAGATAAATTTCCTGTATTCTTTTTTCTTTTCATCTCAAATAAGAAAACAACAGATTAAAGAATATATACTGTCTTGATCAATATTGTTTCATTATAGACTGAAACAGTAGGACAGAAATAATTTTCCTCTCATGTTTACTTTATATTCACGATTTATAGTCTGACAATTTCTGGTGGCCATCTTGCATATAGGAGGATCGAGTATGTAAAGAGATGGAGTTGAAATATTTTTGAAATATTTTACAGACTGAGTTATCAATGTTTATCAACACAAAAGATTAAGAAATAATTCTAAATATGTTACTTTTAATGAAAATTTGTAACTTTTGTCTAACCTGATTATATACAGAATTATATAAGGCAGCTATGACTGGTTTTTCATGTGACATTATTTTATCTCGCATCTCTACTTTCATTTCCATCATGGTCAACATGTAATTGAACGTAATCAACATTTTATTTCTTTCCATTCCTGTCCGGTCTTTCTCCTCATCAAAGAACAAGGTACTTGTTACTGAGAAACAAAATCATTACAATCAGATCATTTATTACTTGTAATTCATTTTATCACATAAACAGTTGGTTTGATAATTTTTTCTTTTAAAAATGCAAACAAAATTCTTTGAAAACTTCAAAATTTAATAAAAATAAACAATGAATAAAAGTCTGAAAAAATACTTTAAATGAGGATATTTCAAATCACAAAATATCTCTTTGATATACCTTCTGGTCCTTTAGGAAACATTCCAGCCAGTCTTTGTATACAGACTTGGAGTTGGACATCCCAGATTCTCAATACTTTGTCTTTAGAGAAGCTGATAAGCTGACCACGACTCTTAATAAACTGGACCTGTATAACACTGGCCATGTGACCCCTTAACACTCCATTTGGCTTCGACACAATGTGGGGATTCCAGAGGCAAACATGGTGATTTACTCCAGCTGTGGCTATCAATTTACAAAAAATCATAATATGTATTTCCCAAAAAGCACAAATGCTCATCTTTATCTCACCATTACAATTTCAAATACATGTCAGAATTGCTTCGAATGGAATTGCTTGAATAAATTCAACACAATGCTACATATGTGTTAGTGATTACATAACTCCAAACAAGTTTCATTATAAACAGCAGTTGTCAGAAGACAACACAGCTCATCCAGTAATGTATGATGGGTGGAAGGTATGTGATCAAAGATATGAGGTAATTTGGCATATTACCACTATCCAAACACATGTATTAATTCTTTATTGCTGTTTAATTGTATCTTGTACTTATTTCAAACTTGTGCAAAGGTCAAAGTCAGAGGGTAACAGATTGATATCAATCAAAAAGCTCTAGCTACAAGGAATACACATGCTATATATGAAAGCCCCATCTCATACTATCAAAAAGATTATGATTTTAAAAGTTTGGTTTATGATCAAGGTTAAGAACATAAAAAATATGTTATCAATCAAAATCACTAGCAACAAGGAACATACATACTAATATGAAATCCTTATCACTTAATTACAAAACATATTGCAACAGTTAAAGTGCTTTAAATTTGTTCTAAGACCAAGGGCAAGGTCACAAAGTGAAATAAAATCTGTACTAAGTGAAAGATCTTTTTATGAGGAATGTGCAGATAGATAAAAGCAGCATTCATTATAAAACACGGGAGCTATGCTCAATAATGAATATATTCTGGCTGTGTGCATCATTAAACACTGATGACACTTAGGGTACAACATCAGCTCTCCTGGACATTTATGAGTTATACAGCTAAAACATGGGAAATATCTAAAATGTATATTAAGCAAAAATGAACTGACAACTTATTCAACATTATAGGAACAGGTTCATATGGTAATTAGTTTTCTAGTCATACCTATAATATTGAGCTGTTGGTTGTAATCAAATGCATTGACTCCCTGATGGATATTAAATACAGACCTATAATAAATATTAAGAATTAACAATGACATTTTTTAATATACTCAAACCAAGATAATAGTAACAAAATTTTCTACACATGTTAAAGCTATATCAAGAAGTACTGACGATTCGGACGATTCTGTATGTGCATCTATGTATACATGTGCCACTTTATCCTGGTTAAACCATTCTGTGCTTGGCTGGTGATCAGGAGATCTGAAGTTCGATATCTGCCATGGGCACAATGGTGTTCTGTCTTTAAAAGGAGACAGTAAAATCAAGATCCCCTGTCACAGTAGGCATTGGCATGTAAAAGATCCCTCACTACTTATGGAGAGTCTGTAGCAAAGGTCTACATTTGTATGCCATGCATCAGGCAGATACCATCACAATATCTGCGAAATATTTGTTGAGTGACATAAAACAATAATCAATCAATCAATCTATCTATTTGCACAGCTATAGTTTAGTGCATTATAATGTTTACTAGCACTGTCCAAATGAAATTATTCTAGAGTCATGGTAACAAACTGCAGGACCCATGCATGTAATTATGAGAAATGTAAATACTACTTGACTAGAGAGAATTCATTGATCAGTGGTTATAATTGGTACATTTTGTGATGAATTGTAAGAAATTATTACACTAAGAGTGCAGAGTTCACCCATCCCATCTTTCACTGACTATACTCACGTTTTCTGTATTTTCCTATTTAAATCATGATCTCTACAATAAAGAGTATTTGATTGTAATTTCAATCGAGTTCGAGGAATTTCTATCATGACACAACAAAAACTGCAAAAAAGGCTAATTCCATTACAACTGCTCTATCTACATATAAATGTTAATTTACCGTAAATACTCGAATATAATACACAACTTTTTTTAGCCAATTTGCTTTATCAGTTTTTGACTGCATATAATACATAGGATTCTGTCATTTTTTTTTCACATTCTTATTGACTTTGTGTTACCCATGATTTTTAAATGACCATGTAAATTGAATTACTTTATCAATGACAAAGTAGTCAATGTCTTTATTTATCATGACAATGGTTACTGATTAGCAGATTGTACGGGTGATATAGTGAGTGATCTAGCCTTAATTGGTTCATTGATAGTTATGCAACAGGTGAAATTACTTCACCATAAGGGCATGAGCATCAACAGCTTGGCTCATTGTCATAAGAATGAATTGTACTTAAATTCGACTGTCTGCAGATAACACTCAATTCATTCTTTCTTTATTATGTCTTCACAAACATGGGCACATCCCAATGTAAAGTTCATGTAATTTATATGGACACGCATGTTTATTCTAATGAGAAAAATAATGAAGTGGTTATTTGGGACTAGGGTTAGGCTACTAGTATGGCTGCAACAGTTAAGAAATTTGAAGTCTGGGTGAGTTTGGTTGTAAATGAAATGAAAAGAAGAATGAATGAAAAGCATTGATATCACACGATAAATAAAGGCTGGTCATTCCATGCCGCTTTTGATGATAATACACTTAACGCGATCTCATTGTGAAAGGTATGCAGCAAAGCAAATTCAATTGGCAACATCAATGGGGAAATGACTGGTACACAAAAGACGAATTAATATATATAAAAACACAAGAGTAAAACCGAAGAACAGTTATACTTATAATGCAGGAAACTGATGACTCAATTCATATACAAAAAATCAGTAAAACTGATGGATGCTCCAAGAAGCACAGCAATAATGAAGGAAATGAATAACTAAATACATAGGAAATCATTGTATAAATTGATGACGATTTCAAATCTCAAGGTATCATCATATCCAATAGAGACAACTGTAAAACAACAAGTGATCACAGTATCTTAGACTAAAACGAGTAAGCTTGACCCTGATTATTTATGAAATAAAACTTCTTATCATGACTTTGACCTTTCAGAAATGACCTTGAGTGACTTTTTTCCAAAACCCTTAACCTAAATAACATTTTTGGTGAAGTATGATCAAATTCTGATGAAAGGTGTTGGAGATATAAGTTACTTATGGTATTTTAAGTCATAGTTAATAAGTGACCTTGACCTTTCAGAAATGACCTTGAATGAACTATGTCTTAAAGTCCTTAACCTGCATAATATTTTGGGGAAGTACGATCAAATTCTGATGAAAGGTGTAGAGATGTACATACTTCACTGTATTTTAAGTCATAGTTAATAAGTGACCTTGACCTTTCAGAAATGACCTTGAATAAACTATGTACCCAAGTCCTTAACCTACATAATATTTTTGGGAAGTACAATCAAATTCTGATGAAAGGTGTAGAGATGTACCTACTTCACTGTATTTTAAGTCATAGCTAATGAATGATTTTGACCTTCAGAAATGACCTTTAGTGACCTTTGTCCAAAAGCCCTTATCCTAAATAACATTTTGGTGAAGTATGATCAAACTCTGATGAAAGGTGTAGGAGATATAAGTACTTCATGGTATTTCAAGTCATACCTAATAAGTGACCTTGAGCTTGTAGAAATGACCTTGAGTGACCTATGTCCAAAACCCTTAACCTAAATAATATTTTGGCGAAGTATGATCAAATTCTGAGGAAAGGTATAGGAGATATATGTACTTTATTGTATTTCAAGTCAAATTTAATAAGTGACCTTGACCTTTCAGAAATGACCTTTAGTGGCCTTTGTTCAAAATAATATATATTTTGAGGAAGTACGATCAAGTTCTGATAAAAGGTGTACTTACTTCATTGTATTTTGTCATAGCTAATGAGTGACTTTGACCTTTCAGAAATGACCTTGAGTGGCTTTTGTCCAAAAGCCCTTAATCTAAATAACATATTGGTGAATTATGATCAAATTCTAATGAAAGCTGTAGGAGATGTAAGTACTTCATTATATTTCAAGAAGGTGATCACTTTATGGTCTTAAATAAAATACCATAATTATTCAATTTTCATGCTTTGTTTTCAAGACAAAGCACCTCATCTGCATTGCCTAATGTCTACTCACTATATGAAGTTATATTCAGGGAATGTCAAATTTCTATCCAGTTTACATTATAGAAAGTGGGTATAAACTTCATATACCTTCATAACTAGGTGAAGCATTTAACCACACCTTCTAGTCTTGTTTTTAATATACTTACTTTGATGATGTGCCCGACTTCTTCTCCAGCCAGCTAATGACGAGAGAGTGAGTACTGGTAGTGGCACAAGTAATGAAGCACTCCAAGTAATGGGCATACTTAACTGAAATAGCAATACATATCATATCATACCTTGTAAATTAAGACCAATATCAAACCATCAGTCTGTATGCTTCTGCCCACAATGTTGCAAATTTTGCTTAGATTGATTATTTTTTTCTTGTCACTCCATGATTACGATAACATACATATATGGTAAAGCCAACTGCTTGATGCATTGCATAGAAATTTATATTTTTGCAATGAACCCACCAAAAGCAGTGCCAGATCTTTTATGTGCCACATCTACCATGACATAGGACCTCGGTTTTTATTGCTTCATTCAAAAGACAAAACACCAGTGTTAAAGTTGACCCCTGAGCCTCTTAGTCACAAGCCTAGCACCTCATCCAAAGAGACACACTGGCTTAATTTTGCTGAGAAGTTAGGATAATATATTATATCAGAGTTGAAATAAATTACATATACTTAGACAAAAAATACAAAAGACTATTTTACAATACATCATTGAAGAATGCATGTTGATATGATGATATCTTTTTTATATTCAAAAGCCAGTGAAGTTGAAAATATTGTGTTCAATTTGGGGGACTTTTTTTAACAATTCAGAACTAATTAAAATCTTTTTGTGTCAGATTGAAAATTTCTTGGACTTGTGATTTTGATGATGATTTTATGTTTAATATATCACATTTTTTAAGACTTTGACTTTTAGAACAAAGGACTTGGTTCTATCTTAGTATGATAGAACAAAGACAACTGTTCAGTTTTTGTTTTACATTACAACAGATTATATCACTCTTATGAAGATTTCATCTGCATGATGCAACGCACAGAATTAAGAAAAAAGCAAGTGAACCACCCCAAAGCAATGAGGGATCTCCATATGTCTGTCTACCATAACACAAAATGAGGGATCTCCACATGCCAATGTCTACCATGACACAGAATGAGGGATCTCCACAGGCCAATGTCTACCATGACACAAAATGAGGGATCTCCACATGCCAATGTCTACCATGACACAAAATGAGGGATCTCCACATGCCAATGTCTACCATGATACAAAATGAGGAATCTCCATATGTCAATGTCTACCGTAACACAAAATGAGGGATCTCCACATGCCAATGTCTACCATGACACAAAATGAGGGAACTCCACAGGCCAATGTCTACCATGACACAAAATGAGGGATCTCCACATGCCAATGTCTACCATGACACGAAATGAGGGATCTCCATATGCCAATGTCTACCATGACACAAAATGAGGGATCTCCACATGCCAACGTCTACCATGACACAAAATGAGGGATCTCCACAAGCCAACGTCTGCCATGACACAAAATGAGGGAACTCCACAGGCCAATGTCTACCATGACACAAAATGAGGGATCTCCACATGCCAATGTCTATCATGACACAAAATGAGGGATCTCCACATGCCAATGTCTACCATGACACAAAATGAGGGATCTCCACATGCCAATGTCTACCATGACACAAAAGTTTTTAATGTCTATTCTGAAACACAAGATACTGAAAATTTGCCAGAGGGACTCAAACCTAAGCCCTCTTGGCCACATAAGCCAACCAAATGACAGAGCTACATCAGACAACAAAATGAGAAAGCTATGTCAGTTCAAATTGTTCAAGTGGTATCATTTCATTCAGTTTGCCTGGGGTTTTTTTTTGTTTGTTTTTCTTTTTAATATCCCAATTCATCTGATCAGAATTTAAGTCAAACTTTATCATAAGTTGCCATTATTTGTACAAAGTTTTGAATGAAAATAATCCATTAGTAGACACATCTTGTAAACTTACTTTTCTCTTACCTTGTCTTACCCATTCCTTCTTGTGTGCTTCTTGTTTGGTGTAGGTCTCATTTTTACTATTCTCTTACCTTGTCTTACCCATTCCTTCTTGTGTGATTCTTGTTTGGTGTAGGTCTCATTTTTACTATTCTCTTACCTTGTCTTACCCATTCCTTCTTGTGTGCTTCTTGTTTGGTGTAGGTCTCATTTTTACTATTCTCTTACCTTGTCTTACCCATTTCTTCTTGTGTGCTTCTTGTTTGGTGTAGGTCTCATTTTTACTATTCTCTTACCTTGTCTTACCCATTCCTTCTTGTGTGCTTCTTGTTTGGTGTAGGTCTCATTTTATAGTATTCTCTTACCTTGTCTTACCCATTCTTTTTTATGTGCTTCTTGTTTGGTGTAGGTCTCATTTTTACTATTCTCTTACCTTGTCTTACCTATTCCTTCTTGTGTGCTTCTTGTCTGGTGTAGGTCTCATTTTTACTATTCTCTTACCTTGTCTTACCCATTCCTACTTGTGTGCTTCTGGTTAAGTGTAGATCTCATTTTATACTGTTCTCTTACCTTGTCTTACCCATTCTTTCTTATGTGCTTCTTGTTTGGTGTAGGTCTCATTTTTACTATTCTCTTACCTTGTCTTACCCATTCCTTCTTGTGTGCTTCTTGTTTGGTGTAGGTCTCATTTTTACTATTCTCTTACCTTGTCTTACCCATTCCTTCTTGTGTGCTTCTTGTTTGGTGTAGGTCTCATTTTTACTATTCTCTAACCTTGTCTTACCCATTCCTTCTTGTGTGATTCTTGTTTGGTGTAGGTCTCATTTTTACTATTCTCTTACCTTGTCTAACCCATTCCTTCTTGTGTGCTTCTTGTTTGGTGTAGGTCTCATTTTACACTATTCTCTTACCTTGTCTTACCCATTCTTTCTTATGTGCTTCTTGTTTGGTGTAGGTCTCATTTTTACTATTCTCTTACTTTGTCTTACCTATTCCTTCTTGTGTGCTTCTTGTCTGGTGTAGGTCTCATTTTTACTATTCTCTTACCTTGTCTTACCCATTCCTACTTGTGTGCTTCTGGTTTAGTGTAGATCTCATTTTATACTGTTCTCTTACCTTGTCTTACCCATTCTTTCTTATGTGCTTCTTGTTTGGTGTAGGTCTCATTTTTACTATTCTCTTACCTTGTCTTACCCATTCCTTCTTGTGTGCTTCTTGTTTGGTGTAGGTCTCATTTTTGCTATTCTCTTACCTTGTCTTACCCATTCTTTATTGTGTGCTTCTTGTCTGGTGTAGGTTTCATTTTTACTATTCTCTTACCTTGTCTTACCCATTCCTTCCTGTGTGCTTCTTGTTTGGTGTAGATCTCATTTTATACTATTCTCTTACCTTGTCTTACTCATTCTTTATTGTGTGCTTCTTGTCTGGTGTAGGTTTCATTTTTACTATTCTCTTACCTTGTCTTACCCATTCCTTCTTGTGTGCTTCTTGTTTAGTGTAGATCTCATTTTATACTATTCTCTTATCTTGTCTTACCCATTCTTTATTGTGTGCTTCTTGTCTGGTGTAGGTCTCATTTTTACTATTCTCTTACCTTGTCTTACCCATTCTTTATTGTGTGCTTCTTGTCTGGTGTAGGTCTCATTTTTACTATTCTCTTACCTTGTCTTACCCATTCCTTCTTGTGTGCTTCTTGTTTGGTGTAGGTCTCATTTTATACTATTCTCTTACCTTGTCTTACCCATTCCTTCTTGTGTGCTTCTTGTTTGGTGTAGGTCTCATTTTTACTATTCTCTTACCTTGTCTTACCCATTCCTTCTTGTGTGCTTCTTGTTTGGTGTAGATCTCATTTTATACTATTCTCTTACCTTGTCTTACTCATTCTTTATTGTGTGCTTCTTGTCTGGTGTAGGTTTCATTTTTACTATTCTCTTACCTTGTCTTACCCATTCCTTCCTGTGTGCTTCTTGTTTGGTGTAGATCTCATTTTATACTATTCTCTTACCTTGTCTTACTCATTCTTTATTGTGTGCTTCTTGTCTGGTGTAGGTTTCATTTTTACTATTCTCTTACCTTGTCTTACCCATTCCTTCTTGTGTGCTTCTTGTTTAGTGTAGATCTCATTTTATACTATTCTCTTACCTTGTCTTACCCATTCTTTATTGTGTGCTTCTTGTCTGGTGTAGGTCTCATTTTTACTATTCTCTTACCTTGTCTTACCCATTCTTTATTGTGTGCTTCTTGTCTGGTGTAGGTCTCATTTTTACTATTCTCTTACCTTGTCTTACCAATTCCTTCTTGTGTGCTTCTTGTTTGGTGTAGGTCTCATTTTATACTATTCTCTTACCTTGTCTTACCCATTCCTTCTTGTGTGCTTCTTGTTTGGTGTAGGTCTCATTTTTAAAAGAGGTTTCATTACCGATCTCACTAAGCTGAACATTCAAACATGGCTCTGAAAGATATAAAACAAAATCTATTACACTAATTATGAAGACAAAATTTCACACATACTCCATTAAATTATAAAGTGTGATTATAATGATGAATTCAGAGGTTTATATCCTGATCATATATGTAAATACATGCAATATGATTCTACAATTAAGACTCAAATAACTTTATTACTTGATTATACACTTAGCAAATTACCAAAACAAATATGTTTATTAGTTCTAATTTCTACTCATTACCACTTCTACTTTTTATGCCTGAAGCTAACTCTATATATCATACGTTGCACTATGAAGTATTCCCATATACACAATACCCATATCAAAAGCTTGCAAGACCCTTCACAACTATGTCTAAATTTGTGTATTCACATCCTCAAAGAACAAAGACTGGTGTTCTCAAAACAATAAACCAAGTAATAAAAGAAATCAGGACATTTATCGCAATGCTGCATAAATAGTTTGCAGTCCATTCACAACTACCTTTATATTCCCAGTGTATTCAAGTACCCTACTCACAAGTGTTGGCAATTAGTAAACTACATTGTAACATTGGAAATTATTCATTAAATAAGGAAGGAATCATTTGATTTGGGTTTTACTAAAGACCACAATATATGTACATATCTATACCACAATAAAGGGTGAGACACATAAATTCCACTGATTACATATGGAAGATGATTGTGTGGTCAAAATGGTTTACTGATGAAAATAAGAAATATCCCTTTCAAAAATGGAATTCATTACAAAATATATTTTATTAAGAGTTTCAAGACATCTAAAAAAACAATAAGAATCAAAGTATGAAAAAAATCTAAAATTGCATAAAAATGTAAATAAATCCATAGCACAGGGTATACATGTATTCTGGTATGTGCAGGAAATAAAAATAAAAGCTAAATTAAATGAAATCTAATACATGTATAGAAATAAAGATAATTCATAGAAATATGCTACTTTTATGATAAAAACTAATTAATTTGTGTGTGTATTTGTTGAAACTGTATTCTTCACTTTAACATCTACAAATCAATAGAAAGAAAGCTAAAACTGCCATAATCCAATATACCATTCTGACCACAGATATGAGAACTTTGACACTTAAACTGATTTCAGTGAATCAAAAACAAATGTTCATGATGAATAAAATAAGGACAAGAAAGCATTAATCATTATCACTGGCATTATATATGTGCATATAATGTATAATAAATAAGCAACAATAAAGGTATCAATCCATATGACAAAAATATGTATCAAAGTAATACTTCATTTATGATACAGATTGTAATATGGTGTAAGAATCAAATCTGAAGTTTTCAGTCATTTCATGCTAATCTAGCACACTTGTAGAAAATGATGAAAGATAGATTATATTTAAATTCTGAGGTTTATTTTGTTCTTACTATAGTAAGTTCAAAATGTGTCATCAATACATAGATATATTCTCCAGGTTTTTAATCCTTCGTTCATTAATTATTTACATATACAAACATATTTAGAATTATTTTCATTGATCTCAGCTGCACTTTTTCTCATATGAATTCACAGACAAATTGTTTGAATACAACAGAATACTTACCTTCCCAAACTGTAAGTGCAGAAAGTGCAAAGATTAAAAATCACACAGGCCAACAAAATAAAGCAGTTAAATTAATAAAAAGCATTGGTAGAATATTATTCATGTCAAAACATTTATATACGATGAGTCATTCAAGTCTGATTAACAAGTATAGGCATGTTAATAAGAGCAATAACAATATTCAAAAGGAAAACATGCATAGAATGCTTGTGCTTTTTAAAAACAATTCATGTCTTTTTTCAGAATATTAATTTTGTTCATCACTACACTCCTCTGGACTCAGAAAATACATATGTATGTCATATTTCATTCAGGGGAAATTTATCAAACAGTAGATCATGTTTTCAAGCTTTGATATAGCACTAAGTAATACATATAAGTTTTTTTCATCGATAAATTTGATTATTTTGCAATAGAATTAGTGTAGCTATTAGGTGATTGGGTCACAGTTTGTCCCCAGATTGTGTCTCAGAAGTTAGTAACCTCCCACTTTATAATCTGATATAACAGAAAATAAATGACAATGAAGTAAAACCACAATAAAACCAAACACATGCAGAGAAATGCACTCTTAAATAAATCCACCAAATTGACTAATAATCTCATAATCAAAGAAAACACTATGAACTATGTCATTTCCATTGGTCCATGTGACTACACCTCACTAATGCTATATTCCTAATAACAAACTTCATTCACTATAACTAAAAGCTGTAATTCTATCAGTGCAATATATTACTCACTGACACACATATAGTTTGTTTTTTAGACTTTTCAATGCCACCTCTAGTTATTGTAAAACACCTACTGAGGCATTCTTTTATTTCATAAGACTTTCAGGTTTTCATATACTTATAGCGAGTGTTTTTAATGTACCATGATCAATAAAAAACTTTAATTACTTGATGCAGTTTTCCTAAAAAGAACAATACCATTCACCAAGCTCCTTCAATGCTTTATCTTTTCCTATGACTGGTGTAATCTTACCAATACTATTTCGTATTTCAAACTCAACATCTGCTAAAATATTAGTCCATATCTATACATGTATATCCAAATTTGGATTTCCATATCTTCATGTGACATGAATATATTACTGTCAATTGTTTTCTTTTATACTTTTTCATATCAATCTCTTCCCTCACTACATTGCCAGCATACTGATATTGTCATATAAATACCAGTATGCAATAGTTTAGTAGGATATTACATCCTAACATTTATGTCATAATGAAAATCTGGGCAAAAAAACCCCCAATCTATCTCTTATTTAGGACCATACAAATTGTCTTATTTAAAATTCATTTATTGCAACTTTAGGACTAGCATTTATGCTGTATCAAAATTGCTTTCAATTCAAAATTATTTAATTTTATGATTTTAATTACTGTTTTGTCCTATATTAAGTTATTTTGTGGGAATCCATATATACAAAGCATGCTGGAAGGGAAGTCCTTCTCATAATTAAACCTATGTTTAACTTGTCTGGTTACAAAAAACCACCACCACACACATCCATTAATTCCAGTATCTGCAACCTTGATCTTTATCAAATATCTTTCTTTGAAATTTGATTTTACTCATTCCACATCAAATTCTTTTGTAAATCTTTTATTATTTTGAATTTAACAAATATACACTGTCATCATTATGACACTTTAACCATTAAATCACTCAAAACATCATCCATTTAATTCAAATATAAGTGATGATATCAGTGTCGCTCATATCAATAATAAATATATATATTACCTTGTTTTTCACCTGCTGGGGCAGGGGGCCTTTCAAAGAGGGCAATGTTAGCAGAATTGAAGAACAGACAATTAACATAACCACCAACATCTCCCCAACACAGTATGGCCTCGTTGGCATCTTTTGTATTATACCTGTAAATTGTAATACATTTAAACTCCATAAAATTTCATAAAAAATATTTACATTTCAGCTATTTTTACAAAATTAAAAAGTCTCACTCAATATAAATTCAACTAGTACAGACACAAAGCAAAAAGCTACATTTTCACTTTTCAAGGGAATTTACATTCACATATTCATAGAGTCACTGTGACCTTGATCTTAGAAGTACATGTATGATCTTGGGTGAAGTAATGTCACATACTAGTGTCATAAGCAACAATTATGTAAACTATAAATATTTTGTTTACTGCTTTTGATATTTTGGTATTTTTGTTACTAAGACCTTCATCTTAAACGTAACTTAATAATGTCCTCAAGCCAAGTTCATGAGATACTATTACGTCATAAGTAAAACTGTTTGAGTTATCTACCAGATCAATGCAAGAATACAGATTTCATGAACCAGACTACCGGTATTTCTGGTGAACCAACATATGGACATCCTGACAGAGAAAAAGCAAAGAGGCAGAAAAATTCTTATAAATATTCAATGTATACTTGAGGCATCCTAAGTTTTAAGATTAAACTTTAAGTTATTGGATATATGAAACAATTTTCTTTATCAGAGATCTTGGTATACCAATACATGTATAATATTCTGTTTAAAAAGGTGCATTTTCAAATAACCAGATCACGGAGTTTACTCTGTTTATTTTCTTTACATCATTCTTAGACAAGGCATAAGATTATACAAGAAAAGTAGAAAAAAGCAGTAAACAGCTATTTACAGACAAAGTTAATGATATGTAGTCAAAGAAGCTATAAATACAGTTTTGTAAATGTACATGAATAACATACCAATAATCCAATGACAGAGGAGTAAATTCTAGTCCTTGAACTTTATACTGACAGTTGAATTCTAATTTATTTCCCATATCATATATGGCTGAAAAAAAGATAAAAAATACATGTAATTAACAAATATCGAGATACCAGAAAGGACTACTGCATGAATTATCATGGTGGTTGTAGTCTATCTGCAGCTACAAATAACTGACACGTGTTCGGTAAAGGATAACAAAAGATTTACTAAAAGATAAGTAATACATATAATCATTGAATGTCAAAGGCAAATAATAACTGATGTCTCAATGACAACTATCAACTCTCAGGTAAAATGTTCTAACTGCTTATTAATGACAGCAAGAACAAATAAACATACATAAACATAAATGATGATGCAAGTACTAACCTATTTCTTTACTGGTAAATGCTACTGCAATTTTGTTGATGTTGTGGAGAATAATGAAGTGAGTAACCCACAAATCTCTGGCTTTACAGGAATCTGTACCTATCTTATAGGAGCGAGACAGCTTCAAATCTGATCCCCAAATCCCAACTGTACCTTCCTGGATACAACAAAAAAGACAATAAATATACTGCTTCAGATATGATCACCAAGCAAAAATCCATTAAAAGGCAGTCCATGTTAGAAAATGAGGAAAACTGTACATGTTTCACTTCAAATGAAACACTTTTCAACTATTAACTTACGAATATGCACAAGAAAATTTTTTAAAATCCATTTTAACATCTGGTATTTTAAAGACTGACGGACACTAACCTTACTTATGGACACATATCTGTTGGAATTTTTCAGGTACTGTACTCTTTGTACTATGTCTTTATGGGGACTACAGAAGAAGTGAAATTAATTCAATATTTTAACTCAGAACTTGATAATCAAAACTTTTATAATTGATCAATTTCAAAATGATGTAGATATTACTAATGCAATTGTAACACAGAAAAAGGATTTTTTAATATAGAATAAGTGTCTTATTTTGTGTTTTCATGCAGGAATAAAGCATTATATCTAATAAATGCATCAGCCATTGTACTTTATTCCTGCATGAAAACACAAAATATGACACCTATTCTATATACATGCGTTTTTAACGCCAAAATATCATACTGGAAACTTCCATTTCCTATTCATAAACTGCATCATTAAGTCATTCCGGAGGGAAGTTATAAACTGAAAGTAACAGCCGGTGTCCAAAGACAACGTAACGTTTATCCAGAATGACATCCTTTCGTCTAATGTCAAGCACTTTAGCGCAAAATACGACTCTAATGATGTCACGCGAGGTTGGAAATGTCAAACCTTTCATTATGACGTCCTAAGCTTAACATGTCTTTCTGATGAGACAGTAAAAACCGAGGCCCTGCGTCGTGGTAGGCATGGCACGTTAAAGATCCCTCACTGCTTCAAGTGGGTCCGTTGCAAAGGTCAAAATTTGTATGCCCCGCATCAGGCAGATGCCGTCACCATATACGTGAAATATTTGTGGTGTGACGTAAAACAAAAATCAACCAACCTAAGCTTAACAATCAAAAGTCTGTCAAACATCGCTTTCTGTGTTAAAAAGTGGGTCAAATATGAGGCATTATGACATCACTGATCAATGTACTTTATACAGAAATAAAATACATATGTCTTGAAAAATTATCTCAGGCAGTTACAGTGGTTGTGCATATATAACATGATAAACACATGCTCCCACTCACTCTTACTTAGCTTACCATGATGTTTCTTTTTCAAATACATTTTTCTACAATGATTTGTTAGTATGATTTTTAAAGATTTAGCAAAGATTCTTCAATTCAAATCCTCAAATATTACGTTTGTAGATTTTTCAAATCCTTCCACTGTGGGACCTGAGTAGACTTTACTCTGTCATCTCTCTCATAGAATTCCAGCAACATATGAGAGGCAAACTTATCCCAGTCCACTGTGCCCTCTTTTGCTACATCCACCTTATCAAATAGCTCTCCATACTCTTCACGTGATCCTTTGTCCAATAGAATAGAGAGAGCTTCACAGAACATGTCACGATACAAAGCCAGTTTGTTGTCGTAACCATCTCCTTCAGTCTGTAGAGAAAAAGATGTAGATAGTAAACAAACAGTTTGAAATTTATGACAAAATTATAAAATAACCATTTATATATGGTGTTTCACTCTGCTGGAATATGATAATAGTAATTGTTATTCGCTTTCACTGTGATTGCTGTTTTGATGGGGAGGCTTGAGGTACAACTTAATTCTGAAAAGAGAATCAATTTTAATACTTTTTATAAAGCATATGATTGTATCAGACACACCAATAATACAATAATCACATTTGTAATGTTATCTTTGCCAAAAATTGTTCTTACCATAAATGCCTTCTGCAACTTGGCCAGATCCTTCATGGTAAGTCTGTTTTCTAATTTGTTATCCACCGACACTAGTTTCCTGAAATAATATTATTTATTAATCATAAATAACTTCATTTCATCCTAGTTTAGTATGCTGAAAAGTTATACATGTACTCCCATCAAGTTGAAATTTCCTGCAGATAATGCAACTGTCTTAATCTGAATTATAAAGATTAATCAAATATATGTACTGCAATGTATGACTGTAATGTTTATATTCAAAGAACATAAAGTTTAATTTACACAAATATAACATATTGCCAATTGTTCTGATTAATTAGCTTCCACAAAGGCAAGAATCAAGTTTAACAAATAACTTGAACTTAAAAGATTAAAACACGTTTGACATGAATATATTTCTCATGAAATTATTTGAAGAGAATTCTCCCCATATCATTCTGTCAAGTTGTTATGTACTGAAGCATGAAGCTGTCAGTAGTGAATGCAGAGAATTATTATGAATATTACTGTGCAACTAAATCTTTTTATCAGGGTCAGTCAATCAATCACCTGACCAACAACCATCGATCAATAAACAGACAGATAAATAGATACCAGTAAATAGATAATGGTAGACAGATGGATACCAATAGCTATGTAGGTTGTTAGCTAGGTTGTTAGGTAGATTGGTATGGACAGATAGGTCAGTGGATAAAGAGATCAATTGGTGTATATATATATTGATCGATTGACTGATATGATATCACATAGTTTATCTGTATATATCATATGTAATATCATCAATTTGTAAGATATCTATTTAAATTTCAGGTGAACATGAGGTGCTACCTATGTCCATTTTAATGTGACAAATTATTTTGGAAGATAATAGCAGCATTCCTAATTCTAAAACTGCATTGTAACTACAATTTCATCTTACTCATATTTCAAATTTTCTTTCATTTCTTTAATGATTTTCCATTTGCATAATGGAGAAGAAATATAAGCTTTTGTGGTTGAATGCAAGACAGTTTTGTGTGAGCCTCCAAACTTTTCATTACTACAAATACAAAAATAGAGCTTGCAAATTTATCAAATACTTCAATTAAATATAAACTAGAATTTAATGACAACTGACATCAGACATGCAAATGGATGACAGAAAAACAGACAGACAGACACTCCTATGTGTTACTACATTTCACATAATTGATATAATATTAATGAAAATATACAATTCATTATATGTTATATCTTAAATTATCCATATATCTTGCAAAGTATAAATCATAATAAAATTCCACAGTATTTCAAATTATAAACCTGTCATAGCAAAACTGAGTATAGTTTTACTCATAAACATACTACTTCAAAATATGTGAGATTCCCTTTATCTCGAAAGTCTTAAAGATTTAATCAGATCAAAAAATCATACTTTCCAAGTATATTGTGAGGTTATGTAAATTTTAACAATGGAAAATATCATACATGTAGTACCTTTTGACATTATCATTACCATTGTCAAATAATTAGATTATATACTGACTTGATTCAGCTCTTTTGATGATGATGCTATCATCAATTGTTATATTTTTTATATCCATGTTGTTCTTGTCTGAGTAAATGAGAAGTATATGTATATTTAAACGTTTTTGTGAAATTTCAAAAACTTCGTCCTACATGCATGCAACGCCTCAAAATTATTCAAAAAGAAAATTTCTCCTAGTGACAAAAACTGTCAATTTCTTTACATCTTATTCATTTCTGGTCATAATTATTCAGGATATTCATACATAATTAAATCTTAACTAAAAAGGGCATATAATGAGTATTCTGAATGAGGGCAACTGAAGTAAGAGATCAACAATAAATTCCAACCAACATTCCCTTTTTTCCATATAAACATGCACTTTGTGTATCAAGAATGATAAATCATGTAAACATATGTGCATTTATTTCATGACAAATTCAATGCCCAGTCCCTAGCTTTAGGTAATTTACTTATATGTGTTATAGCCATCATGAAATTATTCAAACTTTAAACATCATAATTCACTTTATTTCAAAATTCAATTTTAATTTATACAAATTTGAAGTAAGTTTCAGTATTCTCCATCTATGTTGACACCAACATCATTTTGAGTAATAATAATGATAGTAATTAGATTTACAAATACAGTCAAACTTCGATATTTTCAACACTGCGCATGATATCTCCAAAACCTGGGATATCTCAAAGTTGAATGTCTGTCTCGAAAAAAATCCTTCATATTATGATTAAATTCAACCCAGAAATATTGATCGAACACTGATATGTCTAATACCGTGCTTATTTCGAATATATTTTCGAGTCCTAGATGACAAGTCACTCTCGTGGTGTGATTTATATAACTGTGTTATTTATACCAAATATTAGTAAATGATGATAGCTTATTAAATTCAACCGTTAATTAAATAATTAACATTAACAGTAACTGTAATTAGTGCTTTTTCATACCTGCATTTATTATTATATTTAAAGAAATTTCTTTAGGGTGTTCATTCATTTAATTTTATTTCAAATCCATGTGTATATCTATGTATTTTTATTCAGAGTAATAGTAGTAAAATAAAATTATAACGTGTGTCTTTATGTTGTCTTATGTTAGCCTGTTCTCAGTTTTAGTATAAGACAGGTATATCCAATGTTGAATTTATTTAAGTTACGATATTACTCAAAAGGAAACATGTCATTTTCAGTTTTGGAGTATATTCTCTTTGTATACTCATAAAATATAAAAGGTATGATGAGATTTAGATTAACTATTTAGGAACAATATGCACATCTTCCTGCATATTTATTGATTGGTATATCTCGTAGCTCTACTATAATAATCACAAATGTCAAATTATGAACCAGCGTACTGCAAAATTTGTGACTTTTAAATCGAAATTTTAGTATCTCAAACTACAGACATCTCAAAGTATTTTCCATGGTCCCGATGACTTTGAGATATCGAAGTTTGAATGTATAATTAAGACAATTAGATCAATGTTTGTATACATTTAAGCAAATAGAAATGAATAAATTACTTTTGACTGTTGTGTAAGTCACCTATAAACCCTTTCATGTTCACTAAAAATCTGAAATAGTGGAGTGATGTCAAACAATAATCAATCAATACAGACGTAACATTTTGGTTGACAAATCGTAACATTTTGATGCTATCTTGGGTTTTTTTCTTTCCGATATCATTTGTTTTGGGGAATGGTGATGATTTTACAGACTTAAATCTCAATTCCACAGTAATCATCAATATCTGCATTTTGTGGAAACAAAATGTCGTCTGTAGAATTACTAGACCACTTCATTTATTAATTTGGATGTCATATAATGACATGGCTATTACACCCCTAATGCCATAATATTTCATAGCTTTATGATATATGTAAATGAAATGAAACAAAATGATAAATTTAACAAAGTAATAACCACAAGGTACAGCAAGGAATCCAGTGATTTTTTATTTTATTTATATTTTTCAAATCAATTAATGTACATTAAATAATAATGTGACAAACCTTTCTTTTTCAGGTGTCTTGCTTTGTTGTTTCTGATAATTATCTAGAGACTTTGTTGAATCAGCTATCTTTCCAGATGCTATAGTTGGAGTAGTTGCAACAGTCGACATTATGTTGATGTCGAACTTGAACTTAGAATATATCTAAACGATTAACCCGAAATCAGCAAGTGCCCGCTCAATGTTTGTGGATAATGTTTTTGCTACATTACGAGGTACTACACATCAAACCTTGTATTTCTGTCATGTTCGGATATTTCCGTATTAAATTTATGCACTAAACGATTACAAATAGTTTCATTCACAAAACCAAATCTAATGTGGATCCGCCATAATATGTAAATCACAAGTTGCCATGTACATTCGTTACTCCTCGCGCAGTATGTACATATTACAGAATAAAGTAAAAGACAAAACGAATACGCTGCGCGAAGCGCGGTAGTGAGGGCTAAGTTGCGATTTTTACCATCTAAATGCAATCAGAGACATACATATGCATGTGTATATAGGTCTCTGATGCAATGTATTATTCAAAAGGGACTAGTTGTGGATCCACACACAACATTTTTTTCAAGAAATATACATACATACATGCATATACATATATATATAAATATAAATATATATATATATATATATATATATATATATATATATATATGTATATATGTATATATATATACTTAATAAGGCACCCTGTATTTCACTTATATTCGTTCCCCGTCTGGGACTCGAACCCACGACCTATGGTACCGAATCACCTAGCTGTCATGCATCCGACCTTCTAACCGACTGAGCTACCCGAGCACCACAAAAATGGAGCTTTAATAGCCAATCATTAGCTAATCGCATGCATGACAACACGGCCGCGGAAGGTCCATAGTACTCCCAGGTGTTTCACTGATTCTATTTGTGCTTATATGTTTATTTCTCTTTCAGTGATGTATCCTCTCAGGGGATCCGCCTGCGTTTACGTCGGGTAAATTCCTTCACTTTCCGCGGCCGTGTTGTCATGCATGCGATTAGCTAATGATTGGCTATTAAAGCTCAATTTTTGTGGAGCTCGGGTAGCTCAGTCGGTTAGAGGGTCGGATGCATGACAGCTAGGTGATTCGGTACCATAGGTCGTGGGTTCGAGTCCCAGACGGGGAACGAATATAAGTGAAATATAGGGTGCCTTGTTAACGGTAGTGTCTTTGTGCTTTATATGTTTGTCTAATTTGTCTTTATTTTCTACAGGTATTTCTTCGGAGATCCAAGGTCCATATGACTCCCAGGTGTTTCACTGATTCTATTTGTGCTTATATGTTTATTTCTCTTTCAGTGATGTATCCTCTCAGGGGATCCGCCTGCGTTTACGTCGGGTAAATTCCTTCACTTTCCGCGGCCGTGTTGTCATGCATGCGATTAGCTAATGATTGGCTATATTAAAAGCTCCATTTTTGTGGAGCTCGGGTAGCTCAGTCGGTTAGAGGGTCGGATGCATGACAGCTAGGTGATTCGGTACCATAGGTCGTGGGTTCGAGTCCCAGACGGGGAACGAATATAAGTGAAATATAGGGTGCCTTGTTAACTGTAGTGTCTTTGTGCTTTATATGTTTGTCTAATTTGTCTTTATTTTCTACAGGTATTTCTTCGGAGATCCAAGGTCCATAGTACTCCCAGGTGTTTCACTGATTCTATGTGATATATATATATATATATATATATATATATATATTATATATATATATATATATATATATATAAGAAAGACATAAGTAGTCCTCGAAAGGGAAGTAAAATACACTAAAAGAGTTTGTGTTGTTTCTTTTAGTATATATATATATATATATATATATATATATATATATATATATATATAGATATATTATATATATATATATATTAGATAGATAGATATTTGCTATATATTACAAACGTGTGCCGCTTCTGTCCTTGTGTGTGAGATGCTTTCTGGCCAGTGTCAGTCAACACCTCTATCCCCCCTCCTATCCCCCCCCCCCCCCCCCCCTTATAACACCTCGAAGCTCATAATAATAAGCTTTAAGTTGTAAAGGTTTACCAGCCCAGAGAAAATTCTAGTGAAAAACATGTACTTCTTTTTTCTTTTCTTTCTTTCTTTCTTTTTTTTTTATCATTTAATCAGGAAATCAAAATAATGTAATCTTAAAATCCTTCATTCATATTATGGTAATCCTTTAATTAACATGTCATCTATGCTTATTTTAATAAATTAAAATAAACAATCAAACATTATAATACTCTGATTGGATTGATAGAGGTATACATTATGTTTATGAATTACGTGATAGTAGTGGTAGAATGTTGTCTTATCATCATAGATCTTATGAATCTTTTTGTGTCAGATTAACTTCTCACCTCCTTTTACTATATATTATGGTATCTGTATGTGTATTTTAAAGAGGAAGTTAAACAAAAATATGGACACTTTTCCTCAGAATCAGCCATATTATCCTATTAACATAAAAATTCTTAGGAAAAACAAAAAGGGGGGGGGTCAAAAGATTTTTATGATATATTCATTATGAAATATTATAGTCGACCAAAGAGTGAGATTGAATGGGAAATGGAATTAGATTTGCTTAATGATGAGCTATGTTGGCAAAAAAAAAAAAAAAATAGATTTAGGAGTTCACAAATATTCAAATGATTGTATGATAAAATGGTTTCAATATCATATTTTACATAGGATTCTAGGAACAAATGTACTGTTGCATAAGATAGGTATTACGGTAATTCTTCACATTTTTGTTCTTTTTGTCATTCAAACCCATGAACTATTTATTTAAATGTCAATTCTCTTACAAAGTATGGAACGATTTTCAACTATGGTTGATCAATGTTTTTGATATTAATTTAGACTTGAATATTATTAAGATATTATTTGGTCTTCTTAGTGATAAGTATAGGATATTAGATACAATTATTTGTTTGATTAAACAACATATTTACAGGGGAAAAAATGCAAAGTTGCATTCCAACTTTTGAAGGTGCAAAAATATCTCTCTCTGATTATATCAAGACAGAACGGTATATATATACAGGAAAAATAACAGAATGAATGAATATAGAAAAAATGGGACTCTTTTACTATATTAGCTGAATAAAATAATTTGTATTACATGTACTTTAATTCTGATTTAAAAACTACATAATTTCTTTTTTTTTCTTTTAAGAAATTAACAGGTCACAGTTGGTGTACATTCTATTTATGTTACCAGGTTTGGTTTATATGATGTCAGAAATTGTATGTTTTTGTGTGTATGTTTTATACAGTAATATTTATTACATACATATTTCTTAATAGTGTCTTTTGTGCTGTTGTCACGTAGATGTTACTTGTACTTTGTATGTCTGCGTGTATGTATGTGTTATATAAAGTAATAAATAAATAAAACAAAAACAAAACAAAACAAAAAAAAACATATCATCTATGCATTGCATGGGCAATTTTACGTGAATCAGCAGATTATAAACAACTCTGATTTGTAAATAACTTACTCCATGGTTCTACATCAATTTTAGAGTCCCTTATATGCCTAATGACAGAAAAGGTTGTCTTGCATCACTGGTTGCTAAAATTAACCACCACCCCCACACGTTCCACTACATATGCATCAAAATGTTATTTTCATAGAGTGCTGATAAAGAAAAAATGTGCAAATCTCGTTTTCTTGATTATTTTCATTCTACACTACCATATGCATATAACAAATAAAAGAAATATGTATATGTCCAGGGTATCCAGGTTATATTCCGCGCAAGGTCAGATTTTATTACCCTAACCCCCTTATTTTAGCCCTAAATCATCGCAAAAGCATACAGAGATGAATTCTATGTATGGTTCATAATTTTACACTGCACTCTTTCTGCAATATCAGATGTTTATTTGAACTTTTTTGTATAAGCATTCTAAATTTAAAAATAAGCAAAATAATAGAACGCCATCCCATTTATTTAATCCCCTATTCTCAATAATGTCTCTAGCATAAAATCCTTTGACTTTTCGTCTTTCATACAGCCATTCCTCATCAAAAACTGAAGAACAGAACATCAAGTATTCAAAACGCCTTCTTCAACAGAAAATATTCAACAGGCATAAGTACCTCGTTTAGGCCACAACGACACAGATTTTGTAAAGGAACAGTCTGATTCCTGCAGTAAGTATACACCCAAATGTTAGAATTTCTTATAGATAATATTTTTGTGATATTTGGTGGGAAAATGTTGAAACAGATTGTTGGCATTTCTATGGGTACTAATTGCGCGCCTCTTCTGGCCCACATATTTTGTACTTTTACGAAGCAGAATTCATACAGTCTCTGCTCTTTAAAGGCAATAAACAATTAGCATCTCAGTTCAACGTTACATACAGATACATCGATGACGTTTTGCCGATTAACAACCCTGTATTTAAGGATCACCTCAACATAATATATCCAAAGGAACTCGAAATAAAGGATACAACAGAGAGCGCATCTTCTGCTTCATACCTTGATATACTCCTATCAATTATTGACGATGGTTCGTTGGTAACCTCTCTCTATGACAAACGTGACGATTTCAATTTCATTGTTACCAACTTCCCTTTTCTGAGTAGCAACATATCTTCTTCTCCGGCCGCTTACGGCGTCTTCGTTTCACAACTTATACGCTATGCCAGGGCATGCTCTAAATACGAAAATTTCGTCCTGATAGCGAGGCTTTTTGCCACGAAACTACTATCACAAGGATATATTGAGGAACATTTGAAATTGTCACTGAGGAAATTCTATGGTCGATATAGGGATCTAGTGCAATTTCAATTTCCTCTTTCAAGAATGTTAACCGATATTTTGGGACCTGACCATACAATATAACCATCTTAACTTTTTGTCTATACTTGATTTGACATAATATGTATGTATGTATGTATATATATATATATATATATATATATATATATATATATATATATATATATATATATATATATATATATATATATATATATATATGTTCACATGCGGATAATGGCCAGGAGGCCGAAAATTTGCGACAAAGAGTGTTTGTGTTATTTCTTTTATTAAATTTTACTTCCCTTTGGAGGACTATCTATTATAACGAGCCCCCCCCCCCCCCCCCCCCCCCCCCAAACCCCATAACATCATTAACTGGTTTTCCTTAGACTTGGCCAAAGGAACTTCCCACTCAAACCACGCCTTAGGCATTCCCCTATGTTACCATGTTTTCCTTGATCAGTATATGACTATAATGACACGTACGTACGTACCTGCCTGCCTGCCTGCCTACCTACCTACCTACCTACCTACATACATACATACATACATACATACATACATACATACATACATACATACGTACATACATACATGCATACATGCATACATACATACGAGTAATTTCTTTCAAATGGATAAAGGGGCAAATTCTGATCTGTCAGTTAAAAAAATGAAATATGTGATGGTTAATAATTTAATATAATGACATGCAAGGAGCGAACTGAAAATGTGTGACATGTGCACGTTCCGAAGCAAGGTTTAGTTAAATGAAGGAATAAATAAACAAAGAAACAAATAATTAAATTAAAATATAATAAAATAAAACAAGATAAGCTTAAGATAAGATGAAATAAGATAAATAAATTAATATATAAATAAATGAACAAAAATTCTTGTGAAGCACAATAATTTAATAGAAGAAAAATATCATGTATAATGTGCAACGGGTTTTGTCGTGCATTTCATAAAAAAATATTTTATCGTTTATCTTGACTGCCACACGAAGTATACCGCTCAACTTTTGAGTACATTTCATATTGGAAGAAGAAGAAAAAGGAGTGTGTGAAAGATGCTAATAATGACATCTCCCCGCCAAAAATCGTACTATTTTTAGTGTTGTTGCATGAATGACTGATTAACGCATATGTTGTTGAAAACAATTGTTGAAATTTTATTGTTTTGTACTTTATTTCATTCGTAGTTTAGACTCATATACTATGGATCTAATTGACTGATCGTCAAATGCCCGACATCCCACCTTTTGGCACTTTTTTCATTATGGCGTCATAAATAAATGGCCCGTCAAACATGATTTTAACCGTGACGTCACAATGAAACTACGTAATGGGCGTGGTCAAAGTTGGATCTGGCGATCCCTCAATTCTCTTAGTAGTGTTTACATCCAAATATTTATTTCCGGTGTGACGTCACATGTTCCGCCATCTTGAAAGGAGAACGAGGGTGTGCCAAATATCAACCGGAGAAACAATTGCAAACTTCGGGTAAGGTTGTTGGTGAAAATATATGACTATACATTGACAACAATGTCAGAACACCAGATGGATGGGTTGGAGAATGTTCACTTAATTAAGTGATATGCTCATGCATCTCATAGTTACACTACAGTACCAGCTCGCCCTGCATCTTGCTTCCTCAGCTTCCCGTTTTGGTGAAAGATTTAAATAGAACATTGTTTACATCGTGCGTGTAATTTATATACTTGGTATGAATCTACAGTAGAAATTCTCTACTCTTTGGCGAAAACGATATTCTGTGCTTGCAGTTTTGGTTCGATTTATGTGATTATAATGTTTACAGTGAGTAGTAGAGGATCTAGCGCACATTATTTTGTTACAAGTAGTTTGCAACTAAACTTTGCTTTTATTAGGTTAGTCCGTAGTGTACATTTCTACAGCCATGCATGGGAAGGGTTGTTTCTAAAATTTTTAGTGGGTAAATGTTTGTCTAGTTATGACTGCAATGGAAGAGCTATTTTGTCAAGAGAGGGGACAGAATAGCTCTTCTGTTGCAGTCGTAACTAATGTTTGTCATACAGTATTATGAGTATAGTAGTCTAGTTTTCGAAATATATTTAAAATAAATTTTATGCTGTTTTTTTGATAGATCAGATGCAAGGAGTGTTGTGTACGGTACAGTCCAGGTGCTTTGGGAGAAACTACACAAAACACAGTGGGAACAACACTCACTCGAAATCACAGTTGGATCCCAGGTGGAAATTCCTCTGTGTTTATTCCCACTGTGTACATGTATTGTGTAATTCTTGAACTTACACCTGGATGTGGTCCACTGTGGCGGATGGAAAAGTTGCAAAATATGTGGACTGTACTGTATGCATTTTTTTTTTTTGCATAATAAGATATGACAGCTCTTATGAAATATAAAAATATAAATCTTAAAGAAAAAGAAGCAGTGGGATTTTTGCAATGGTTTTTAAAATTTATGCAGTACAGTCTAGGTGTTTTGGTGAAATTGCACAAAACACAGTGGGAAAATCACTCGAAATCACAGTGGGAATCCAGGTGCTCTTTCACACCCTTGTAAAATACACATTGTATTGTGTAATTATTGAATTTACACCTGAATCAGGGATTCTTTTGTCACTTTTTGGGACCATTTTTCACCTCCATTCCCAATCGGAAAAAGTACTTTTTTTCTCAAATTCCTACCAATCCAGAGAAACTAAAATTTTGAGAATGTGAAGTCTGGCGTTGTCTTAAAACAGCTGTTTAATCAAAATGAAAGTAAAGATAAAAAGTTGAGATAGAGATGACAGAATCTGTTTCTTTTAAAGTTTGTATTAGAACGATACAATATACATGTACCACTATTAACCGTTGCGTCGTAGAAGAAAATGTGTAATAGTAAATACATTTGCAATGCAAAGAAAATAGACAAAAAGACAATAAGCAGTTAAAGAAAAGCGATGTTTTTTTTTCAAACAAGCTCTTTTATGATCTCATAACCCAGGTAGACAAGGTAGTTCTTCCTCTTTCACGCAAGACCACGCAAAATCTATCAGTCCAAACTCATTCATCTCTTGTTCGGATCATTCCATTGTCTATGACCCATACCTTAAATCCTTAAATTATGTATCAACAAAGAAACTGCAGATCATGGTACTGAAAACTCAGACTCTGCTTCTGATAGTAATGATTCACATGCAGAATGTGGTAGAGAACTGCCGTTTGTGCGTGATACACGAATCCACACATCCACCAAATATGAGCAGATGTTATTATGGTTATATCATAGTGGCTTATTAATAACAAGAAGTTGTACTCTTAATAAATTATAGAAACTGTTTATTTGAATATTCCCCAAATTCTCCAAAACGACACATATTTTCCCAATTCCACGTGCCCCAACCCCGTTCCTAAAATACCCCCAAAAATCCCTGTGGATGTGGCCCACTGTGGCAGGTGGAAAACGCCTGGACTGTACTGCACAGGAAACAATAGGAAAATATACATGTAGTCATTTTGGCTTTCACATATCCCCAAGTGCAGCAGGAATATATATATCTTCTGTTACATATTGCAGTCTTGTAAACACTTTTCAATAAAGCTATATTCAATATTACAAATATAATAAAACTTTTATAGTATAATGATCTACTTAAAGTTGAATACTGGTCCAAATGGTTTTCATCGGTCAAAACTGGTGAACCATTGTTATTGGATGACTGCCAAGCTGTACATGTACATTAGTTACATGTACAAGATGTGGCTATATTTTGATTATACACATGTATTTATAGTGGCACAATTTCTCATGTTGTGTAATTTTGCACTTTCAATAAACTGATCTGCCTCAGATTCATTGTATTTGAGAACCAAATGGAACAAATATATAGATTTATAAACATCAAGCAAAAGGCCAGGAATAATACTTTATCCTACAGACCTACACACTGATTTTAGATTGGCATCAACCATTGGCTGATAAAAACTTGAAGTGGAAAATTCTGAGTGAACTGTTAGACCTCAGTGATCAATTACAAGTCTAAACCTTGGCTTTAATGGCCCATTGCTTTTGGTACAATGCAGCTTAGCCTGTTTCATTATGCGCTAAGTTTGATCAACAGCAAGCACCTAGAGTTTGTGAGAGGTACATGTATTATCATTGGTAAGGATGGATTCTGAATAAATGAAATCATTGTCAGAAAAGAAGTTATCTGAGCAAAGTGATTTTTTTATGCCCTCGCTAGGTATTGTAGGGGGCATTAAGTGTTTGCTTTGTCCGTCCTTCCATTATTCCGTCACACATTTGGTTTCTGGATGATAACCTAAGGGTTTTCAATAGTATCATTTGTAGTGCTTTATGCACTATTGGGAGTAGTAAATTTGAGATCAGAGGAAATTCGAACCAGCAATTTCTGTCATTTGAAGTGGCAGTATTTCGCCAGGTGCTGGCTTTTATTGAAATACATGTACCTGTAACTTAAGTATCTTTCATCAAAATATATGCTTACTTATCAAGAGAGGAAGAACCCTATTGATTTTGGGGTCAAAAGGTGTAATTGTAAGGTCAAGGTCACAGGTGACCAAGATAAAGTGTAATTATTGGTTTCCGGATGATAACTCAAGTGTCTTTCATCACATTCAAAACACAATTTGATATATGCTTACTTATCAAGAGAGGAAGAATTGTAAGGATTTTGGAGTGAAAAGGTGAAAGGTCAAGATCATAGCTGATGCAGATATACTGTATTTATTGGTTTCCTGATGATAACTCAAGAACCTTTCATGTTCAAACCAAATTTGTATATATGCTCACATTTCAAGGAGGAAAAAACCCTATTGATTTTGGGGTCAAAAGGTTAAAGGTCACAGACAACAAAACTAGACTGTTATTATTGGTTTACGGATGATAACTCAAGTACCTTTCATTATATTGAAACCAAATTTGGATATACATGTAATGCTTAAATATGATTGCTTACTTATCAATAGAGGAAGAATCCTATTGATTTTGGGGTCAAAAGTCAAAGTCACAGCTTATAGAAAAGACTAAAGATTATTTGTTTCCAGGTGATTTTCATATACATGTACCTGTATTATCATATATCATTAATTGCTCATTAGAATTTGATCATATTTTTCTTATTTTACCGGTCAAGTTCATTTAAATACATGCAAATTTAAACTCTTATCAAAAGGGATGGATGTTTATAGATTTGAAGGTTAGTTTGTCAAAAGGCATGATTGCTACTGGTATTACATATATTTACTGGAACTATGGCCCATGGTACTTATATCATAATGTAGGAAAGCTTTGTTGCTGCTATGAAATAAGCCCACAGCTGGAGTACATGTTTTACAAACATGCTCTAGTTCCCATTGATTCAGGTCCTTCCCAGACCCAGTATCATATTCCCTCCATTTTCCCCCAAAAATCACCTTAAATTCCCAAATGGTGTCTTAATTGATCATGAAAATAATAACTAGAGACGAGCTCGTTTCTAAAGCAACGCGTAGGTTTCAGAAGTTAAAGTCAAAGCAGCATAGCTGGGATCTTTTACTCTTACACACTTTCAAAGTACACATCTTTGACCTAGATTTGCCCCTCTACTCGATTAAACAATCTAAAAATAGAGTTTAAGTGGTGTATACATTTCACTAAGGGAAAGAAAGATACATGCACACGACGGATTAATTAATCATCCAATTTTGCTCAAATTTTGTATGCCACTATTACTTTGCATTTTTAACTTACCATCAAAATCTGAGTGGAATCGGGTGATAAATAAAAAAGTTTGCAAAATACACATTTTTCGTCTCAGACTAGCTAATTAGCCTTAAGAGTTATAAAACAGGTAAATCCCTAGAATATTGCGTGTGAGCATGCAACAACGTTTAGTGAAAATTTCATCAAAATCGGCTGATAAATAAGGAAGCTATAGATACCCAAAAATTTGACATTCTAGGTGGCACTGCGCGCTTATAAAGCACAAATTCAAAAAAATGAGAAAAATGCCTCTGAAGAAAAAAATTTTAATTTAGATTATGCAAACAGAATAGCTCTGTCTTTAATAGTAAGCGAGAAACCCCCGCCGACATAAAACGGAGGAAGAATAATAATAATAATAAGAAAGGACAGTAGAATAATAAATAAAAGGTTTCACAAGTGAAACCTAATAACTAGAGACGAGCTCGTTGCTAAGCAACGAGTAGGTTCACAAGTTAAAGTCGAAGCAGACAAGTTGGGATCTTTTACTCTAACACACAAATGAAGACCAATTATAGAAATCTTAATCATTAGATGTCCACATGTTTGAGCTAGATTTGCCCCTCTGCTCAAGTAAACAATCTAAAAATAGATATAAGCGGTGTATATATATAACTACTGGAAAGAAAGATACATGCACATGACGGATTAATTAATTATCCGATTTTGCTCAAATTTTGTATGCCACTATTACTTTGCATTCTTAACTTACCATCAAAATCTGAGTGGAATCGGGTGATAAATAAAAAAGTTTGCAAAATACATATTTTTCGTCTCAGGCTAGCTAATTAGCCTTAAGAGTTATGAAACAGGTAAATCCCCAGAATATTGTATTAGTGAAAATTTAATCAAAATCGGCTGATAAATAAGGAAGCTATAGATACCCAAATATTTGACATTTTAGGTGGCGCTGTGCGCTTATAAAGCACTAACTCAAAAAAATGAGAAAAATGCCTCTGAAGAAAAAAATTGAAATTTAAATTATGCAAACAGAATAGCTCTATCTTTAATAGTAAGCGAGAAACCCTGCCGACATAAAACGGCGGAAGAGGAATAATAATAATAGTAAGAAAGGATGGTAGAATGATAAAAAGTTTCACAAGTGAAACTTGTGAAACCTAATAATAATAAAATAAGAAAGGATGGTAGAATAATAAAAGGTTTCACAAGTGAAACTTGTGAAACCTAATACATGTAATAATAAAAAAAAGTAAAGTTTTCAAATGAAACATCTGTGCATTCATTTCAATCATTTAAAAGCTTTGATGCAATCATATTTATCATAAGGATGATTGAAGTTAATATTGATTAATTTAAGCAAAAAGATAAAAACATTTTTAAAACAATTCGAATGTAGATTCAAGATGGGATGGCTTCAACTAATAACTCGTACAGAATTGGCCTGATTCCCATTGTTACAGTAGTATCTTTCTCTTCAGAACAACAAAATCTTATTTCAAAGAACATTTAACCAGAGTAATTACTTTGATGTTGTATAAATAGAAATTTACAAAATACTGTCCATGGAGTTTTTGTTTAGAGTTTGTTGGTTGATAGTCTGCCATTATTACATTGTACATTAGCCTTTAAAATCTTGTGTATTTGTATGTGTATGTATGTCTCACCTATCCAAATTTACACCAAAATGTGGAAATGTTGCCTTTGACCTTTATATGACTTTGGTTACTGTTGATCAATGATAACTTGACATGCTTTTCCAAATAAAGATCTGGTGAAACCCCATAAGGGTTCACGTTCTGGTGACCTCTGATTTTCGGCCAATCAGTGGATTGACTACAAAATCTTAGGGATGAAATTAACATCCACAGCGTGTGTGCCCACAAGGTAGTTTTTGAACGGTGTTTGTTACAAATTGCGTCACTATCACATGCCTAGCTGAGTAATTGATTGGCTATTGGAAAATAACGGTTTGGTGACTGAGACGTCATCAGAGGTCACCAGAACGTGAACCCTTACGGGGTTTCACCGGATCTTTATATGCAATGAAACAAATAGAGAAGCAGAATAAAGATATGGTTTTAATCAGATTGTTTGGAAATGTAAATTAATAAAATATTTTTATGCCCTTTGAATCAGTGATTCGGGGAACTGTTGTTTTTGGTCTGTCTGTCTGTTTGTCTGTATGAGGCAAAAAACTTTAACGTTCCACGTTACTTTTCAGCTGTAAGAGATTTGGCTTTCACATTTCACATGCATATTCCTGTGACAAGACCTCTATGTCGGCACTAAATTTTTTTACCTTGTGGCCTTGATTGTGACGTTTGACCTACATTTCAAAAACTATCATTGGTTATTACTTTCGAGTCATAAGAGTTAAGGGTTTCATTTTGGACATGACTATTTCTTGTGACAAGGCCTTTCCGTCTGGTACAATAATTTTTGACTCCATGACCTTGATTGTGACTTTTGACCTATGTTTATAAAACTTTAACATTGGTCCTGACTTTTGAAACGTAAAAGGTAGGGCTTTCATTTTTCACATGCCTATTCCATGTGACAAGACCTTTCCATTGGTACTAAAATTTTGATTCTGTGACCTTGACCTTGGAATTTGATGTAGATTTAGGATAACAGCCTATACAGACAAAGTTCATGTTGGGGCATTCATATTTTATAAATACAGCTTGTATTAAATATTTTTACTTTAAAACTGAATTAAGTTTTAGTCTTATGAGAATAATCATCAAGTGACCATAATGTAAGGTAGTAGAAGCGTTTAAAAGGCTTGCACTTATCAAGCATTTTTCAGATCTAGAACTACGTTGTTTACATAACAACTATAACTAATGATCATATCTAAAACATATATGCATGCCCATGTTTTTCAGGTGCTTTTCAAGCATATTTTAGATAAAGATCTATGATATTTGTAAACATAACAGATGATCATTTTTCTTATTTTATCAGTTATCCTCATTATTTGTCAAAATGATCAGCCTTTCATCCACAGGGGAGTGGAATATTTATAAGCGACACATGCTGATGCTGACCCAGTTACTGGCATTGAACTGATGTCATTATTTAACGTGACGTAATGCATTTGTGGTCGTGTAGAGTTTATGGTGGTTGATTATGTACAGTGAAGTACAACTGGAATATTTTCTAATATATTCAGTAATTTTATGTGCTTCAAATGATACTAAGCCTGTGGCCTAGTGGTATCGCGCCGGACTCCTGATCGGGAGGCCGGGGTTCGAGTCCCGCTCTGGCCATGCCGGTGTCCTGTCTTTCGGATGAGACAGTAAAAACCGACACCCGTGTTATGGTATGCATGGCATGTTAAAGATCCCTCACTGTTTCGGGCAGGTCCGTTGCAAAGGTCAAAATTTGTATGTTCCGCATCAGGCAGATGCCGTCACCATATATGTGAAATATTCGTGGTGTGACGTTAAACAAAAATCAATCAATCAATCAATCAATCAATCAAATGATACTCATTAATGTTGTTTGTTCTCGGTGGCTTAGTGAATAAATGTAGCACTTAGTGAGTAGACTCTTCTGTGAAATGTGTCAAACGTGTTTTTTCACATAGAAAACAGGGGCAGGCTTGGTGTAGTGGTTAAGCGCTTGGCTTGCGGCGCCGACGATCCGGGTTCGATTCCCGGATTGCGCCACTATGTTTAAGAGGTTGGTAACCTCCTGCTTCCATGTCGCGATATAACTGAAATATTGTTGAAAACGACATAAGACACAAATCAACCAACCAACCAACACATAGAAAACCATCTATATATGAACAAAAAGCACACATCTTGTTGGTTATAGTACATATATAATTACGCAGACTCAATATAAGGGTAAACTTTAAAGGTAACAGTGGAACTTGCAGTTTTGGTCAAAACAGTGTTTTGTTGCTAGTACAAAATGCCCTTTGCATAAATGTTACAGTCAAGATCATAAGATAATTCACCTTCATATCATCTGAAAGGGTTTCATAAGTGAAGTACACGAACCAAATATGTCTCTGTCTTTTATAATTCAAAAGTAGTGGGCAAAGTAAAAGTTATTTTTTACATTAAGGTCCAGGTCACTAGGTCATTTACTTTGGTGTCATTTGAATGGGCTTCATATAGTGGAGTACACATCTCAGATAGAAGTCTCTGTCTCTTATGTTTCAAAGATTGTTGTCAAAGTAAAATTTAGCCATTTTTAGCATAAGGTTTACAGTCAAGGTGACAAGGTAATTGACTTCAAGGTCATTTGTTGAAAGGGTTGTATAGGTGAAGTACATATGCCATATATGAAGTCTTTGACTTTTATAGTTCATTAGTTATGGAAACGGTCCATGTTGGAGACTGACACTTGAAACACAGATAGGACAAAAGTGATATACATGTATATTGATCCCCAACACAACATATTTCGATTGGGGGGCATATGAAAGGAAATTCCATATGCAAATTGTTGTATTATAATGAACATTCCATATTTTCAAACATTTTCTGAAAAGAAAAATGTTTTAGGATATTGTTTATGAAGTAATTATTATATATTATATATTTGAGTATAGTGAGAGAAGGAGAGGGGGTGGAGGGGGGGGTAATTCAACTTTGAATAACTTAGTAACCCTAGGTTAAATTCTCTGTAAACTGATATGGAAGAAAGCTGTTGAATTGAAAAAACAATCCGCGTTTTTTAAAAAAAATTAGATGTTAGAATTTTTTACAGATGGATATTAATAATGATTTGAGAGAGTCAGAAATTGGTCATTTTAACAACATCGTTCAGGGAATAAATTTATTTTACAAGGACTAAGCAAAGGATAAATATGATGAGGCCTTTTTATTATTGCATTATATCTTTCTATAGCATTGCGGGTTTTTATACATGTATATTGATCTAACCCTTTGCTATCAGTTTCCATGAACATTTGAAATACCTTGACATCAATTCAAAGCCTTCTAGAATGGGTTGAAAATGCCTCATTTTGTGCTGTTGACAAAAAATTATCCTTGGACCAATTCATTCTAAACTGTGTCATAATGTGCATCTATGTAAAGGTTAACTACTGAGCAGTTGTCAGTGAAATTGAATAATAGGAAAATTTGGGATATATTGAGGCTACTACCTTAAGGATAAATATGCCATATAATGGTTTACGTTGTACTTGAATTAAGACAGTAATACTGGTACACAAGAAACAAGTCAAGTATAAAAGTATCACAGAAATGAGTAGATACATAAATGTCACTTTGATAAGCAACATAAATGACTATAGGTGAATAATAGTACAGACTTCTTGTAGCTGTTCAGCACTTGGCTTGTGGTACAGGAAATGTGGGGTCCATTCCCACTTTGTTTAAGATGTTGGTAAACTCCTCTTTCTATGTTGTGATATGACTGATAAAAGTTTGAATTGAAAGTAAAAGAAAACTTCAAGCTCAACAGACTGTAGATAAATGGAAATAAAATGTACAATTCTATAAGTCATCTCTGTAACTTAGTCATTGGGGTAATACTTTAAGACCAAGACCCTCTCAGGATAAATATCACAATTGCGCAATTTTTAAATTGAAAGTTTGGACCCTAGCACATTGATAATTGCAGCAGATGCCATAATCAGCATCTGATAACATACTGCATATAATATTAATATATAATTCACCATCACAACGTGTTTTATAATGATGAATTGAATAAAACTCTGAATATTCTCTTAGGAGTTGGATGGCCATAAGTGTTAGTGAAAAGATTTATAACACTTCTACACAGTACAAGAGGAGTAAGAATATTGGTTTGCTGCATGTATGTATATTTCGAAAATTGATTAAATAGCAGAAGTAAAAGGTTATGTAATGTGAGTCAGTGTATACCGGACTAAATCCAGCATTGATAGATATCACCTTTCATGCCTAATGACTAGGTTTTGTTATAGTATTATTCACTATGTGAGTGATGTGTATTTGAATTTGGTTGTTTCTTCTTAGAAGCTAGATTATTTGCTTCAGGAGATACAGATCAATTTACTAGGATGTAATTAATGAAGTATTCTATGCATTCATATAGAAATTCTTGAAAATTCATCAGAGTTCTTTATCAAATTTGTAAAATACAGGAACACTTCTATAAAAGGAAAAATTCCACAGCTTGAATAATCATTTACTTGATTTATTATTATTTGATACTGATAGCTGGTTCAACTTGGTTGTCAAAGTGTCAAGATTGGTTGCAGAATTAGTATGAAATGAATGCTCTTTTAACAAGATATTCAAGTGAAAAAGAGGATGACAGTGCCAATGTGGGTTAATTGGATCACCATTCACCACCAGATTCATTAAGTAGTGTTGGTGCTGTATCTCTGGTAACACTTTAAGTGTTGTTTTTTCGGCAAAACAGTTGGTATCTTTTCCAAGATAAGGCTGTTGATGATGTTTCTCTATTTATACTGATGGTGCTGTGAAATCATTGAATCTATTTATTTCCCTGGAAACACTGTTTTCATCGTCTTTCTAAGAATTAAATAACTAGTAAATATTTGTTTATTACACAAAATTCAGGTGTCAAAATTTTTATCAAACTTTTGCAGAATGAATTCATTGCTGGTCTTGTTCAGTTGTTGATCTAAAAAAGATTTTTTATGTGGACAAGAATTTTAAGTCTTATCTAACCTGGGTAGTTCTACAAATTTATGATTTGTGGCAGCTAACAAGTAATATGTTTATATCCCCTTCAAGGAAGTAAGCAGGGTTATATTGACATTACCTTGTCCGTTCAACCGTCCAGTGTCCATCGACACATTGTTTTTTAGGATTTGTCTCATTTACCTTTTGACAAGTCTTACTGAAATTTTTTCGAAAGCATGGGGACATTAAATCTTATTCGTCTGTCTGTAGACGTAGGTCCTTAAAATTTGGCATGTGTGTCCTAAATTGCAATACCTTTCCTTTTGTACCAAAATTATCATCATGTGACCTTTGATCTTTCCGTTGGTACTAGGGGTGCAACGATATACCGTTTGACGGTATATCGCGATACAGAGGCGTTGGTTCTGTTCACGGTATGGATAGGTGTGGAAATGGTACAAAAACGGTTCACTCGCGCATTTGTTTGACTGAAATATTGTTTAATTTACATCACGTCTGTATTTTAAACTCTTACTGTATGCTGTAAAGCAATCAGCATTTCTTGAAGTAAAGCGTAAACTGATATGAGTACCTTTTTTAATATAATGCTTACCACTGCAGTATTAAAAACAAAACTGTAATACACCTAATTTTATTTTTAGTTCAAAAAGTGTACCGTGATACGTACCGTACCGTGGACCATGTACCGTGATACGTATCGTACCGTGAGGTATCCGTATCGTTGCACCCCTAGTTGGTACCAAAATTATTATCATGTGACCTTTGACCTACTTCAGTGTAACCTTTTAACCATAAGAAATAAGGCCTTCATATTTGGCATGTGTGTCCCTAATTGCAATACCTTTCCGTTGGTACCAGAATTTTTTATCATGTGACCTTGACCTTGACCTTTGACCTACTTCATTGTAACTTTTTAATCGTAAGACGTAGGGCCTTCATATTTGGCATGTATGTCTGTAGACATGCACAACCATGACAATATGTCACAGATCACTGCACCCTTACTAATAGAACTTTCAAAGCGGGAGACCAGAGTTCTCTTAATTTGCTTGTAGATTTAGCTTTATAAGCACTTAAAGGTGAGCACCTCCGATTTTCATCCCTTTGAAGATAATTTTAAACATGTTTTGGTCTTTTTGCCATTTTTGGGACTTTGTTCTCTAGATAGTAGTACAACCTTGTTCAAAGTTTTTCTCATTACCTTTCTATAGATTCTATTGAAATTATAGATACTGCTTCACTATCACATAAAGGTGTGCATCTCCCATTTTCAACTCTTATGGGCATATTTTTTTTGTCCTGTCTGTCTGTTTGCTTGTCTGTCTGTCTGTTGTCAGCTATAAGTTTAACCTTGGCTATAACTTTTGAACGATGAGGGATAGAGATTTCATATTTGCCATGCTTACTCAACTAATAAAGCCCTTTCAAATGACACCAAGGTCGATGACCTTTTGACCTTGACAATAACCTTCATGCCAACAAAACTTTTTGGATTTTGGTGCTGCCGGGGCATTGGACAATAAGTGTTTTGCAAACACAGCTTTTTCAAGATTTTTTTTAGTGTTTTTGTCATTTTTGGGACAAAACGCATTTTTTTCATTTTGAGATTCAGAGCTATCCATAGTTATTAGTTATGAACTTGTCTGGAATTGTATTTTTTTTTCATTGATTATACCTCAAAATGTACAAGTGGGACATCCATTACATTTATACCAGTGATGTATTTTGGGATGAATTATTGCACATTTCCACTTTGGTGCTGCAGGGCCCAGGGGGTGCTTGTCCTGTTAGGACAGCTCTAGTTTATATTACAGATTTTCCCAAGATACTTCTTTGCAATATGGATTTAATTGATTTTACCTAGGCTTACCTCCTAATTGTTAAACATACATAGATCTCAAGTAAATTCTACGGGAATCTGACCCTTTCTCTCCTCAAAGGGCTCTGCTGATGCCAAATTCATTAAATTTTTATAATCTGTAAAGAGATGGGTCCATTTATCATGTACCTTTCATTTGTCATTATTAAAATGATGAGAACTTTTGTTTCTTTGCAACATTTAAATTTCGGTCAAAAGTTTATACCAAAATGCTGATTATAAGATTTTTATGCCATATAACTGGGACATATAGTATTGCACTTTGCTGTCTTTCCTTTATTCTGTTGTTCCATCATGCATTTTGTCTTCACAACTCCTCCTAAACCCTTGTTAGGATTTTAATGAAACTTGGCATGGACAAAGATCACAATGTGTATATGTACATATTGTAAGGGGAATGCTGTACAAAAAGTGTTACAGGAGTTGTCGTCCTTGGATTTAGATTTCCATGCATATATAGTAAATTCACCTTGTCTTTACAACTCCTCCTTAACCTTTAGGAGGATATCAAAATGTGAATTTGAGTATTTTGCCTGCATTGTACACATACAGTTTATATAATACTTTGAAATTGTTAGATATTTTCATAGTGGAGTACTGTATTATTTATTGTTTTCTTACACATGCTTTGTATTTTGCCATTTAGTGTAACGCACATGATAGCTTACTCAAGGTTTCAATGAAAAAGGAATATAATGAACGTTTTTCAGTAAGTTTTTCTGTTTTCTCATCAGGTCCTCCAGTGTTTCTGGGCTCCCTTGTTAAAGTGACCAAGTAGCTCCCTTATCAGAGATATTATAAAAGAAAAGCATTTGCATAAATAGATCCCAAGTATCAGGGGGATATCCTGAAAGGATGAACATTTAAATATTATGGAAATTGAGCAGATAGACCCAGGAGATTCCTTCAGCATATTGATTCTGAATTCCCTGCTAAATTCTCTTGTTACAGTCTATGCTTCTGTCCTTTATTTGGTTGCAAATTTGCTTGTTGTGTTGTGGAGGGGAAGAAAGGTCTATTTTTATGCACATCACAAAACACATAAAAGCACAAAAATAGAAAGTGAACCTTGAATATATTGAAAATACCAGATAAAAATATTTTTATGTAGGCATGGATTTTATATGGGTAGGGATATTTTTTTTGTGTATTTCAGTAATATTTTCCTTGCATGAATTTTCAGCTTGTAATGTGATTGTCCTGGAGAACTGTATAATATATATCCTGTCATTTTAGGCTGTTGGATCGAAATTATTAAATTTATCAAGACATTTTTTATGCCCATGGATTGATGGATTGGGGGTCAACATATATTGTTTTTATTCTGTCTATCTGTTTGTTTGTTTGTCTGTTGTCAACTTAAACCTTTGTCATAATTTTTGAATCATGAGAGATAAAATGCATATTTTGCATGCATACTTCACTAATAAAGCCCTTTCAAATTTCAACAAGGTCATTGACCTCGTGAACTTGACCATGGCCTTTTGATCTAAATTTCAAAATTTGCCTTAATTTTTTCTAATATAACTTTTTATAAGGGATGTGGAATTTGTTTACATATATCAAACATATACGTGTACATGTATGTAAATTTACTATTTAGATATTTAGATTCTTGTGTCACAACATCATGGTAGTTGAAAGAATTTGCAGAGAATGAGAGATTCTGGTATCTTATTTAGTTATTTTAGTACATGTAATACTAGATGTAGTCTGAAAAGGTTTTTGTTCAGGTACCACTTTACTTTTGATGGTGCTCTCTCTGGTGTTACACATAAGTTGAAAATTAAAGTAATTTTGGGATTTCATACAGTTGTTTGACTTGTCAGCATGATAGTCAGTAGAGTTATCTAAGTAATGTTGTGCTTTTGGTAAATAATTATATTCCTACTGAACTAGTAAAATGAGTACTGAATATTATTAAGTTGGCCATCATCTGAGTGAAATATTCTCCTATGATGTTAAAGATCAGTGTACATCTATTATCTTTAATGTGAAACGAAAACTCCCAAATTGAATGGCTTGTGGTTTTACCAGACTTAGATATACCATGGTATTAGTTTATTTTATATGTTATTTATAATTTTGTTTTGACAGGAGTGTCCTCCATGATGTAACTAGATGTAGTTACATGTAGATTGAATACAAGACAGAAAAATAAGGTAATGTAAATAAAAGGTCTAAGTGTTGAATTAAGTACATTGCTTAGTTGTTAATTTCAACGTCTACTTAAACATAAGCATATGTATGATCCTACATGTAAAGATTAAGGGTTATCCATCCCTAAGAAAATTCTAGTGAAAAGTATAGACTTTTTTAATGAGAGAAAAGGCTGTATTGCATTGCTGGTTGCTAAAATTATCCCCTACATATGCATCAAAATGTGATATTTAGAGTGCTGATAATGTAAAAATATGTGCAAATATCATTTTCTTGATTTATTTACATTGTACAAAATACTATATTTATTTCCATTCTACAAAAAACTATACGTTCTTAATAAACAAAAGAAATTATGTGTGTATCCAGGTCAGATTTCACGCAAATTTTCGGCAAAGTACCTGGTAAGATTTTATTAACCCTTATGTAAAGATAGTATTGTATTACATGTCATTTATTCCAGGTACACTATTCATTTATGTGAGGAAGTGTTCTGTATATCTTTTTATTAAATATTAACATGCATCTGATTAAGAGAGTGAGGGGCAATCTTGGTGAAGTGCTTAAGCACTTAGCTTGTGGCACCGATGATTTAGGTTCGATTCCTGGATTGCACTACTACGTGTTATGATTTAAGTGGTTAATTACCTCTTGCTTCCATGTTGCAACATAACTAAAAACAATTTGGCATAAAACACCGGTGAATCAACCGAGTTTGGTAGAAACAAGAAAAACTGAATGTATGAGAGTGTTTATTAATGATGTGGTGTTGGTTTTTGTTCAGATCTGAGAACATTCTGATATTTTCTCTTTATTTTAAGTGTCCATTTGTATCTTTTGATGAAAGCCTGAAAGTTTCGTTTTAACATTATAATTCCTATTATTGAATGGAATTGGCATAAAGCCCTATACATGCAATGGGGATTTTCTTTTTGGTTGGCGTGTATTGACTGAGACATCTATTAGATTTAGATATCCGTCTGCTGCAGGTTTTATGTGTTTTGAGGGGTTACTTTTACAAAGTAAATGATGCATTTATGTATTTCATCAACTCCTCTCTTGATATAAGTCATACAACTCTACATTATTTTGTAGAACATGTACTCTATCAGTAGTCAATTGAATAATTCCCTATTTTATCCCTTTTAATAATGAATTATATTGGGTTAATATGTACATGCGTGTGTGGATAATTCTGTAATTTGTATCAGTGTGTATTATTGCACGTTTCCAAGTATGATACCAGCTGGTACCAGTGATTTGAAATTTATTTAAGTTTCTCTTTGAAATGAATCAACTTTAACTAAGATCTATATACTGATTTGCAGTGTATGAAATCCATACTAAAACTAAAGTTTATGCACTTTCGATATGTGCATAGCGACTTTAAATGTTCTTTGCAACCCTGGTTTACTTAACCAGCAGTGAACATTTAAACAACTGGCTCCAGGACGTTTACTTTTAGCAGTCCAAGGGAATGCTTCTATGTCCGATGTGTATTAATGATCTCAGGAAGTAATAGAGATAAACAGATGTATATTCCTGTTTGTAGACAAACCAGCTGGCTTTGTAATGATTAAAATGCACAGATCTAAAAATAGCCTATAACTTATCTCTGATATATATATATATATATATATATATATATATATATATATATATATATATATATATATATATATATATATATTGTACTTTTTAGCTCACCGGGACGAAATGTCCGGAGAGCTACCGGTATTGTCATACCCCCGAGTGTTGGCGTCGGTGTCCACTTGAACACACATAAATTTTTACCCTGGATTATATCTTTTGATCCGATAGTGGTAGAGCATTTATATTTCTCACGTAGATTCCCCATGATCAAAGCTTCCATTTGTTACCATTACTCTTGACTTCGTAACACTGACCGTGGACTTTTACTTACTTTTCAAAAACTTTAACCTAGGCGATATCTTTTGATCGTTAATATATATAAACACCTGTGGCTTGCTGCCCATCAAATGATACACAAACTACACCGGTGAGCTTTGTTGTGTTCTTACTACTCTTGATAGTTCGTCGGGACGAAATGTCCCGAGAGCTGTTGTTATACCCCCGTATGTCGGCGTCGGCGTCCTGTTGCACACAAAAACTTTAACCTGGGCTATATGTTTTGAACCGTTGATGGTAGAGCTTTGATATTTGGCGTGTAAATTCCTCATGATCAGAGCTTCTATTTGGAACCAGTATTTTGACCTAGTGTTTTTGACCTTGGAATTTGACCTACTTTTTTAAAACATTAAACTGGACTGTATCTTTTGAACCATTAGTGGTAGAGCTTTGATATTTCACAAGTAGATTCGTCATGATCAAATCTTTTATTTGGTACCATGAACTTTAGCCTGGTGTCCTTGGACTTTGACCTCCGTACAGAAACTTTAACATGAACTGTATCTTTTCAATTGTATATAAACACTCCTGGTTTGTTGCCCTTCAAATCATAAAGAAAAACTACACCGTCGAGCTTTGTTGTTATATTTCTTCAAGTATCTTTGCTTTAAAATTTAGTTAGGGTGCATGTTTGTTCTGTGCAATCCGAATGTATATCTAATCTGAGGACCTGGGTTTGATTCAGATTGTCGCTTTGGATTTTTAAAAGGTAATTTGTTCTTCTGTCCTTATAAGAGGGTATGAACTGACGCCCTGAGCATTGGTATGCGTTGGCACGTAAAAAAAACCCCTCTTCTTCGGTTAGGTCAATAGGACAAATTACGACGCAATGCGGATGTCTTCACCGTAAAACAAAACAAACTAAAACTTTACTGCGATATTAGGGGGCAGGCGTGGTGTAGTGGTTAAGCGCTTGGCTTGCGGCGCCGACGATCCGGGTTCGATTCCCGGGTTGCGCCACTATGTTTAAGAGGTTGGTAACCTCCTGTTTCCATGTCGCGATATAACTGAAATATTGTTGAAAGCGACGTAAAACACCAATCAACCAACCAACCAACTGCGATATTAAGTTCATACGGGCAAATAACCTGTAGATGAAAACTTTTGATTTTTGTCATGATTTGTGTGTGTTTACATGTCTTGATACACTAAGGCTTCCTTTAGTTTCTTTATTTCCAATTATAGAAAGTAAATTACAGACTCTGTTTTAGAACTCTCTGGTGTGGGAAGTAAGTGTTCTTATATCTTAACACGGACTATGCGTTTCTAGTTTGCGGATATATGCTGGGTAGTGTCGCCAAAAGGCGCGTGTAATTAGATTTCATAGTGAATTTTTTTCGTATTTGTAACTCAGTATTCAAGTTACTTTCATAATTTCAATTGAAACTTAAACATAGGATAGTGTTCAATTTTGTTGTTATAGTAAATGCTAGCTACTAGTATTACAGTGTATGTGTATGATCTGTTGTGGGAACAGGGACATAGGATGCTTTCCCTCTATTGCAGATTAATTACAAACTGATTTGTTTTTCGCAGCTGCACTTCTTCATGCGCAGTTTTAATGTAAACCTGTTGTCACTGAGGTATATGCATTTACATAAATACATTGATTTGGAAAACAATTTTACGAGTGTTTGTTTTGATAATTTCCCATACGAATACATTGTATTTATTTTAAGTTCTGTCCACACTCCACAGGCAATGATACAGAAAGAGAGGAGAAAGAAATAGAATAATACTAATAATTCATATATATATAAATATAAATGAATTATTAGTATTATTCTATTTCTTTATATATATATATATATATATATATATATATATATATATATATATATATATATATAAGGTTAAAAAATATGAAAATAATATCCTAAGCTGAATTTTTAGTTGTTGTTCGATATTAAAATGAAAATTTATTATTTTATTAAGAGTTGCTACTTTTGTGAAACAAATGAAAAATTTGTACAGATTAAATCTGGAAAATGCACGACTAGTGCCTCCATTGTACAAATGAATCAGATTCAAGCGTTTTCATGAAAGCATTAGATGCCTGTTACAATATCTTGACGTTCTTTAAGATATTTATTCAAGTTAACACAGATCTACTTGTATTTTGATACTTCCCCTTCTTATGTTTTATGTACAGGTGTGTGTTGAAACATCTATTCCACTACGATAAAAATTTCCATAATTATAAAGTTGATTAGCTAGAATTAGAATAGGCTTTCGAGATAAGAATAATGACGCTTATCTAAGCAGTTGTTTGAATTTTGGAAGAATCGGATTATTATTGGAGTAGGGTCTGTTACACTCTATAATATCACTTCCATTATTGTGATTAATGATAGTCGTTTCGGAAATGTATTTTAAGTAAGGTATACGTGGAGTAAAGGACCATACATGTGCTGTTCATGGATGTATTTTGAATTTTAAAAATGTTTCCAGCAAATTCATGGAAGTTGGGAAAGGAAATGGATTTGTACGAGTTCGTACATCTGTTAAACTGTTCTCATAAACCATATTTTGTTACTATTCAAATCATGCATCATACGATTCTTTTTTTTTTTTGAGAAAAACTATTGACCAATAATGATACACCAATATAAGATTATGAGTATACTTGTTTATAATAAACTTTATTCAAAATGTTCGTCAACAATTTATTTTGCGTTTCTGGTGAAATACCAAAAAAAAAGAAGGAAAACCCATATTCCAAATCGCGATCATGCAGTATATAACGGATTGGTTACTTCAGCGGCTTTGCACACATTTGTCAGATTTCTGGGAAGTCTGGTATTTGTTCGCTATCTTGATACAACCCCTTAGATACACAGCAGTGATACAGAACCTGCTAATCTGAATCATAGTAAACTAAAGGGAGAGGTGAAACACCTACGATTCATCACCACTAAGATGTCGGAAAAAGTACATCGTAGTGCATACCCCTCTCTCGGTGAGCAGAATGTTCGCGTCATAATACTAGCATAATCATTGATTACGAGGGACGGTCCTAGTTATTTTCGACCTGGGATTATATTCATGGTGTAATTAAGTTGAATCGGGACTGTATAGATTACAGGTAAGTAGGGAGGAATCATATAGGTTAGTTGTAACTAGTGATGAAGCCTGACCCTCGAGCCATTCGTCTCTGTGGTAAGCCCGGCCAGTGTCGGATTACTCCTCGGAGTTTTATTCCTGTGCAGAAGCGATACGTTATCAGCTTTCGACAGCTGATACACTCGACAGATTTCTTGAATGAAGGCATCTCCATAATATTCATACATAATTTGGAACATGAGTGCATATTCATGGAACACACGGCTAAAGTAATGTTCTAAACACAATATCCGGATTGGAGAATTAATTTTATATCCTCCTCCAATCTAGTATTTGTGATGAAATTATGAATTTTGTAAAATGATGTAATTATGTGAAGAGTGAGCAATCTCAGAAGTAGAATATGTACTTCAAATATCATTTTATATAAAGATAACCAAGTTCAACATTGAGTCAAGTACAGTATGTCAAATAGACGAATCATTATAAGATTCTGGCAGAGAACTTAATGAATGGCATTCCATTTCGGACGATATCCCGTTGTGCAGCCCAGTGTGTGACCTGAACCTAACCTTGCATATGACCTAGCCTTAGGCCATGGTCACTATGATGTAAACAATGCAGGCGTAACGTCTGATTTATTAATGGATCTACACGGCAAATTACTGTAACGTCAATGATCATATTCATAATAATAAAGATATTCCAGTGCAGATGTTTACAATCAACTAGATTCAGAGAAATCATCAACCATCACTAAAGTAAGTTATTTGGGTTTTGTTTATATCATGTTTATTGGGATTGATAAATCAGAATCATTAAAAAGATTTGATTATAAGCCTGCTTATCCATCAGTTGAGTTGTTTTAGGCGGTAAAGGTGGTAGTTCCTGTCAGGAAGCCGTGTACGTAACATTGCGTCGGTGTGTTTTGCACTGTGCTATGTATTAACGATACAGATGCTGAGTAAGTAAGTCATGACTCAGTGTTAAGCTATGTGCATGTTGAAACTATCGTCATCCTGTCTACATTACGTGGTGATAGTTATTGCGCCATTCCAGGTTATATATACAATGTGGAATAGAAATTTTAGGCTTATGCGTGAAAAGGTTGAAGATCATTGTACTGACCTGAAAGAGGCTGTACTCAAAGGTTTTATACTCATTTGGCATCAGATTGACGTGTTTATTGCAGAAGGTTTGAATGGAGTCATAATGTAGATTAGTTCCCCTGATTAAAATGTGTTGAGCCCAAAATAGTAGATTTTCATTGGTGACTTCGAGGTGGAGAGGGTGCGCCACTTGCGCCCCTTCCACACCCTCTGAATCCTCCGTTGCCCCCCCCCCCCCCTTCTCCCCAAGTCCAACGTTTATGACAATTTAAGATATATTTTATCATCAGTTTTAATACATACGTCGCAATCACACCAGTCTGAGATACAGCAATTCTCTGTACCAAATATTATTTGTATATTCATTATTTGAATACACAAATATCCACTAGAAATAGAAAAAAAAAACTGTTCCCAGAATAGATACTTAATATTATTTGCTAGCGTGGTACATCCTGGTGAGGTACATCGAGATAACCTTGATAGCGCTTGATACAGTATCAGCAGTGCATCTTGGGAAATATCACGTGGAAAAGAAAGAGGAAATAAGCTAGAATTTTAAACTGTTGTATATCTCCAGATAATCCTAGAGTTGGTTAGATTACAACTCATTTCAGTTACACACAGAAAAGTCGCAGTAATGTTAGGTTATACGTCTTTTGTATGGACTTTGTGTTAGCTGAAAACATGGAGCAGTACATGTATTTGTATACATTAGTAGTATGTGTCAGTTTTAGATAAAAATTATAAGATTGTTCAGGTTATAATACAATAGGACGTTTCAAATGTCGTATCTTATTCTATAGCTGGTTTAACAACGTTCATTTTCATTTTGCAATTTGGATTGGACTTTTGAATCAAATACGTAGTTAAATGTGTTATTGAAGGTGTCCGATTTAGAAGTACTTGTGTTTAAGCGTCGACTTCACTCTAGCCCCTTGAGTAGCTACGTAAGTAGTCCAGGAAATTCCCGACAAATTTTCCATACATGGCAAATTTTATTAAGTAGATAGAAGTGTATATTTTGGCAATGTAACCAGTCCTAGACAGACTTGCTTTACTTATCTTTTAAGTGATTTGATATCGGTGGATGGTACTACACTACATAAATGTCGATAAATAAGGAAGTCCAGTGGAAATTTTCAGTGGTAGGTAAGCAGCATCAGAACATTCCACAAATTGCTTGCTTTCTACTTCCGGCATTAGAGGTTTCACTGTCATACATATTTTGCAGAAATAAATAATTATATTTATTATATATATGTAGAAATGACTATGAAAATATCACATTTTGTTGCGTTGGTTTATTCTGTGAGCGTTTTCGCCGTATGGCTCTTCTGACAGAATAATGTAATTTAATTTCATTGTAGTATTTAATATATATATATATATATATATATATATATATATATATATATATATATATATATATATATATATATATATATATATATATATATATAATCCTGTTCTGTCCAAATATGCAGGGTCATCCTTGTCTCTTTCGTCCTTGATGGTGTTCGATATTTAAACATTAGCATTGTCATGATATCTGGTAAAACTGCTTTACTGATGGTTTGGTCTTTGTTGCAGATTCTTCTTGGTCTTCACATCTCACCTATGTATTTTCGACATTCGTTGATATCTGATATGTGGCAATGGTTTCGTATGACATATATTACGTTTTAACATGTTTGATATTTTCATATTGGTGTCTGAGATTGTTGTTGATCTCCACAGTAGTTTTAGCAATCATAACATACACGATTGTATCTGTGAGCCTAGGTCAGTTTGAAACACGGTTCGACAGGTTATTTTAGAAATCTCAAAGGAATTAGACAGGCTTTCAAAATTAGTTGGTTCGACATTGATATGTGGCCATATCTGAATCACGTATGACTGTTTGTCTGCCATCTTGTGGTTGTAATTCGATAACTCAAAAGGTTTTAATCTACAGGAAACAGTTTTTTAAATATTTATGCATGAAAAGGAGGCAGATGATGTTTAATATCTCTGAGTATTTTTAGTAATTGTTTTGTTATGCCTCCCCTCTCTCTTGGTGAAGAGAAGTGCAGTGTACAAGAACCATGTTTCTCTTTTGCATAATGTAGGAGTTATTGCCCTTTGTTTTATTTCATACTTAAATCTTGTCTGGAACATAACCCAAAAACTGTAAGAGGTATTAACATGAAACTCCATTGGTAGATAAATCTCGATGAGAAGTGCAGTGCATAGAAATCATTACTCTCTGTTGCATAATTTAAGAATTATTAGCCTTTGCTATATTTCATACTTAAGGTATATATATATATATATATATATATATATATTGACCCTTTTTAACTATTTGTTATTTGAGTAGCATTCATTGGTTTTACTTATTCTCTTATTACGTAGAAATGTTGCTAATACATAGAGATAGTGATACTGAACAAGCACAGCAGTATAGAAACATTGTGGTATTTGAAAGTTAATCATCTTGTATATTGTAGAACTACATTTATGTGCAATAACATACCCAGGTAGTTTATCAACTTTATTTGCTGTAACATCATAATTATATAAGAGATCATATCAACAAAATGAAGTGTTTGAATAAAGGAAGTGGGGTAATGAATAAATTGCCATTGTTAAACAAGTGTTTTTGTTACAACAAAGAATTAATTTGTCCAAATCATGAAAGTACATATATATATAAATTTTGAAAATATTGAGCTATTTGCAAGTTGTATATATTTAGCTCACCTGAGCTGAAGCTCAAGTGAGCTTTTCTAATCATCTGTTGTCCATCCATCTGTAATTTTTTTACATTCTCAACTTCTTCCCCAGAACCACTGGGCCAATTTTGACCAAACATGGTACAAAGGTTCCTTGGATAATGGAGATTCAAATTTGTTAAAATGTTGTTCAAGGCCCTTAAGGAAGGGGAGATAATAAAAAACATTAAAAATTGGGTGGGTGTCTTACAGAATCTTCTTTTCCAAAACTGCTGGTCCATAAATCACAAAACATGCAATATATTCATGATATAGTAAAGATTCAGGTTTGTTCAAATTATGACTCCTGGAATTAAATTGGGGTCACAATAGGGGACTAATGTTGAGAAAATTAAAAACTGAGAAAACAAGTATACAAAATACTGTAAATTTTCTCAAGCAGTCAATTGTCTGTGAATGAACAAATTAGCCAATGTGAGCCTATAAGTCCCTACTTTCGGCTTTTGTTCATATTAATCATTTTGTTACCATCTGTTCATATCTTGTTCATTTGATTTTCTATCGGTTTGTAAAGAGGTGATACAAATTACATTAAATCATGAATTTTTCTCATTTTACTGAGCAGAAGGCTCAAGTGAGCTATTGTCATAGTGCATAGTGTTGCTGTTTTTGGTTCCATTCCAAAATCAAATTTTTGATGTTTTTTCGACATTTTTTTGGACTTAGTAATGTCAATGCAGAAAAGTGTCATGTTTTTCAGTTTATCGATAATGATGATTTCTTATGGACTATTTTGATCATAATTATGGTGAGGAATATTATTGTGAAAGAATTTTGTCAATATCTCAATTTTTGGATTTTTTATGAATTTTTTAAGACTCCCCCCCCCCCCAAAGGGGGGGGGGATTTGCCATTTTTCACATTTTCAACTTTTTCTGCAAAACTGTTCGAAGGATTTTAATAAATCTTGGTGGAAATTAATCTCTTATGATCCCCTTCAAATTCTGTCGTTTTCATCCACACCTCTGTACAGGTGGCACCACCACAGTCAAAAGTAGGTCACAAAAGAGTACCCTCCTTTGACAATCTTCTTCTTCATACTGGCTGTATACAGAGACAAGCAGAATGCATAGAAATGATCTAAGGGATGAGTGAAGAAGTCTTGTCATTTTGGTTCCCCTCCAAAATCAAATTTTAGAAGTTTTTTCGACGTTTTTTAGGACTTGGTGATTTCAATGCAGAAAAGTGTCATATTTCCTAGTTTAATGATAATGATGATTTCTTATGGACTATTTTGATGATAATTATAATAAGGAATGTTATTTTGAAAGAATTTTGTCAGTACCTCAATTTTTGGATTTTCTATGAATTTTTTAAGACTTCCAAATGAGGGTGTATAGGGACAATTCTTCACATTTTTAACTTCTGCTGTTATACCACATGAAAGATTTGAATGAAACATGATATACATGAAGTACTATAGGTTGTCTATCAATTTTTAGATTTCATCCAAATTGGTCAACAGATGGTGCCACCATGTCTAAAAAACAGGTCTCACAATGGTACATATACCACTTGGTAATAAAAATATGGAGAGCAGCGGTTCAAATCCCACTGTGGTTGAAAAGATTTTTCATTTCTTTATACATCTGAATAAGTTTTTAGATGTTTCTCAACACTCAACATATGAAATTAGGCCCTTTTAAGTTAGATCTCGACAATATTTGAAACAATTGTTGTTCCTGACCCAGACTTGGAATCAGTCAATTAAAGGCCCCACATAAAGAAAATGACTAACTTGTTGCCCTGAATGACATCTTGCAGAGACAAAGCAAATGGTTAATAACAAATCACCTGAATGGATGTGCAAAAAACTGTTGTTGTTTTTTATTCTGGTCTGAAATAAGATTTGACATATTTTCAACATTTGTGTTGACTTAGTCACATTAATGCAAAAATAAATGAATTCTTCCTTCTTGCATGACTGATAATCTAGGTACTCAGGTAAGCAATATAGGCCCACTTTGGCTTCTTGTTTTGAAAGCAAATCCGGCCGACAGGTTGGCGATGTCTGTCTGTCTGTTAGTCAACATTTTGCTTAAGTTTCTGGTTGAAGTAAAACTCAGCAACTAAGAGGAGTATAAACATAATACTTCACAAATAGGTTTCTCATGACAAGAGCTTTCAAGTAATGCCATGACTTGTGACCTAGTGACGTTGACTTTGGACTTTGACTTACAAAGAACTGTAATTTTTACTTTGTCTTTTGAATCAATAGGGATAGGCTTTTGATACCTCAGACATAGATTATTTATGACCAGAACTTTCAACTCATTGCATGATTTTTATAAGCCTGTGTTTGACGGGATGTATTATGGTATGGCTCTGTCCATCTGTCTGTCTGACTTGTGGACAGGATACTGACCAAAACTGTTGGGCTAAAACTGTCAAACTTTGTACTGTTACTCCTTATGCCTAGATATAGACGGTAATTTTTTTTTCAAGGTCAAGGTTGTGGTACTACTTGGTAGGACAGGATGCAGATCAAACTGTTGGGGCTAGGACTGTTAAGCTTGGTACACTTACTCCTCATGCCAAGACAGACTCCTATTGATTTTCAAGGTCAGAAGTCAAAGGTCAAGGTTATATTACTATATGGTAGGAATGACCTTGCAGGCAGGATACAGACCAAACCGTTGTCAAACTTGGTACCTTTACTTCTTATGCCAAGACAGTGACGCCTAATGTTTTTCAAGGTCAGAGGTCAAAGGTCAGGGTCTTAGTACTACCAGGTAGGAAACCGTTGTAGACAGGATACAGTCCAAACCATTGGGGCTAGGACTGTGAAACTTGGTACACTTACTCCTTATGCAAAGACTTGGTACTCTTACTCCTCATGCCAAAACAAAGACGTTTATTGTTTTTCAAGATGAAATGTGAAGGTCGTAGTACTATTTGGTTAGAAAACCTTGAAGGTAGGATACAGAATGAACTATTGGGGATGGAACAGGTTAACAATTTAAGGGGGGAATGTTTCCATACTTTCAAAATCCTCCCCTTCAAACTAAGTGATAGGTGTATTATGCCAAGCTAGAGGTTTCTCTTGTTGACTTTGTGACCTTGACATTGTTTGGAATTTGCTTTGCAATCTGGTGATACTATTTTTAGTGGTCTCTTGTTATAAGTTATTGTGGTCAGTCTTTTTCTGGCATCCATCTGTCTCTGTCTGGGCAAAAATTTTCATACTTTCAACTCCTGCTTGAGAACTGCTGAAAGGATGTTGATGAATTTTGTTATGTATGAAGTATTGAAGACTCCCTACAGTTGTTGCAAGAAGGTATCCTCTTTGACAAACTTCTTTTTCAGATCAGCAAACTGATTGCACTAGAGAGATCTAGAGAGAAGTTGACTTTGGTGTTGTTGTTTTGGTTCAATTCAGAAATTATATTTTTAACCCTTTTGACATCTTTTTAGAATTTCTTTATTTTGCATGTTTTGGTGTAGTTTCTTTAATATTCCCATGTTGAAGTATTTATAATCCATTAATTTGTGCATTTTATATAACTTTAATGAAATTAATGATAATCAAATGAAAGAATACAAAAAAGGGAGGAGGATATACTATTTGTTCTTATTCATTTCTTATATTATAATCCATTAATCAGGTATTTCAATTAAATTTAGTAAAATAAGCGTGTACAGAAAGAAATGGAAGACGAAAAATAAAGTGTTTGTATCTTGTGATAAGCTTTGATGGAGCTAATAGAAAGGTTTTGATGAAACTTGATAGGGATAAAGTATTCAAGGTCCTTTGAAGTGTTGATGTTTTTCGACCTAATACGTGAAGGTATAGATTCAAGTCCAAGGCAGCACTATATAGGTCCTAGCAGGTACCCTCCTTGGACATACTACTTCAGACTGGCAGCATAGATAAAAAGAACCTGAATGCACCAGATTGATCTTAGAAAGTTATCTTAAGGAATGGATTTTTCTTTCTTTTTTTTCAAGTTTTACATGCTTCTCCTGACTTTGTCGTTTTCCATATTTCTGACATCAGGGTTCAGGGGATTTCCAAAAAAATGTATGAGTGTGTTGTAGAAAAATGTGTTAGTGTTTTTTTTTTTGTTCAAATTTGAAATAAAAGTTTTGAAAAAGGAGACTCTTAGTAGAGAACATTCTGATATTATCTAAGTTTCTCATTTGCTGAAGGTGCTTAAATGAGCGACAGAGGCAAGTTTGGCTTCTTATCTTCAAGACTAATACATACATCACATTGTGTAAAGAATAGACATTAAAAAGAAGCATATTGTAATGCCTACCACAAAGGATGTATCGGAATATTGGGAAAGTTGGAAAAAGCCTATTCTGTAGTTTTAATTTACTTATATCACAGAGTTTTTATTTGCTCCGCTGGTCAAACTGCTAGGTGAAGAGACGCGAACTATAAGGCAGTAATATACCTTGTATTCATAATGACACTGGGCAAGTGTATTAAATGTTTGAAGAATTATGCGGACTTCATTAACATACAAACTACAACTAGAAGTAAAGTTAGAGCCAGAAAATATTACTGTGATAAAGCGTTTCAGCCTGGGAATTGCGCCTAATTTTGCTCCATTTGTAAATGTCATTTCATCAATTATCGAAATTGCTTGAACCCGGTTGCCCTTTATTGCCATGGCATTTGTCAAATTGTTCATACATTGTGAAATAATGAACAAAATGAGGTGCAATTTGAATACCCTATCAATTTCTGTGAGTCTCATGATGGAAGAATTTCAATTTTTCGAAGGTACCGCCGTTCGAATGTTCTCATTGTCATATATGTAATCTTATTTTGGACATTTATATTGAAATTTAAGTACTTCATTCCATAGCATATTTATATAAAAGTGATACGTATATATATATCACATGTTTACAGAATTATTCTATGAGCATGCGTGATTTCAAGTCACGGTTTGTTACTTTAAATAAAAAAAGGAAATGTAGATAAGTACGATTAGGTACATACAATTTCTATGTGAAATTCACATTGTTGTTTGTGGTGTACGCATGCTGTGAAGTCAAAGTACAATGTACAATGTGATTAATCATAAAAGTGTGTTGATAGGACTTTGTACAGTGATGGGGTAGTAGGTAGTCGTCACAGGACATTTTAAGACAAGATATTATTGGATGGCCCTTGGGCAATCTCACAGTGCATTACATTTCTTGCATATCCATGTGAAATGTGAGCCTGTACTGAGGAGGAAGTATTGAATATAAGGATAGGATCAGTTTTCTCCATAATTGGGTGTTTCCTGACACTATATTTCATTAAGCATTTGCAGTTAAGTGTTATGAGGATCAGCATGGGGAAGAACGATCATTAGAGGGAAATGCGTCAAATTATTTACAAAGAAGTTCCGTGAAATACTTATAACAAGTGTAGTTAAATACTAATCTTCATTTTACTTTTGTGTAATGCGATTAAATTAAATACGATCTGTGTACATTTTTACTTACTTTTAAAGGAAGTTATGACATGATGCTATAAATTCCCTATTGTGGTTCCTCTTGATAAACCAAAATTTACTCGTATTAAAATAGAACAATATAGGTGCCCCTTTGTCCTTGCTGCAGTCTAAACTGGTCACATGATTTCGACATGATAGAATCCAATTTTGCTGATTTAGCTGTCAGTTGACCTAGCGCTGGTGTGGGAGATGCGCTCATTTCGGGGGAGAGAGGATGCATTGGGTAAGTCTCTTTAAAAGCGTTCAGATTCTCAAGATTTCATTGCTGGGTGCATTGACATGTATTACCTATTTTGTTCCAAGCTTTATGGAAAATTGCATGAATCGGTTTTGGTTTACAAGCACGACCAAGTAGAATAAAATGGGAATTGATTTTTCTTTTATGAAATACTCATACTTTTGTGGCTGAAGTACAGTCAAGAGGTAACAACAGCATAATTACATTTAGTCGATGTTTTGTAGGTTAATTCTGAGCACTATTCAAATTCATCGACGGACATTGATCATTATTGATGTTTTACCGTATGGATTTAGACATGTGCTATCAAAAGAGGATGAGAGTCTGTAATTATTTGATCAGATCTTTAATTTTCTGTAATCGTGTATCTGGATTACTCTATCCGGAGTGAAAGCTTGACATTATATCGTAGACCCTTCATGGATTTTCTTTGTTTAAAGTGCTAATGCATTCTTGTTTAATTTGGGGATAGAGTTCCCTCTTCTTCCCTTTTAGAGATAGCAGAATTTGTGAAACTATCATGTCTCATGATGTAAAGAAACATATGGAAATCTGTATGAAATTATGATTGATTTTTCTCTGTAAAGGTTTTCATGCATTTTGTAAATGGCGTAGAGGAAGTTGACGAACGGATGATAACTGTGCTCGATGTTTGATACAGTTCAGATAAATGGATTTGGCGTTGTCATTTGATCGAATTTCTATATACACATGCTTAAAAATAATTTGATATTGATAATAGAATCGAAAATCATTCAAAAGTAACGGAATTGCAGTTCCTCTTCTGGTTTTATTTAAAGGATTCTGACAATGCTGATTTTGTTAAAGGGCCCCTCCCCTTATCCTCTCTGTTAAAGGCCCGCCCCTACTATAGACATTAACTACACGCTTTCGTGATGGACGATGTTTTTGAATGATAATGATCACTTTATGTTTTACGTCATGAGTATTCTGTGATCCAGTGCTTCATTTATGCCATTTATGCAAATCAGAGAATTGCCTCATTGACTACATTGACTTCTCCAAATTAGGAATGTTTTCCATGTTAACATTTCGGTAATTGCCTGTCAAGCTATTTTCTATTGTTCAACTCTGTTTGCAACAGGCACCATATGGCATATAAAACCAAAGCGATTTATGTATCTTTTCATTCGCTTTTCCGGAATCGGTTTTTTGAAATTGCAAATTCTTGGATTTCTTTGCTTTTGTTTCAGTTTTGTATAAATGCATACTAAACAGTTTTAATAAAGATACTCATTAAGTCGACTGTTCTGGACTGTTCATATTTATATGAAATGAATGCAGTTAGAACTTACAGACTCTAAACTTCAAAACCCCTTTCTCTGATGTTCATATCACATCTCATACATTTTACATCAGTTTTGCTTTAAAGGTCAGATACTAACAATATGTTTGATGAAAAATGCTGGTGCATTTAATCAGAAATGAAACATTAGCTGCCTATGTTTAGTAGGGTAACATTACACTATAATCACTGTAATTACAAGCATTAGAGATAGCAAGCATCATTGTCCTCTGATGGAAATATTCTGAATTACTCGACGTTTAAGTGAATCTGGCCAATATAGCAATAGCTAAATTGTCCTAATTGTCCTTTATTAGCGTAGAGATGAAAGATATTACCATTGTAGAGAAACTGTTTTATATAATTTTGAAAATGGTCAGAGATGCATTATGGGTGAAATCACATGACAAAAAGCGAAAGTTTCTGATTGCGCTTTCAACCATTGATATGGTATAATCAGGATTAAAACGTATAAACCTTATGGTGCTGTATTTGTTAAAATACAATTATAAGTTTTATGATGAAGCTATATTCATTGATGGAGTCATTAGTGTCATTTGTAAGATTTACGTTAAATTGCCAACATGTAATCGATCTGAAGTATTTAACAGGTCCGATCGGAGTCAAAATGTGTGTATAATAATTTTATTGGTCCTATTGGAATGACGATGGGCGAGGTCTATGTGGGATGTTGGATTTATTGGCTTCAGGATGACTTTCATGTAAATGAGCTTCCGTCCTCGTGGTATACATGTACTAGTAGTGTATATCGCTTATGGGAGGAAGCAAGACGTATGGCTCGCTGTACTCCGAGATTGAGAGAACACAATGATAGACAAGAAGTTTTGTAATGGATTTAGGATAAATCGATGATTTTGACTGTTGTGTTATTTTTATGAAGAATCGTTTACGTAAGGCGACTAAATTTGAAATGATAGTCATTGAATGATTGACTTCATAATGCGGACGAATTCTTGATATTTTGTAATGGATAGAACAGATCGTCAAGGTAACCGTTTTTTATGTTCAAACATTTTTATCGTAATTAGACACATGAATCTTATCTTTAGTTAGAGTATACAAGAGATAATCAGTATACTCGCCGCGAACCTCGGATAAGAGTTGTGTGAGTGACCTTTCGTATAAACTTTTTTTCACAGTTTTCCCAGCAGTACTGTAGTATATTATATATTACATGAAGTTTTGTGGCTATTTGTATGTAATTTATGTTTGTGTCTAACTGCTTACAAATGCATTCCACTGCATGTACACAATATATACTGGCAGCGCACTTGCCAGACTTGGTTGAAATGGGGCATGAAAACAGGTAGGAAAACGATAGTAAAGAGCTTAGTACAGAGCAGTGCCCTATCTCGGCGTTACAGACTGCATGGCGATGGAATCGGACTAGGGCTTTATGTCTCTCCTCAGGACAACATTCCTGCATAGTATTCATTTTAACTAAGATGCTTCTCCAATATCTTATGTCATGTAAAATAGGTCACGGGTTATGGTCCAGTGACATTGTTCTTTGTGTGGGTTGTATGGTTTCATATTGTAGGTAAGAAATAAGATTACATTGGAATTTTAAAGAATTATATAGATCTCCCGATTTCATCACTTGATTCTTGTGTTTTATTCGATATTGGCATACATAGTATGTGATTGGAAGAATGCCGTATATTGTGTAACTTATCGGATGCGGGTACTATTTTTTTTTAGATTGCTCATCGTGTTGAAGTTCATATTTTGAATTTTTGCTACTCCTTAGGTCTACAAGATTATTGCCAACGAAATAAAGGTAGATGAAACCGAACAGAAACATTTGTATATCAAGTCACCTGGTGATTAAACTGTAAATAAGGGTGCCGTATATCTATATATGTACATTGTTTATTTCATATTTCTTGCCAGGTTTATTGAATGGTGATAACCGTCTACTAGACCATACCTGACACCAGAGATCACAATACGCCGAACGATTGAGTAGAATTCATCCACAATATGGCGACGCTGTCGCTCAAAATCAGCGTAGTGGGCAACAATGTCGTTAAAACTATGCAATTTGAACCTTCCACTCTCGTCTATGACGCCTGCAGAATCATTCGAGACAGAATAGTGGAGATCAACCCAGGCAATCGTAAGTACTGGAACATTGGAACTATTACAAATATGTGACGGGTTTTTTTTAATGAATTTGAAATTCATATGCCAATTCCAGGAGCTTTACTTCTTAGTGAATATATCAACTGCACCATTCAGAGCTGCATGACAAAGCTGATGTGGCCCCTCTTGATTCACTGTGGTTCTCATTACCATGCATGTGCATGTGTGTCAAGCCATCTTCTGGCTACGTTCCAACGTTTTTGCCACGTGAGTCTTGGTTGTAGTTCTTATACATTTATTAGTATCAATACTTTCTGAGCGCTTAGTGGATTCGGCAAAGTGTGTCATGAAATGGGAAGCAAGAGATCACCAACATGTTCCATCTAATGGCTTTACTAAGGATCGGACACCCGATACCTGAGCCAAACAGCATGAAACTGATCACTCTTTGGCTATTTTTCATATTTATGTGTTGTAGAGAATTCAGATCCATTTTATCCTTCATTTTGTCTGTCATTCTTCCTGCAAGAATGACTGGAGCAGGACTTGTAATTTCTCAGCTACATGTGCTCCCTGGTGTTGACATTGTGAAATGATGCCCTCTCAGGCCATCAATGATGTCATTTCATTTTCAGAAAATTAAATCTGTATTTTCAAGGTCAATTTCCTATTTCTCTGTCCATATCAACTTATAAGCTGATCATGAAAAGTATTTTTTTTTCATTTCAGTGAATTTGTTTGCAACAATTTGTAACTTTTAACACAACTTACGGTGCATTGCTGATGTACATGTATTACACTAAAGTTTAAATGAATATTAAACATAATGAAAAATGTTTTAAACTTCAGTGTAACACATGATACATGGATGTATGTCATTTTTAACTTCGAAAAGCCAACCGTAACTATAATATATTCATACTTTAATCGTGATCAACAGGGTGTTATTGAGGTGTATTTGTCATTTTGAATTACAATGTACATTGTCGAAACAACAATTCTCTCTTATTTTTTGAAAAATGAGTTTTAGAATAAATTTTACATTTGTTGGGTAATGGAAGCCCACTTCCAACTGAGATCAAGTTCAGGTGTCAATGGAAGAAATTTATTGATTTTGTCACATACCGCTGTAATGGCCCGTGCCAGATGTACAGATATGGAAATCGGGAGCACTTTTCCAAAGATAACGGGCAAATGGCGATATTTTATCTCGAAAAAAATAGACAGAAAGTGTGAGTAGAAATCATTCACCAGGAAATCAATAGGCTAGTTTACTGATACTATGATATTCTCGTGTAGGAACGGCTTGTAAATTGCTACAAGAACCATTACTTTGCCTAAAAGCCTTCGTCCCATTTGGATACGGTTCCCACTTTCGACTCGGAAAATCAGCGGAATTTGTCAGGAGATGGACGGCCTACATTTACAGAGTTTCCCTAGACTTGTGTCGGTTTGAGATCGGGATGTTTGATAACATGTCACAATATGGAAGCTGTTACACCATATGCTAGGCTCCTCCTTTAAAATGTAAAAATTAGGCGACGTCTTCATTTGTAATAAATCTAGGAAGTGTTTTACGCAGTGTTGGAATTCTTTGGAATGAAGGTCATCTGTGTATGACGTACGATGCTGTTCTCACCATTACAGCTCTCGAGTGATTAAGATTTCCACGAATTCTAATGAATTCTATGGCGCTCGAGTAATTGAACTTTTATTTCGATTTTGTTGTCGGAATGCTGTACAAAGCTATGCGAGCGTCTTTCCAGCAAATTTGGTGTGCATTTGACTGTCTCTGGCTCTTTGAATAAGATATCTTGCCATAAATTGATCACATCAATTTCCTTGGTAATTATTGACTGCTGTATCCCAGGAGAGCAATCCCATTGTATGTCTGAAAGTACTTAATATCGTGTTCAATTCCTTCAAGGAATTTATAAATGTTATTTATGGACAGCATCATCGTATAGAGAGAGCGCTTTACCCCAATTTGAATAATGCACGATAGGATCTGCTACAGATGTTGATTGTTCAAGGGTCCTCACGGACTCGGACGAATAGGGCACACACGACCTTAAATATACAAGCTGCACATAGCATGAACATATCACCAGAATTATAAAGCTATTAATACCTAACATATTAAACAATGTATGGTATTAAAATGTACAAAGTTAGGAGTTCAGAAAGCTGTCATTTCCACGTAGTGATTATACATTTTGTTTGATTATTAACAGTATTGAAACAAGCATGGTTTTAAGGCATCGAATTTATTGCTGAAATCTACAAATCCTAAATATACGTATTATTATTGGTGGTGAAAATCGAATAATGCATGAACATTAGGTGCGAAAACTCAAAATCTGGTAGAGAATTATCTGTGTTTATGTTGTAAATGGAATCGTGTACTGATCATAATTTAAGTTTTATACGCCCGTCGAAAGACGGGACGTATTATGGTATGGCTATGTCCGTCTGTCCGTCCGTCCGGTATGGAACGCGATAACTTTAGTAAACGTCAGCTGTTTTTTCATGAAACTCATACAGAGTGCTTAAATAGTGTAGGGGAAGCCGCCTTTCGATTTTTAGCAAATTCCGTTTTGTCGTTCCGGGGTTATTGGACTTGGATTTATTTTTACTATGAAAAGATGCTATGGAACTTAAGCGATAACTTAAGTAAACGTCAATTGTTTTCCATGAAACTCATACAGAATTCTTAGATAATGTAGGGGAAGCCGCCTTTCGATTTTGAGCAAATTCTGTCTCGTCGTTCTGGAGTTATGGGACTTAGATTTTATTTTTGTTATAGTAAGATGCTATGGAACGCAATAACTTTAGTAAACGTCAGCGGTTTTTCGTGAAACTCATACAGAATGCTTAAATAGGATAGGGGAAGCCGCTTTTCCAGCATATTTTGTTGTGTCGTTACGGAGTTATGGAACTTGGATTTTATTTTTACTATGATAAGATGCTATGGAGATGCTATGTCACGCTTAAACTTAAGTAAATGCCAGTTGATTTTATGAAACTTATACAGAGACTTTCTATGCAATGCTTCAGGCAGATGCCGTCACCATATACATGAAGTAGTCGTGGAGTGACGAAGAACAATATTCAATCAATCAATTAAAGTGTCATATCATATATATCCCAGATCTCCTCTCATATTCTGATATCTTTGTTTTTGGGAAGTAACATAATACCCATGCCGATGGTTTGTTACTCTCGCTCTTTGTATCAGACGAACTTGCGACTTACTCCAATCCCATTGTCTTTTGGGACCTTCGCTTGAATGGAAGTAATTATCACGTTAAATAGGGGGCATTATGGAACAGGGTATCTAAATACTGCCTACATTCGTGTATGGTGAGCCCCTGGTACCTTAAGATCAATATAGTATTATGTAGATAGTCTGGCTATGTTTCCAGTGATATATCGTATTGATTACCCATCCCCTATATAGTGGAAAATATGTCCCAGAGAAAGATCTATTATGGGACATGATATGAGGCGACCAGAATAGTTTATTGCTCATATACAAAAGACATACCACCATTTACCGAGTTAGTCTAAGTCTTGCTTTAAGTTGAGACACCATATTTGGCGTTACATACAGAATAAAATATCTTTTAAGAACGAGTGTAACGGGCCATCAAAATTGATGTTCATTTGGCTCGTGCAGCGGATTGCAGACAATCGCCGCTTGATAAAGCTGAGAAATGGCTATCTGATTAATATTGATCAGTGTTATTTGTACAGACCCTTTCATGATGTGTTTTGTACAAATAACAAATAAAACTGAGATTGTTTAGCGCAAAGCCTTAAAGTTGTAATTCGCGAATGAGATTTTAGGAAATAAAGATAAAATACAATAAAGAGGTGTAGAGCACATTAATGCAGTCCCAGCCTTGCTATCCATAATGATGCACAGATATTTCCTTGAATTTTTAAGTTTGTTGAATACTTTGATTGACGTAACTTAATAAGGAACCTCGTAATTTGAATAATTGTGGAAAAGGCAACTGTAAAGTTAGTTAGCGTAAGCAATTTGAGGGTTAAAGGAATCCATCTTGAGAGGGAGTGGAGGGTTGATCTGTCTCTGAATAATAATATTAATACGAATAGATTTAAACATTGAACTGGTTTAGATCTTGGTAATATAACGTAGGATTTGATATTGATCAGAGGGCGAAAGATTCTGTTTTTACTGAAAAGATGACTTTGGTGATTGATTACAATGAAATAGGAGATTTTTTTCATGTAAACTGACAACTACACTAGCAAATTGAGTTGGAAATAATGAGCATCGGGACAAGTAATATTCCTGAGTGAAATGGCTGTAGTGATTTATACGGCCAATCAAACATGCCTTTTACGAAGATGTCGTTTGGATATCATGATATGTGGAAAATGCTATGAAATTGATTGAGTCATATTTTAGTGTCGTAATTGAGTTGCATGCGTAATGCTATCTGAACTGCATATAAAACAGAATACTTTCCATTAATATCATTACCAGTTTACATTGGTAATGGTCATAACAATATTTATAAGCAATTCTGCCTGATATGTCTGTATATAAGGCAGGAATCGGTAGTAATAGCTTGGGGTAAATAGGTACAGCGTTGTAATATATTACTTTCATTTTTAAAAGTTAAGAGTTGAAATTTCTTCTAAACCTTAAAACAAATATATTACAATGTACAATTTTATGTACAAAAGTTCTACTAACGCTTATATCAAAATTAAGTTCATATAGACTTTTTGGATGCCCAAAGAGAAAAAATAGAAAAAATAAGATTCATAGGAGCCTTTTATCAGGTGACTATTTTTGGTCCAAGCCTTGTAGGTTTAACTTCATGACATTTGTGTACTCTAGTACTATTGAATAGATTTACATGATAGCAGGAGAACTAAGACACAGTTATAAGGTTAAACTTAATTAAATCATATTGTGAATACAGCTCATAGGTTTTTAAACCTACTTGATGAAAGAGAGAGGTAAAGAATGTTTTCAATGAAAACTTTTCTTTTGCAGCTCAAGAGTATGGACTCTTCCTGGCAGATGAAGACCCCAAAAAGGGGGTATGGTTAGAGTCGGGAAGGGCCTTAGATTATTATCTCCTCAGGAATGGGGTAAGTATACAAGCAGAAAGGTAGTGTTTGATATTAGGGGATAAACATACAGGTTTTTTTGGTTCTAAATATACAGTGGTAACACTGAAACTTGAACTGACTAGTTAATTGTCCAGTTATTAAAACCAATAAAACAGTTTTTTTTTCTCAATTCAAATTCATACACACATTGTTTTACTATTTTATGTTGACTGACAACTTTCCATATTTAAATATTTAGACATGACTAACAAAGTACATCTAAAAAGAGATGGAAGGTGTCTAGAAATAAGTGGGTATTTATTATAGAAATATTACATTTCGTACTATTTGAAAATTAATCTCGTATATAATTTACAGGCACTGAGTATAAAAATCACAAACTGTGCTACTTCACACAGCTCATTCTGATAGGAAACGTTATCATGTTAATATTTGTTTGGCTGTTTCTGACAATTAAAATTGACGGTACAAAAATGGGGAATAAATAAAATATTTATGCTCTATCTGAAGCATGTATTACATATTTCATTTGCTTTTGCTGTTTATAGATCGATATCTGATTATCGGCATGCCAATCAATGTATCACAACTCTACACACACAATAATGCAGATAAAGTTTTCATTTATTACCAACATCATGTTCCACTCATGTTACCATTGCATAGAGGTAAAAGGGTCTGTGTTGTTTTAAAGCAATAATTGATGAAATCCATTACTTTTATCATTTACATTTCTTTCTGTAACACCAAAGAATGATTTACATCCTCTTCTGTATCATTATCCCATGATACTGTATTTAATACTGCAGAGTTATTCTGAATAATTGAGTACTAATATGTGGGTCTTGTCATACACTTCAAACCTCATTCCCCAGTATTTCCTCCCTTTGATATAACAATGAACAAGGGTTGATTTCCTCTTTACCATACAAGGATACATTACAACCATAGGGGACACATAGTAATTATACATGTAGTCAGGGGAACACTTGAGGGATTAATAACTTGTGCTGTGTGATAAGAACAGAAAAGGATGTAGACATACTACTTGCAGATTTGATAACAAATATGATGACAAATATTAAGTTACACCAAATGGAAAAAAAATGTTATATTAAACACATGTAGCATTTATATGTTCTGCAATGGTCATTGTGTTTAAATTCAGGCCTCTCACACTGTGTTTTTGAAGTGGGCCCAGGACTAGTCAGTTAAGGGAAATGCCAAAATTTGGAAAATTAAAATTGAACTACATGTATGTGCTCTTGAATCTAAAAACAACTCACAATCTCTTCAGTTAACATTATTGTTTGCTATTGAAATGAAAACTGAGAGTCCAACTTCAAATTTTGATGTTTTGAAATAATTTTGTAAATGTCATTTTACATCTGCATATTATTTCATTGAATTTTGAAAATGCCATTTTGATTGGAAAGAAGACAAGGTTTTAGGATTTAGAATTTGACCCATTTGCACACCCATTTACAGAAAATTGAGAGGCTTGACATCTTATGCTGACTTTGAATGTCAGTAGTTCCGATTTACACGGTTACACATTTACTTACATAACAACCAAAGTCAACTTTTATGGAATCTCTTAGTCAGCTAATTCCCACAAATGACACTTAATTGATACCATAAAGTAATGCTATTTACACCAGAGAATGTTTCATATGATACTTTTGTCATGCCACCTTACACTTCTGTAACTTGGTTTACCAGATACCACTGAGTAATTGTTTTAGTCATGCCATATAATGGTTGACACCAAGTGCTACTTTTTACCTAATACATGTAACACTAACTTGTGCCAGTTATGTCATTAAATAAAATCAATTGCAGAATGCCCCCAAGTGATGTCACTTATAAGTTGTATGATATCCAAAAGTGAAGCTATTGATACAAAAACACTCACATAGTATTAGTGGTTCCATGTCATTAAGACAATGGAGTAATACTATTCATATATCACAGTAAGATACTTCTGAAAAAACATGTTCATATGATGCCATTTGCATTTTACTTCAAAATCCAATCACTTGCACTATATCAGTAAGTTAAGCCGATGGGGTTACACATGTATTGGCATGAGAAGGTGCTTTCAAGTAATGACTTCCATTTTCAACTTTGAAATGATTTTTATTTCTAGGACTTACTGGAGTACAAGAAGAAACTAAGAATCTTACAGATCAAGATGCTGGATGGCAGTGCAAAGAAATTACAAGTAGACGATAGCTTTACTGTTGGACAGTTAATGGTCACAATCTGTACAAAGATGGGTAAGTTAGACCTCCACATTCCTGACATACAAATTTATCTTAAATAATTAAATTTTAGTAAATATAAGGAACTTTTGTCCTACAGCCAGTGTAGCTCATTACCTTAGCAGAGGAAGGAGCTGGGTTTGAAATTTGTAGTTGTTTTCTTGGTTTCTTGTCTTTCAGATAAGATGGTAAAAGCAAGTATCCTATGTCTTGATTGATCTTGACCTGTAATAGAACCAGTGCTGCATTTGATGTGTTCATTGCATAGGCAGTCATTTATTCAGCAACATGGCAGGCAGTTGCCACCACTGTGTAACAGAATGTAATCCTGGGATGGCACTTTATAACGGAATGTAATCCTGGGGTGGTGCTGTATAACAGAATGTAATCCTTGGGTGGCGCCATATAACAGAATGTAAACCTAGGGCGGCACTGTAACGGAATGTAATCTTAGGGTGGCACTGTATAACGGAATGTAACCTTGGGCTGGCACCGTATAACGGATTGTAATCCTGGGGTGGCGCCATATAGCGGAATGTAAACCAAGGGTGGCACTGTATAACAGAGAGTAATCCTGGGGTGGCACCGTATAACAGAATGTAATCCTAGGGTGGCACTGTATAACGGAATGTAATCCTAGGGTGGCACCGTATAACGGAATGTAATCCTGGGGTGGCACCGTATAACAGAATGTAATCCTGGGGAGGAACCGCATAACTGAATGTAATCCTAGGGTGGCACTGTATAACGGAATGTAATCCTAGGGTGGCACTGTATAACGGAATGTAATCCTAGGGTGGCACTGTATAACGGAATGTAATCCTAGGGTGACACCGTATAACGGAATGTAATCCTGGGGTGGCACCTTATAATGGAATGTAATCCTGGAGTGGAACTGCATAACTGAATGTAATCCTGGGGTGGCACCGTATAATGGAATGTAATCTTTGGGTGGCACTGTGTAACGGAATGTAACCTGGGGTGGCACCTTACCTTAATTAGACAAGTTATATTTGTGATATGATAGATGTGATATACATAATGTACCTGTATATCTTTGTTGTTATAGAACATTCTATTGACTTAAAATATAGTACACATGTAATAGGTATTGGCTTGAACTTAAGTGTTATAATATCATATCGTGAATAATATGATCATTAGTCACATAAAATGTTTGATAGGTATTGCCAATCATGAAGAATATTCACTTGTGTGTGACATGCCTGATGACTACAAAGAAAAAACATTGACCCTCAAAAAGGAGAGATCTATAGCAAAAGATCAGGACAAACTGGAGAAAATGAGGAAGAAACTTCACACAGATGATGAGTGTGAGTAGAAGTGTATTCTAGCTTTAATGAAAAATTATGTTTACGTATTTGTCCATTTAGCAATCTAGAATTTACTTTTCTGCTTCCATTTAGAAGTCTGATATGGCTAAGTGATATATTTAACATGTCTTGATCATGTAGAAAAGATTGACATCCTTACAATATACATGAAGATACTTTAGTATTTGATATGCAATATGGTTTACAAAAAAGATACGCCTTTATGTTTTAAATGATGCTTTTGTAGTGGAATGGTTGGATCATTCTAAGACACTGAGAGAGCAGGGAGTGAATGAAGATATTACTTTGATTTTGAGAAGGAAATTCTTCTTTTCTGATCAGAATGTGGATCAGAGAGATCCAGTACAGCTTAATCTCCTCTTTGTTCAGGTGAGGAACATTGTGAAACTCTTCAGTAATCAATTTTAGTAAATATATTCTGGTATTGTATCATTGAAGTTACAGTGAGGTGCAGTCCTAACATAACATTATGTTAACGTCGCGTTAACGTGAAGTTTGCTTTCCTCGTGCGCTCAGGACTGCTGAGCACACGCGTTTGCATTAACGCAGATTTCCACGTGAACTTAATTTCGAGACCGCATGAACGCACTTGACCGCCACGTTAACGCGCTTGACTGCCGCGTGAACGTGTTTGACAGCCACGTTCGCTTGCGTACAACTTAAAACTTGTATTAACATGTTCATATAGAAGGTTTTGAAGGAGAATCGATATATGCATTGTATATTCAAATATAAAAAAAACATATTAATGTGTAAGTAAAATATTTGGAATTAAGTAAAACCTTTCCAAGTTAAGGAATGAATTTTAAAAATATTGAACGCAATTTCCCAAAATTGACTTGAATGAAATTTATTCTTCTTTTAGGATAATACTAATACTAATACTACTAATACTACAACTACTACTACTACTACTACTAATAATAATAATAATAATGAAATAAAAATTAATAAATATAATAATAATGATGATGATTATTATTTTCATATATTATAGAAAATAGCTTAATTAAAAATAATAATAATGAATACCTAAATAAGAAATACATGTAAATACATAAATAAATTAGTTATAAATGAATAACCAAATAAGAAATAAAAACATAAATAAATTAGTTAAAAATAAGTAAATAAATGAAATTAGAATCTAATAATGCTAGAATAAACTGAAGAATTTTTTTTCATAAATACCTTATTGCATGTCTACGCGATAATTTCCGTTGTTGTATTACATATAAAATCCTTAATGTAGGGTTTGATTTTAACATTACATTTAATACACGTTTTTATGGCGACATTCGCGGTGATTTAATTAGATCTATTTAATTTTCTCCATCCGTATTGCATAGAGAATTACAAATATACATGTAGACATGTGAACGTGCGACTGGACCGAGCGCACGCGGGAATAAATCGAATTAACGCGAGGAGCGCACACACGTCCGGTCGAGCAGTCCTAGCACGTGTACTAAAGCAGTCCCCGTGACCGCTTTTTGCGTTACGTTAACGTGCATGTTATGTTAGGACTGCACCCATCTGTATTTGGTTTATGATATAATTATTTTGACCAAGCTTAGTAGACTTTTCGACATGTGCATGATGTAAGAGAGGACCTTCATAGGGGCATATGTCTATAAAATAACCTGTTTGTTTCCACAAAAATCTATTAAGCTTTGAATAATCACAGAACATATTTTGATCCTGATATTTGTAAAGATGTACAAACTCTATATACAAAGTGATTTTGATTATTTCAGTCTAGAGATGCAATCTTGAATGGAACACATCCTGTTACCCAAGAAGAGGCTATTCAGTTTGCAGGAATACAGTGCCATATCCAGTTTGGTGACCATGTGGAGAATAAACACAAGTCTGGATTCCTGGAGTATGTGCTATTGATGTCCTTGGCAAAATCTTGTTACCTATGATCACTTGCTCCATAAGTATAATCCTGAGATGATCATTCAAGTAAACTTTATTTCTCAATATTTATAGTTATCCAGTAATTAAATAAAAATGTTTTATCAGTTTTAGGCACATATAAAGTTAATTGTTTGCTTCTCAAAAGCTGGCATGTGTGAGGAACTACTACAGATAAATTTTCCTGGGTTTTTTTTTTTGCAGAATACAATTTTCGTATTCACCTGCTTCCCTTTGGAAATACTGATTATTTGACATATGTTTAGTAGATCCTATTAAATATGAGAGTACTTTTATATGCAGGTTGAAGGAATTTCTTCCTAAAGAATATGTCAAGACCAAAGGAATTGAAAAAAGAATCTTTGCTGAACACAAAAAGTGGGTTGGGGTTCATGAGTTTGAAGCAAAAGCCAAATACACACAAAAATGCAGAGCTTTGAAGACTTACGGCATTACTTTCTTCCTTGTAAAAGTAAGATTTTATGATACATGTAGCATTTATTATTGAACATTTAAATCTCTAATAACAGTTAGTAATGACTGAATAAAAAAAGGTTTCCAACTCATTTTAAACAAAACAGTAACAATATGACCACAATTATGATATGATAAATGTAAATGGAGCTGATTTGCTTGTTTATTGTCCCTTGCTTTTTGCGAAGGTATTTGGTATGTGTGTCCCTAATTGCAATACCTGTCCGTTGGTGCCAGAATTTCTAATCATGTGACTTGACATTGACTTTTGACCTTTTTCAATGTAAGGTTTTAACTGTAAGACGTAGGGCCTTCATATTTGGCATGCCTGTATCTCACAGATCACTGCACCCTTACTGATAAAACCCCAAAAGCGGGGTACCACAATTCTCTGAATTTGCTTGTTTATTCTTGTTTTAAGTCGCAAGATTATCGCATTTATATAGTGACAGCATCTATATGATACAAAGCACACAAATTAAGATTCTTACAACAGAGTATAATATGTTTGCAGACCATTCTCATATTCTTCCATTAGGAATATCATATCATCATCATTGAAAACTGAATACAAAATTTAATTTCCATTGTTTATAGGAGAAGATGCCAGGCAAGAATAAACTTGTTCCTCGACTTTTGGGAATAACAAAGGAGAGTGTTGTTAGGATGGATGAAAAAACTAAAGAGGTACAAATTATCTTATATTGGTTGCATGACTCTTTTTTTCCCATTAAATAATTCCTTTGTTGAACTTTTCACTAAATCTTTTTCTTCTCCTATTTTGACAGAGTGTTTACAGGAAGTGAATTTCCTTACATCAATACAGGGAGGGGGAGCTGATGTTAAGCTACACTCTCTGATTGTTTCATGACATTATACTGCTTCATTATCTATGACATCACTTCAACATCATCACAGCCAGCGTTGAATTTTCTTTTTTTAGCTAGCTCAGAACTAGAAGAAAATTAATTGAAAATTGGAAATGGGAGAAAAATAATCCTTCACTATGGTCTAGTTATGAAATACACTCACATGCCAAGTTAACTTGTCCCTGTCTTTTCAAGTCTCAATTTAGACTAAGTTAACTTTAGTAGTGTAAGTGGATTTCTCTATCACTAATGGGTTCTAGCAGTAGATTCTATTAATCATGATGCAATTTAGGTTTTTGTGGAAATCATTTTCTTTTTCTCTTCAGATTATGAAAACCTGGCCATTAACTACAGTGAGAAGATGGGCAGCTTCTCCTAACAGTTTTACTTTGGTATGTTATTGAAAACATTTCATGCATTTAGAATACTTAATAGTTCATAAATCAGTTTTAACTTTATTGAGTGCCCCTTATAATGCTGAATTAACTTTATTGAGTGCCCCTTATAATGCTGAATTAACTTTATTGAGTGCCCCTTATAATGCTAAATTTGTTTCATTCATAGTATTAGTTTCAGGACAAAGATTATTACGTCATAATAAGATACCTAACTATTTCGACTTGTATCTTCATGTATCTGTGTTTGTATTTCAGGATTTCGGAGACTACTCAGATTCATATTATTCAGTACAGACCCAGGAAGGTGAACAAATATCACGTCTTATTGCTGGCTACATCGATATTATTCTCAAAAAGGTAGCTGCAAAATAGGAACTATGGTAACCACTGAGATAACTCAGGAAAAAATAATAAAACCAATTATTTAAATGTTTTATTATCTAATTTTACTAAATTATATCAATGCAGAATTATATGTTTGTTTGTCTTTGAAATAATCTGCAAGAGTAAAAGTTTGGATGCAGAATTGATCTGAAAGTTTATATCTTTTGTTTGAGAAAGTAAGATACCTCTTGTCTTATTCTAAACTTTTTCATATATTATGAATCCAATTTATCTAATACTTTAATAGAAAATTCTGTATCTTGCTGTCTCTGTTATCTGTGTACTTTTGAAAATATCTTACTTAACTTATGTATTCATAATTTTACATACATGTACCGGTTATTCTTACGTAGGTTTATGTCTAACTATTGAATATTTCTTACTCTTTTCAGGTATATATTTTCTTGAATTGTTTCTAGCAGCATATTCTGTTTCAGAGCCTCATTGTACCAAAAAACCACTGGATTACTCAGTCATTACTCAATTCTGTGTACTCTGACAATGGATTTCTTTTATTCATGATCTACTTCCCAGACCATATTCAGTACTCCAATTTCTGGAAGTTCTTCAACTTGAATACTCCTTCCAGCCACAATCTTAATCTCTCAAAGGCTGCAGTTTTGCATGGTGCTCCCAAAACAATATATCATCTGTAAAGTAATTATATTTTTGTTGACTTTTAGGAAAAGCCTAAGGATTATACTGGCTTGGAAGGAATAGATGAGGATACACTTATGTTTGAGCAGTCTGTTACTCCAGGATCGTAAGTCATTGTGCATGGTAATGTAACATCTTTTACTTTCAGAAAAAACCTAATGATCATTTGGGCATAGATGGAACTGATGAAGCCCCTATGTACGAGGATAGTGTTTCACCGGCAAAGTGAGTATGTCTCAAGTTGATTGTAGTATTTACGAGGAGTAGGGAAGAATGTTTGAAAGTTTCATAAAATATTTAGTCCTATAATTGTAATCTGCATTTATTTCTGTACATCATAGTACTCTGTATATCTGCATGATTTATTCCCAATTATTTTTATAATGTACATGTTTGTCACATTTATTTCCTTAACAAAATGGAATTCTCATAAAAGGTCCCTGCAGAGAGTTCTACTTAAGAGTTATTATATGTTTGTTCCTATTTTATAGGGCTGTGTACTTTCATACATCCTTGTTATATTTTCATGTCAGACAAAGAGTGATAATATTTTTGTATCATCTGTGTAAATCTTGGACAGTCATGACAGGTTTTGCTAACCAAACAGGAGATGCTTACTTCTCCCAGACGCTTGGTCTTTCTGTTGTCGTGAATATCCACAGCAGTAAGTTGTGGTAAAGTGCTATAGTGTCCAGTAACAGTATACTTAATAATGTACCTACTTTGTATTATCAAAACAAAGTTAGATGAAGAGAATATAGATCCAGAGTAAATTATACTTTATAATTACATGGTGACTTCTGTCATACGGCTGAGTCGGTAATTCATTTTTTTGCCTTTAATAAGATTATTTCAGAAAAAATATAGTTATATAAGAGTATTATTACAACTAGCAAAACTGAAATATATCAAATAATGTTTCATTCTTAGAGCAACCATCATATCTCGTAACAATGCACAAGTGAGTCATCCTGATATGTCATCCGTGGCAATGCCGGCTGTTATACGTCCAGGAATGCAAGGAGAGTCTCAGATCATCACTGGTTCCATGTCCTCAGCTCAGCACAGCCAGGTTTCTAATGAAATGCATGTTGTGCATGGCAACAGACAGGTGTGACTTCATTATCTATATTGATCTACCAAGAAAATCAGGTTAAATGAAAAAAATTGAAAACAAAAAATCTGGGCCTTATTATATTAAAAGTTGCTTTTGACACAATTTGTTAAACTTTATTTTCAAAGATAGACAAAACTCTACAGATGTTTTCTTTTATTACTTCTGTTAACTCTTCATTAAAGTCAAATTTAAATTTACATGTATTCTGATTTTCTTGCTTATTACTTGATACATTTCAGGGTATGATTTATAAGATAGTAAACGTATTATTTTTAATCTGCAAGTATATTGTCAATGATATTTTGTAGACATCGTCTTAGCACATTTTTGTTTTTCTAACAGTAAAGATCATGTTACTAACCTGCAAGAATTTGAATACGCATATTTTGTTTTACCCAATTTTTTTTGAGAGATAATAATTATAGATACATAGGCAGTATTTTTGTGTTCAGTTCCTGAATTGTAAATGTACCAAATGCACAGATGTCCTGCCTTGAATAGCACATGAATTTGTGTAACTAACCTATTTGGAATTACAAATGTAAATTGTTAAAGTCATAATTGATCTTACTGCATGATTTTACATTTGTTGTCCTCGTGTCTTTAAAATTTTTGACAAGTGCACAATTTGATAAATCTATTTATGGGGTTGGAAAAAGTTATCTCAAAATAGATTATCAAGATTATTGATTTCTTAAATGAATGAGATAGAATAGATGTGTAATAATGAAATATTGTATTTTGAATTTCATTAGTTCCTTTACTGGTAATTTTATTCATAATTTCAACAAAGACAATAATATAAATAGCAGCACCTTTATTCTTTGACAGAGCCACAACATTCAAGAACATGAGCTGACACAGTCGCAGCGTGCTTTGATAACATCTATTGAGGAAGGAATAACATCAATCAGACAAGCTGAGTCCCAGATGGATGGAGGTGCTAATCTCCCTCATCTTGGAGATGATGCTGTAAGAACGTCTATTGTTTTTTTTACATATTAAAGTTATTTAATTGTACATAATGAGGAGAAAATCATAGCTTGCTTATCTAGTGCAAAAGCTATATGTGTTTCTTTTTCTTTACAAACAATAAACTTGGACAGAATTGACAAAATTAAGAGTGTTGTTTCAATATATATCTATGAATGTATCATTTCATTTTTCATTCTTAGCATCAGCTTTCATTGCTGGTATGTTTTCTTTAGGTAATTTGATATTAGCTCTATGATACAAATGTTGATATTCACAATATGATATCTCAAATTTTGAAGTCATATGCTGGTCTGGTTCTGAAGATTTTACTTGAAAACCTTAAAGTCCCATCTGATGTGTCGTATAGTGATATGTTGAATATCATGCTTATCTCTAGTACATTTTAATGGCCTAAAGCTCTAATTTACCTTGTGTATCTCAAAGGTTGGGTACTCCTTGACATATTCACCAGTATTTTCCTCTAATTGGTTGACTGCAGATATAATGTGATTAATTGACCATGTTTGCACATACCGCAGTATTTACGTAATGGTTTATGACTGTATTTGGGTTTTGCATATATGTACTTTCTTATTTGCAATAACTTTAATAAAATGAAATACATAATTCAGTGAAAAGATTAGATATTACTGCTATGAATGTATGTACATGTAGTATGCACATATTAAATGGTAAGTCTCAGATGATAATATTGGTTGTATGTAACAAATGTTTATGAATAAGACCTTGAATTAAGGTCATAAAGTAAAATTTTGGATTCTCGAACTATGGATTTTACAAAGTATTAACTTTGAGATATCAAAGTTTGACTTTTTAAGCATATAAAATTCCTCATTTTAGATGATTAGAACATTTTATTCTGTATTAGGCATCAAAGAAGTGGAGAGAGAATGCTTTAGATCTATCAAGACAGAAAGTAGGAGCTCAGTTGTCTGCAATGAATGCTGCTACAGCTCAACTTGTTACCCTCTCTGTTGACGATGAAATAGACACAAGTCGAGTTGGTGCAGCTGTTGCTCAAATGTAAGAGTAAAATGTGTAATAGATATGCAATATTCTACTTCAAATCAGTTCAAAATCAGATAATTTTGTTATATCAAATGTTATCTAGTAACATGCTTGGAAAGTACATGATCCAGATAGATAGTGTTTGGCTGCTTGTTTGCAAAACTGTCTGATTATTTTATCAGTTGTAGAAAAAAAATTTCCCTTGATAGTTATTATATTGATTACATGAAGATCTGTGTTTAATCAAATTAATAATGCTCTTTGTTGTTTTAAAGAAAGCTTAATTATTGATCAAATTCAAGCATTTCATTTTGTGTTGTAATACCACAATTTGTTTATTTTTCTTTAGAACATCAAATATTGGTGACTTTTCCCATGATGTTACTATGCTGGCGGCACTTCAAGATGATGATGACAGTAAAAACAAACTGCTTGGTGCAGCCAAAAGACTTTGTGGGGCATTCTCAGACCTGCTTAATGCTGCTCAACCAACTGGTTCCAAAGATGTAGGTTAAAATAATACCATGTATAGTTAATCAGTAATGAATTTCATGTATTTCTGAGTCATCTATGTTACCATACACAGTGAAATGTGTTTATTATGATGAATCTGATATTGTAATGGTAGATATCTAAAAGTTGAAAAAAATATTAGTCACTTGGTATTGCTATTTAAATTACCAGGGTCGTCAGAACCTGATTGGTGCTGCCAAGAATGTGGGAGAGGCTAGTCAAGATGTGTTATATAATGTTGGAGAGACTGCTGATGACATGGATAAGATTTACCAGGAAACTCTACTTGCTCTAGCTAAAGCTGTAGCTAATGCAACAGCATCTTTAGTCCTAAAAGCCAAAAATGTGGCTAGTACTACAGATGACCAAGGTCTCCAGAACAAGGTTATCAGCTCAGCTACCAGCTGTGCATTAGCTACATCACAACTTGTGGCTTGCACTAAGGTAAGATTTTATCGCTTCTGTGCTCTCTATTTCATTTTCAGAATGAAGGAAGAATTGAAACTTTTAACATTGTCATTTAACACTTGAGCTCAATTCATACTGACAATACTCGGTTTAGTTAAAGTATTTATCAGATTTTGAAATTTTTGCATATTAATTCTACATTGATCATATTACATGTACTGTTTAGGTTCATGTTTGTGTAAACCAATTGCAGTAAAAGTAATTTTGGTTTAATTTGGAGGAATTTACCTTGATTCATTTAGTATGTTCTATTTTACCATTGCTCTCATTATCTTCTATACATTTTGTGGTCATCAGGTGGTTGCTCCTACTATCAGCAGTCCTGCATGTCAGGAACAATTAATAGAAGCAGCTAAAGGTGTAGCCCAGTCTGTGGAAGGCATAGTGGAAGCTTCCCAGGCAGCTTGCAGAGATGACAGAGTTCTGATGGATCTGGGCACGGCAGCAACTGCTGTCACACAAGCCCTTAATGACTTGTTACAACATATTAAGAAGGGAGCAGGACCTACAAACGTAAGTAATCATTATAATATAAAAAGAGTTTTATAAAGGAATTGTTTGATGACTGAATTTATGAATAAAAGTTTGTGGTGATTAATGAAGTATGTAATAAAAAGTTTTAGAAAAGAATGAATGAAATTTTACATTCCATTTATACTTTGTGTTATATTTTATTAGGCTAATGAATCCCATGAAGAAGCTGTTGACACTATTCTCACTGTAACTGACCGTTTGTTTAGTAGTGTAGGAGATGCCCATGAGATGGTCAAGCAGGCAAGGTCACTTGCACAGGTGATTGTTTATGCATTTTTAAATTACAGTGTATGAATATCAGAAAAGTTAAACCTTGCAATGTAAAACAGAATGTTTAATTATGCATGCATCATTACTGGGCCAGAGATTTGGGGGCATAAAGTGTTGAGTTTGTCTGTGTCCAAAACTTACTGTGACCTTTGATCTATTTTTCTTGGGCTACTGTCTGGGGCCTCAGTGTTTTACAACCATATCTTGCTTTCTGGTATTATCTACAGTCATATGAAGAAAAGAAAAAGGACTTTTTAAAAAATATAATGTAATTCCAAGTCCTTTACTGAGGCTTTAAACCCAGTTTGAAAAATTGGTTCTTTTGATGTATGAGCTAACACTCCACATGTTTCACAAGGTACTGTTTTCTTAATAAAGAATTCTTTGAATTTTTCCAGTAGAAAATGACTCTACTACTAGGTTAGAAGTGTTACAAAATCAGAGACTAGATTTCTTTCGGGTAGATAAGTTTTTACACAATATTTAATTACCTGTAGATACATTATATGTATGACTTTTATCAATCTATTATCCTGCTCTCTTATCCTGAACCTTTGTTCCCCATCAGCCTGAGGTTCTCAAGATGTCTTCCTCTATCATGGTGGTAGGTAAATGCCCAAGCACACTATTTCATCACATGTCGTTTGATGTGTTCAGACTAAATAATGTGTTCTGACCCTATTCTGTATGTTTAGTATGTGTTTCCTTAAGCCACTGAAATATCTCTTGGAAGCTTTCTTTTTATAAACTTTGGCACTTTCTGTTGTTAGTGCATTTTATGTGATTAGTGCAATTCACACTGCAATTAACATTCACTGCTGATTTGACCTAAATCTGATGTGAAATTTGTATGCTGTATGTTCGTTAACTATATCTTGACAATATTATATAAATATTATAAAAGTATCATTATATACATCTGAAGAAAGAGAGATCATAACTTTATCAGTGGATAGATGCATGAATGATTTTAGATTTATATTTGAAGATTGATGTTTGTTGTATGGTTTCAGGCCACCTCTATGCTAGTTAATGCTATACGTGGTGATGCAGAATCCCAATCTGACTCGGATGCACAGAAACGCCTACTAGCTGCTGCCAAACAGTTAGCTGATGCTACAGCTAGGATGGTAGAAGCTGCTAAGGTATAAATTTCGACATCTCATCGAAATTTGACATACCGGGAGATACTTCCTTACAAAAACAATGTTTAAGTACTGAGCATTAGTATCTATTTTGAGTTCTTCTTGGGAAACTAGTCAGCTTATGTTGTTGTATTTCGTCCATATTTAGTATACCTGGTACATACTGAGTAAAGCCCAGTATTTGGGTCAGCTCTTCTATAAGATATGTGTAATGGTTTTGTTGGGGACAAATTCAGTTCCAAATTGAAATAGTTCCAACTGTGGCTTTCTGTTGCTGGCTGATAATAATAAATACACCTATTTCTGACATGTCTTTATGGATAAGAGGTATTATAGAATGGCATGACCATATGTGAGAATTTGTAGTCACCCAAGTACCAAATTAGAATGTGTATCAAAGTAAGAGAATTTCCAGAGGGTAAAGCAAGATTTTTACACTAGTTTAGAACCATGAGTGTATATTCCAAAAACTTCAGTCGGTCATGACTTGACTTTTTATGAACATTAGGTCTATGAAAAATCAACACAATGATGTATGAGACATCCTCCAATGAAAAAAAATGAAAGATGCAGTAAGACCTCAAAGTGCCCCATTTTAGTTTCAAATTTAATAGGAGAGTTGACCCATTGCTTCCTTTGTAGATACAGTTTAAGATATTTTGGAATAGATGAGATAGACAGGTATTTGAATTGTTTACATAGAAGAAATTGAATTTAGTTGTACATTTATTAAAATTTTGCAGCATTTTTTAAGTGAAACCTAGTGGGTATTAAGAATATGCTTTTATTAGTCCCCTACAGGCATCGCCGAAAGGGACTATAGGTTTGCACTCCGTCCGTCTGTCAGTCTGTCAGTCACACACACGTTTTTCGTACTTTTTTTCTAAACGCTTGTAGATATTCATCTAATTTTTGGTGTGTTAGTCTACCACCATGAGTTACAGGTCATTTTCGAGTTCCGTTTCGGTCCACTGATTTTTGACGGAATTATGGCCCTTGAAATTAGAAAATTTCTTTAAAATGGCAGTTTTCCGGACTTTTTTTCTAAATGCTTGTAGATATTCATCCAATTTTTGGTGTGTGAGTACACCACCATGAGTTACAGATCATTTTCGAGTTTTGTTATGGTCCACTAATTTTTGACGGAATTACAACCCTTGGAATTAGGAAATTTCTTTAAAATGGCAGTTTTCCGGACTTTTTTTCTAAATGCTTGTAGATATTCATCCAATTTTTGGTGTGTGAGTATACCACCATGAGTTACAGATCATTTTCGAGTTCTGTTTTGGTCTACTGATTTTTGATGGAATTACGGCCCTTGGAATTAGAAAATTTCTTTAAAGGTTGTGATCAAATACTTAACTTGCTGGCAGCCTGAAAGACAGTATGTTGTGTGTGTGTGTGTGTAGGTGTGTGTGTGTTTTGGGGGTCTTTTTTGACGGTAGGAGACTTAGTATTGCCGAAGCAATACTTTCAAAATGCTTGTTGTATATAAAGAAGGTTCTGTTGCTCTTTATGATTTTGTAGGCCTTTAGAACATCGGGGTCCTGATTACTTTAAATTACAATCTTGTTGATTTTAATTTGGAGTCCTTGCTCCTATAAATGGTTACAAAACCAACACCATAATTCTAACTAATAACATATCAGATTCACTTATGAACCTTTCATGCATAAACATACTAAGCAACTTATTAGATTTTGAAGGATGCACACACACATACATACATACATACTATATATATATGTATATTTATGATTATTTAGTTCATTTTGTATGTAGAATTAAATAATCATATATATATTTATGATCATTTAGTTCATTTCATATATATTTATGATCATTTAGTTCATTTCATATGTAGAATTTATGTATGTAGAATTTAAGTCCATGTGTTTGATTAAGTTCTTTACTAATATAGGGATGTGCATCCAATCCAAATGACTCTCAGCAACAGCAATTCCTAAAGGGTGCTGCAGAAGATCTTAGAACAGCCACCAATGCTGCAGCCTCTAATGCAATTAAAAAGAAACTCATCAGGCGACTAGAGGTAGGGGTTCTATGTATATTGTGTGGTCAGATTTATTGTTTAAAGGACCAGGGTCACTAACCTATTTTCACTGAAAACAAAATAATCTCAGAGATCTATTTATTTGTATTTTTGTCTTAATTTATTCATATATATGCATATTGTTTTTGTCCTGTCTGTTGTTTGTTTGTCTGTCTGTTGTCAACTTTAACCTTGGCAATAACTTTTGAACTGTGAGGGATAGAGACTTCATATTTGACATGCGTACTCAACTAATGAAGCCCTATCAAATGACACCAAGTTCTATGACCTTCTGACCTTGACAGTGACCTTCATACTAAAATAACTTTATGGACTTTAATGCTGCTGGAGGCATTAGTGCTTCACAAACATATCTTGTTTATTTTATGCTTGACTGATTTGTTTTTTGATAAACTATTTGTGAAGAAAATGTCACATTGGGCCTTACATGTGATCACATCCAAATTTTTTATGCTGATTTTGCAAAAGATATCAATTGTTAAAGGTCTTAGGTAAATTTATTTTCTTATAATGATATCAAGTATATAAATTAATTGCAAATTCTTTTGGGTATATGTAAAAGGACCATCTGATGTGCAAGCAATTATTTCTGATTTATTTTCACATTTAAGCCAATTTAGGGGGAAAGTGATCCCTGTCCTTTGATTTATGAAATGCAGTAAGATTTATTGCTTCCATTTTCAAAGATTACTTCAGTTATATTAATTATTTTTCTTGACAGACTGCAGCTAGAAGGACGGCAGCAGCTTCCACTCAGCTGATCAATGCTGCAAATAATGCTAATAAATCCAACACAAATACTTCCTCACAAAATCAACTCAAACTGCATTCTGCTGTAAGTATTGAACCAATTTCCATTACATGATTAATATGCATTTAATTCTTGTCACCAATTTGGTACTTCCCTAATGTCAATAAGATTCATCAAATGGACCTTGCATTAAAAGTGTTAAATAGCCATATTTATTGATGATGTATTTTGTGGATTAACAGGCTGTGAATGACCGTCTTCCAAGCTTGGTTCAAGGTTTCAGAGGATCAGAGAATAACCAAGATAGTGCTACAGCTCAACTAAATCTTATTAATGCCAGTAAAGAATTTATACATGTAAGTTTCTTCTTACATCAATAAGACTTTGAAGTTTGTAAAGAATTATGGAAATACCTAGAAATATGGAAATACTTCTAACTTTTCAGTAACTTTAGTGACTTTGGTGGTTTGTTTTGAGACGATATTTTTTGATACCAAGATTACATGTGTAATTTCTTAACATTCTATATTTGTAGCCTGCAAGTAGCCTTGTATCTGCTTGTAATGCTGCTGCTCCAACAGTCGGTAACCAGGCTGCTGCTATGAATCTGAACCAAGCTGTAAAATCCATGTCTACAGCACTGGCTGAATTACGCTCAGCAGCAGCCAAGTCTGAGGAAGCATATGGATCATTAGAGGTAGACAGTGCTTTGGACACACTAGGAGCATTGGATAAAGATCTGGAAGAATATAAGCGTGAGGTAGCAGAGGGAAGATTGGTTCCTCTCCCAGGTGATACTGTAAGTGATTTTGTTTTATATTTTTTCCCATTAGTAGTAATACTATTATGTTATGTATATGGTGTGATGAATAGATTGTGAAGACAAATTTAAAAGAATGGAGTGTTTTATTTTGAACAATTCTTGGAATTGTTGGCTTTGAGATCTGTATGGTGAAAGTCTAGTAACTAGGACATTTAATTGTATATAAAAGCAGTCTTTGTACCAAATGTTATGTAATTATGCTATCTTATCATTTAACACCGTGTTATAAGATATACCTTTTCGTTATTTATTGCAGGCAGAAACTTGTGCTCTGAAGTTAGGGTCAACATCAAAGAATGTAGGATCTGCTATTGCACAGCTACTCACAGCTGCTGCTCAAGTGAGTAAAGTTGTCTTAAAGTAGTGATCATTTTAAATTGTGTTCATTTAAAGTGATACATGTTGTAAGAACTATGAATAGTGTAATTCATGCTTTATAAATGAAAACTGCTGGCCTTGTAATTTGACACAGTCATGCTTATCTTATTGAAGGGAAATGACAATTATGTGGGTATTGCTGCAAGAGACACTGCTAATGCCCTTAAAATACTCACTGAATCCACACGAGGTGTGGCAGCAACGACAGCTGATAAGAATGTACAGAATCTGATTATTGATAGTGCTAGAGATGTTATAGACAAGTCACAGAAGCTCTTAGAGGAGACTAAACGAGCCATGAATGATCCAGAAAATCCAGAAAATCAGCAGCGCCTGAATCAAGTGGCTAAAGCTGTGTCTAATGCTTTGAACAATTGTGTAAACTGTTTACCTGGACAGAGAGATGTAGATAATGCTATCAGACAGATCACTGATTCTAGTCAGTCTATGGCAACCACACAGGTAGGTTATGAGCCAATGTTAAAGAAAAAATGGTCCAAGAAATTGAAAGTTATCTAAGTGATTATAATGTCCTAATCCGAACAGACATGGCCAATTGTAGCTCTTCATTGGAAAGGGATAGGTTAAGTGCACACTATTGTTTTGTTGTTGTTTTATGTTGGACATCAAATCATCTGTGATTTTGCTTCTTGTTTTATGTCATGCCAAGGTGATCATACCTATCCTTGATTGTTTATTGTTTTATGTCATGCCAAGGTGATCATACCTATTCTTGATTGTTTATTGTTTTATGTCTTGTTTATTGTTTTATGTCATGCCATGGTGATGATACATATCCTTGATTGTTTATTGTTTTATGTCATACCAAGGGGATGATACCTATCCTTGATTGTTTATTGTTTTATGTCATGCCAAGGTGATGATACCTATCCTTGATTGTTTATTGTTTTATGTCGTGCCAAGGTGATGATACCTGTCCTTGATTGTTTTGTGTTTTATGTCATGCCAAGGTGATCATGCCTATCCTTGATTGTTTATTGTTTTATGTCATGCCAAGGTGATGATACCTATCCTTGATTGTTTATTGTTTTATGTCATGCCAAGGTGATCATACCTGTCCTTGATTGTTTATTGTTTTATGTCATGCCAAGTGGATGATACCTGTCCTTGATTGTTTATTGTTTTATGTCATGCCAAGGTGATGATACCTATCCTTGATTGTTTATTGTTTTATGTCGTGCCAAGGTGATGATACCTATCCTTGATTGTTTATTGTTTTATGTCATGCCAAGGTGATGATACCTATCCTTGATTGTTTATTGTTTTATGTCATGCCAAGGTGATGATACCTATCCTTGATTGTTTATTGTTTTATGTCATGCCAAGGGGATGATACCTGTCCTTGATTATTAATTGTTTTATGTCTTGCCAAGGTGATCATGCCTATCCTTGATTGTTTATTGTTTTATGTCATGCCAAGGTGATGATACCTATCCTTGATTGTTTATTGTTTTATGTCATGCCAAGGGGATGATACCTATCCTTGATTGTTTATTGTTTTATGTCGTGCCAAGGTGATCATGCCTATCCTTGATTGTTTATTGTTTTATGTCGTGCCAAGGTGATGATACCTGTCCTTGATTGTTTATTGTTTTATATTGTGCCAAGGTGATGATACCTATCCTTGATTGTTTATTGTTTAATGTCATGCCAAGGTGATCATACCTATCCTTGATTGTTTATTGTTTTATGTCATGCCAAGGTGATCATACCTATCCATGATTGTTTATTGTTTTAAGTAATATAATGCTTAGGTCTAAATTCAAAGCTTTGAGTTCTTGAAAAGTGATGTTTCCAGTAGTTTTGTTGATTAAACCAAACATAACTGGTATTGATTCAGATGATGTGCACAAATCACACTCCATATATACCAATGTTGGTTTGAAGAATTGTATATTTATACCATTATATTTAATTGGAAAAATGGTGACTGTTATCCAAATGCAAAACTGAGACAAACACTATCCACTAGATAAGTTCTCATTGAATGCCAACACATTGCCAGAAATATATGTTTGTCACACTTAAAAACATTAAAAGGCTTCAGAAGAATTGGTTACTGGTTAGAATTGTACAGAAACTAGTTTTTGATCACAAAAGTGGAATAAGATAACCATAGATTTAACATTTATATTTATAGTTCCCAAGTACAGATAAGAATTTCCAAGATGTACAGATTGAAATGAATAATGCAGCAGTTAATTTGAACCAAGCTGCTAGTAACATTGTCACAGCTTCTCGTGGTACACCTCAACAGCTTGCAGAGTCGTCCAATGAATATAGCAGCTCCTATCACATGTTTATCAACACTGGACTCACTATGGCTGGTATGATATAATGTTCAGAATACTGGACTATTGTTAAAAAACACATTTAAAATAAACTGATTTATTTTATTTTCATGATTGATTTGGTTTGTTTGCATGACCAATTTAGTTCATTTGTCAAAAGTATCTAGTGGATTGATAGGATTTTGCAACTGAAAGTAAGATTTAGATTTGTACATATAACATGAATGGCAAGAAATTTGTTATTGAATTTTTAATTTCAGGTATCTCGAAGGATACAGAAACACAAAATCAGATAGTGGGAGGTTTGAAAAGTGTATCCATGGTTTCCAGTAAACTTTTGTTAGCAGCTAAATCTGTGTCAGCTGATCCAAATGCTCCAAATGCCAAAAATCTTCTTCAGCAAGCTGCTAGGTAACATACATCTATATAGAATAAACATCACTTATTCACAGTGTTTACTTGTCAAAAATAGTGAAAATAGGTTATATGTTTAAAGGAAATGAACAGAGATACAAAATGAAATTGAATGAATTATTTTAATTTTCAATTGTACTGTAAGTATTTTTGTTGCTTAGAAAATGCACAAACAACACTTAAACATATATACTTCTATGAAGTATTGATAATTAGCAGCTTATATTACCAGGATGGTTACTGAAAGCATTAACCAGCTTATCAACACATGTACAGTATCAGCACCAGGTCAAAAGGAATGTGATAATGCACTCCGACAAATGCAGGTATATTCTTCTTAGATAAGGAGAAATGTGAAATTTGACTTTGCAAAATCAGATGTAAACATAGAATTCAAAATTTCTAGTAAAGATAAATTACTAAAAAGTAATAGAGTTATAATGATGAAGTTGCGAGTTGAATATATTTAACAAATTTGTGTTGTGTAGATTGCAACTTAAATAGTAAAAATGAAAATTGAGTAATAGTAATATTTTTATCCTAATAATTACTTTGTGTTTTTTTGTAATTGAAATTAACAGATGATGAGGAACATGTTGAACAGTGCCAATGAACCTGTGACGGATATGTCCTATTTTGAGTGCCTTGACTCAGTCATGGAGAAATCTAAGGTGTGTGTTGAAGTAGACAGATATATGTAGAAGTATGTGTAAGAATGTGTGTGTTAGAGAAAGAATGCATACGGGATAATGTATTGAATGACTTGATGATGCATGAAGAATGGGAAGAAGGGCTGAATAGAAATGTTGGTGTAAACGACCATTTCATGATGCCTTTTTTTGGTTACAAAATGAAATTACATCCGAGGTTCATGACCTACAGGTCACCAGGAGTGACCCTAAGGCTAGTTTCTCCAGACTTTCCTCTGTGATTGATCAGTAAACAGAAGGGAATTAGACAGAGGATTTCAAAGTCTTTTGCATGTACATTTTGTTTTACTTTACAGTGAAGATCCATAAATCTGTGAATGATTATTAACTCTCAGCATGACAAAGTGCTAGCATGCTTGCAAAATGAGTATTTGCAACAAAAAAAAAATCATTTAGTGCATCAGACTTTGGAATGATTTCAGTACTTAACTTTGTTTCATATAGTTATTTGTGAATTATTTTTATTATATTTCATCATAATAGTGTTTTATTGATAGTATCAACATTTTCTATCATGAATGTTATTTGTCATGTATTGTATAACATCTTTTTTCTTTCTTTTCCTGCTGCATGAGTTTACATGTAATTAATTTAAGGATTTTAACAGGGTCAAGTCTGGGTAAATTTTCCATTATCAATTTCCCTTTTTCTTGTTATTTCTTGTAATCTTTCATACTATAGCTTCTAGAGTCAACAAATTCTCCCACCCATGTTCATGATAGGTAACATAAGTTTTGCTGTATGAAATTTTTGTACATGGGAGGATTTGTTCCTGGTACCTTAAGTACACCACATGCTGTTGTCAGTCCTATCCATATGACATCTTGCACATACTCACTAAAGACGCAACCACCCTTTCTTCAATTTTTATTCTTTGATATTTTGATCATGATCCCATTTTTCTCCTTTTGGTCAGTTTAGATTAAGATAATGACTTTAAATTTACTAAAGGTAAATGCTTGTTAAAATATGTTTTTTTTTTATATGTATATATCGTGTAAACTTCGTTTCACGATGACCTCATTTTAGTATGAAAATAAAGTAAGCTTTTTTATGAAATTTGAAAATGACAAAATTCAGAATTATTATAGGCCAGATCTATAGGATAATGAAGTGATGTCTATCTCCTGTTTGATAGTAAATAAAAATCAAAACATTACTATTTTCTTTATTTTTAAGAAATTCTGTTTATAAAATCTTCACTATTCCTGTTGCATGATTTTAGATGTTTGTACTTTGGACAAAACTTGCAGCATTGTAACCGCTGGTATAATTTTGAGTATACAGTGGATTCCGTTTAATCTGATAGTCTATTTGCGTGAATAAAATATCACATAAAGCGGGCTATCAGATTAGACGAAATTGCGAAAGTCGATGCTTTATGTTGTGTAACATGTCATAGATGTCTACTCATATGGACGTTTGATAGCGGTTGTTTTCATTTCGAGATACACGACCGCTAACATGGTGTTAAAGTACCTAAAGCCGTCAATCAAACCTACGAGGTGTGAGATATGTCTATTGTCTATATACTGTCTGCTTCGCGTTGTAAATGACCAAGGTGATAACAGGAGTAATGTCTACAGAGTGCTATTCAAAAAGAATACAATAGAAGACTTGCGATGTGTTTATTTAGCAATGATTTCTGATTAGCAGAGTGTACGGGTGATATAGTGATCTAACCTTAATTGGTTAATTGATAGTTACGCAGCAAGTGAAATTACTTGACCATAACGGCACGATCATCGGCAGCGTGGCTTACTATCATAAGAATGTTAGATTAATTTAAGAATTGTATTTAAATTGGACTATGTCTGCTTATAACACTCGATTCATTCTTTATTATATCTTCACCAACATGGGCGATACCCGCGTACAGTTCGCGTAATTTATGTAGACACGCACGTTCATTCTAACGAGAGAAAAAAATTGAAGCGGTCGTTTGGAACGAGGGTTTAACTACAAGTCCGGCCGCAATAGTTAAGAAATTTGAAGTCTATTCGAGTTTGATCGTAAATGAAGTGAATGAGAGAAAAGCGTTGATATCACACGATGAATAAAGGCTGGTCGTTCCATGTTGCTTTTGATGATAATATACGAAACGCAATCTCATTGTGATAGAATACGGCAAAGCAAATTCAATTGACAAAATCAACGATGAAATGACAGGTTAATTGAGGAGGTACACAAAAGACGAATCACTAAACATCAAAGCAAAATCATATACACGTGCTAAGCAATATCGATTGCGTCTCGCGGTATTGCTGTTTCATTACGAAATTAACATTTTATTATTTTTTTATTTCCCCCTCCCCCATGCGTATTAGACACCGAATTCGACGGTTCTTCATGTTTTTTAGGTCATTTTTAGGTGTGTATTATGCTCGGGTGCGTATTATATTCGAGCATTTACGGTACATGTACATCTACTCTCAATTTCGGTCATCAACATATTTCATTAATTACAAATGACACCACAGCGATCACTAATTAAACCTGTACAGGTACTTCAATGAGATGTCAATTGTTGTGTACACAAACAATCAATTATTATTCCTTAGTCGTCATCGCATTGCCGTAGGTGTTGTTATATGCCTATGTTGTCACAGCTGGGTGATTTCACAACAATATCCGGCCTCAAAATAGGCTAAATTCGGGATGAAATATTTTATCAACGATAAATTTGCTATCAGATAAACCGAAACTTGGACTTTTCACTATCAGATAAAAAAGACAAATTATTATAGAAATACATGGAAACGGTTTGGTGTTTTAATATCATATCAGATAAAACGAAATATCAGATAATACGATATCAGATAAAATGGAGTCCACTGTATTTATATTGAACGTGAAAGTTTTTTTTCCAATATGCTTGCATGATTTTTATCAAGAATAAATAAGTTTTGTTGTCTCTGCATGTTTCTTTTTTGTCGTTGTGTAATATTTGTTATGAATTTAATCTAATATACAAATGCTTTACTAATGAATGCATTAAGTTAATGAATGACGTGTAATGGAAATCTTCTAATTGATCAAATGATATTTATAAATATTAATCTCCATGTGAAATAGGTCTCTTTATACTCCATTGCCAAAATCTCATTTTCATCATGTTTTTAGATAAATTTGTTGGAGTAGGATATTAAAAGGATATTTTTGTGATCTGCAGGCATTAGGAGATGCTATGACGGGAATCACTAACCATGCTAAGAAAGGAGAGTTAGAGAAATTTTGTGATTCTGTTCACAGCTTCTCAGGATCTGTGTGTGGACTCACTGAGGCTGCTTCTCAGGTATGTATCATAGACACAGTTGTAAGTTGTCCAGGTTGTCAGCTGAATGGAACATTTCCTATCTTCATTATGTATTATACTATACCTCCACAACATTTACTATTAATATTGTAAAAAACACATTTTGACAAACTTCATTTTGACATCTTTGCTTATTTTTTCATAATGCAGGCTGAAAAAGTTCCTAAAGTGTTAGTTATCTGGCATTCCTTATTACATAGGTATCTATACAACATACAAACTGGTCTTGTTTTATCATTGTACATGTATGTCATGTGACTTTCAGGCAGCTTATCTGGTGGGTATCTCAGACTCTGCATCAGAACCAGGACGGCCTGGACTGGTAGATCAGTCTCAGTTTGCCCGGGCTAACCAGGCTATCCAGATGGCCTGTCAGAACTTAATCAACCCTGCAAGTTCTCAGCAACAGGTAAACCTCTTGTTACACTCTTGATAAAAATAAGCAAGCATTTAGCATTCATAAGCTGAAGTCTTGTAAATAAACTTTATATTCATATGTACACACCCCCATCTGCTGACTGATAAATTCAGAATGAAAACTGAATGTATACTTAGTTATACAAATGTTTTATGATTTATTTGACAGTAACAGTACATGTACTAGTCTTTGAGATGCCTTAGTATTGTCTCAATCTTGATCTCTTCATTTTAGTTGTAGAACTTCAGCTAGAAGTGAAATTCATAGAATGAGAATTTTAATGATTAAAAACAATTAATATATTGTTTTTAATTACTAAAATTCAATCAATTCATAGAATGAGAATTTTAATAATTCATGGATTATCAACCTGACAGTGTAAAAATGAAGCAAGTTTGGAAGTGAAAACCAGTAGAGATTGAGAATTTCAATAGTAAATTTCATGAAATAAAAATGTTGAATTTATGGAAAATTGATTGCCCATAAAGTACTTTCAGTGAATGTACTTTGTTTTCTTATTTCAAAAGTACTACTCATCAGAGGAGTGTAGGTCAATGGTACGTTGAACGTGTGGTCAGTGACCTCTGACCTGTGCATATTGATTAGTTCGAATTGCAATGTATTTAGTTCTGATATTCATCATTCAGATTTAGTTTTTAGTTTTTTGTTTAAATTTTCACCACAATTTTTCACCTTTACTTACTCTTTGACTTCACCTTAATGCAACTTGATATACATGTATAAACCGTATTATGACCTTTAAATAATAGTTATTATGTCAACTGTTTTTATTATTGAAAGGAAATGTACACATTATGTATGTATTCACTGCATTAAGTATTGAATAGTTCGTATGTTCCAAATCTTTTATCAATGTATTAAATCTGATCACATGATCAAGTCACATGACTGAATTAAATGATACATGAGCACTCTCACTGATCATTTTACAGCGGAGAAATTCTGTGCATGTAAGGATCATAGTTGTTAAAGAACAAACTAGAGATATCCATATAATCATAGATTGTATACACATGTTTGTAATCTAATGATAGAAACTACCATTAATTCTGTGAACAGTCAAACCATATCTAGCTGGAAACCCAACAGATTTTTGTCATCTTATCTTTAAAGTTTTTTGTGAACTTTTCTTCTTTCTGTATTTTTGAAATTTAACAGTGTCCTTTATTTGTTGACTTGCATGCATGTATGTAGGTTTAAGATTTTAACTCGGGTTGTAGAATAAGAATAAAGAAGAGATTTAATTGAAGCACTACTCTCCTCTATCATGTACTTTTGTTAGACTTCTCAATACTATGATAGATAGGTACCGTAGTAAGCACATCTTAAATAAGATATCATCAGTATTCTTTATATTTTACTGCAGTATACAGTTGAATGTACCTTATATTGTTGTTTATCAAAGTAAAGATTGAGATAAATTTCCATTTCAAAATTCTGTTTAAAAATTGATGCTATAGAATCTGTAAGTTGTAGGATATATATATATGCACACACACACATAAATATATATGTATACATATAGTCAAAATGAAGAATATGTACATATTACTAAATGCATAGACCATCATCAGTTTCCTAATGTAAACATGCATGAAATTCCCCCTCCCTGTCTTTCAAACATTGCCGTATAATCAGACAAATTCACAAAATTTATGTTAACAAGCATTATATAGTTCAGTCATCCTGAGCATATTGCAGTCAGTAAACTCATTTTTTATGCAAATAACAAATCTGATTATATGATACAACCTTCCTCATTCATCATAATCAGGTCAATCTCTGCTTATGGCCAGATTCCAAATATTATATCTAAGTACATTGACTCAGACTGAGTCACAAGTGTCATTAGCAGAGAGATCTTCCCAGCTTGATTTTGTGCTTTTGAAATGATAACATTTATCTTGGCCTTAGTATTGTGCCTTTCGTTCATCCACATCTTGGATGGAAAATAATTGTCTGGCTTTGTGTATATGTAAATAGAGTGGCATAGTGTAAAATCATTAAAGATGTGAATATGAAATCTTAAAGTTCATCATATAAATCTTAACTTTAAGTATAATAAAACAAATGAATTCTACATAGTAGTATTATACTTTCTTGATATATAGGTACTGTCAGCTGCCACAGTTGTAGCCAAGCACACTTCAGCTCTGTGTAATGCCTGCCGTTTAGCCTCCAGTAAAACATCCAATCCTGTAGCTAAGAGACACTTTGTTCAAAGTGCTAAAGATGTAGCTAACAGTACAGCTAATCTAGTCAAAGCAATTAAAGTAAGTCTTCTTTCAAAATTGAAATTTGAATCCGAAATTGAATATTCCAGTTAGTATGCTGACCTTCAACTAAAAGATTTTTTCAGTTTTGTGTAATGCCTTAAAATATTTAAAGATTTGTGATGGTTCAACATGTGTATGACTGGGGCATCCTGGTTATGTCCATCCTCTGCTACCTCATCTGTACCAAAAGTTCATAATAAACTTAATGATATTTTTACAAAATTTTTGTTATTGTTTGATTGTGTGCTGTTATTTTTTTCCAGATAGTTTATTTTGAAGTTTTATTTTGTATATTATCATTATAAGGCTTTAGACAGTGAGTTTACGGAGGAGAACAGACAGCGCTGTGCTGAGGCTGCCAAGCCTTTAACAGATGCAGTAGATGAGCTGACAACATTTGCTTCATCTCCTGAATTTGCCAGTATGCCAGCTAAGATTAGTCCCATGGTAATGCATTATGCACATTTACATAGTCTTTAGTCATTGTAAAATATTTACACATGTACAGTCCATATGTTAATAGAAAAAGGGATACATTATGTGATAATTCTAGTAGACCTGACTACGAGTAGAAATATCATAAGTTGTGGCATTTGCATTTGTAAGAAGTTACCATTTCCAGTTTTAGAATACCACATTGTAAAACTCTAAAACATTGGCACATATTCCAATGTTTTATTCAGAAAAATAAAATTCTCAATGGAAAATAGGGGCATAACAACTATAAACACATACATGACATTCACATATCTTTGTATGAAAGAAAATCGTAGAGTTCAGATGTGAAATGTTTTTATCAAATGACTTGTTATTTACAGCATGAACATAAAGTATTTTTGTCTTCACACAAAAGTAAAATAATAAGTAATTTTTTTTAATCATGTAGTGCAACTATAAGGAATAAGTATCATATAAGCATATATTTGCCAATTTGGTTGTAATTTTGAGTAAGAACTGTAGGGTATTGGGTTTTACAGGCTAAGAAAGCCCAGGAACCTATAACCTCAGCTGGAAAAGCCATGGTAGATGGTGCTTGTAATATGATAGCAGCTGCTAAACAATTAGCAATCAATCCTAGGGACCCACCTACTTATCAGCTGTACTCTAATCACTCCAAGAGTGTGTCTGATGCCATTAAGAGATTAGTATCCTCTATCAAGTAAGTCATGTGTTTTTATTTCTGTTTTGTGATTCTTAGTCATAGATATACATATTTTCTCAATAGACTGTGCAATTTTCTGTAAGAATTTCAGGTTATTAGCTTATATTAGGATGAGGTGAGATTATCTTAAGTATTTTGTAAGATAGGATTTTTTTTATATAGTAGTCCCACAGTATGTATTGTACACTTGTGAACCTTTGTCATAATATGATTTTATGACAGATTATACATATTTTCCTTTGTTTCCATGACAACAGAGACTCTGCTCCAGGACAGAGAGAGTGTGATGATTCAATAGATAAGTTAAACAGGTCTATTCGAGAACTGGATCAAGCTTCATTAGCTGCAATTAGTCAAAGTCTTCCTCCAAGAAAAGAGAAAAATCTACGGGTATTTATATTATCAATTTATATTATAATGATATACAGGAATCTCTAAGAGAGAAGCAATACAATTTGAAACCAACTTTTAGAAATGCTCCATATGATGTTTCTGAAGACATTGCTTGACAAATTTTGGAGGAGCATATAGTCATACGATATTTTATACAAATGTATTTTGGGACAGGGACTTTGGGATAAGTGACTAATTCACTTAGGTAATTTCTGTAAGGTTAAGAAAATTCAGCACATATCCTCAAAATACATTTATTTGGAAAGGCGTCATATCTCTTAAACCATTCATCAGAATTATATTATATTTCACACAAATTATCCCTGGGCCAGGACTTTTGGACAATACTCACTCAAGGTCACATTCTTATGAATTTGGAAAGCCCTTAATTTCAGGAATTTGCAAAAATTCCAAAACTTCCATGATAATTATGCAGACAGATTGTCACTGTTTTGATGCAGTTTGGGGAGCATCGATTAGTTTTACTGATATTCTTGTTCACCAGATTTTCTAGAGCGACAATTGTCAAAATAGAAAAAAAGCACAGTAGGGTTATTTATAGTTTCCTTTAAGTATTTTCATTCTCTATTGAACAAAGTTTTTATAACCTCTTAAAAGAATCACTATGTCTCTCTTTTTATCTGTCTGTGAATGTACGTCTAAAATTACCTTTGATGGAATAAGACCAAACTTTATATTAATTTGATGTGATTTTATTTATTATACAGCATTGATTAAGAATGCAACTTTCTCATGTAGAAGCAGTTGCTTTTGAAATGCATTTCAAAGTCATATTGAATTTCAGTAATAGTTTGTTATTATTATTCTAGGGCTTCCAAGAACAGATGATTGGTAGTGCAAGAGAAATTCAGGATTTGGTAGACAGAGTCAGAGAATCAGCTAAACGGGAACCTGAAAATCTAGGGCACAGAGTAAATATTTGTTTTTGATATAACAGTTTATGTGTTGTGTATGTTAAACTAACATACTCTCTGTATAGTATAAAGATTAACATTAAATGCTTTCTCTCAGAAAATTTCATAATTCATAATATGAATGTGATCAAAGTCTTTATTCTGTATAAAATGGCCTCTTTTTGTACGTTCATTAGGCTTATAGAATTAGGCCCATCAGCCTGTCACTCTGTACTTAATGTTGAGGAATTATGCCTTGTTAAAATGTTGCAATATTTGTGATTCATTAGAGTTTTGTTTCTCACAGAAATTATAATGACTATTTTATTATGATACATCCAGTATATTGAATAATGTGTACCATATTTCCCAGGTATCAATGATGGCCAGTTATTTTGACCCAGTATCAGATGGTGCCATTGGTTGCGCCTCATTAACATCAAACTCACGGCAGCAAACTCACTTACTTGATCTCACGAAAACTGTAGCCGAGTCCACATTACAGTTCATGTACTCCTGTAAAGAGGGAGGTGGTAATCCAAAGGTATGCAAAAAGGAGGTGGCAAGGCTATAATTCTGAAATTAGGTTTAGTAGTTCATAGTGTATGGAAACAAGACCATGCTTTTCTAGTGTAAGAAAGTGGGAAGGCAGTCCTTATGTGTATGAAAAGAGGTTTTAATGCATGTTCCTGAGACTTACAAGGTGCTTATTTCAGGAATATATTAGGTTATTTTAAGGTATTTCAAGAGCAAATATATAGTACTTAAGAAGAGTATACTTCAAAGATTTTTTGAAATCCATAATTGAAACTATTGTAATTGTTAAATTATTATGCTTGCATCTTTTACATGTTTAAAGTCTGTATTTCTCTTGGTAGATCACTATGTGTCTCTGTACTTATTTCAATACATTATGGATTAAGTTAATTTTCTGGCTTACAGGCAGTACATACTCATGAGAACATAGATACTGCAGCTGAGAACACGAAAGATGTCTTACAAGACCTGCTACAATCCCTGGAAGAATCTGCTTCTCAAGCTGGCATGGTTAATAGTATGATAGAGAAACTCACCAAGTCTATTACCAAGGTGAGGTTTACACTTTGAACACATAGCATATTTACAGTTTTAATAAAAATTCCTAGTCTCTATAGATATGGAGTGATAACTGTTAGACTGACAGTGATGTACTTAAGTCTTTATACACTGTGTGTTTAATACAGATGTTGTCAAGCGTAAGAAAAAATATTATTTGATATATAAAAGCATCTTGTCGGATGGAGCAAATCACTAAACTTTTCACTATTGCTTAAAGAATTTTCACTGAACATTCATATTACTCTTTGCAGACGGATGAAAGAGTCAGTATTAGGGAAGGCACATCATATGTTGACTATCAAACTCACATGGTCAGTCTTGCCAAGAAGATTGCAATGACCTCACAGGAGATGGTTGGCAAAGCAGGCATTAATCCTTCAGAACTCGGTTCTTTAGCTAATCAACTCACACGAGATTATGACCAACTTGCAGCAAATTCTGCCAGTGCTGCAGAAGCCTCTTCTAGTCCAGATGTAAGTTGTAGTTACATAGCATACGATACAAGAAGATTTACAGTATATTCAGAAATGGGTTGCTACGGGACGAGAAGGATCAATAACACAGTATATACTCCTCTTGCAAACACATTCATAAAACAATGATGCTTATTACACATTAGGATTTTCAGATGAAAAATATGTATTTATACACATATTTATATGCATATCTTAAAATTTTCATTGAAAATACTTTTCTTGTAGATTGCAAACCGAATTAGAACTACTGTTCAGGACTTAGGTAAATGCTGTGTTGAACTGGTTCAAGATGCTGGAAATGTACAGAGTAATCCTCAAGATTCCTATGCTCGAAGAGATCTTGCTGATCATGCAAAGAGTGTAGCGGAGAAAGTGTCGTTTGTACTAGCCTCCTTACAGGCTGGTTCCAGGGGTACTCAGGCATGCATTAATGCAGCCAGCACAGTGAGTGGTATAATTGCAGATCTGGATACCACTATTATGTTTGCCACAGCTGGAACACTCAACATGGATGGTGAAGAATCTTTTGCAGATCATAGGGAAAATATTCTGAAGACTGCTAAGGCATTGGTAGAGGATACAAAGACCTTAGTGGCTGGAGCAGCGTCCAATCAGGAACAACTAGCTGGTGCTGCCCAACAAGCTGTTAAAACCATCACACGGTTGGCAGACGTAGTTAAATTAGGTGCAGCCTCACTAGGATCAGATCAGCCTGAAGCACAGGTATCATTTTCAATGAAAAGGTTTCAATGAGTCATTGCATGTACATGTTAAGCATTATTGAATGTTTTGAATTAGTACATTTACAAGTGTTATACATCATGAATTTTCTCTGTATTATTGTGAATGAAATAACCACCTTATTAGGCTGCAATACATACTGATATATTAGACACCAATGCTAGTTGATGTAAGTTTTTCTTACATTGCTAATATATCAAAAATAATAGTCAGTGTTGATGTTTTTTTGAAGTCCCATACATTTTCAATTTATAATTCAGTATACCAGTATTGGTCAATTTAGTCATTGCATTCACATATATTTGGTCTGTATTCAGGTGTTTTAATTCACAATAACTTTCTTCATTGGTTGATTTGAGGATTTTGTATGTACAGCTAACATTCCTGATAGAAAACAATTTGATTTTCAACACAGGTACTGATCATTAATGCAGTGAAAGATGTAGCATCTGCTTTGTCTGATCTTATCAGTGCTACCAAGAATGCTTCTGGGAAAAGTGTCCAGGACCCAGCTATGCTGCATCTCAAAGAGTCAGCCAAGGTAAACTGATAGTTATACTTACTCAAGTAGACGCCAACATCGGTAATAATGCATCTTATACACTATATTTATCATAAAAAATAAGGGCATTCATCTCTTATGGGAATAAGGTGCACCATATCAATGTACAACTAAACTGAAGTATCTCAAGAGTTTTATGAATGATTAGAAATATCCCAAGAACATGCTTTTTTTTCATTAGTTTGAGGAACAAGCACTTGCCTTTTTAGAATAGGGAATAAAACTGGTTTGGCATTTCAGTAAAGGTGGATTAACATCCTTACATAGATGTGTTTACTTCATTGAAGGGAATCAAAAGAATTCTGTCATCCTGTATGAGGTTATCTCACTATTATGTAATAAAATAAGGCTAGGTCTAGTATCTACAAGATAAAGGACAAGGAAATTTCTCCATGAGATGTCTTTTCTGAAGTGAATAGAATTCTAAGAGCTAATATCTAAATTTGAGATATACTCTTTCCATTATTATTAATTGTAGTACATAGTCAAAGGGTGGATCTATAATTTCACATTTTCATAAATATGTGGAATAGGGTAATTACTTTCATAGTGTAAGGTGTCAGAGAAAAATTGGAGGATGAGATGCTTTAGTTTGACCTGTACATAGAATAGTATGGTGTGCACCGAGATGCATTTTTAACCGATTGGTCACATCACAGTTATAGTCTGATTACATCACAGTTGTAGTCTGGTCATTAGATATAGTAATACTGGGCACTAAAACAAACTCTTTTAGCTTTTGAAGTTTACACACAATGTAGATACTCCAAATTTACATGTTTTTTTTCCCAAAATAGAATTTCAAAATGCACATTTTTAGATTTCAATGTCTTTTAAAGTGATCTATGGAAAGACCTCATCTGTAATCCATGTGTCTGAATTTCAGAAGGCTGATAATGTTGTTAAGTCCTTCCATGATGGGTATACGTGTTATGTTTCGAGCATGTACTGAGTGAATTTTCGGCCTCTAGACAATTCATGCTAATCCTCTCTCTCTAGTAGACATTTGGCTGTTCATCTTGTCAAACTGACTGTCGATGATGAAAGCTAATTCATATTTTATGCCAATATTTTGTTGTATTTTCATTATACATGTTGTTCATATCAATGATAGATTTTACATTACCATGGTGACATGGATTAGGTGTTTCCATAGTATTAAGGTCACATGGTTCATATTAGGAGATGTCTTGAGCTTTGAATTTTATGAGTGTAAAGTAGATTCATTTGAATCTCTGATCATTCTTATTTGTGTAAGAATGTGGAATTCAAAGTTCTATGATATTGCATATCAGATATATTCATCTTGCTGTGAAATCCCTATATTTATTACTTATAAATTTTATACATATCATACAAGAGATAATTCTACATTTTTTGGAAAGGAAGAGAATGTTGGAAAAGTTTTCTTTATATGTTGAAGAAGTAGCATTCGATGCTGAAACTTGCAACTAAGAAATGTAGCATTACCTCCAACATTGCTATCGAGTTTTGATATATGTATTTAACAGGTTATTGATGTTGATATTGTAATGTGAAATGCATGTGATTGGCATTGTGTTGTGCTCATATAGTCATGTCATACTCTTGTAGACTGCAAATTCAATCAATATTGTTGAAAATACAATACCAAAATGATATTTGAAACATGACTAATTGCATCGCAATTTCAGATCATTATGTTTTCAAAAGTGAACTTCTAGACAAAAGTAGTTTTTTGAAGATTTGCATTTTTTAAAAATCTTAATTCTATTTATAGGCCTTGTTATTTCAAATATTTTGATAAATTTTAATGAAAGTTCACATAACATTAGAAATTGAACTACTTTTGTCTAGTGACAAAGAACATTTAAATATCCCATGTGCACAGTTGACACACACCAGTCATTTGCATCTTGCAGTGTGTTTACATCTTTCCAAGTTCTGCATGGCATAAAATAATGGAAATATCAAATTCAAATGTAAAACAAATTTAAGATGATTAGAAAGATATGAGGGAATTACTGATATTGTAAGATCACCTCTGAATTTTCATGCAATAAAGACATTTCAAATAAAATGTTATCCTTTGATTTTATAAATTCAAGTCTGAAATTTGTGAATTTTGAGATACGCCTTATATTAGTATGCACATGTGTAAATCATGTTTCTGGAATAATGGAGAAATATGAAGAGTAAGTATACGCTTTATTTAAATTTGTGTTTAAGATGTTTATACATATGTAATGGAAGTTACATACAGGATTGTAGTTTGTATAACAAATACCAGTTTATGTTCATCAGTTTATTTAGTGGAATATGTGTATGTAACAGTAGATACATGTGTCTTAAGAAAGAAGTATTATTACACGATCTGATGACATTAGTAATTTGTTACAGGTCATGGTAACCAATGTGACATCATTGTTAAAGACAGTAAAAACAGTAGAGGATGAGGCAGCTCGTGGTACCCGCGCCTTAGAATCCACCATTGAAGCTATCTGTCAAGAAATTAAGGTATAATGTTCATGATGGAGGAAATGATCTTGTGTTTTACACTGACATGTGGCTGTTCCTCTGTATATGTACTACATTTAAGTGGCTGCTAGGTCCATTATATTCCAGAGGAAACAAGTAACTAAAAAAGCTTGGAGTGATGTCATAATTACAGTGCATTAATTTTGTTGAATGTGTTCCCATCTCTGTGCCTTAGTAATGAAAGCAAAAATTTTATGTATGAATTCTTTAATCTTATGCTTAAAACTTCTATTCAAGATGTTATAGGTGTGTCTTGCACCTTTAGGAAATGTATCATGCTCTATGTTTCTCATCCTTCACATACATTGATATGATGTGGGTTATTTTTGTTAGGCTTATGAAGCTGGAACATTGCCAGAAAAGAAGGCATCTGCTGAAGACCTTATCAGATTAACTAAACCAATAACAATGGCAACAGCAAAGGCTGTGGCTGCTGGCAACTCCTGTAGACAAGAAGATGTCATTGTTTGTGCAAATACTGGTCGTAAAGCTATCTTTGACTTACTGGGAGCCTGCAGGGTGAGAAACATCATCTTTCTTAGTTTCAAGCTTCTTTCAAGTACAGTATATCACTTACATAATGTAATTTTTAAAATTTTGTGTGACTTAATTTTCCTGATCATCTTACTGGATATGTTTGTGTGACTTAATTTGCATGAGAAGCCATGTACATGTACATGTTATACAGTCAAACTTCAATATCTGGAAGTCACAGGGACCATGAAAAATACTTCAAAATTTCCATGGACGTCCATAAATCGAAAACTTGTGACCGTCTGTTTATCATGCGAAATTATATTGTACAAGGCATATAGAATAATAAATATATGTGTATTTTATTGGTCGATATTTAATCTCATTTCAGTTATACTTTTTATGAATAAAAAATTGACAAAATAATAGATAGAATTTACTCCAATTATTGAGTCTTTTCGTTATACAGAGTTATTTCCCATATAAGCAGGTATCTGATGTAAAATCATTGTGACGTAAACCAGTTCTGGTGTAAAATTACCGGAATGATATAGAAATTGTATGACATCACAAGGGTTTGACGTCAGATACCTGCTTAAATGGGAAGTAACTCTGCATAACGAAAAGACTCAATATGAAAAAGTCGTATTATGATTTCAATGTTTTCGCATTTTTATACTATACCTGAAAACCAGGGACACCTCAGATAAGACAAGTAAATTATGAATTTGTATATGTTGTAACTTTATTGTACTTCGAGCTCCATTTTGTCGCATAAACCCACATGTACATAAAGACAAAATGAAATTGAAATTATTGAACAATGGAGGCACTAATTATAGTATGAAGCACTACACAAGTCACTTTTTACCACCTAACACTGAAGGAAGATGTTTTACTGGTACTTAATTAAACAATTTGCTTTTATAATAAAATGTGATAATTTATAATGCTTAGTATAGTTAACAAGGTATGCAAAACTGCTATTGATAAATGTAAAGGTATGTAATTACCCCGCTTTATGTACTGACACTCTCAATCATCATGCCATATGCATGGTCCTTCAAAGGAAAATGCCTGCAGATATGTCAATTGAAAGCTAATATTGAGATTCAAGAGGTAAATTAGAACTAAGTGACTTGAAATGTATTCAAGACCAGTAGGATATTCAACATATCCAGGGTAATTTTTGTGGAAGAAAAATTCAGGACTGGCATTTGACTTCGAGATAACCCAGATATTCCAGACATCAGAATTCTAGGTATTGAAGTTTATCAGTATTTTAAAGGTCAATTGAAGTTTAGTGAGGACTTTATTTTGGAGCTGAGTCATACTTGCAAAATTACACTAAATTAAGACCTTGTGGATAAAAAGTGTTTTACAATAATGAAAACACTATAGTCATATTGAAAGTTGTTTTCTGTGTAGCTGATTTATTTTATTTTCACAACATACATTTCATAATAGGGTGCTGCTAGTACAGCAGAGACAACAGATATTAGACAGAAAACAGTACATTCAGGTCAAGTGTGTGCTCTGGCCTACAAGGACTTACTGGATCAAGTCAACCAGGTAAACTAACTGTATCATATCCCATGTCAGAAAGCACACCTGTAAATTGTATTATCAGTGATATTACTCTTGTTCAACTGACACATTCTTGTACCTTTTGTCATAATTATTGGTATATTGTTTATTGTGTCGTTTTTATGTACGAGTTTGCAGTGAGAGAAGTTTGTTACTCTTCAGAATTTCAGAGTGGTAAAGTATTTAACATGGTAGCATAGATTAATGCCATATTAAATAATCAGCCAACAAATTGCTCTTGAAAGTAGATTAAATTTGACAAGTTGTATGTATTGTTTTCATTGCAGATCATTCAGAGACCAAGTGCAGAGAGTAAAGCCCGATTAGTTGAACTGTCCCGGAAAGTAGCCAATGGTGTTACAGAGATAGTACATTGTGCCGAGTCCATCAAAGGTGTGTACAACATTGTAATAAGATTTAGGTGGTAGTGTGTGGTTTAGTTGTTAAAGAGATAATATTGTTTTAGTGCTATAGCTTAGGTGATTGGTAATACAAAGCCTGGATTTAAAGTAAATATGTAGAAAAAGATCATTTTACCTGGTAAAAGAATTTGATTATTAAACAGATACTCCTTTCACTCAGTACATTTCATGAACATTATAAATGCTAATTATTTAGTATAGATGTAGAAATCTGATGATGTATATTTGTATTATTCAGAGAAAATGTATAGTAGATGAATAATATAGATTAGTTATAGATAATGAGGTGATGAATACTGTTGTTTTGTTTTAGTGGATCAATTGCAAAAAGATGCAGGTGTGTTGATAATATCAAAGTGGTAAAATACTGTTGTCATGGTAACTGACCATTGTGGTAACAGTTTTTATTATCACTTTTGTATTGTATATTTATTTAATGGGTTGCCTTTAATTGCTTCATTTGGTTTTCTCTAAATGGATTTAGTTTGTGAAATTCACGCTCCACTGCACATTGAAAGGCACCCATGATAAATGCCTATCAAATCCTTTGAATAACCCTCAAATACTCCTTCTTAGAAATAGCCGCATATTGTTCATAAAGCATTAGGTCAGAGTCCCATCTATGTAACTGGGTACATATTATATACAGCCAGAGACCTCTTATACATACGCTGCTATATCTGTTTCATAATGATATATTAGAGCATCCACTTACTAGAAATACATAGAACTACTGGGATTCAGGCCTTTTTGGTCAGTAGTTTCAATTGCATTAGCTTTACAAGCTTATTGTTGCACTGATAGCTTTCAGCAGTAGGATAAGTTACTCATCAGTGTCTCATATGATTTATTCTCAGAATACTGAAAAAAGCTATTGTAAATGAAAGTATCCTGAAATGAGCATAAATATACAAATTTACTTGTTCTTTACTTTTTTTTTTTTTTGCCTTGTTTGTTACCATTCATGATAATGCTTTAGAGGGGAGAGAATAGAGCAGCTGTTTGATTATATATGTTTGTTTCTGTGTGGGGAATATTTGAATGAGAATTGTTGACTTGCAATACCCTTGCTTTATCATGATTTGAGGTGGCTTTGAGTTTACTGCTTTGATAGATAACAGTAATATTTTATTTATCAAAGAAATCTTTGTTGGCTTTATTATTGCTGAGTGATTTCGTGTTCAAACATTCTGACATTTATCATACTGATATATTATAGCAGCAGTTGTTTTTGTATTAAGATATGAATTTACTGGTTTTAAAATTCTATTGATTTACTGATTTGCTTTGTTTCTTGTTTTATGTCAGGCCAAAATTATTTGACTTATATGGTGATGGTATCTGCCAGATGCATTGCAAAAACAATTAAACTATGCAATGGGCTCACCAGAGGAGGTGAATGAGTTTTTAAATGCCAACAGGGACTCTGGTTTTAACTGTGTCATCTAAATCAGTAAATGATAAAAGACAGCTGAGCTGCTTAGGGGACTACAATTTGGGATCCCTCAGCCATGCTCCAGACATGCTATCAACTGTGTTCTCTTAGCTCTGCTGTGAAAGTAGAAAGTCTAAATGATAAAAGCATATTTATTATGTGGTGAATTTTACATGTGATTTGAGTACAATTTAAAAAACAGGAATTCTTTGAATTTGAATATGATATCTAGCCTGCCTTGTGATATAGAATGTATTTGACCATTTCTATCCCCTTATTCTGTTTTATGAGGTGATTTCCATGCTTTATGTATTGTTCTTGTCAGTGATTAAAGGCTTTACATGATTATCTGTTCTTCCATAGCAATGAAAGAAATCCGCTGGTCTTATATAGTCCCAGGTAACAAGTTACATGAAGTTCTAGTATAGTACTAGAACAACCTGGAATGCAACAGTTTTGTAGGATAGTTTACCTCCATATGGTGCAATAGGTTTATTTAAATCTTAATGGTCTTCATCTCTGAACTTATTTGAAATGCTTAGTCGTCCTTCAAATTCAGATTGAGCACATTTATCCTAAAAGATTGCAAGAACAGAAGTTTAATTACTATTGCACCAGTTTATTGTCCTGTTTTTGTTGCCAGCATCTCTGAACTAACAGTCCATAGTACTGACATGTTTGATTTGCCCCTGCCCTTTTCTTTTAGTCATTGGAAGATTTTACTGCAAGCGAGCTATTCTGAGTCTTGACTTACGACTGTAGAAACAACAACAACAAAAAAAAAAAACAACATGTAGTTTGAACAAAATGAATAAGAACTGAGAATGTTCTTCATAGTTGTATGTTGCAGTCCTTCAAAGTTGTGGTTAAAGTGTAATTTGGCGTAGCACATACATTAAAGGTCATGCACAGATTTCTCATCCTTGGCTTAGATACATGTATATCAATATGACATAGCAAGAACTTAGTTTCAGACATTCTGTACACAAATTTTTAAATTTTGATTCTTTCTTTTGCATGACTTTTATCAAGGATTATACATATGTGTAAATTGTTATGCAGTTACGTACATACTTGTAAACATGTATTCTTATAATTTTCTGTATAGTTTTATTTCTATTATCCTTCTTTATTATCCTTCTTTGGTACTATATTATGTATGCAAGTTACTTCATGATGTTCTACCTATACATACTTGTTTTACATTCTTGGCATGAAAACTCAACATATGATCAACTGAAACAATAAGCATGAATATTTATATCTAGATAAAGTAAGATAAATATTGATTCAATTGCTTCATGTTTTCTCATGTTTGATACATATGATTGTCATTTAATGTCATATCAAGCAAGAATGTAAACCTTTGTAAGCATGGAAGATTTCTTTTTTTGAAGTTCTACAGAATGTGAATTTATATCCATCTCTCTTAAATTAGTACTAGACTTGAACATTTTTCATTATGTACTACATGCATTTCAAAACTAGGATGTGTGTGCTACAAGAGATATATGAAATAGTTGTTTATTTGATTATCCAACATGTCGTTAAGCACCTCACAGGTTTGGTTTGAGCAAGAATGATACATTCTGGGAATTCATCGTCCTTTTTATTATTAGGTACAGATTGGGTTGATCCTGAGGACCCTACTGTTATTGCTGAGAGTGAACTACTTGGTGCTGCTAATTCGATAGAGGCAGCAGCCAAAAAACTAGCACAGTTAAAACCAAGAAAAAAGGCCAAGGTAAGGCTCAGTATCAACATATCTATGGTAATAACTGAACACAATAATTGTAATAGGAGGCAATAGACTTACTAACAGATTCTGATTTGCCTATTTACTTGCTGTTCATGCGAGTGTTTAGATTTATAGTTCTGTTGTTTACTAAACAAAATGCAGAACATTCTTTATGTTATAAATCAATTTGATTGTTTTAATTAATTTTCAAGCCCCATCGTACCAGAAGGGAAAAACATCACTATGTATGTTAAACTTATATATTTCAATCCCTCCAGATCAATAAACCTAACCTGCTAGGGAATTCCGTTTAGGTGCGAAGTTTCTGACATCACTTTTAAAAGAAGCTAAAACTAATTTGAGAAACCAATACCATTTATATAACTTTGTTATTGTTCTTCTGTCTTGATATTTATATTTTACTAAGTTCAAGTTTCATTTTTTTTATTCTTGATAAAATGTATTAAGAACTTTATATTCAAACTGATTATCCATGTGTATTGTTTTTTTTAAATAATTTTCATGTTACATGCTTACTGTAATTGACTGGCTTTCTTAAGATTTACTTTGTTTATTTGAATTGATTTAGTTGAACTGCTTCTGTAATTGGAGTTTACCTCTTTATTTATCATGTTTAGCTTATTTCAATAATCAGAGCTTGCATTTAAATTACAGCTAATTTTTATCAAATTTTTATGCTGTACATTTTATCGATATATTAAAAAGCTAACATTAGATAAGATGGCTTCTACATTTGTTGGTGTTTTGTCATTTGAAAGTGGCCTCTTTAACTTTTTCTTGTTGAACATGTTTGAAGGATATGCAGCTAGCCCTGAGAATTTTAACCTGCTTTCTTTGAAGTTGGTTTTAAGTAGAATTTGTTTCAATATGCTTCGGTAAAAGAGAGTACATGCGGTGATGCTAAGGGCTTTATCCATAAGATTGTCCTCCCAATTTTGTTCTGTAATGGAAACGTCTTATTTTTAATAGTTGCATAAAATGAAATTTCTATAAAATTAGTGTGGTGATTTTGTTCAGACTTTGATCCAACATGGCATTAGATGTGCTTGTTGTTATGGTGTAGGATGTGCTTGTTATCAGTGTGGTGTAGGATGTGCTTGTTATCATCATGGTTTAGGGTGTGCTTGTTATCAGTGTGGTGTAGGGTGTGCTTGTTATAATCATGGTATAGGGTGTGCTTATTATCATCATGGTGTAGGGTGTGCTTGTTATCATCATGGTATAGGGTGTGCTTGTTTTCATGGTGTAGGGTGTGCTTGTTATCATGGTGTAGGGTGTGCTTGTTATCATTGTGCAGGGTGTGCTTGTTATCATCATGGTGTAGGGTGTGCTTGTTATCATGGTATAGGGTGTGCTTGTTATCATCATGGTGTAGAGTGTGCTATTGTCATCATCATGGTGACTGTGTGCTTGTTATCAACCTGGTATAGGTAACCTTTCATTTATATGGACCATTACTTGCTATTTTATGTGGTATAGGCATTTTAGCCTCTAACTGGTGAAGGAAGCTAGTCTCTGTGAGACATGTTTATATGGTACAGGTGATATAGCAGCTAACTGGTGGCAGAAGCTAATGTTCTTAAGGTATGTTTATGAGGTACAGGTGATATAGCTGTTAACTGATGAAGAAAGCTAGTCTCTGAGAGATACTTTTGTGAGGTACCAGTGATTTAGTTGTTAACTGGTGGGGGAAGCTAATACCTTTAAGGTATGTTTATGAGGTACAGGTGATTTAGCTGCTAACTGGTGGAGGAAGCTGGTCTCTGTGAGATATGTTTGATATATTTGGTGAGTGTTAAATAAAGCCCACCAAATATCAGACATGTCAGCACAGTGTCCAGTATAACATCTGTTTTCTGCTTTAACTACTAACAGAACTGTAGTGGAGAATTTGTTTACTGTCTTAACTTTGTAAACAACTTGTGTCTCATGTTGTACAGATAAAAAACTTGTTGCCTCAGGTTGTACAGATATGCTTCAGCTTATGCTTCACTTTTCACTTCTCTTGCTGTTCTGTTCAGTGAAGGATGTGTATTCAGCAATGTACTGTGAACTTGATATCACATCAGAATTCTTCATATTGAAATTTGTTCTAAACATTTAAATATTTATTATAAATGCATTTGCAAGTATTGTTTTGTTGAAAAACTAGTTTAAGAAGCATACATCTTTGAAAGTGCTTAATTCTACTGTCATGGCTTGCAACACTTTGTCTTCATGATGGAAGGGATGAAGAAGGTGTTTTGATCAGGTGGTTTAATCATGGAAGGGATAAAGAAGGTGTTTTGATCAGGTGGTTTAATCCTGGAAGGGATAGAGAAGATGTTTTGTTCAGGTGGTTTAATCATGGAAGGGATAGAGAAGATGTATTGATCAGGTGGTTTAATCCTGGAAGGGATAGAGAAGGTCAGTTGATCAGATGGTTTAATCATGGAAGAGATAAAGAAGGTGTATTGATCAGGTGGTTTAATCATGGAAGGGATAAAGAAGGTGTTTTGATCAGGTGGTTTAATCCTGGAAGGGATAGAGAAGATATTTTGATCAGGTGGTTTAATCATGGAAGGGATAGAGAAGATGTATTGATCAGGTGGTTTAATCCTGGAAGGGATAGAGAAGGTCAATTGATCAGATGGTTTAATCATGGAAGAGATAAAGAAGGTGTATTGATCAGGTGGTTTAATCCTGGAAGGGATAGAGAAGGTGAATTGATCAGGTGGTTTAATCATGGAAGGGATAAAGAAGGTGTATTGATCAGGTGGTTTAATCCTGGAAGGGATAGAGAAGGTGAATTGATCAGGTGGTTTAATCATGGAAGGGATAGAGAAGGTGTATTGATCAGGTGGTTTAATCCTGGAAAGGATAGAGAAGGTGTATTGATCAGGTGGTTTAATCCTGGAAGGGATAGAGAAGGTGTTTGGATTGGGTGGTTTAATCCTGGAAGGGATAGAGAAGATGTATTGATAAGGTGGTTTAATCATGGAAGGGATAAAGAAATGTGTATTGATCAGGTGGTTTAATCCTGGAAGGGATAGAGAAGGTGTTTTGATCAGGTGGTTTAATCCTGGAAGGGATAGAGAAGGTGTATTGATCAGGTGGTTTAATCCTGGAAGGGATAGAGAAGGTGAATTGATCAGGTGGTTTAATCCTGGAAGGGATAGAGAAGGTGTTTTGATCAGGTGGTTTAATCCTGGAAGGGATAAAGAAGATGTTTTTTTCAGGTGGTTTAATCCTGGAAGGGATAGAGAAGGTGTTTTGATCAGGTGGTTTAATCCTGGAAGGGATAGAGAAGGTGAATTGATCAGGTGGTTTAATCCTGGAAGGGATAGAGAAGGTGTTTTGATCAGGTGGTTTAATCATGGAAGGGATAGAGAAGGTGTATTGATCAGGTGGTTTAATCCTGGAAGGGATAGAGAAGGTGTATTGATCAGGTAGTTTAATCCTGGAAGGGATAGAGAAGCTGTGTTCTTCATCAGGTGGTTTAATCCTGGAAGGGATAAAGAAGATGTTTTGATCAGGTGGTTTAATCCTGGAAGGGATAGAGAAGGTGTTTTGATCAGGTGGTTTAATCCTGGAAGGGATAGAGAAGGTGTTTTGATCAGGTGGTTTAATCATGCAAGGGATAGAGAAGGTATATTGATCAGGCGGTTTAATCATGGAAGGGATAGAGAAGGTGAATTGATCAGGTGGTTTACAAAGAAAGCAGGCAGTTTTATGTGGAATCTTTTTCTTACACATGCTGTTTGAATATATGGTTACTCTATCTGTTGTGTAAAATAGCATAGTTAAAAATACATTTAATCTCCTTGAAATCATGTGAAGTTTATCGGTGCAACCCCCACCTCTTTTCAAAAATGATTGTTATTTAGATGTTTGTGTGATATGATGCTATTCTAGCAATCATTTGTGTATTGAAGGAAGCTGACATGAGTCTGAACTTTGAGGAGCAGATCCTAGATGCTGCTAAATCCATTGCAGCAGCGACAGCAGCATTAGTCAAGTCAGCATCTGCTGCTCAGAGGGAACTTGTAGCCCAAGGCAAGGTGGGTAATTAGCTTGCATTTCTGTCACTTATCTTGTATTAAATTGTAACAGTGCAAACATATACTAAATGCTGTGCTCTATTCTTCTTAGAAAAATCCTCTGATGCGTTTTTAACTGATTTATTAGTCTCCTTTAATCTCTATGTACCTTAAAAATGTTAATCAAATGAGGTTTTGAATGTTATACTTAATGGATATACCAGCTGTGTTCTTCATTAGGTAGTTGATCTTGCTATTGAATGATTGATTGATAACAGCAGAGTTGTCTATAGATACATCCAGTGTCAATAATTCTAGCATGTCATTAGTAAAACTGTTTTTCCTACATCTATTTTAGCATGATAAGTTCTTAACTACAGGGATACGTATTTATGCAAGTCATTGTCAGTACTGTAATTAACCCAAAGAATGAAAGATCAGAGAAGCTAGGCTATTAATATCAATCTGACATGAATATGTTTGTGAATATATTGATTGTAATGTAGAAGTGACAGTACATCGTTTTATGAAGAGAATGTTTTTTTAGATAGTGAGTTTAATAACCAATGTTATCTTGCATGTATTGATGGCATGATAAATTTTCAGGTTCGCACTCGACGTGAGGTAATCTTTTTCTCTCACCACACTAAAAGCATTCATGGAAGTGATGTTACTTTTATAATGCAAACACTTTGTGGTTTTAATCCATTTCTGTAGCTTAAATTGTGTTTGTCATCAAGTAACAGTTATCACATCTAATAATCCTCTCCTCCCTGTAATAAAATTGAAATGAAATCTAGATTTGTGTAAACTGTAGTCTGTAGATTAATTAAAATAGGCAGTATAGGAAATTTATTTATCACATATGTAAATAAACTTTGTTTCTTTATTCATCATATCTTGTATAAATGAATCAAGGAAATCTGCTTTTATAAATCCTTATTTTTGAAGTTTGAACTCTGCATCTTGGTTGATAATACATTCAGATACAATGTGTTACTCCAGTTTTAGCAAGTGATAATGATAACTGTTATTTGCACAGCTAATCTTATTTTTCACAACATAATACTTTACACTGTGGAAATAGTTGTTATGGGTGATTATGGTTCACATTGCTTTCAATCTTATGCAAGCTTCACCTCTGCATATGGTACATGTTGTCCTATCAATTAAAGGAAATGAGAAAGGGAAGAATACATGTATTTCCTTCCTTAATAATAATAATCCAAATGTATATATGGAAAAGGAGTTTTATTTATGTTTAATCAGTAGTTAGTATTAAAATATGATGTAACATTACTATGTACATTAAATTTTGTTATTTAGTGTTTTTAGTTACAGCTCTAAATTTGGGTTGTGGTCATATGTACATCTTATTTATGCTTTCAAGCTCATATTATTTATGTTGATGTAAAAAATGTATCTGTATATGTTAATGTAAAGCACATGATGGATTTGTTACAGTTAGATATGAACTTTTTTATACAATGAGTAGTTGGTGTTTAATAGATGATCTCCAATAATAGAAATAACAAAATTTGTTTTTGAACTTTTTTTTGTTGTTCATGTAATTTCTTTCAGTCATCCCTATACATGTTTATCTTAAGGAAAAATTTAATGTATATAGTATTTTGAGTTGTTTCTTTTAATTTCCAACACAATTTGTTTGATACTGCACACAAACATGTCTGAACTGTTTGATCAACACTTTCGAATAGTCCCATTTTCTCTGTTTTCCTGTCAATAGGAAATATTACATGACTGAACTTGTCCTCTTCACTCTTTATGTAGATTGGTGCTACATATCATAAGTCAGAAATCCTAGATGATGATGGACAATGGTCTGAAGGACTTATATCAGCTGTAAGTTGTAGCGTAATCATCATAAAGCATTTAATCCTGATTATAAAGTGTTTACTTGTCCAAATAAATTGTTAACCATAGTATTAGATCTATATATGGAATGTTTTAATGGTGAACATCATGAAGAGTTTTTTTAATTTGGTAAATAATCTAAAGTTTGAATCATGCGTTAAGTTATTTATTCATATCACATGTAAGAAATTTGAGATTTGTGACTTTATTGCATATATATGTATGAAATTTATCTTTCAGGCCCGTATGGTGGCACGAGCAACTCATAGTTTATGCGAATCTGCTAATGCTATGGTACAAGGCAATGCAACGGAAGAACGACTGATTGCTTCAGCAAAAGAAGTTGCTGCTTCTACAGCTGCATTGCTTGTGGCATGTAAGGTCAAGGCTGATCCAGGATCAGTTGCTATGCAAAGACTCCAGGTTTGTTTCAGTTTTCTTTTTTGAACTAAAAGATATAAATGTAAAGAAAATTAATATATGTATATGGAAAATTATCCACTGTAATGATAAAGACTCTCACTGAAATTATCAGGATTTGTTATAAGGTCCATTGTATTCTGGGTTTATTACTTTTTATGTGAGTGGCAATTTGTAGATGTATTTACTCCTTATTACTCAGGCGGCAGGAAATGCTGTGAAGAGAGCCACAGAGGCATTAGTAAAGGCAGCGAAACAGGCTAAGGATGAGGAAGAAGACGAAAACATAGTCCTCAATAAACGGCCAGTGGGAGGAATAGCTCAGGTAAGATATATAGTACTTCTAGTATATGCTAGAAATTACCGAAGATAAATGGTATAGATTCTAATCTTGTTAATATTCTTGTCTGCTCTTGTGTTTTACTCATATGTACTTTCTACTTCATTTATTCTGCTCAATGCTATTCTATATGCTAGTCAAATGAATAAAGAAGTCAAAGATGTGTAATTATATACTCTGTTTCTAACTTCTATTAAATTTGTGAATGTTGGATGTAAACTAGAAAAATTTCAGAAAGATGATACTTTATAACACACTTGTTTATGTGTATATGAATCCATGAAAAGTTGTATAATTCCTGTATTGATACATATTTTGCATGAATGACATACCATGTATCTAGTATACAATTTCTTTATCCAAGCTAGATGGTGTATGCTGATCTTTGCTGATGATCTCTTGCTTTGGGTTTCGGAATTCCTATATACTCTTATATCACAAGTCTTTTGTCCTCTATATAATCCTTTATATAAAGTTACAATTTTCATATCTCAAAAAGCATGGTATGATTCTGATTGTAAATTTTCCAAGAATTTTGAGCAAATCATTTGGCCATCTTGGCTGATGTCTTTACTATTTGGAATCTCATTGCAGTTTGTAATCACATCATGCTTTCATCTCTTAGCCACATTATTTACTGTGCCTCATATTTTATAACAAGTTACTCTATTGCTTTGTATTATGCTTTGTATAGCATCACACATAAATAGTTTTGGACTTTAAAAACATTGCAGAACATGAACAGTTTGGTTATCGTTATTCATTTACCCGTCTATGATGCTGATAAATAATGAATAGATTTATCAATTCCTCTTTTTAATCTGTTGAATATATTGTACACAACTAAATTGAATGCATTAGGAGTACAGTGTATAAGATTATTGTGTTATCATGTTAATTACAAGTCATACTAATGTTAGGTATGTAAACGAAAGTCAGCTGTCGAAAAACTATTGTCCTTTATCACCTTGAATAGTCAAAAATCACAACTATGAGCTTAAACTTAAATTATGGTGTCAAATTCAACACGGCAACATACAGTTAACATCTTATAGACTTGCTGTAGTAGATACTAAATAGAATTTCAAATTTCTATTAAGCATTAAATAGAAATTCTGTTTAAAACTATCAGCTGTTCCTAAAATGACAGTTCTAGTTATACATTAAGTTAATCAATTTCTTATCTTTTGGAATGAACAGAAAAATGGCTCAAGTATGGTGTTAAATAAATCCATTATTACTACATTGAATAGAAGAATTACATAAATCTAAGTTTAGAACATATGTAGTTCACTGTCTATTTATGTGTATATTTGAGTGTATATTTGAAAACATTAGAACAAGTTCTTGAATCACTTATCAGGATGTAGCTGTTCTAAGGTATATTGGCTAGTGACTAGATCTCGCAAACCCTTCTCTTTGATAATTTGTACAAACATGATATTTCAGTATAGTTTTTACTCATCTAAGAATTAAACTTTTGAAAAATGATATACTAAAGTGTACCAAAATGGCAAACCAATGTGACCATTGCTTTTTTGAAAAAATTGATACTTTGCAAGAATTGGAATTCTGTCAACAATTTTCCTTGAATAATTTAAAAGTGACAGATGTAATAAAATATACACAAAAATTCCAGATTAATTGCCATTTTTGTCACATTAATTATAACAATCATCAAATGTAATCGTCAATATGTAATCAACAAATAAATGTCTAGGATTATTCATATAAATTGATTGGTTAAAATACTGTTCGTGTTCTGCATTTTTAAAAATTGAAAATGAAAAAGGCATAAAGAGTATAAAGGTAAAATCCTTACGTTGTGTAGGAAATGGCTGCCATGGAGGAAATGTTAAGGAAAGAAAAGGAGCTTCAAAAGGCAAGAGAGAAATTAGCAAAGATCAGGAAAGAAAAATACAAACACCAACCTGCTGAAGAGTCCTAATATCTTGTTTTGTAACTTTAACAATTCTTTATTGAATTACTTTGTAAAGGAGCTAATGGCCCAGGAAGAAATATTACGTAAAGAGAAAGAACTACAGAGGGCCCGAGAACAATTGGCAAGGATAAGGAAGGCCAAGTATAAAGAGAAACCTGATGATAATGATTCGTCTTCATCATTCTAATGTTTTAGCTAATGTTTTGGTTCTTGCATAGTGCCTATAAAGAAATGTGATCATATATTGTCATTCTGATTCTGTAGATCTTTTCTAAACACAAGTTTTATAACATTTACTCCTCATGATTTTATATTACATATCTGCATGTATTGTCACTACGCCTGGAGTGTGATGTGTTATACTCCAGAAATATAACTCTCCTCTACACAATAAATGTTTGTATGTGATGTAAGGTAGTCCACTTCTGTTTGCAATGAAGAAGTCTATTATGCAAGATGTATATGAATTGTGTTAATATTATTTATCTTCTGTATCATACAGTTTACTCATGTTTATTTTGCCTAGCTCAAGCCATGGCTGTCATATATAGCCACATGTGTGATCCCCACTGCCCTGTGACTTGTGTACATACCTTATTATGGAGTGCTTTGTATTCATTAGGATTTTGTCCGATAGAGAATCTCTCATTCTGGAGAAGGAGTTATCATTTGATTAAAGGTCTGAGACTGTTGGTAATTTAGATACAATTTAAATACAATTAGTAAGAATATCAGTTCCTGCAGTAGACAATATGAGTTTTGACAATGAATATAGGTAATTGCTGAGAAGGAGCAGTGCAATGAAATCTTGAATCACATTAGCTTTAATATAGGCAGTATTACAGGTGCATAAAATGTACTAAGTATAGACAAAGCTAGTTAAGTATTCTAGAAAGCAAGCTGTTAACTCACTTAGAATATCCAAAGTAAGGCTAGTACATTAGTCAAGCTCATATGTTACAAATGTAGTATTATATATATCAACAAATGTACTGTTATATCTATATATGTGAAGTAAGTGTACACTTGCTATCATCTAGTCCAGTTTTTGTTCTTTAGAGGCTTACAGTGCTATTCAGTCAAGACCATGTTATATATCGTAGAATATACTCATACTGTTATATGTTATTATATGACTTTTCTATCAATTTATTATTCTTTTTAGTTTGAAAATAAAGCTGATATATTATTTCTTTTAGGAATGCAGTATATATGTAAATTTTGTTTTGCATTCAATATGATAAAATGCTAAAGTGTAATTTTACTTTCACAAGGACTGTTTTTCGTTGCAGTGATATTTTTGACAAGATTTGAAGATTGCACTTTTGTATGATCTGTATTGTTGAATAGTTTTAGAGTATTTTTGTTAACATTTCTTGATCACTGAACGACACGTGTTGTGAAAGTATTGTTGCATTTGTTGAGTTTGTTATTATAATTTATTGTAGTATTTGTTTATTATATTGTAAGATTACCTTTATCCCCTCACCATGTGTATAATTCACAGGTGTCTATAATCCCCCTAATGACATCCTATTCCCATCGTATTTTATATTGTCGTGTGTGTATGTTTGCTAAAGTGCCATTTTTAATTTCTTCCCCATGTATTAATTCTTGATATTGTAGAACATATTTACACACTTCTCTCCACTTTATACATGTATAACAAATCATTTATACCTATAGCTTGCATTCAAGTTCAGCATTAGGTATCAAATATAGTCCGGCCTTTAATTCTAAGCTCTTGAAAGATAAAAAAGTGAATTACTAAAGTATATGTACATTAAGCACCATTGAATGTGCTGGTATGATTTATTTTTCTATTATTTTATCAGACACCATATAAAATCTACTTATAATAGGGTTCCAATCTAATGGTCTGTCTGAAGTTACATAATATTACTGACACATATCAAATGTTTTCAGAAGTTATTTTTTACCTTAGTGAACCCATTTATAGCAATATAAGCACAATATGAAAAGTGTTTCATATTGTGATTTGTTTTAATTACTTTTTACTATGCTAGGTATGGGCAGGGCTGTGACTGTTCATAATATTGTTCACTGAGTGTGTATATTAAAAGCCAGTTTCATAGAATGGAAAGCTTTTATTACTCCTTGCCTGGAGCACCACAGAAGAAAAGAGGAGTATCTTTTGATTAACTTTACTTCAGTTTTGGCTTTAAGCTTGCTATCTTGACCCAAGGAATAGTGGTCTGTTCACACAACATGATTTGCATATCAGATTTATAGATATATTATATGCTTCATTATTATGTATTGAATATATGTTGAAATGTGACTGATAATAAAGTATCTTTGTACAAAATGCCAGCATATCTCCACTTTTTGTATTAATTGAACCAGTATTCTCCATAGGTTTAGGTGTTCAGATCTTGATCAGAGTGCTAGGTTCAAGTCCCACAGGAGTTTATTGAGTTTCATATCTTTAAGATAAAGGATAGAAACTAGTGCTTGTATCATTACAGACGATGACTTGTTAAACGAACCCTCCTAGATGTTTTCTATGTGTCGTAATCGGAACATGCTATATTGTCTGCCATTCGTTTGTCTTGGACCATTGTCTGTGAAAATACTTAAGTAAATTTTGGTGTGTATTTTTGTACCCGTTTTTAAATAGTTATGAAACTATGATGGAAATCGGTTTTCTTGCTTCGGCCATGCTTTGAGATGTTGAATGAAACTTTGGTGTGTACATTTTGTTTGTTACCATGAGTCCTTCATATGAAATTCAACTTCTGCAGCAATTGACCCCACTGTATAGGAGTCGTTGACCTTTCATGAAACTCAGTATTCAATAAACTTGAGATATGCTTTGAGATATTGAATTAAAACTTTTGTATGTGTTAAGTATGAGGTCCAGCATATACTGCTCGACGGTCGCTTGTAAAGCTGTTTACAAGAGTAATGACCCTTTTGATGAAAATCGGTATTCCTGATTTTCTTTGCAGTGCTTTGAGATAGTGAAACTTTGTGTATAACGAGAGTGAAATCCTGCCTCAAAGTTTAACTTTTTGGGGGTAATTAACCCGTTCTGACAAGTTACTTCCCTTTGATGAAAATCGGCATTCGGGATAACTTTTAATGACCAAGTTCGGTGAATATAAACTTTGCGTGATTATATACAATGGGGACCTATGTATGAAGTTCGACTTTTATAACTGTCTGCTTCATTATTTGCCCTTGAATTAAAATTTGTATTCCTATGATAGTCATGCTAGATGATAAAGTGAAACTTGATTGGCTGATCATAATGTAGTCCTCAATATGAATTTGGACCTCGTCACAATTTACATATTTTGCAAGAGTTGCAGCTCTTTGGTGAAAATCAGTATATCCGGAAATGTGTCGGTGATGTTTGGAGATATTGGAGTGGGACTTTCTGTTTATGTATAAAATGATATCCTACTTTATATACACGTTTCGATTTTTGTCACAACTGACCCATTTTACAATATTTAAATCGGTACGGCAGATTTGTTTTTGCCTTGAGGATATTCACGTGAACCGGTAACTATGAGACTATACAGATAAAAGATAAACTTTTGTTTAAGTGTTAAATATTGCCTCCTAGTAAGTACTATTTTTGCCTTTTGTAAAAAAAAGTTGATACCCTAAAATTAAGTGACTGTCATATTCAACGTATGCGTTGCTCATGTCTGTTGGTCTGTTGCACGAGTTAAATTTATTATGTAGTAACATCATCATACAAGAAGAATAATCTTCGTATGACGCTAAATTATGGAGCCCATGTAGCTCAGTGGGTAAGGTGTTTGGTTCGTCACCGAGAGGTGGCGCATCGCTGTCCTGTCCTATGGAAGAGAAAGTGTGAATTGAGGCCCCGTGTCACGATAGACAAAGCACGTAAAAGTGGCTTCTGCTTTGTATATTTCTAGAAATTTCTGCTGAACAAAGGATCAGGCAGACGCCATCGTTAGGTAGGTCAAATAATCTCGGGGTGACGTAAATCAAGAAATGGTTATCTATCAATCTGTTTTGGTCAATGTTGTAGCCGCTTTATTGCATTAACTTGCCCTTCCATAAGCTGTGTCGAGTGGGAGTAGTTCAGCCAGTAATGTGTATGACTTTGGACCGAGGAACCTGGATTCGAGTCCGATTGTCCGGTCTCTATGGTCCTGTGTTGAGATCGACACGTGAATGATCTCTCAGTACCTGGTATGAGTTCATTGCATAGGTAAACATTTTCATGCAATGCAGTGATCTTTACATGAAAAGACTTGACGAGACTAACTTTTACCATAACTCCAGATTGTACAAGGTAAGCATTTTACACGTAAGCCAATCTAAAACAACCCTTTTATGCAATATTCGGACTTGTTTTGGAGATGCGAACAATACGTTACAGCTTGTCTGGTATCTCAGCGGATGAACATTGCAATTCACTCATGCTTTCCTCTATTTGAAATCTCGATAACAATTGGTTTTATTCCGAATCAAATTCTTAGTGTAGGGAAGGGAGATAATTCTGTATCATCCAGTACATAAGAGCCTTTGTAGGTTTTATGATTCATATTATTAGTTTTAGTTCTTACCGGTAAATCAAGGAACAAATTTTATTCTATCTTTATTGTGCTGCTCATTATAACACAGACACGCACACACAGACACGCGCGCGCGCGATACAGGCAAGATCAATTCTACTTGGTGGTTTACACATTCGGTTCTGCGTTCTTCTTCTTTTAGTAAATCTGATACATCTGGTTTTTTAGCCGAAGGCATAAGCCAAGGCTATAGTCGCCGAGCACGATTCACAAAACGAGGCAGTCTAATTATAAGTTATGGATTTATCCATCATCTTTACATTTCAACAACTGTCCATGTGTCACTGCTGGTGGACAATTTGTCCCCGAGGACACTTGTCAGGCAGTCCTTTATATATATATGGATAATGTTAATAAGAAAACCATAGTGGCTGAGGCGTCGCCCACTATAAAAAGGCCTCAAACTGTAATGTGCAAGGACACGTGCATAGCAGTTAACTTAGGTGTCCCCAATATTATCTTAAATGACATTAGAAATCAAACATTTGTGGTAAGCACTAATAATGAACTCTGGTATCAACATGCGGATAGCTTCATAAACATCAAGCCCTGTAAGGTTAAACTAGTTGACGTAATTACCAAAAATTGCAAAACTTGCAACATCTTAATTACAGACAATTCTTTTACGAGTAATTTAACCAAACATACCTTTCATACGCATAGTTTTGACCATTTGAATTGTAAGAGTTCAAATATTGTGTACGGTATTGAGTGTTCACTCTGTGGGTTAATATATGTTGGAGAGACAAAGGGACAACTCCGTACAAGAGTATCAGGTCACAGGTCCAAAATAAATTGTGGTGGAAACCAATTACTCTATCGCCACTTCAACCAGCCTGACCACTCTATTCTCTCAATGAAAATTAGAATTATAGAAAAAATATATCACCCCACAAACAATGCCAATTTGAGCACTCCTTTTCGTCGGAAAAGAGAAGAATACTGGATAAGACGTCTCGGCACTGCTTCGCCCTATGGATGCAATGACAATATTAGTAGTATTGGTAATCTCACTAGTCCTGCGTGTCAATCAGTTAACGTACTCGGTTTATTCAACAAAAGCCAGAGGAGACATCGAAGTCATGGTACACGCAAATACAACAAACCTGAAATACATAATATTTCCTTTGATGCTCTTTTGCCATTTATAAATAAACCTTTGGGCCTTCATCACATTCGTACAAAACTTTATTCTATTTCACTCAGAAAATTACACGAGTTGTACGTATCGTCCAGACACCGTATATTCACTGATATAAGCTCTGCAGAGTATAGACTAGATGGCATTATTATGGACATATCGACCGCTAGACTTTTTCGTCCCGTCAAGTCCGATATTTCTATGGAAAAATCTAATCGCCCTTTCATCAAAATTAAATTTGCAAATAAAGGCATTGATTATTTAAATTTCGGCCAAATTTTAAATCATAAGTCTGTTTTAGAGAAAATACCTCCATATTTCAAAAACAAAGATCCGCCATGTATTTCCTATAGCTACACGCCATCAGTTGCATCCAAAATTTATAATTACAAAGGGTTTCTACAGTGTCTTGATCTTAGCAACTCTGCATGCCATTCTCAACCGTGTGCATGTTCCTCCTCTAATTTCGTATATTCTCCTTGTGGCCATGTCATTACTGGTGATCTCGATATAGTTAAAAACACTAAATTAAGAGAACTTTTACTTAAAGGTCCAAAATACAGAGAACCCAGATCATTCACATGGAGCCAAAATTTTGAGAATATTATGAACTGCTGCGAGGAATATGCCACACGATGGGCAAAAAGAGAGGAAGTACAAGTCGACACTCTTTCGGAATGGATAAAATCTATTGCAGTACTGCTGAGATCAAAAATTAAAAAATTACAAGGTTCTGTAAACACCAGATTCGAATCTATTTTTAAAGATCCTGATGTTGTCAGAGAACTTACCTTCCTCCAAGAACATTATATCATTACACCAGCAGATAAAGCATCTAATAATTATACATTTACTTGTAAGAAATATTACTTTGACAGCCTAGTGAAAGAATTAGGATTAAATTCAGCTCCAGGAAATCCTACTTATACTCTCACGAACTTTTCGGTTTCGGAAGTACTCGAGAATCATAAATCTGTCCTCAATACGTTTGGTATTGACTCAAATAAATTGAATTTAGAACTTCCATATTTGTACTGTATTCCAAAAATGCACAAAACTCCGTACAAACAACGCTTTATCGCTGGTTCCTCGAAGTGTTCCACAAAATCTGTATCGATGCTACTCACAAAAATATTATCAGAAATTAAATCTGGTCTTCATAGATATTGCGAAACAGTATATTCCAGAAGTGGAATTAATCAAATGTGGATCCTTAAAAATTCAAAAGAGTTGTTAGAACATCTAAAATCAAAAAGTTTTACTAAAATTCACTCCATCAAGTCTTTTGACTTTTCGACTCTGTACACAACGATCCCTCATCAGAAATTAAAAGACAGATTAGCGGAAATTATTCAAAATGCATTTACTAGTAAAAACGGAAGCCGCAAATTCAAATATATAGTAATAGGCCACGATAAAACTTACTTTGTTAGGGAAAATTCTGATTCCAAAAATAAATACACTGAAACAGCTGTCATTCAGATGTTGAACTTTCTTATCGATAACATTTTTGTGGTGTTTGGAGGTAAGGTTTTTCAACAAATTGTCGGCATTCCAATGGGCACTAACTGTGCTCCGCTTCTGGCTGACATATTCCTTTATTCATACGAAGCTGAGTTCATTCAGTCTTTGCTTTCACAAGGAAAAAAACAATTGGCTCTTGGCTTCAATTTTACTTACAGATATATAGATGACTTGCTTTCAATTAATAATCCTTCATTCGCGGATTACCTTAGCATCATCTATCCAAGTGAACTGGAGGTCAAAGAAACCACAGAAACTAGTAATTCTACTTCGTATTTAGATATTATGTTGTCTTTCGACATTAATGGTCAATTGAACACCTCACTCTATGACAAACGTGACGATTTCAATTTCGCTATCACAAACTTTCCTTTCATAAGTAGCAACATTCCATCATCGCCCGCATACGGCGTATTCATATCTCAGTTAATACGTTATTCCAGAGCATGTTCAAATTACAATGACTTTGTTCTGAGGGCTAAGCGACTTTCAGTTAAGCTGCTCAACCAGGGTTATATATGTGCTAGACTAGCATCGTCACTGAGGAAGTTCTACGGTCGTTACGAGACTCTTATTACTCCATATGATATCTCGTTATCCAGACTTTTAAATGATATTCTGGACTGAGACCGATTCCGATCACTTTACACAGATTTGACACCTTCTATACTATAAGGTTACCTACTTCGACTTCTCCATATATAGATACATATGGAATTCACACGATTTGACTCTTTCTACGGGGTATATGTGACGGGTGTTGCTAGCAAGCAGGAGATGCTCACTCTCCCCGGACACCTGATCTCACTCCATCACAGGGGTTCACATATGCTCTTCAAGTAGACATATTCTGTTATCTTCCATTTGTTTTTCATTTTCACTGATTTTGTATGTCCTATGGTTTCATGATTTTTGGACTTGTGGTTTGGATTTATCCATCATCTTTACATTTAAAGCTCTTTTTCTCACTCAATGTGTTCTTGTGCTTCAAAACATAATCTCTTATGTAATTTCTAGCATTATAATATTCAGAACGCATTGAATCTTTATTGGATCATTACTTGTATGTAACATTGCAAATAGAAATATACATGTGTATATTCGTGTAGACTGAAGTTACCTGCTCTTGCTTGATATCGCTGCGCGAAGAGACGGGTGATCACCGCCATTCTGGAGAGACTTCTTCTACTCCAGCTAGTGTTAATTATAGCACAGACTGTTTGGGCAGACAACAAGCAGTACACACTGTGTGTAGATGTAATTCGCCTGCAGTAGCATACACAGCATTACTATACAGTATTTGAAGTTATTTATAAGAGGCGCGTGATGTTTAGCGTCGAAAGGGACGTATATATCTAAATTTAGATATATACGTCCCAGGCGTCGAGGATTTATTTGTCATTGGCGTAGCTAAGCAAATTAAGTGGATGCTTCTCTGGATACAGGAGTCTGTGGGCCGCAATGTGGCCTCCAGCAGGTCCAGGGAGTGTTCTGGCAGAAGCCTAGGATACAAAGCGCCTGGAAACTCCGCAAAAATTGCAATTTTAGTGTTTTAAAACCATGGCCCAGTGAAGAACTTGGATGGAAAATATTTAGCCTTATTTTGCAGTCACACTTGTACATATTGTCGGTTTTATTACATTTATATTGCAAGATTCAGTGAGGTTGAGCTAGGCAAAATTGCAGTCTGAGCTCAACTTCTTTAAAACACTGGTCTATTTTGCATAGGGGAAATATACTTTAAAAACATTGATTCATCCTGTTTTGCTGATCGGATAGCGGACTCTCTCTCTCTCTCACTCACTCTCTCTTTCTTTCACACACACACACTCTCTCTCTCTCTTTATTTTCTTCATTTTTTCCTGGAAAAAAATGTGGATGCTTTATATTAGCATACAAGCATACATGGAAGCTACGCCACTGATTGTCAATACTTGTTGATTCTAGACTAAATGAATAAAACAAAACAAAACCCAGTGATATAAAAATAACCGATAACGCGTCACTTGAACCTCAGTCAGTCTCGTTATGGCCACTGTCATGATATTTTAAGATATAGACAGGCATGGCATTGCCAACTGGTTTAATATTTGTGTACATGTGTATGTTAGGGGTTTCCCTATGTCTATTTTTGCCGATTGAAGCATGTTTCTAATTCAAGCGTCATACATAAACATTGGTATAGCGCTGTGTATTGTCCATTGCATTATCGCTTGGCACAAAGAAAACGGGTACATGTATTGCTCCCTGTACTGATTAGCATGCCCGACATTATTCTCAGATCGACATCATTTCCAACAAAGTAGTACTTAATCAAGATGTAGTTTATTCTAATGTCGTTCATAAATCGAAATTAATAATCCAAGTATCATTTCAGGTTTTCTCTCGGATTTGTTCCGTAACATCAAAATTTTTGCAATTTTGAAAAAAAAAAATTCATGCATTACTCTTCGAACCGTCGGCTACTATCAAGATATGATGAATTTTTATCGTGGATCTGTTGAACTTTTCAAGGATAAATAGAATATCCTGTTAAACGGAGTAGGTTTAATGGCCATGGATTGTCAATGCAAGTGAAATTGTACTAAAACTAGTAATCAAGAGAGTAATAGTCAAAACGGCCAAAGAAAAAAAAAACCGTTTTACACCAGAACGGCCCACTCTAAAACGGCCCATTTTTTACCAAAACGGCCTAACTTTGTAAAATTTTGACAATGGATATCGACTTTGATTTCAAAATAGATTTTTTTTTCACCTAATGTTTAAATTATACTTGATACAGATAGAAAGAGGGCAAAAAAATTGACATTTTAATAAATTGTCTTCAGCATAAAATTATTCCTATTTTCTTGTGGACCGTTTTATTTTGGGCGGTTTTGACTATACACCATAATCCGCTCTTTATAGCGATAGGAGATGACAGTTATATCTTTTAATATTCAAGAGAATAAAGCATGACAAGAGCAGTGCAACTTTTAAAACAGTAATGAATCTATGGTTTTCATCATGATCAAGTGTAGATGTCATGCCTCACGAGATATTTTATCAAAGTTAACCAATGATAAACTTCATTTCACTATAATTATTCTTCCATAATGAAATGTGTAAATTCTTCTTTCCTTGAATTTGTTATCAACTGTATTTTAACTCCAATTTAATCTTTTGCTACTTGACTAGTTACTAAGGACTTACTAAAAGCCCGGCTATCAGTACTGTAAGTACTTTAATTTTTTCACAGAATAGAGTGAATTTTGTGTACTATATGTACTATGGGAGTAATATTAAGATGCTACAGCACATTATCCTTCTACATCATGAGTAATGTCCCTTCTATCTCTGAGATACTCTAATACAAAAATCTTCTTTTGGAAGTAAGTACTGAGCCATAGTTTGGATTGATTGTCAATGGAAATGGCATGAACTCCGCTGATACCACTGGACCTTGTGTCCAGATTTGTGACATACTGTCCATATCTATTTACAATGTGGATGACGTCATTGTTGAAATCAGATATTATGACGTTCAGATATCTATCACAGCATATGTCTTTCGGACAGAAACCCATTCCCGACATTTCACCTTGTCGACCGTCATACGTCCAGAGATAGACACCATTGCGATTCACCGTCACAATAGTATGGTCTTTTTCGTCGATCACGTGGTAATCACCATTATAATTCTGAGTGACTTTTGTTGGACTGGTAAACAAAGATATACCGAAGGCTTTCTTTCGTATCTCAAATACCTTTGTACCGCAGTTCAGATTATACACACCCAGTTTCCCATGAGGCCCGACCAAACAGACGACGATCTGATTTAAATCATTAATGCAGATTCCTCTGGATTCAAAAGGTGTAAAGTCATCAACGATTACTGATACTCTAATACGTTCCTTGAAAGTGATTCTTTTCAGGCAATATGTGGTCCAATCTGCCAGAGAAAATATGAAGTCGCCATTGGCTTGAATTCGGAAATCTTGAATCTTGAAGCAGGTATCGGCAGTTTCGAGGTCCTCCCCGCTGACCGAGACATGCGTGAGTCGTCCTCTGGGACTGGCTCCTATCCAGGCTCGATGTGGAGAAATAGGTATCACCTGATGAGGAGTAAAATCCACACTGAACGAATATAGTATCTGAAGTTCAATATGATTCTTTTCTAGCATCTTAGCAAAAGGATTGATTTTTTTGTCTATAGAGCGCATGTCGATCTCCTTACACGTTGGTATAGGTACATTGAGGGCAGAGAACATGGACAGCTTGTCGTCACGACGATCTATGATAGACCTAGCATTCAGTATGAATCCAGCATCATCCGTCTTCAACACATCCTCCGATTCTGAAATCATGCTTTTGACAACAGCGTGTTTTTGATCTAGTTCCAATCTCACTGCTTGGATGTCACCCACTTCCTGTTTGTGGTCTTGGTCGTACATCTGAAGCAAGTCAATCAATATTTTATTTAGTTCAGGTAGAGTTTCAAACTCGGAAAATCTGTTTATAATCTGATTTCTGCGATATCGAAGCACATCAAAGAATTCGCTTGCTTTTCGTGCCCATGTCCGGATTGCGTCTTCAATGACAATCAACTGTTGGCTTAATTCGCGAAGTAGCTCAACCATTTGAAAACGTAGAAATTTGATTGTCTCGTACACACTTTGTACGTCATGATCTGCATGAGAAGAAATAATGCAAGATGGACAGCACACACTGCGACAACGGTGACAGAAACGCTTCAAATCTTCACCCCGATGCTCTTCACACTCACCGACAGAGTATTCTAACTCATCATCTTCCTGATTGTGAACAACGAACTCGTGGGAAGGATTCGCTTCAAGGTGCTTTAGTTTGCAATGGATGCAGACCGACGTGTTGCAGGATTTACAAGACCAAAGGACATCTTCGTTTTGTAAGCACTTCCTGCAGAGTGCGAATGTACTAAGTTGAACGTCTTGTGTGGAATCGCTCATCGCGCTAAGACTCAAATCTTCTGAAATGGATATATTTGGTTGTACTAGCTAGAGGTACCGGTATATTAAATGTATTTCCGATTGTGCATTGATTTGTTCTGATTTAGCCGTTCTTGTTATAATAGCAGACTTATAAGGAATGAGGTACGATGTGTGAGCTGATACTTGTTAGATTCCACCAATGAAAGCTAAAACTTCAGAAAACTTACATCAAGTCCACCATTTCTACTTTACATTGATCGGCTGTATATGATTGAGATCAGGTATAGTATAAGAAAATCTCTCTTACTTGCTATGATTATAGTACTTCCCGGTGTCACTTCTCAATACACAACATATTACGGGTATGTTTAGTGTATTGTATAATCTAATCCACAGCTGTTACAGTATACATACGACGTTATCTGACAAGACTATGATATATGTTGGATGCAGTTCAAATCGTCACTGTTACTTATTGATACATGTATTTAGATTTATCTAATATACTATCAATGCAGAATGTATCGCTTATCCAAAACACACACACACACACACACACACACACACACACACACACACACACACACACACACACACACACTTTGCATAACAAAGTTAATTTTGAATTTCTATACAACACTTAATGAGACCGTTATACATGAAATAAGGACAAGAAACAACACTTCCCCCTTCAGTTACAATTAGATAAGCTATTCCCATAACGGCTGCAGATAGAGAAGCTCTTCATACTACAACTTACGATAAAAAGCATCTCGTATTATAGCTAGTTAAACACCTCATGCCACAAGTGAAAGCGGAACACACAGGTAAATGGCGCTATGTATTGTAACAATCACATCAAAACACCATATTGGACATCTATGACGTGAGGTATCCTGGAGGAGGAAGCGTTTATATTTGGCTAGCTAGACCACCCATGAATGTCCATAGAATGATATCGATCGGTCGACGACTCGCAAATATTTCGATACTACATACACGAGATTTACACTGTAAAAGAAAGTTACCCAGTAACATGACAAAACAAGGGTGTAATAATACGTAAATCAAATTTCCGCGAGGATCTTATTTACGACACTGCAAAGAGAATATAAATTACAATAATAAAAGACACGCAACTGATGCTGTGTCACATTGGTACTTACAACAGCGTACGAAGGTCGGCATTCATCAACCCTTGGTGATAAATGGTGAAACCAGATACAGGTAAGCTTAAACTTAACTAAAAGCGTGTCACATTGGCACTCACACTAGCGTACGATGGTCGGCATTCATCAACCCTTGGTAATAAATGGCAAAACCAGATACAGGTAAGCTTCTACGTAACTGATACCATGTCACAATGGCACTCCAAAAGCGTACGATAGTCGGCATTCATCAACCCTTGGTAATTGATTGTGAGACCAGACACAGGTAAGGTTCTACGTAACTGATACCGTACCACATTGGAACTCAAAATAGCGTACGATGGTCGGCATTCATCATCCCTTGGTAATTGATGGTGAGACCAGATACAGGTAAGCTTCTACGTAACTGATACCGCGTCACATTGGCACTCACAACAGCGTACGAAGGTCGGCATTCATCAACCCTTGGTAATTGATGGTGAGACCAGATACAGGTAAGGTTCTACGTAACTGATACCGCGTCACATTGGCACTCACAACAGCGTACGAAGGTCGGCATTCATCAACCCTTGGTAATTGATGGTGAGACCAGATACAGGTAAGGTTCTACGTAACTGATACCGCGTCACATTGGCACTCACAACAGCGTACGAAGGTCGGCATTCATCAACCCTTGGTAATTGATGGTGAGACCAGATACAGGTAAGGTTCTACGTAACTGATACCGCGTCACATTGGCACTCACAACAGCGTACACGAAGGTCGGCATTGGTGATTGATTGTTATGATGGAGACCAGATACATGCAAGATTTTGTATTAAGGTAATAATACCCATGGTAAATAGCCAAATTAAAAAGGGTTTGACAATGGTGTTATTGTACCTTTATTCAAAATTTGTAAAAAAAAAAAAACCCCCAACTTTAAATACTCAGACAAATTGTTTTTCTTTCTTGATAAGAATCAGAATTTCCATGTTTAATAACAATCAGCATTATGATTTAAAAGGAAACTAATTCAACATAAATCATTTTGTCTTAACTAACATACTTACAGATTAATAAAGTAATTACACTACAAACATACATGGTACTGGTATATTGCATCAAGTTCTGTAATGAATGGAAGTAAATATACAACTGTACTATTATCCTAAGACGCTATCAATGAAAATACTGCCATCGACACATGTACTTGTGTTCGGATCAAAGAAATCTAGGCCTCCATCTACTGACGGGTTACATGGCATAGGACAATACATTCTTCCAGTGAGGTCGCATTGTATGTAATGGTGCTTGTCTTCACGAATAGGGTGTAACAATTTCCCAGCAGCGATATTTGCAGAAGTGCAGGGTGCGGTATAATGGGAGCATACCGTACAACAGGTGAAGCCTGTACCGGTAGATGGAGCTGTCATAACTGGACGTGGAGTAGTGGTGGATGTTGTTGTGGTTGGAATAATGCACGTCAGAGCATTTTCTTCCCAAACCTCTCCAACTGGGCAACTCATTATCCAAGCTTTCCCCCACACATCACAATGAATAAACTTTGAAATATCGAGGGGGTAAGAGAAAAAGAAGTTTCCTGCCATGAGAGTTGCTACTGTGCACGGATTAAGTCCATTTGTCATCTCATTTTTTTGTCCAGTAAGACATGTCGTATTGGCCAAGGAACATTGCTGACATGATTCTGAGAATGTCATGTTCTGCGGACAGTGGACAATATACACATTTCCCATTACGTCACACTCAAGGTACTTGGTGATATCTGAGGGATGTGCATACTTGAAGCTTGTGGAGGGTCCAGCTCTACAGGGACTCTGGAAATTCCAGGGATCTAAAAGATGTGATGAATAGTATGTGAAAGTTAAAACAGGGATGTTGTTGGTTTTCAGTTTAAATGATTTTCAATTTAAATGAGTTTTGTACATCAAGAATGTAATAATATCACGTATTTGATCGGTAATTTACTACAGACATTTTCCTAGTCTTGTAGTAATTTAACAAATAGAAATCCAATCTTAAGACCTTTTAGTCAAAATGTATAATATAATATAATATAATATAATATAATATAATATAATATAATATAATATAATATAATATAATACTAACTGGTACATTTATCCGGGCATCTTACTGATTTTCCATCTTGAATGCATGCCATTTCTAAAAAGTAAAGTATAAGTATCAATATAATTACCATTATATACACGATTGAAACACTCTATTTTGCTTGAAGCACTCAAGTCCTACAAGTCAGTCCATTTGACGAAGAGACGGTGTTTGATGGCATTGTTGTACAATTCGACATCTGTGTTTATAAAGTCGGGATTTTTTTATTCGCTAGAGATAAACAATTGTTACAGTTTGGTAAAATTTACATTTCTGTTATAAATCCCTAGAATCCATGAAAGTTACTTGAATATCTACAGTTATAATAATCCCATGATGCAACATACATTACAGATTACACGTCATTTCACTTGTATATACCATTTACTGATTCAATTGGCAAAACTAAAAGATATAATCTTAAGAAAGCAGAAACAACATTTAAAAAATAAGGTTGTTATTGCCGTCATTGTCATGTATACCGTCATTGTCATGTATACCGTCATTGTCATGTATACCGTATGAAGTGTCATGGGATTATAAAACCGTATATCTTCAAGCTAAAAATATACTAGTGATATAGATTCTGTAACAAAAGTTTGATTTTACTTGATTGTGACATTCGTTTATTTCTGTTGAAATCTCACCCGATTGCATAAGCACAGCTGTCAGATTCTATGAATATGGACAATCCGAAAAGAAAAACTAAACGAGGCAAACAAAAATTAACCCCCCCCCCTCCAACTGGACACGACGAAAGGGCTTGACTTGTCGGAGTGAGAATAATCGGCAATATTAATACTTTAATGTTATAGGTATCAATGTAGCAATTGGTTTGCCATAGGGCTACATGTTAATGAATTGATAAGTTTCTATAAAAAAAAAGAGTACCATTTGAAATTTCTATTGTATCTCATTAAAAAGAGAGGCCCCCATCAAAGTAAAAATAAAACAACAAAAATGATACCCCCCCCCCACACACACACACAAGACTATACTCACCGTGGCTTTTCATTTCAAATTTTGCCTTGTTTGAACTTACCCTCAGTCCGCAGAAAATGTTCTTCCTGAAAATGCCTTAAACCTTGATATAAAAATACTGACGAATTAATTATATTTTAATATTGCTACCTTCCATAAAGACAGTCCATAAATAGAATTTAATCAGAAAGTTGTGTCTGGCATTCATATCCACTCAGAAGCCTGTGATTCTTCATCCCGAGCAAGACTTAAGGGAGCCAAAACGCTTACATGACTCCAGTCAGGGTCAATTGATACCTATAACAGTCCTATAACTACTTACCTCTCTGAGTAAATGGAGTCAGTGTTATTTCCACATAACAACTCTCATTGGTATTCATTCTGGTGGTTATCAACGTTATGAAGGCTGTAGTATTTGTAGAAAACTGTATGTGGAAGTATTGCACTTCTGGACCAGATAATGAATATGAAGTCTGAGGTAGAAATTGGTCGCCATTCGCGACAGAGGTATGGATGTCGATAGAATCACATGTCAAATTCATCTGCAATTACGTTTATTTAGTCTGTATTCAAAGTTCAAATTCATTCAATAAAATGTTAGTATTAAAAGAAAATTTATGATTGTCTCAATGTTTACAATGAGTTCTATGTCTCCCAAATATACAAGGTAGACACAAAAGACAAATCGCCCTTGACATGTGATGAATGACTTGTGGTTTGTTGTGCCATTGTCAACATTGAAGTTTGAATATATTCCTTAAGCCAGAATTTGCTTCATTCCCATAGTATACAAAGTTGAAATTAAAAAGCAGTTTGGATATCATTTCAACATTTATTACCAAAAGACTGATTTCTACTGGTACAAATGGGCCTATAGTTATATTTGGACATTTTCCCACTTGGCATCTGTATGTACTGTTGATAGCAATATTTTCTAAAAGAAAAAAAAAGCAACCTTTTAAATTCTAATGAGCAAAATTGAAAGTTATTTATACAAAATGAATTATGCATGCATCAATAATTTGTAGGTTATGTAAGCAATACTCACAGAAGTTTTCTAGCTCTAGTGCATTTATTAAAATAGTGAAAATACTCTTCTACTTGTGCATGGTGTTGTCGTATTTTTTTTTTGGCCTTAAATTTAGATATCTGTCATTTAGACATGTATCGTAGTGTTACCTGGACACACGTCAGAACTGCTGCAGGTAAGATAATCTGTGTTGTTACCAGGACATTGTTTACCATCATACTGAGGAAGAGGATTGTCACATGGGCGCACACGAGTCCGTACACCAGTCTGTGATGTAAGTACTGGCTTACAGGATTGTGAACAGGAAGACCAATGGCCCCATTGTCCCCAACCACCGTCAACTGAGAGAAGAGAATGAATGTGATTCAAAGAACTATTAATTTTCTAAATTTGTTGTCTTGTTGTGTAAAAGTGAAAATCTAATACTAGTATACCAATCCGATTTCCACAGTTCAAAGTCCAAACATGACAAATTTTGAGTATGAATACCCAGTATCGAAATATCATTGGTATCTTTAGGACTGAGGTCAGTTAAAAATATATTGTAAAGGTGTAATACTGACTAGGAGAAGGTATAGCACAATCTTCATCAATTCTACCATCATTATCGTCATCTGAAATATTTGAATATCATATGGTTAAATTATAATTAAGATCGTAAAGCTGGAAATAACAAAAACAATTTTATTATGACAAGTGAAGATGGGGAAATGGTAAATATAACCTTTTCTTCCATTTGCTAAGGTGCACAGTTCTTCATCTATTAGACCATCACAATCATTGTCCAGCCCGTCTCCGACAATAGTAGTCGATGGGATACATACCTAGTTATAAAAATATATGCTGATTAAACTAATTAGAATCAAAGATATTACAAGCTAATGGAGTCTGTTTTATAGAGACATTGCTGATGAAAATATGACATAAGAAAATGATGAGACAGTGAAAACCGAGGCCCCGTGTCGTGGTATGTATGGCACGTTAAAGATGCCTCACTGCTTCGGGTAGGTCCGTTGCAAAGGTCAAAATTTGTATGCCCTGCATCAGGCAGGTGCCGTCGCCATATACATGAAATATTCGTGGTGTGACGTAAAACAAAAATCAATCAATCTCTTTAGATTTGCCTTCAACGCCTATTGTTATACCAGTAATGAATATGATTTTGAAATATGAAATGACAGTGTGTTCTCATGGGTACATGTACGAGTATATATCCAATGACCAAATGCCGAATACTTTGTGACACTTTTCCAATAATAGAAAAATGCAAACCAAAATATTTGAAATCTAGGAAAATAAATATCTTGTAATTTGAGATTTACCTTGTGAGTTTTTGAGATTTTGGACTTTTTATTTTGTTTTGTTTTGTTTTGATTTTTTTTTGAGAATGAAAACATTGATGGAATATTACTTTTGCCGAATCAGAACAGGCATTTGATTCTGTAGATAGAACTTTCGTTTTAAAAACCTAATTTCGGTGACTATTTTTGACATGAGATAAATTATGCATAAAACCCAATTTTCAAAATAAAAATGAGGTCGGCTATCTTGAACATGTATTAAATCGTGGAATTTGTCATTAGTGTCTAATTTCAGTATCGTTGTACTTTTTCCTACCAAAAAAAAAAAAAAAAAAAAAAAAGAAAAGCATTGTTGTAAAGTTGAATCATCATTACAAACACGCTTATAGCTGTTACAGGACTCTGTAGCCGCAAGTAGTGCCCTTATATTAGTATATAAATGATCATATAGGGTCACTATATGCAGGCTAAGGATTCTGTTATCATGCGGGCTCCAAAATAAATACTGGCAAAAACAGAATCATTTCATCAGGAAATCTGACATATACTGCAAATTATATTCATGGTAAACATGTAACTAATTGATCAGTGAAATGTTTAGCTAAACAATTTGGTCATGATAGAAATATAATAGCGACTGCATGATAATGTACTATATTATATATAATGTACTATATTATATATAATGTACTATATTATATATAATGTACTATATTATATATAATGTACTATATTATATATAATGTACTATATTATTTAATAGTCTTTGAATAGTGGAAAAGAAGAAAGTTATCTCTTTGGAAAGTCCTGAATAATAAATACACTAACAGTTCAAAAACTTATATATGCCGCCTTGATTCTTTGTTTACCTGATCCATATCATATCAAAATATTACAACGATTGATAAAATCATCCTAAAATTGTAGTTAATAATTGGAGATATAATATATAAGATAAAGGTATGTCGATTATAGATGTACTCAAAACTGAAAGCTTTTAGTATAACAGCTTCAATGATGATGATGATGATGATGATGATGATGATGATGATGATAATGATGATGATGATGGTGATAATGATGATACAAAATTATTTAATAGAATATTCCATAGAGAATATTTGTAAACAAGATTTTTAATGAAGGAACTATAAAAATGAATTAAGATAGTAATCATAGTATATTTATTTTGAATATGGCATTATTCTCACGGTATTGATGGGAGCTAAGCGCATTCCAATAGGAAAGGCATAAGTTTCATAATCTCCTGTGCCGTAGAGATACCCAGCGAAAAGGACTATAGGGGAATCATGTCTCACAGTATGGGCGCCCTCAGTGATGTGGATATACCCTCCTACATAATCTGTCCCTGTTATATTATGGAAGGTCGTAGATATCGGAACATCGTCAAGTTTTAATCCATTTTTGTCTTTGTTTTTTATCACGATGGCGAAAAAATTATTATAAGAGCCAGAAGTGCGTTTTGGAGTCGTGAATGTAAAAAAAGAGCTATATCCTCCAACTGGTTGCACAATCATCATAGATGGATCGCCTATATCAGAGTCTCGCTGACCTCGGACAAACTGCATGACCATGATGGCCTTGTCTGATGTTATGTAGCAATAAGCGGTAGATGGAATGAGTTTTTCTATCATATCACCGGCATCCCTTAATATGAACGAGTTGGTCACTCCTCCCTGAATCTGCACAATCGTATTCGGCTCACTAGAAATAAATCTAAATTTATCTCCGACAGTTCGACCTGGTATTGGAACAGTCACAAACTTCTTTCCCCATGTATCAATGGGAGGCAGCATTTCTACAATGTGATCACATGCACCGTCATCCATTAGGGTACATTTATTTCCACTCAAAAGAGCTATAGGTTTACTTGATGAAACCAACGTTCCGGTCAAATCCCCAGTCGACTGGAACTGAAATGTTTCGTACCGATTTAATGAAACATTAAAGGTTTCACCTTGACTATATGTTGACCCAGCCAATGTCACATAATCAGAACCAATTATGGACGGAAGTGTTATGGACACCTGCGTACCACCTTGAATTCCAATAAGCATCACCTCACTCTTTGTAAACTCTGTATCTGTCGGTGTATAGGTCGCAATATAATATTTCGTACCTAGAACATCAGTTGGAAGACTGAGGTACGCGTCTGTTGATGCATATGCCTTATTTAAACCATACACAACTATTTCATCGTCAGCGGTTATAAGAACAGCATTGGTACTTCTGTTCGTGCCGAGCATTCTGAGATTTCTATCTAATGGCAAGTATTTCACAACACCGGAAGTTACAGAAAACGAATGAGATACGGTAGATAATGTATACAAAGGTGCCGAGACATGGACATTGACAATAACAGTACGTAAAGTTGTGATAAATAATTCCACTGGATTATTGTTGTCATAATTTTCCATAAAACCAATTATAAATTCTGTTCCTTTATAATCCGGTCCATTCGCTGAAAATATATATTAAACAAATAATATGTAAGAAACAATATTTGGAATTTGTTGTACGAATAAAACAAATATACTACAGAATTAACAAGTGTAAAGATACATGTACGTACGAGACATATAGGAAGAAAGAAAACGTACTGACTCAGTCGTATAACAGAGTCACTACGGAAATACACAGTATCTAATGTGATGGTATGAAAAAGCAGAAGGACAACGAAAATATTCGACTGTAATGCACTTACGATATTGACTTAGGAGGGTCATTTGATATAATGTCAATCGGCGTGATTAACCGGTTTACAGACCCACTTTCCCACTCACCACAACATCAGAATAATCAGATACCACACATTCAAAAATATAGATATTCCTCCATATAGAGATCAAGAGTCAACTAGTGTCTCAAGTTTAGAGGTCATAAAAAGATATAAACACGTATGGTAATGCAGAAAAAAAATTCATGATATCAACATTATATAAAGCGACATCAAAATGAGGAAACAGTGCTCTGTCGGTCTGGAAACGAGCTCAGACCATTGATCGGTAGTAGTCCGAGGGGACCAGGTTCAGGATCATATGTCCTCTGAAGGAGGTTTCAACAAGACCCGTCGTTTTGTTCCCATCGCCCTGTTAGCGTGCAACGTTCAGGAAAAGTCTGTATATGGCTGTAGAGGGGCCCAATACAAGACTTATAGCCTGTTTGATGATCTCTTTAAATTCTCAAGTTGATATTTCACCATAGTTATATTGGAGAAGTTTTATGCGTGTTAGATCGAACTAGTGAACAAAAACACCCCTTCCTCCCGCAAAAAATACAGAATGAAGATAAAGAAAGAAGAAAGAAAGAAAGAAAGAAAAAAGAAAGAAAGAAAGAAAAACCGAACAGTAAGTTTTGCTTATCTGTACCAATAACTTTTTAAATTTTTCTAAGGTGAATTATCATCTTCTGCCTATTTGTCTGTCCGTCAGATGAGACAGTATGAAACTACACTTGTGTCACGGTATACGCTGGCATACAAAATATCCATCGCTGTTTTGAATGGATCTGTGTGTAATATGTCAATGCGGTGCCGCCACCATACAAAGGCAGTGTTCTTGGAATGAATTATAACAAAATATTTGTCAACTATTAAAAAGTCTCCTTTTCCTTTATTTGCGACATTTGATGACAAATCTATACGGTTGATTATCTGGCATTTTTATAAAATCATGAACAATAATTTCTTTATGGGATTATGGGCGGATTTTTCATACGAAGGCCTAGGTTAGTGTGTATATCTGTTCAATATCCTAAAAGAAATTATTGTTCAGGATTTTAATTTCAGTTCAAGAACATATGGAATATGCTGTTATTTAACACCTTTACTCGTGGCTGTTGCTTTTGTCAACTATTATACCTGTGACTTTTATTGTCAAAATTACTGGTCTGATAGTGGAGCGTATTGCAGTATACGTAATGACATATGCCGAAGTATCATTTCTGATACATTTGTCATTTATTTATCTACCGTTTATATCTATGACATTGTTGCATTTCGGATATCGTGGCTGTTGTTACATATTCAGTGAATATTGTTGGGTTTATTCCTTAAAGATGCTATGGTAAACTTTTGTGTAATGTAGTGTGGGGTAATGCATTAATGATATGCTATAATTACCCTTTGTTGACATAATGTTGTTGGTTTATTCATTTTTTATAATCTATTACAACCCTTTGTTGTATATTAAGGGTTTATGCATTAATAGTATGTTTTCAGTGATTTTGCACTCACTCGAAATATGTACTTCAAACTTATTGTGAGAGAAATTTGGAAAATTTTCTACACATAAGAAAATTAACCCTCAAGCAGAGCTCTCTCCTTAGACTGGTTTTTGTGGTCTTACTTGTGGATCAATTTGGTAATTAGATTGTACTCCAATATTTCCACTTATGTTTTAGATTTCCACAGTGTTGGCCTGGAGCAACACTGAAGAAACATTAGTTATCGAAATCCACATATGGTGCACTCAAATTATTATTGAGTATATTATTAAGTATACATATGAGTTCATACAATAATAATATGCTAAGGTAACCCCATGACCGGGAAGTCCCTGGTTCGACTCCCGCCATGGGTGCACCAGTGTTCTCTCTTTCGGATGAGGCAGTAAAAACCGAGGTTCCGTGTCACGGTAGGCGTGACTCGTTAAAGATCCCCACTACTTCGGATGGGTCTGTTGCAGGTTATAAATTTCTGTGCAATGCAGGCAGATGTGGTCACCATATACATGAAATAATCGTCCAGTGACGTAAAATGATAATCAATCAATGAATATAGTAACCCTTTGTTGTATGTAATGAGTTTATGCATTGATGGTATACTATAATAACCACTTTTAAGAGCCATGTTTTGGTTTATGTGCATATATTGCTAATGTACTAAAAATAATTTGTTAAAGTGATGTTGGGGGGCTTCTGCATTTATCTAATATTACGAATTATCCTCTGTAGAATTATGTTGTAAGGATTTTGCATTTCAAATACTTTTATAATCCGCTGCTACAATAGTACATTAGATAGAATGCTATTTTGAATTAAGAATTCAAGTTAGACCATGTTAACATTTAAACTTTAAAGAGAAAATTCTGTGAGGTTATGCATTTGAATTATTCTATGGTATCCCCTCCCCTATTTTAATTCAATGATACATTTGACATTGTAACATTTTTATTATTTTAATTAAAATTTCTATATCTTTTCTCTTTCGTTCAATATTAGTTTTAGATTAGAATCATTTTCAGATTAATACAATGGTTTGTATATATGTGAATTTATTATGATTTATTGTTTTATACAAATTCATGTTTTATACAGTTATCATATTTATGTGATTTCGTCGTTTCATTAAATAACAAATATAATACACAATTATATCAATAAGCTGTAAGGTTCCTTGATTTATCCATGGATTGTAAACGAATGCATAAACTAAGCCATTTATTAAAGAATTATGCCAATATAACCTTTGAATACAGCATATGGTATAATCTATTTTGAAATTTTGTTTAGGCATAGATTTTAAATCAAAATATAGATTAACCCGAATGCTCAAGAAGATATTTGCCATACATATGTGTTCATAATGGTATCTCTTACCATAAATCGTACAAATGAAGAAACTAAACAAATGAATCCATTTCAAGTATCGTGCCATCTTCTTGTTTGATTTACAGTTGTCTGGTGTCTTTCCGATTTCTTGTCAATACTGATTCAGATAAGTTTATCTAGGGGTTAGTTTGAAGAACAGATTATTCATATAGAAACACAACAATATTTCGTTCAAAACCACTGTGTTGACTTTACTCATAATACTGGTATCATATCATTGCTTTGTACAATATTATCGAGACACTTTATTAAAAACCAATCGAGGACAAACAAAAATGATATAATGTACCGCTGTTGATACTTGTGGTATAATGTTTAGAATGACGAAAATTTAAAAAGTGTTATCGTTTTGACGACGACGACGACAACAATAACAACAACATCGACAGTAACAATAGCAAAACCAACTCTTTTGTCTTGATATGAAGTAAGATTTTGAATTACTAACCTTGACGAAGTTTTTCTTCGTACTGACTGCATAATTCAACAAACTAAAGAGTAATTCTAGATGAGTGTCGTTGGAAGTGTTTTTTTTGGTTCCATTCCGAAATCACATGTTTGACGCTTTTTTGACTTTGTCATTTTGTACATTTTCTTTGGTTGTTCTCAAGATGGTTAATTTATGATATATTAATTTTGGCTATCTTTTCTGATTTAAATAAAATACTTGTAACAGAAAAAAATTTGAGTGCAAATATATTTGCTCAAGATCTGTCCTGTAGTTTTTGGTTTAATTCTGTTATAAATTTTGAAAAAGGATACTTTCATCGGTGAACATTCTAAGACTTTCCAGGATTCTCATGCGTTTCAAGGCGCTTCGGTGAGCAAAATAGGTCCGCTTTGGCATAATAAGAATTAAGTCGCATATCCAGCTCTTGTCATAAAGGAGAACAAATAAATCTATGAATAAATAATGGTGTAATATACGTATACATTTCGTATATACTTTCAATCAAATCACATCCAACATTTTTTGATTTTTCGACCACCAATACAATTATTCTTTACAAAATATAAAAGTGACTTAAAAGCAAACTAGATTCATTTGCAATTCATTTGTTTACAAATATGGAAACTGTAGATATATATCACACGCTTTCTATCGTTATTCTGTGAAGGAACACTGATACGAACAAGTACACCGAAGAGGGTATCAGAGGATATCAGAGTTTCTAGAAGACAATATGTACGATATCATTAAGATGTTGGAGATTCTAGAATACAACATGGTCGTGATATTTCCGGGAAGATTTTTCCAGTAGCGCCATTTGTGTAATTAGTTATATTGAATTGTCTTTTGTACGAGTTGTCTGTGTATCACGCTTTTTCCTCGAATAAACCCATTTGTGCTAGCTGATCAACTTGTTGTGGATTTAGGACAGATTATTGCAGCAGCCTCGTTGGCGTGGTGGCAGCGTTTGAAAGAACCTACTCTCCTCTCTGTAGTGGTGAAGAAAACATACACTTATGGACTCTGACGTGCTTCAATGTTCCATAGTCAGAGGCAACTCGTGCTGAGTGTTGCAATCCGTGACAAAAACGTCACCGTGAGTTTGTCCTAACGTAATACATTGTTATTTCCACTAATAGTTTGACAGTATTAGTACTACCCACTTACCATGGCATCCATACGTGCTCCCAAACAGTGGAGTCTCACAAAAACAGAGACCATAACCTCGTTCGAATCCTGGCGTCAAAACTTAGTATATACTCTTACACTGGATAGCAATTTTGCCCCTTTCTTGGTTAGTGGTGTTACGTGGGAGAAGAAGTCCAAGCAGTCTCCTCATCGTGGGTTTGCTGACGATGCTCATCCTGTACCTGAGGCCAACCGTCGTACTAAAGAGCAAAAGGTCACCCTACTTGAAATGTTCTTGGGACAGATCGCAAACTATGCCCCTATCATTTCACGAAATACAATAGTAAAGAATTCGACTTCAGTTGATAGTATTTGGCAGTCTATTCGCCTTCATTATGGCTTTCAATCTTCCGGAGCCCATTTTCTGGATTTTGCTAATATAAAGTTCCAACCAGACGAAAGACCGGAGGACCTTTATCAGCGCATTATGGCCTTTATAGAGGACAACCTCTTGGGTCCCGATTCTGGTATAAACCATCACGGTAAAGTAGTGACCGAAGAGGAGGAACTTACGCCAACCCTGGAAAATATCGCTGTACTCACTTGGCTGAAGCTTATACATGAAGACCTCCCCAAACTAATCAAACAGAGATATGGTACGGAGCTCCGTTCACGCTCCTTAGCCTCCATTCGCCCAGAAATCTCGCAGGCTATTGATTCACTCCTTGAAGAACTACACAACGCCGAAAACGCCAAAGTTATGAGATCATTTGTTACCTCTCACCATGTAAAACGTAATTCTCTTATTCCTAAGTCTACAAGTAAGGGACCTGGGCATACTCCATCTTGCCCCCTATGCAAAACCGCTGGTCGGCCGTTTACACACTACCTAAGTAAATGTGTATTTCTACCTGCAGATGATAGAAAGTACTTAATGAAGGCTCGCCACATTTCAAGCATCTATGATGCCTGTGAGATAGAGTCGGAGTGCGAAGATTATACGTATGAGAATAGCTTGAACAAACCCGCAGCCACTATTGACACAAAGGAAAATGACACTCATTCAGTAAACCGCGTAGAAATCGAACAGTCACCATATTTAGATGTTTTCCACGGCCATGATACAGTAAGGCTGACAATTGATTCTGGTGCAACTGGCAGCATGATGCGTACTTCCTGTGCTCAGTATCTTGGGGTTACAATTAGTAAAGGCACACAAGCGGTTCGTCAGGCTGATGGGACTTCACACCTAAAAGTTGTTGGTGAGGTACGTACCGTTTTCGTTTACGACAAACATAAAATTTATTTTGAAGGACTTGCTGTGGAAAACTTGGATGTGGATGTGCTAGTGGGAATTCCATGTATGAAATACAATGACATTGCCATTCGACCAGCAAAACAGGAAATCCACATTGGAGATAATCACGTCTATACTTACCCATCTCGTCAAACGCAGGCTATGCGTCATTCAGTATGCAGAGCTGATGTTTTGCGTGCTCCAAACTTGACGACAGTGTGGCCAGGCAGCTTCGTTGAAGTAGATGTACCCAAACACTTGCCACAGTCAGGATGTACATTCGCACTTGAACCCCGCACTGATTTTCCACCGCATGATCGATGGATTTCACCTATGATGGTCACTAGCGTCAATGGTAAATTACGCATCCCCAATATGTCATCCTTTCCCCAGCACATAAAGAAAAACCAACATTTCTGCCAAATTCGCCTCACCCACTCTTTCGACGACCAACTAATTTTGGAGGAAGATTCTGCAGTTGTAGCCAAGCCTGCCTCTGTAACAGATAGTCAGGTTCGTGTGCCATTTTCTAATTCCGTCCGGGTGGATTCGGATAAGCATTTACCTAGTGATATTGTCTCCAAATTCCGGTCTACATTACAGGAGTTTGATGATGTATTTAATCCTTCATTCACTGGCTATAATGGGGCAGTAGGACCTTTCGAGGCTATTGTTAATATGGGACCTGTACAGCCTCCCCAACGTAAAGGCCGTTTACCCCAGTATTCTAGAGGTCAGCTGCAGGAATTACAGGACAAATTCGACGAGCTCGAACGTATCGGAGTTTTCAAGCGTCCCGAAGATGTTGGCGTCTCAGTAGAGTACCTCAACCCTTCATTCTTGGTGAAAAAACCAAGTGGTGGTTTCCGCTTGGTTACTGCGTTCGCCGATGTCGGACGTTATGCAAAACCCCAGCCGTCACTTATGCCGGATGTGGATAGTATATTAAGACAAATTGCGCAGTGGCCTTACATCATCACAACAGACCTTACCAAAGCCTTTCACCAAATCCCATTATCGAGGAGTTCTATGAAATATTGCGGCACAGTGACGCCTTTCAAAGGAGTTCGCGTTTATACTCGGTGCGCAATGGGTATGCCAGGGTCTGAAACGGCCCTCGAAGAACTCATGTGCAGAGTTCTTGGAGATCTAATCGCAAAAGGTACTGTCGTGAAACTAGCTGATGACCTATACTGTGGAGGCAACACGCCATCCGAACTTTTACGCAACTGGCAAGATCTGTTGAGTGCTCTCAGGTCGTGCAATTTGAATCTTAGCGCGTCTAAGACAGTCATAGCGCCGAAGGAGATATCTATTCTCGGTTGGATTTGGAGCAATGGTACAATCCGAGCAAGCCCGCACCGCATATCGACCCTATCATCCTGTGACCGCCCATCAAATGTCACCGGTTTACGTTCGTTTATTGGAGCGTTCCGAATACTAAGTCGTGTCATACCAGATTCCGCTTATCTCGTTGCCCCCTTAGAGAGTGAAGTCGCCGGAAAAGACTCTAAAGAACTTATTGCTTGGTCCGATGAGCTTACTGAGCATTTCCATCGAGCGCGCGATGCGTTGAAACACCATAAAACTATTGCGCTACCCCGAGTAAGCGACCAATTATGGATCGTTACTGACGGATCAGTAAAACAGCATGGGCTTGGCGCTACGTTATACATCGGAAGAAATTCTAAAATGTTGCTGGGCGGATTCTTTAGCGCCAAATTACGTGGCAGACAGATGACCTGGCTTCCCTGTGAGGTGGAGGCTTTGTCTATCGCGGCAGCTGTGAAACACTTCGCGCCCTATATTATACAGTCCTGTAATAAAACGTGCGTACTGACAGACAGCAAGCCATGCGTACAGGCATTTGAAAAACTGTGTCGAGGAGAATTTTCTGCCAGCCCTCGAGTTCTGACATTCCTTTCTACTGCCAGTCAGTTTCATGTATCTATTCGACACGTTCGGGGGATGTCTATATTACCCTCCGATCACGCAAGTCGCAACGCTCCGGAGTGTCTCGAGTCTTCGTGCCAGATATGCACTTTCGTTCGTCAGTCGGAGACTGCCGTTGTACGCCCAGTCACCTTTAAGGACTTTGTCGACGGAACCGCTCGTCTACCTTACACGAGTCGCTCTGCGTGGTTTCAAATTCAAGCGGAATGCCCAGATTTGCGGCGTACTCACGCCCATCTCAAACAGGGCACACGACCGTCTCGCAGGTTGACTAACGTCAAAGATGTTAAGCGTTACTTACAAGTGGCAACCATCGACAAGGATGGTCTTCTCGTAACAAGAAGTTGTGACCCGTTTAAACAGAACCAAGTCCGTATCATAGTTCCACGACAGGTCTTGCCTGGTCTTATAATGTCCTTACACCTGAAGCTGGATCATCCTTCTTCTCACCAACTCAAGACGGTTTGCAAGCGCTATTTTCACGCACTTGACATAGATATGGCAATTGACAAAGCGAGCGCTAACTGCCATACATGCTTATCTCTTCAGAAATGCCCTAATATCGAGATACCTCAAACAACCTGCGATCCTCCAGAAGCCATCGGTACATCCTTTGCTGCTGACGTCATACGCAGAGAGAAACAGCTTATACTGCTCTTGCGAGAATGTGTTACTTCATACACCGTGTGTGCTCTCATTCCAGATGAGCAAAAAACAACACTCCGTGATACTTTACTCTCGTTGTGTTCTAGCCTGATACCGCTCGATGGCCCGTTCGCCGTTATCCGCACTGATCCCGCACCAGGATTTGCCGCCCTTGTCAATGACCAACTTTTGTCTAAACATCGCATTTCGATCGAAGTAGGTAGACATAAAAATCAAAACAAGAACCCTGTCGCTGAAAGAGGTGTTCAGGAACTAGAAGAAGAACTTTTGCGCCGCGATCCCGGGTGCCGTTTTGTGTCTCCGCTCTCGCTTGCATTAGCTACTGCAGGACTTAACGCTAGGATCCGTTGTAGAGGATTATCATCTCGCGAAATGTTTACGCAAAGAGACCAGTTCACGAATAAGCAACTCCCCATTGAAGACAGAAACCTAATCTTGAAACAGCATGAAATGCGAAAGGAAAACCACCCGCATAGCATGGCTTCGAAAGCCCCACAAAGTTCACATCCAGTTACATCTAATCTTCGTATAGGAGACCTTGTCTACCTATACTCTGACCGTAATAAATCAGCAGGCCGTAACCGTTATCTCGTGACCGCCATAGATGGTGTATGGTGTAACATCCGAAAATTCACAGGCTCTCAGCTTCGGCAGTTGTCTTATCGTGTCCGACAAAGTGATGCGTATCGTATACCGTTTCCTGCGGATCCAAGCTATTTTGCTCACGACTCGTCGGACGAGGAAGAGGACACCTCCTCACAAGTTCGCGAAGATAAATGTCCCGAAGTTCCTCCCGAACAATCTCCTCTTCCGCCTCCTCCACCTAACATACCTGCCGTCATTTCCGACCCACCCACCCATGATGACACAGAGCGATGCTCTAGGTCTCCACAAATATGCATTCCTCCCACTCCAAGCCTCCGACGTTCGGAACGTGTGCGAAAGAAACCAGTGCATCTAAGTGGTTACGATCTTTACTGATGTGTGTTCATATGTGTGTGAGGGGCATAATAATCCCCAATACCTGAGGATAGTCTTTCCTGTGAAGGTATTCTCATTTCATTGACATGCCAATTTGTTGTTGTGGTTAATAAGTTAACATAATTCATTTCTCTCTTAGAATATTCACGGTGTAAAGACAATGCTCAAAGACATTTTGAACTTGATTTAAAAGCATATTCATCATGACTATATACAAGTAGTATACAGACATAAACTTTTGTTTCTAAAAAAAAAAAAAAAAAGAAAAGGTGGTAACGCCATTTGTGTAATTAGTTATATTGAATTGTCTTTTGTACGAGTTGTCTGTGTATCACGCTTTTTCCTCGAATAAACCCATTTGTGCTAGCTGATCAACTTGTTGTGGATTTAGGACAGATTATTGCAGCAGCCTCGTTGGCGTAGATACTCAGTAGCTTGCAATCAAATGGATACATTTGTGCACCTCTCTTAGATTAAATCTTTTTATACTCATACAAGGCAGAATTGAATCAGAAACCTCTCTCTACTGAAAAGAGACAGTTTACACCTCAGTTCAATTTCACATACAGACGACATTCTATCCATAGATGATAAAAAATTTCAGAACTACCTAGGTCATAATTGTTCTGCTGAACTTGAGATGAAAAGTTAACGACATTGGGTGACACATTTTCTTCATACGTGTCCATAGGGATGGTCAGATAGAATACTCCCGGAATAAAAATGGGACGATTTCAATATCCATTTCACTAATTTACCCTTCCTGAGTAGCAACATTCCGTCCTTGCCTTACTGGGGCGTTTATATTTCGCAACTCATAAGCTATACCATAGTATACTCCTTTATGAATTCTTTGTTCTGAGGACCACACTGCTAAAAATAAACTATTCACACAAGGCATGAACTTGTCACTGAGAAAGATCCACTGTCGATACAAGAATATTGTTTTACAGTATGACGTCCACCGTTCCGGTATTTTATATGACATACTTAAACACGATCATATACAGGAGCGTCCTTTTACTAATCGAAAAACAATAACGAACAAGATAGGTTTTTTTTTACCAAAGATTTGCATGCTAGTGGAATACCCTAACTTAGTTTGGACACATTGTCTCATCCCATTTAGGATTCGCAATTGTTTTTACTGAAACGAACACCACCGAATTAGCTGTGTATTAACTTTGAATATTGGATATCCAGCGAAACTCTCTCAAACTTATACTTCATCTCACCTGGATTCATGTCCTTTAATCTTGTGTGAATACTTTCCCTACACATTCATGCCTTTTATGATAAAACATGTGCCATTTTATATGGGTTGCACTAAAGAATGTAACATTGGATCATAAATAGTTCAGAGATCAGTCTTATCTTAAATCACAGATATCTATAATGGCACAGAGATCAGACATCGAATTAGACCGAGTTCGTTCGATGATTCTAATATCGTCCAACAGGGCAGTGGGGCTCTTAGACGGTTTCGTTACACATTTTAGAGGAAATAAAGTCCTGAACCTCATCTTTTCTGTTACTATGGAATTCTATGGATCATGTACCTTAGCTCACATTCAGACGGGAAGAGCTCGTTGGTTCATGTTATAATTTTATATCTATTATATTACTCTAAAACTAAGGAGTATCTCCCTCATGCATAGCTCTGTCCTTAGATTCTTTGGTTCACTTTTGGTCCTTTTGGATTCAACACAGCTCTTCAAATATTTATATACTTTGAGAATTCCAATCATTTGGCCAAGAGCATCACTGAAGAGACATAAGTTGTCGAAATGCGCATACAGTGCACTAAATTATAAGGTATATATATTCTACATTTATCTATATTAATTATTTGATGTTATTCGTGTTTATATTTCTAACCTCTCTACTTAGATAGCCTGTTATTTCTTGTTTTCGTTTTGGGGAATTACGGTATTTATAATCTATAAATGTGTGTTCTCGACTGTACTGTTATTGTAGTTAGTGGGAAGTAGTTAATCACATCAAATAAGTGGCAGTTGTCATGATAATTGACTGTCCTTTAGTGTGCCAAAAGGTGCGATGTCGGGCATTTGACGATCAGTCAATTACAACGGCATCACAATGGAATATTTTTGTGAGCATTTTCTCTAGGATCTGCATGTCGATGACGACTTATCTCGTTAAACTGAATCAGATGTTTTTTGTTATCCCTCAAAACATATGCTTGCCGAAAACAAGTCAGATAATCACGAACTATATATTTCTTTAATTTTTCTCAAAAAGCAGTAGCTTAGTTATTACATAATTATATCAGTCTCAGGGGATGCTTACTCCTCCATGGCACCTAATCCCACCTCTGTTTTAACTTGGCCATTCATTCAAACTGATCCCCTTCAAGCTAAGCGTCGGGCGTATTATGCATCGGTAGGCGTTGCTCTTGCTTCCAGATGTTATGTGGCAATTACACTTTCTATGCAGTGTTAATTCACAATCATTTATATATACAGCTATATTAATTTCTTCTGTATGCATGGGCATTTATGGCGGGTGTGGCTAGCCTTTCAGGAGACGTTTACTCCTCCCGGAGTAGTCCAGGACGGCACCTCATAACATTTTTTGAATTTTCCGCGCGAGAACCTTTCGACCAATCAGAGACCGGTATTCAAAAATCACGTGACATCATCATTGACCCCATCCTCTGACCCCTTGACCTTAGGGATGACCCCTTGACCTCCTTCCTGACTCTCTGACCCCTCAGCTCATTTTGACCCCCTCCCGTGACAATAAAGGGGAATTCCCGGGTCTATTTTCAGAGGCTACCGCACGGTTTGATGACAATACATATTGGTCAAGCGGAATATGGAATCATTTCATTACATGTGGGATGGGGTAGGGTCACTGAGTGCAAAAATTGTATTTTCTACAGACATACATACATCAAAAACTATAAGTTAATGAGGGCTTCCTGTCCCGTTACACCATACATGTTTGAGTATTCCCTCGATATCACGTGCCTTGGTCTATTTTTAGAAACTAAATAGGTCAGAGAGGATACAAAACATATAAAAGGGTCGTCATTCTGTCAACATCGTGTCCCGTGTGTTTCAAGAGTATTTCTCGTCCAGATGCAATGACAAGACATTTGCGAGCGGTCCATGGAAGCAGTCAACCATATCCACCACCACCACATATTCCACCACCACCACCACCCCCACATTTTCCAGTACCACCACATAATCCACCACCACCACCATCGGAGAATATTTTCAAGTTTCAACACCCGTTCACCATGATATTGGTCGGACCAACGATGATCGAAAGAGTACATGGGTTAAAGACCTGTTGACGCTAAATGGATGTGACTGAGCCTCCTCCAACAAGGATTATATGGATATACAAGAGATGGCAACCGATGCATGACGTCATCAGATCCACTGTGCGACCTCCTGTTGAATTTATTCAAGGATTGACCGATGACCTACGCAGAAACGATTGTATAACCCCCAAAGAAAACAATTTACTCGTCATGGACGATATTCAAAGGAATGCATCTGGAAGTCCAGAGGCCTGTGAACTTTTCACAGAAGGAGCACATCATCATAATCTTAGCATGGTGTGCTTGATGCAAAATATATTCAACAAGGGCAAAGAAAATAGGACGATGAATTTGAACAGCCAATACCTCGTTCTGTTCAAAAACCCAAAAGATCAACTACAAATCGGTGCCCTTGCCAGACAAATGTATCCGGGAAACACAAAGAAATTCATGGATGCGTATCGACAAGCGATAGACAGGCCATTTGGTTATTTACTCGTAGATTTAAAACAAATCACCCCGGAATCCAAAAGACTACGAACGGACGTCTTCCGTACCTATAAAAGGCCCGATTCACCAGAAGATTGTCATTTCTCGTTTGACTGCGAATGTGTACAGACGTGTCATTCTCGCTCGAAGAACAAAGTACAGTCCGCTGGTCAATCACACCCAGACATGTCGGAAACACGCCCCCCCCCCCCCCCCCCATTTTACATGGTTAATCACCGATTTAATTATGGAAACCCAGAATCAGATAAAGCTCCATATAAGAAGAGACAGGTCCCATTTTACATGGCAAATCATCATCGAATAAAATATGAAGCTTCAGACAAAACACCATCGTGTGTCGACTGTGGAACCATGTTTGCTACTGAACATAATCTCCAGAGACATATCAAACACGGTTGTCCGGTGGATGACGATGAAGAGAGCATGGTCATCGACGACGACGACGATGATGATGATGATGATGATAATGGTTTCGATTTCTTAATCAACGAGGTCTTGGACGAACCTAGTTCCCAATACGAGAAGAAAATCAATCACTTAATGACCGAAGATACAAATTCAACCCAACAAGATGCGAAGGAGGAAGCCAGTGAACTCATGCTGCCGAAAGACAAATCGTAGTTAATGAAAAACTATGGAACTTTTCTACTGAATATGTACCACTTAAATGACAGTTAACTCCATAGAGACATTAAACAAGAGATTACCAACCTAATGGAAGATGAATCCATGGACATAGAAAAGGCTTGCACCCTTGTAATCAAACGACATAAATTGGATTTTGATCCTCTTTTCGAGGACGATGAAGAAAGTGATGTCGAAAGTGACACTGAATGATATTAAAATCAATGCTATATATTGTATTCAACTATTTGATTAACATTGTACATATTGGTGAAGGTGTATACAATAAATAATAAAATGTATTTAATCTTTTGTCATTTCCTTTAAATGGAATGTGTTGAAAATCGTTCGTTTTTATACAAATATGACAATGCGATACGAATGATCATGTCCGTACTGGTTTATTTAAGTTCACGAGAATCCTTGCTCGAAAATCATTCACCGGTAACGCCAGAGCTATTTTGTTTATAAAGATGAATGACGTTAAAGGTGAACTAATGGGGACAGCTATGATTCACTGGTCACGAGAATTAACAAACGTAATGGAAAAAAGGAGGGGGGGGGGACTGATTCCAGATTCCGCTTGACCAATATGTATTATCATCAAACCGTGCGGTAGCCTCTAAAAACCCGGGAAATCCCCTTTATAGTCACGGGAGGGGGTCAAAAGTCAAAGAGGGGTCAAGGAGGGAGATCGTAGGGTTATCCCACGGGTCAAGGGATGGGGTCAACGATGACGTCACGACCGGAAGTCACGTGATTTTTGAATGCCGGCCCCTGATTGGTCGAAAGTTTCTTGCTCGGGAAAATCAAATCTTTACCTGAGATGCCGTACCTCACTACTTCCCGGACACCGGTTTCAAGTCTGAATTTCAGGAGTCCGTGAATGTCCACCGTGGTACATTGGTGTTAGGTTCATAGTCACTTGACACCAGTTACTTATTTTACATGCAAAATATGAAGCAGCATGTGTGGTATCTTCACAAGTTGACTGGTCTAGCAGCGCATTATATTGATACAAAAGATTCAATATTATAAGTACACTTTATTTATTTTTGATAAATCGTCAGATCATTCGTTAACATCACAGGTTTTAAGCATTGTAAAGCACAATTTGATTGAATAAGTATGTATATTTACAAGGTATGCGATAACTTATGAAGGCATGGTAATCGGATACAAAAATAAAAACAAATAAAAACGTAAACAGAATACGTATATAATTACAAAGTTTCAAATCTTTAATCATAAAATTTGACAATATATTTATTTTATGGTGAATATTTACAATAACTTTTAAAAAAGTGTATCGTTTGCAAAGAAGCCTTTTATGTCACAAATGCAAAGAACATCAGACTTATAATAATAGCGACATTATTTACTAAATGTCTTTTAGTGTCATTTGTGGTGGAGCGGACTTTTACACTAACTACTCGACTGGTCCTTTTCCCACTGACTGAACTGAAATAAAGCAATAAGGTCATTAAATATTATGACACTGTAATTATAGTATTCTAAGACGGTGCCAGGTCTCACCAACGTTTCCCGTCTATCGCTAAAATATTGTCAAATCATAATTCTAGTATAAAAAGACGGTGCTAGGTGTCACCATTGTTTCCCATCTATCGTTTGATATTGTGACATCATAATTCTAGTATCAGAAAACGGTGTTAGGCGTCACCATTGTTTCCCGTCAATCGTTTGATATTGTAACATCATAATTCTAATATCAGAAAACGGTGCTAGGTCTCACAATTGACTGATCGTCAAAAGCCCGACATCACAACTTTTGGCACACTTTTTCATTATGACGTCATAAATAAATGGCCCGTCAAACATGACTTTCACTGTGACGTCACAATGAAACTACGTTATGGGCGTGGTTAAAGTTGGATCTGGCGATCCCTCAATTGACTTATCGTCAAATGCCCGACATCACACCTTTTGGCACACTTTTTCGTTATGGCGTCATAAATAAATGGCCCGTCAAACATGATATTAACTGTGACGTCACAATGAAACTACGTAATGGGCGTGGTTAAAGTTGGATCTGGCGATTCCTCAATTGAGGGATCGCCAGATCCAACTTTAACCACGCCCATAACGTAGTTTCATTGTGACGTCACAGTGAAAGTCGTGTTTGACGGGCCATTTATTTATGACGTCATAATGAAAAAGTGTGCCAAAAGTTGTGATGTCGGGCTTTTGACGATCAGTCAATTTGTTGTCTACTGTTGGAGTCCATTTATACGTAGAACACAGTAGATAACAATATATATATTGCATGTATGGCATAATTTTGATTAGTATTTTCAAAACAAGTCAGACAAACAAAGCTTGTCCAAATTAGCAAATATCTCGGTTGCAAACACTTGACAGCTTAAATTAAGATCACTCTTACTTTTGGTTTACATTTTACTATGTATACAACACGAATATATGCATCTTACAGTGTACGGAGATGAACTGTTCCATCTTTATGCGTCTGTATTTTGTTGTTTTTGACGTCCGACCATGTTTTCTCGTTATCTGTACTGTATTGTATTACTAGTCCAGGGAGAGCTACGTTCACGTCAATCGTTTTTCCAACGGTTCTATATAATACAAAACAACAGATAAAAAATATAGATACAGACTATAGCCCTACACCACCGATACATGTTTTATATTTATATTATCATATTAATGACGTTTACGTATGGATTCCAACAAAAACATTCTAATTGAAGTCCAGGGTAATTATGTGTTGTATATAAATTTGAGAAAATAACAAAATAGAATGCGTATTGATGTGTATTCACAAACCGTGCGCCTGGAACAGGAAGTCGGTATTGTATATCCATTTTGTCCAAGATGTGAAGATGTTTGTGGCCAAGAGCATTTGCAAAACTTTGCCATTCTGCATCGCGTGCTTTATTCCTCAATGCCTTTTCTTCCATGTTTTCCCATGAAGATTTATGCCATGCTCTTTCCGCTAGGGCAAGCATTCTCGGGAAAATCATGGCGTCCATGTTCTCATCTGTACGAACTGTTTCTCCCCACATTTGACCTTGTATACCTTTTAATTTAATAACCATTTCAAATTATTTACACTTTGTTCAATAAATGCTCAGAACTACATCTTTTGTACTTAATTGTATATTAACATGATATTTTTCTAAGAATGAACATTATTCTGTGATCAATATTACTAATTCTGATTTAAAAAGTTTAAATCAAATTAATAAAACATTGCTAAACCTTCAATGTTTTCTGGATGCTCTAGTTTTAGACAGCCCTTCGGACATATCTGTTTGAGAGTCAATGGAACGCCGGACCTGTCAGTATCAGCATTATAGTAAATATTATCTGGGATGTATCCAAAGGTCTTCCGAGTGTCTATGTACCGTGTGGCCCAATAATAACCTCTTTCTTCAGAATCCGGCTCATAAGGATGATCAAAGTACAGGTGAGTTGCGTGGGAGAGAATAACCTAGGTAAGTTATGATGAAGAGTTAGTGCAATATCAAGGAAACGAAGACATATAATCGACAAACGTAAATAAGAAATGTATAGGTAAAAAGGATCTGAAGATCTTTGCTACTGTCATAGTTATAACTGAATAAGGATATCCTGATGAACTGCCATATGCGCCGGGTCAATGATCATTTAAAAGCACTAACTGCCAAATCATGCATGCATGGCCTGTCGAGTGGAATGAGTAAACATGGGAAGTTATAATGCACCCTGATAGATGTTAAAAACATAACAGAAAAAGATGGTTGAAAACTAATTTTAGAAAAACTTCATAACTTTTCGAGAACAATTAGTCAAAAGTGTTGTGCTTGTTATGATGTAATCATAAGTTAGTACGTGTATTCATACTGGGTCAGAAGTTGATTCTACAGGTAACAAGTTTTGTAATTTTCATAGTTAGCAGTCATCTTGGTCATTTATGAAAATTAGAAATTCGTTTTTATGTCGTCAGACAAGAAGTGTAATTGAAGGCATTTACTCTGTTTATTGCTATATAGCCATGGACAATTGGTATTTCCTGTTGTTGATGTGTTGGTAGTTGGAAGGATGAACTTACTTTGTATCCGGCATTTGCTAGCTTATAAGCACGGTCACCATTTCCAAATTCCCAAATATTTGACCAGGCATATCCATAAATCTTTCTGTATAGAAAAAGAGTTATTATCATACCTCTCATATGTCTTCCCTCTTGTTTATAAAGTTAGATCTATTAATACTTTTCTAGACACGTCATGTATCAAATGATCAAGACATCGCGGTCAAATGCTTGATTAAATTGTAAATAAAGAATATAAATGTTATCACAGATTACATCAGCTCGTCACGCGTCAGTTTACATCAGTTCGTCATGTGTCAGTTTACATCGGCTCGTCACGTGTCAGTTTACAACGGCTCGTCACGTGCCAGTTTACATCAGCTCGTCATGTGTCAGTTTACATCAGCTCGTCACGTGTCAGTTTACATCGGCTCGTCATGTGTCAGTTTACATCAGTTCGTCATGTGTCAGTTTACATCGGCTCGTCACGTGTCAGTTTACAACGGCTCGTCACGTGCCAGTTTACATCAGCTCGTCATGTGTAAGTTTACATCAGCTCGTCACGTGTCAGTTTACATCGGCTCGTCATGTGTCAGTTTACATCAGTTCGTCATGTGTCAGTTTACATCGGTTCGTCACGTGTCAGTTTACATCGGCTCGTCACGTGTCAGTTTACAGGGAAATCCAATGTTCATCTATGTCATTAAATCGCAAGTCTCATAGTTATATCTTCTCTACTAAATAATAAAGAGATGCCCCCTGTACATCCGTCATTAAACAAAATTTCAGGGATATCCAAACTTGGCTTAGATCGCATTTTCACATGTCTAATACACGAACTGTCATTATTTAAAATTCATAATAAATTGATAATAAAGTATTATTCAAAATATTGTATTTAGAACTGCTTTAAACCACATGCAAAACTATGTTCGAGTAATTAGATATCTATATTTAAACTGCATATCATAGGAACATTTTTCTCTAATTATATGCAAGATATATTTTACATAGTAAAAAATTATGAGTTCAAAAATTTAAAAAACATTTAAAAGATCTAACTTTGTGAGGAAAACGAAACTGTGTGGTTTTCATACTTACGTTGATGTTATTTGAAATTATAAATGGCATAACGGAAATACCTTGACGGATTGGGGAAATTATTGATGTCATAAGGAACATTGTCGTGATTCATCAGGCCATCTTCCCAAGCTCCTATGTCTAGCCCTTCTGCAGCTGTCAGCTTTGATATTTCATATCCGAAATAACGTTTTAAATCTGCTATGGAATTTAAACCGGAAGTATTTTGAATCAATTGCTTACACGCATCTGATTTTTCCCAGGCTCCACGAGCAACTTCATCCGCTCCAAAATGATAGAGTTTTAAAGGTTGAATATCGGAATGCATTTTAACAAAGTTTTTTATGACAAGACTAATAAAACTGAAAGTAGAGGTCAGGCATGGATTCACAGCATTATCAGTAAACCATTGAACAGTCAGATACTCCGACTTGTCTCCGAGTTCCGTTAACAGGTATTCCTCCGCAGCAGTACGATTACCATATTTCATATATTTTCGGTATCTAGCTTCCATTGCTTTTATTCCCGCACGACAGTGTCCAGGCATATCTATTTCTGGAATGACTTGAATGTGACGCTCATTCGCATATCGCAAAATATCTCTGTAATCTTCTACGCTATAGAATCCAGATCCAGGTTCACCGCCGTTTGGGTTAGAACCTAGCTGAGGTACAGTGCAATCATCTTCATGAGGATCATGACATCGCTTTGATCCAACCTATACAGTACAAAAACTATTTTGTAAAATGTATAACTGATATATTGGTATAGAACAAGAAAATTTTGTAGTCGTCATAGTGTACCGTAAAACGTATTGTTTAAATATATATATATATATATATATATATATATATATATATATATATATATATATATATATATATATATATATATATATATATATATCAATATCAATACTTATGATATATTGTGCATTTGATTAAAATATTTCGTCTACTTTAAGTCCATTAATAGGCAATCATTTTTAGACTAAGACTGATCGAAGACGCACAAATAATGACAATCAATTACAACATCTCATATACAGTTTGACATACAAAACATATAAAGACATGGTATACCGTGGTCAGCTCTTCAAGTCCAGGAATTTCAATTCTCCACCCCTCGTCCTCTGTCAGATGAAAATGAAACTTATTCATCTTGTACAACGCCATAGCATCCAGAAACTTTAATACCTCTGATTTATTTTTGAAGTTACGCCCAACATCAATATGCATACCTCGATATTCAAAGCGAGGCTGATCTTCGATATTACACTCCGGCACGGATAAGGCACCATTTTCACTTACGACCATTTGACGCATAGTTTGTATTGCATTGAAAGCACCCGCTTCGCTCGATGCTTTAATTGATATTCTGTTTGCTGCTGCATCAATGTTAAGAGTATATGCCTCGGCCTCTGTATGTACGTTATTCCCAAGAGCAGAGATGTTTTCTTTCACGAATTCTATATATTTTGTAACTGGTTTAACATTTTGTGATGTAATATTGAATAAATCTGTGAAAATAACATAAAATAAAAAATTAATAAAATCTCCACAACAATATTCCACAATTTTGGATTCCAGGGAGCTAATAGTGAGACCATATACCCGAGAGAAATAAGCATCTCCCGTTAGGCTGGTCACATCCACAATGAATGTCAAAGCATACAGCCAACAATTAAATACTGCATACCAGAGATGATTGTGAACGCATTACAGAGATTACTATCAGAAATTTTAAGATTAATTTTAACAAGAGGCCCAAGTGGGCCTATATCGCTCACCTGAGTACCTAGATGATCAGTCATGCATGAAGGAAGAATTCATTTATTTTTGCATTAATGTGACTAAGTCAACACAGATGTTGAAAATATGTCAAATTTTATTTCAGGCTAGAATAAAATACAACACTTTTTTGCACTTCCACTCAGGTGATTTTGATATTAAGCATTTCCTTTGTCTCTGCAAGATGTCATTCAGGGCAACAAGTTAGTCATTTTCTTTAGGTGGGGCCTTTTGTTGACTGATTTCAAGTCTGGGTCATGAACAACAATTGTTTCAAATATTGTCCAGATCTAACTTAAAATTGCCTAATTTCATATGTTGAGTGTTGAGAAACATCTAAAAACTTATTTAGATGTGTAAAGAAATGAAAAAAATTTTTTGACCACAGCTGGATTTGAACCGCTACTCTCCATATTTCAATTACCAAGTGGTATATGTACCATTGTGAGAACTGCTTTTTAGACATGGTGACATTATCTGTTAACCAATTTGGATGAAATTAATACCATATTGATAGAGGACCTTTAGTACTTCATGTATTCCATGTTTCATTAAAATCTTTCATGCGGTATAACAGCAGAAGTGAAAAATGTGATTGAATTGTTCCTATACACCCTCATTTGGAAGTCTTAAAAAATTCATAGAAAATCCAAAAATTGCGATATTGACAAAATTCTTTCAAAGTAACAATCCTTACCATAATTATGATCACAATAGTCCATAAGAAATCATCATTATCAATTAACTAAGAAATATGACACTTTTTTCTGCATTGAATCACCAAGTCCAAAGAAATGTCGAAACAAAATTCTTAAATTTGATTTTGGAAGGGAACCAAAATGACAATACGTCTTCACTCATCCCTCTAGATCATTTCTATGCTTTCTGTTTGTCTCTGTATACAGCCCGTATGAAAAAGAATATTGTTAAAGGAGGGAACTCTTTTGTGACCTACTTTTGACTATGGTGGCGCCACCTGTAAAGAGGTCTGGACAAAAACAACAGAATTTGAAGAGGATCATAAGTGACTTATTTCTACCAAGATTTATTAAAATCCTTCAAACAGTTTTGTAGAAAAAGTTGAAAATGTGAAAAATGGCCTCCCCCCCCCCTTTTTTTTGGAAGTCTTAAACGTAAAATTCTTAATTTCATATGTTGAGTGTTGAGAAACATCTAAAAACTTATTTAAATGTGTAAAAAAAAAAAAAATATTTTGACCACAGCTGGATTTGAACCGCTACTCTCCATATTTCAATTACCAAGTGGTATATGTACCATTGTGAGACCTACTTTTTAGACATGGTGGCATTATCTGTTAACCAATTTGGATGAAATTTACCAAATTGATAGAGGACTTTTAGTACTTCATGTATTCCATGTTTCATTAAAATCTTTCATGTGGTTTTATAGAAAAGGTTGAAAATGTGAAAAATGGCCAACCCCCCCCCCCCCCTTTTTTTCTGGAAGTCTTAAAGAATTCATAAAAAATCCAAAAATTGAGATAAAGACAAAATTCTTTCACAATAATATTCCTTACCACAATTGTGATCAAAATAGTCATTAAGAAATCATCAATATCAATTAACTGAAAAACATGACACTTTTCTTCATTGAAATGACTAAGTCCAGAAACACGTCAAAAAAGCGTAAATTTCTATTTGACGGATCTTAACCCCGAACACAATTTTTAATAACCCATCTTTATAGATTGTTGAAATGCAATTAGTTTCCCCATTTATGTACTGGTTCTGGAGAAGAAGATGTTTGAAGAGGGGTACTCTTTTGGGCACTTTTGGTCCCGCCCTGGATCCACCCCTGAGGGAATCTGGATCTCGAACACAAACTTGGTAGAGGACCTTGAGTACTTACTTCCTATGAGGTTTGATGAAATTCTGTGCAGCCAATCTGGAGAAGAAGTTGAAAATGTGTCAACCAATCAGAGCCAATGGCGGCCATCTTGGATCACGGACTGGCATAAAAAACACAAACTTTGTAGAGGACCTTGAGTACCAACTTCCTATGAAGTTTGGTGAAATTCTGTGCAGCTTTTCTGGAAGAGAAGTCGAAAATGTGTCAACCAATCAGAGCCAATGGCGGCCATCTTGGATCACGGATAGGCATAAAAAACACAAACTTGGTAGAGGACCTTGAGTACTTACATCTTATGAAGTTTGGTGAAATTCTGTGCAGCGGTTCTGGAGGAGAAGTCGAAAATGTGTCAACCAATCAGAGCCAATGGCGGCCATCTTGGATCACGGATCGGCATTAAAAACACAAACTTGGCAAAGGACTTTGAGTACTTACTTCCTATGAAGTTTGGTGAAATTCTGTGCAGCAGTTCTGGAGAAAAAGTCGAAAATGTGTCAACCAATCAGAGCCAATGGCGGCCATCTCGGAATACGGATCGGCATAAAAAACATAAACTTTGTAGAAGACCTTGAGTACTTACTTCCTATGAAGTTTGGTGAAATTCTGTGTAGCAGTTCTGGAGAAGAAGTCGAAAATGTGTCAACCAATCAGAGCCAATGGCGGCCATCTTGGATCACGGATCGGCATAAAAAACACAAACTTTGTAGAGGCCAGGTAGCGCAGTTGGTAGCGCGCTCGCTTCTCACCAATGCGACCCGGGTTCGATTCCCGGTGTGGTACGTGAGATGGTGGGGCTGTCACCAACCTGGCTTCGTGGGTTTTCTCCGGGTACTCCGGTTTCCTCCCACACAAACGACACCCTTACGCCAAGATCTGTGCCAACGAGCAAGATTTATATAAGTTGTTAACTTGTTTCTTAATCGTTGTAAAATAAATAAAGTTTAATAATTAAAAACTTTGTAGAGGATCTTGAGTACTTATTTCCTATGAAGTTTGGTGAAATTCTGTGCAGCAGTTCTGGAGGAGAAGTCGAAAATGTGTCAACCAATCAGAGCCAATGGCGGCCATCTTGGATCACGGATCGGCATAAAAAACACAAACTTGGTAGAAGACCTTGAGTACTTACTTCCTATGGAGTTTGGTGAAATTCTGTGCAGCGGTTCTGGAGGAGAAGTCGAAAATGTATAAAAGTTAACGACGGACGACGGATGACGGACGCTGCACTATGACAATAGCTCACTTGAGCTACGCTCAGGTGAGCTAAAAAAGTGTCATACTTTTTCTAAAATACCTGGAAGATAGGGAACTATCATAAATTAATACACATTTACTGCAATGAAACAATTTGAAGATATCGGGGTATATTTGTGACTCTTTAAACAATTTTATAACATAAACAGAAAACAACACTACTTTTACATGAATCATTATCTCAAGGCTATACTGTTTTTTTCACATATTATCATTTTTTTGTAATTCGTTATTGAAACATTTTCACCTTCGGTGACATAAATTTTGGGCAAAGTATGCCATGCACATCCTCATCAGGGAAAGCTACAGGTTTAACTTGTCAAATCATTTGACAAAATATCGCTTATGGTTAGAATCCCTCTGCGTGGACTCACAATGTATAGAAAGCGTCACGGGTATACAACAGCAGTATACAGACATGTCAGATAAACTCTCACCATAAGAATACAGGCATGTCAGATATAGTCATACCATAAGAATACAGACATGTCAGATAAACTCTCACCATAAGAATACAGGCATGTCAGATATAGTCTCACCATAAGAATACAGACATGTCAGCCATACTCTAGCCATCAGAATACAGACATGTCAGATAAACTCTCACCATAAGAATACAAGCATGTCAGCCATACTCTAACCATCAGAATGCAGACAGGTCAGATAAACCCTCACCATCAGAATACAGACATGTCAGATAAACTCTCACCATAAGAATACAGGCATGTCAGCCATACTCTAACCATCAGAATGCAGACAGGTCAGATTTACTCTTACCATAAAATTACAAGCATGTCAGCTATACTCTAACCATCAGAATAGAGGCATGTCAGATATACCCTCACCATAAGAATACAGACATGTCAGCTATACACTCTCAAAGGGAAATTTGAACAAGCTCCACACAGAGTATACCAAACTTTAAAAGATTTTGTTTAAGTATTGTGTTTGTTGTAAACAAGGTACTATGATACCGTTAACAAATTAAGGATCATAAGTATATATTTTGTAAGCCAAACCTGAGAAATATGACACGGCTTTAGGGAAGTCTTGTGATTGCAGGACAGTCCACGTGCTGTCTATGGTAACAGTCTTGCTGTATTCCACATTGATATGCACGGGGGTAGGAATGACAGGCTTGCCCACATTTCCCGAGTCTTTGATATCCGAGTTATATGCAAATCGAGTTCGTGGTAAATAAAATCCAAATCTGTCTGACGGGTATCTCTGAACTTGACCTTGTCGTACAAATGGCTTCACGAATGATAAACTATTTCCCAGTGTGGATTTAATTACTTTTGGTCCCATCCCTTCAGCCTCTATATACCAATTTGGCATAGTATCTGTACTCGCCACCTGCCAGTATTTAGCATAAATTAGACAAGATGTTGACGACAGCGAAGGAAGCTGAAATGTAGGACTTGGGGCGAAACGATATAAGCTCCCTGCTACATGAAATATAGTCATCTTACAGTCCTCTAGATGGTAGCCGTCTGGATAGGGAAAGTTATCTGCTTGTACTAATCGAATATTGTGGAAATACACGCTCCAATTTCCTGTTTTAATGGGTTCGTTTCCATTGTTTGTGAATGTATAACGACACGAATAATTGTAATATTCATTGACGAGATTATCCAAAACTTCAAACGTCGTGTCTAGGTTAGAAGCAATGTAGTTTACACTCTGTTGGGAAGGAATGCGTATCCTTTCTTCTGAAATAATCAAAATATGCCCTGTCAACGATCACATCTGTCATAATTCTTGGAATAAACATCAAAACATAGTATGTTATACGTACATCATGAAATACACATTAAAGGTTACTCGAATATACAGTCATGTTACATTACTTTTTAGTTAATATGCTTTTAGGTCAAAGAACAGTAATTACCGAGATTGACTTATCTGATAAAGGGACTACTATTTCACTGTATCAGGGGCTCAGATTGGATGAAATATATGATCAATCTACAAATAAAGACTGATTCTGCTGTAAAATCATGAATTTTTATCTCATGTAAAGATTTTTATAACCTAAAAAGGGTTTGTTGTTTACATTTGAATTTTGGCAAATTTTAGGTGACCCCCTTCCAGCTGGTTTTTCTCGAAAATAAGGTCGATAACTAAAATAAACCGTTAAACTTCTGATAGAGGAGGGTCTGGCAAAGATTTTGGATTATATATAGCTAAGAAGTAGAAAATTGTGTAAATCTTGCTGGAAGTTTGGTAATTTAATATGGGACCCTATAGAAAATGGAATTACTGTTCTTTGACCTTTTCCTGAAAGTCCAGAAAGAAATCTATGAAGATGTTTATGTATATACAAAGATTTCTCTGCACAAACTACAATAATAGAAGAAATACTTGATGTAGCATGACTTGTTGTAGCATTAGATTTATGTAGATAAATTAATCTTGCAACTTTTATCCCTGTTCAATCTAAATTTTAATTGAATGTCTTGATCACTTATCCTCTTTTTTGATATTGGTTAATTTAAGTGGTTATTTGTTATACTCCATTAATACTGATTGTAATACACTCCCTATCATTGTACATATCTATAACAAGAAGAGATATAGTTCCGTTGTTCAGAAATTCCAAATGTTTTGGCTCAGGAAAAATTCAGTATATATATATTCAGTCAACAAACTAACCCGAAGTAAACTTCACAGCTCTGCTAACTCGTTTTCCATCATCAGATCTAATAAAATACATACAAATAAATCATCAATAAAATGCTATGTTATTTCAATACACTCAAAAATGTGTAAAATAAACTTTAGCATGTACCATATAATTTCGTGAAAATGTCTAGAATTACAACTAATACTCAGGGTTATTGATCTAGTCATATCGTTACTAATACTCAGGGTTATTGATCTAGTAATATCGTTACTAATACTCAGGGTTATTGATCTAGTTATATCGTTACTAATACTCATATCTATTGATCTAGTAATATCGTCACTAATACTCAGGGGTACTGATCTATTTATATTGTTACTAATACTCAGGGCTATTGATCTAGTTATATCGTTACTAATACTCAGGGTTATTGATCTAGTTATATCGTTACTAATACTCAGGGTTATTGATCTAGTAATATCGTTACTAATACTCAGGGTTATTGATCTAGTAATATCGTCACTAATACTCAGGGTTATTGATCTAGTAATATCGTCACTAATACTCAGGGTTATTGATCTAGTTATATCGTTACTAATACTCAGGGTTATTGATCTAGTAATATCGTTACTAATACTCAGGGTTATTGATCTAGTTATATCGTTACTAATACTCAGGGTTATTGATCTAGTTATATCGTTACTAATACTCAGGGTTATTGATCTAGTTATATCGTTACTAATACTCAGGGTTATTGATCTAGTTATATCGTTACTAATACTCAGGGTTATTGATCTAGTAATATCGTTACTAATACTCAGGGTTATTGATCTAGTTATATCGTTACTAATACTCAGGGTTATTGATCTAGTTATATCGTTACTAATACTCAGGGTTATTGATCTAGTTATATCGTTACTAATACTCAGGGTTATTGATCTAGTAATATCGTTACTAATACTCAGGGTTATTGATCTAGTTATATCGTTACTAATACTCAGGGGTACTGATCTATTTATATCGTTACTAATACTCAGGGCTATTGATCTAGTAATATCGTTACTAATACTCAGGGTTATTGATCTAGTTATATCGTTACTAATACTCAGGGGTACTGATCTATTTATATCGTTACTAATACTCAGGGCTATTGATCTAGTAATATCGTTACTAATACTCAGGGTTATTGATCTAGTTATATCGTTACTAATACTCAGGGTTATTGATCTAGTTATATCGTTACTAATACTCAGGGTTATTGATCTAGTTATATCGTTACTAATACTCAGGGTTATTGATCTAGTAATATCGTTACTAATACTCAGGGTTATTGATCTAGTTATATCGTTACTAATACTCAGGGGTACTGATCTATTTATATCGTTACTAATACTCAGGGCTATTGATCTAGTAATATCGTCACTAATACTCAGGGGTACTGATCTATTTATATCGTTACTAATACTCAGGGCTATTGATCTAGTAATATCGTTACTAATACTCAGGGTTATTGATCTAGTCATATCGTTACTAATACTCAGGGCTATTGATCTAGTTATATCGTCACTAATACTCAGGGGTACTGATCTATTTATATCGTTACTAATACTCAGGGCTATTGATCTAGTAATATCGTTACTAATACTCAGGGTTATTGATCTAGTTATATCGTTACTAATACTCATATCTATTGATCTAGTAATATCGTCACTAATACTCAGGGGTACTGATCTAGTTATATCGTTACTAATACTCAGGGCTATTGATCTAGTTTAGTTTAGTTTAATAGCAAAAAAAAATCAACTTAAAGTATATTGTGATGAATGGGATATATCTGTAAATAAATGGCGGGAAATTAAGTAATCTCGATAAATGGTTATACGATGGCTCTGTTGTTGAAGTTGTCCCTTCTTTTAATTATTTGGGCATGACCCTCAATTACAATGGTAAATATACAACTACTCAAAATGTCATTGCTATGCAGGGGAGAAAATGTATGTTCAGTATCTTAAAAATTTGTAATGAGAACTTTTTAAATGTACAGACTAAACTTAATGTGTTTGATACGTATGTGTCACGTGTTTTAAATTATGCGTGTGAAGTGTAGGGATTCCATGATGGAATGAATGTAGAAAAAATCCATATGCAGTTTTGTAAAATGATTTTAAACGTTAAACGATGTACATCTAACTTTATGGTTTATACTGAACTTGGCAGACTCCCCCTTTCTGTTATTCGTAAAATAAGAATAATTAAATATTGGCTTAAACTACTAAAAACAAGCAATTGTATTCTAAGAGGTCTCTATAATGAAATGTTATTAAATGTTGATGCCCATGATTGGTTACGTAATATTCGCAATGTTTTATGTAATTCTGGATTTAGTGATGTCTGGAATAATCAATATGTATTGAACGAGAAATACTTTTTAATTGTTTTAAAACAAAGACTTACAGATATGTTTTTACAGGAGAGAGATTCCTTTATGGATATTTCCCCGAAGTGTTTCCTTTATAAATATTTGATTGATAACTTTTCACTTCAATATTATTTGCGTAAATCCATTCCTGAAAATCTGGTCTCTTATATTACAAAGTTCAGATTATCTTCACATAAACTTAATATAGAACAAGGTCGATATATACGAGTTGAAAGGAACAATAGAGTGTGTCATTGCTGCGTTTTGGGCCATGTTGAAAATGAGTTTCACTTTGTTCTTGAGTGTCCTTTGTACAATGACTTACGAAGACTGTATATAAAACCATACTTTTGGAGCCGCCCATTTATGTTTAAACTTGTTCAACTTTCTTCAATTGAGAACAGGAAACAGTTGTTAAACCTTGGAAAATTTTTTAAAAATGCATCACTCTTACGATCTTCGGTGATATGAGTCATTTTGTGTATATATTTATATATATGTATTACATGTACTTATCTCTGCATATTTATTATCATATTATTTGTCTTTCCTCCTAAATGCAATTATTCTTATGAACGATCACTGTGTATATATATATATAGGTATGTTGTTCTATTTGTATGCATATAAACCATGCGGTTTTTTGCTATTAAACTATTGATCTAGTTATATCGTTACTAATACTCAGGGTTAGTGATCTAGTTATATCGTTACTAATACTCAGGGTTATTGATCTAGTTATATCGTTACTAATACTCAGGGTTATTGATCTAGTAATATCGTTACTAATACTCAAGGCTACTGATCAATGCCCGGCGCAATAAACTGAGAAAATACAAGTCAATTGTTTCAATTTATTATACCTCTATTAAGATTCTAGGATTCTGATTGATAATGAACCATTAAAGATGACACCACGTGACATTTACTTACCGGAAAATGAAATAATGACCGGATCATTAATATTAATGACCGCCAAAGATAGAAATCGTTGGTATAAGCTAATCAGTGATTAAAGTTTGATAGACAATTAATAATAATAATTAACAACTGACCCTGATTACGTAATTTTCGAGAAATCGTAAATGTTCATTGCTGAGATCGTTATGGTGACATTATCTATTTTCACATTTTACTTTATTCGATATATTATAAATGCATGTTTATGCACGTATAAACTATTTGCACGTTTGTGCCGTAACCATGCCTCTACAATACCAAAGTTTGATATGACTAGATCAATAGAAAATTACGTGTTCAGGGGCCAGTTATTCGAAACTTTAACCACTGGTTAAGCTAACCAACGGTTAAATTTCATCTGTCTTTATCTTTGAAATGAGAAGTCTTAAAGTCATAGTCTGTGTGCTTATCTGTAACATATGAAACAAGCTTGAAAAGTAATTTACATGTTATACAGAAACCTTATAAATTAAATGAATTGTCTATCAAACTCTAATCACCGATTAGCTTATACCAGTGGTTAAAATATCCAATAACTGACCCCAGGCGTCCATGAGGAGAAATTGTCGCGTTTTAGCTGTGCCCACTATATACGCCATACACACGCATATGACGCTAACATCTGTCACTGATATCGAAGTCAGTTTCTACCAACACAGTATAAGAAGTATCATAGCCAGACAACAGGGAATATCATAACTTCTTAGAGTCTTATAGCCAGACAACAGGGAATATCATAACTTCTTAGAGTCTTATAGCCAGACAACAGGGAATATCATAACTTCTTAGAGTCATATAGCCAGACAACAGGGAATATCATAACTTCTTAGAGTCTTATAGCCAGACAACAAGGAATATCATAACTTCTTATAGTCTTATAGTCTGACAACAGAGAGTCTTATAGCCAGACAACAGAAAATATCATAGCCAAACAACAACGAATATTACAGCCAGACAACAGAGAATATCATAGCCCGACAACAAGGAGTATTCTAGCCAGACAACAGAAGGTCTTAAATCCAGACAACAGGGAATTTCATAGCCAGACAACAGGGAGTATTATAGCCAGACAACGGAGAATATCATAGCCAAACAATAGGGAGTATTATAGTCAGACAACATAGAATATCATAGCCAGACAACAGGGGGTATTATAGCCAGACAACAGGGAATATTACAGCCAGACAACAGGGAATATCATAGCCCGACAACAGGGAATATTATAGCCAGACAACAGGGCAGATTACAGCCAAATAACAGAGAATATCACAGCCAGACAACAGGGAGTTTTATGGCCAGACAACAGGGAATATAGTTAGACAAAGAATATCACAGACAGACAACAGGAAGTGTTTTAGCAAGACAACAGGGAATATAGTCAGACAACAGGAAGTATCACAGCCAGACAACAGGGATTATCACAGCCAAACAACAGGGAATATCAAAGCCAGATAACAGAGAATATCGTAGCCAGGCAACAGAATGCCATAACACTCCGCATGGATTATTGTCGGCCACCACACTGCAAAAACATGACAACAATGTAAAGTACAAAAGTAAGTGTGCCATGTCACACTAGTATTCACAAAAACATACCAAAGTGGAAATTCATTAACTCAGAAAATCAGTGTAAATTTCAGTAAAGTATAGTTTTCAATAACTATTCATCACTGATTTAAAACTGCTGCTATGTCCGTTTAATTACTCACCTTGTACGTAAAAGAAAGGTATCACCATGTGGAATTCTGAAATCATGAGGCAAAGTATTCCAAGTTTTCCCATCATCTCTGCTATATTCATTTTCAAGTCCAGGAAACTCATTGTTGGTACTTAAAACTCCGTCTTTCACTCTAAAATTAGATAATTCTTCAGGTAAAGTCGTTGATGTCCGAGTACAGTGTACGTGAGTGATATCACACAGAAACACGCACACACACCTACACATACACAAAAGCACAACTCTACACACATACGCTAATACTACTACTACTACTACTACTACTACTAATAATAATAATAATAATAATACTAATAATAATAATAATGACAACAATATATAATCCTCTCGAAGTCCGATGAAATTCACTTATTCAACAAAAATAAGACCTGCATTATGATTATCATGGATAATCTTGCCTATCTTATATGATCAACTGAATTTTATTTGCGAAATTTCATTATAAATGAACCTGAATAGAATATCGACAAAATCTTTACGACTTTCCTGTAGGCAGTAGGCTAGAACAAGATAAGTTTCATACAGTAATGGGACAAACGGTATTTCACTCAAGTTTTCAATCAGGTGCCAAGGATGAAAAAGCATCTCCTCCTGGCTAAGCATTACCGACACACATAATTACATGCTCAGCCTTCGGTACATAATTAAGAAAAATGAAAGTCTTTATTCTAAATCGGATATGAGTATGATACATACGAAAAAGATAATGTGGTATAGACATTACTTGATAAATTAACCAAATGTATTAAGACAGAAAGAACTGAATCACTTGTTTAAACATTAAAACAGCTTATTCCAATGTATTTTGTCTTCATATTTAAGAATCGCAACAATGGATAAATGCTGCTATCAGAATATTTCTCAATGGATTTCATTTGCAACTGAAATAAACGTGTAAAATATGCAAGTATGCTTGGAATGTATACATTGCTCCAGGAGGTGTTATTCTGTATTTCACTCCAAGCTTTGATAAACGTGGTAACTCTTTGTGTCCAACTGCATTGGAAAACATCTCCCAATCAGCGTCCATCTGTAGGTCACGTGCCACTTTGTCGTCTATATCTTCCCATGATGCTTTATGCCAAGCCCGCTCAGACAGAGCGAGCATTCGTGGGAATATCATATACTCGAGAAAATCCGACGTAAAGACTGTCTCACTCCATAAATGTCCTTGCATACCTGGATATAAAATGAACACACGATGTATAGTGTATCTAAAATGGCCATGTAGATAAAAAAATTTCCAGAAGGTCGTACATGTATAGACACATAAAATGACTACCACTCTATTCACAAATTCGGCCACATCAAAGCACATGATCTTTATTCAGCGAAATCATCGATGTTAAAGTATAAGATAAGAAAAATACATTAACATTCAGATTAACAGAGTGTGCAGCGTTTTTATTTATGAAAAAAAAATTGCTTCATACAAATGGTAAAATATAGCTAAGTAATTTAAGGTGGGTGTATTGATTTAGGAGACGACACCTCAGAGTTGCTGTGTTACAGCTTTTCAAATGATATTTACATAATTAGATTACTTTGATATCACATTATTGTAATCTTTAACCATCTAACCTAGATGGGTTTTACATTGTTATATATCTTTATTGATGTTTATTGGAAAATATTAGCAGTTGTTTCGAAACATTTTGCTCAGATTGTCTAATAGAATAACATTACCTATGATATTTTGCCTATTCTTTTGTTGAAGAGCGGGGCACTTTTTATCCGCCACGCCACAGACGTCTTGTCTAGTAAGAGGCTCTCCTGAACGCTTATAATCTATGTTTTCATATAAGTTATCAGGCATGAAACGAAATGTCTTGAAAGTATCAGTACACCGTGTAGCCCAGTATAAACCCCTCTCCTCAGGATCCGGCTCGTAAGGGTGGTCAAAATACAGATGTGTAGCATGAGACATGATCACCTAGTCAAACAGCATCAATTAAAAACTGACTGCTAGAGAAATTTATCATAAATCATGTGTGATTGTCAACAGTGATAAAGAGTACAAAATACGTAACTTGACGATATAATCAATTCTTTACCCTTCCCTTTTCATTTAGAGGCTATTTTGAAATTTCATTAATTGCTCCAAATAGATACTGGAAATAAGTGATATGGTTCTAATGCAAGGAAACTCTGTCCTTATTTAATCATTTTATTGAAAACTACATTTGCATAAAATAATTTCATTTACCTTGTATCCATTATTGGCTAGGTTGTACGCTCTCTTTGCAAATCCCCATTCCCAAACATTCTGCCATGCATTTGCATATACTTCTTTATTCACTAGAAACGGGCGATAAAAAGGTCTGTCTGTCTGGTCCATGAATCCGTCCTCCCATCCCCCAAGATTTAGTCCAAGTTCATCAGTAATATTCGACAAACGACGAGTAAAATGCTCTTTCAAATGTTTGGGGTTCTTATAATATGAATCTCGAGCTGCAAAAGTTTGACATGCTGTTGAATTTATCCAAGTATGTTTAGGCGCTTCGTCTCCACCAAAGTGATAAACTTTTACACTAGGTTGCATTTTATGAATTTCAGTTATTATTTTTTCGAAAAAGGCATACGTTGACTCAATGCATGGGTTTACAACATTGTCGTTGAACATTTGGTTTGAAGTATATTCAGAAGTATCTTGAGGGTCAACAAGGCGGTATTGTGTGGCTTTGGTCATGTTAGTGGCCTTAAAGCGTTGGTATCGGGCTTCCATTGATATGATCGCAGCTCGAGAGTGGGCTGGAGATTCGATTTCTGGAATGATTTCAATGTGCCTATCCTCGGCATATTTAACAATTTCTTTATAATCGTTTACGGTGAAGAATCCTGAACCGGATGTGGAATTGTCCGGACCTGACCCTAGTTGAGATATTAGACAATGCTCCTCCATTAGGTCATGACACCGTTTGGAACCAACCTAAAACAACAACAACAACGCTGCATTCAAATTTTGAAGAAGAAGAAGAAGAAGAAGAAGAAGGAGACTTCATATTCATATAATTGTTTACGTGAAATAAAGATCTGCATGCAATTTAATTCATGCCTTATTTGTTTCCATCAGTGGGTTTGATTGAGATGGTATTATATCACACTGTGGTAATGTGCTCAGAATGAATGACATGTGGAGCAGTAAGTTTATATGGGAATTTACCTCAGTTAGTTCAGGAAGACCAGGAATTTCCAATCGCCATCCTTCATCATCAGCCAAGTGGATATGAAATCTATTCAATTTATACTTTCCCATGACTTGTAACAGTTTCAAAACTGAGTCCTTGCTTTGAAAATTTCGGGCAACGTCGAGGTACATTCCACGAAAATGAAATCGAGGTTCGTCAACGATCAGCACTGATGACAGTATCATGTTCTTCCCATCCTCTGTTAAACTCAGCAATGTTTGTATACCATAGAATACTCCTGATGAATTTCTACCAATCACAGTAATCGTTTCACTTGTTGCATTGATATTCAAACTGTACCATTCATCGTTATTTGAAGCTGTGTGATTGGTTGACAGGAATATTGTTTTCTTCGTCTGAGGTGATGGAATTTCTTCAGCGGTTGAGGATGAGATGTTTATTCTATCTGATAATAATGTAATAAAAAGCTACAATAATGAAATATTCACAAAATAAAATTCTGGAGTTACATATCTAAGAATTCTTTCTATGAATATGAAATAATGATGAATTAGTAATGTAATTGAAAGTGTCTTCTCCAAAGCCAGATGCTTGTTAAAATATGAAGTACGGAAGTATAAACAGTATCTTTAAAATTTGAAAAAGCAAATAATGTCCACACATAAACCTTTGTTGAAATAGAAGTTGGACCAAATGCCCATGCGGAGTAAGCATGCTCTGTCGACCGGTCACATCCGCAATGATCCCATAGTCATCAAGAATGAAAGGAATGAACAGGTAGAGACTGTAACACGTCTTAACTCGATCATCAGGGTATTGTAATATGATATTTACGTCAATGTGCAATAATAATCACCATATAATGTATTTCTATCATAATCACTACATCCGCATGTAATTATAGTTACATGTATATACCAAGTTGTCCTTCTCTCATGTTATCAAATTACTGGATAGAATGGTTCTTTGGACGGTTTGCTTAATATCTTATAGAATAAGTGGATACGTGATCAAGGAACATCTTTTAAGGTTTGGCGATATTTAATCTTGATTTATTAAGTAGATTAATTGATTGGTCTTTCTTGTCAAATATTGTATTTCTCATAACTTGAGTACTTACTTTTCAAGTATTGTGCTTCAAACTGTAGCCCCGCAGTGGCCACAATCGTCCAGGTAGTGATATTGACATTTCCTTCATGTGACTTCATCATTTTCGGTGAAGGAATGACTCTGTCACCGTGAGAGTTATGGTTCCTGACTTGGTATCTTCTATACCTCTCTTGTGGAGTATATGGGTTATACATGTCCCCGCGGTATCGCTTCCATTGCCGCACAGCATCCATGGTAGTTAAAAAGTTATTCCCTGTCCGTGTTGCAGATATTGTCACGGGCTTTAGTCCCGCGGCTGTTACATACCAGTTTGGAGGAACATCGGTTTTTGACACAGCCCAAAATTTACCATAGAACTCCAAAAGTCTCCTCTCACTGATTTCTATGTTTCGGAAGTTGGTGGTTGGTTCCATGCTGAATAAACATCCTTTGATATGTTTTACTTTTATGTGATAATGAGGCACTACATAACCTTCTTTGGAAGGCGAGTGATATGGTTCAATGAAGAAAAAGCTGTAAAAGTAAATTGCCCACTTATCTTGTGAAATCACACGATTTCCAGTATTTGTGAGTACGACTTGGAAGAGATGCTTGGCGCCATCTTGTTTCAGATTATCAACAATCGTCACTTTGACATCTAGACTGGCTCCAATGTAGTCCAAATCGACTTGCTGCACACAGTGTACGGTCAATACTGTCAAGATTATTGAACATATTGAAAAAAAGGATATTTAATAATAATAATAATAATAATAATAATAATAATAATAATAATAATAATAATAATAATAATAAATAAATAAATAAATAATTTTAAAATAAATAAATAAAGAAATGAATAATAATGATGAATAAACAAATAAATAATAATATAGTAAATAAATGAATAAATAAATAAATAATAATAATGATAATAAATAAATAATAAATAAATAAATAAATAGATAAATAAATAAAAGAAAAATAAAGGAATAAAATGTCTAATGTGTAAATTATGATGAGTTTCTCTACAGGTATATCAGTGTCGTGGTCATTAAGTATTCAGGTTCTTATTGCTGCCAAAGTATTGTAAATGACTCAGGCCGCAATCGATTATGTATACATGTACACAGAAACACTTCAGTACTAGTCGCAAAGCAGACGCACATATATACATACATCCTCGATACGATATATATAACTCTCTTGGTTAATTGATTGGTTGGTTGGTTGATTGGTGTTCTAGGTCGCTTTCAACATTTTTTCAGATATATCTCGACATGGAAGCAGGAGGTAACCAGCCTCCAAATTAAAAATAGTAGCGCAATCCCGGAACATCGGGGCCGCGATTTACATGTTTTGGAGATCAGAAATAACTTTAAATTACTTTCCAGATATATTATGAACGACTGAAACTCACTCCAAGGTCAAACAATATGACCTCTGTTTTAAATGTACATCATTTTTATAGCAATTCGAAAAAAACTTTACGTGAGGATATATCCCACTCACAAAACTCATATCTCTGTAAAAAGTGTTCCTCTAATCAAATGCAGTTGACAACAAGAAAGATAACTCTTATTTAGTTATGAATAAAGCTGCAGGATTGTCGGGTATATTGCAAATACAGATTTTCTTTGTCTTTTCAAAGAAAAGTTTATATGGAAAGCTTACAATTTATTTAATACATTCAGGTGATTATGTATCCAATATATTTTATTTCTAATATGAAGAGAAAATGTCCGCCAGAAAAGAAGATATTGAGTAATGCCGTTTTGCCTATACATGACAATGAAAAATGTCCGAATCATTTAATTAAGGAAGTACAAAAAATCCAAATTTTCATTTTTGTAACCACATCAGACGTCAATGTGAGTCTCTATGATAGACCATGAGAAGAAACAGGGTCAGATTTGAAGCAAATCTATCCTAGATCTGAATAAGTAGGATATGACCTTAATGAAATAATAAGTACTATTATTTGGTTGGTTGATTGGTGTTCTACGTCGCTTTCAACAATATTCAGTTATATCGCGACATGGAAGCAGGAGGTCACCAACCTCTTAAACATAGTGGCACAACCCGGGAATCGAACCCGGATCGTCGGCGCCGCAAGCCAAGCGCTTAACCACTACACCACGCCTGCCCCTACTACTATTATTTGGTCCTGGCTAAAAGACAAAAGTGTTTTAAACACAACTCTTTGTGATCATGTGTAGAAGTCAACGTAAAAACTATATATCAAAAATATAGGCTATCGTGAATCTCGCTTTATTGTGTACTTTGTGATGTAATTCTTAAATATATCTTATCACCAAAAGCTAGGTGTAATATTCAATAAACACAAATATCCATGTTTTCCCTCTTCTGTAAAAGAATCCTTGTCCACTGTTGACAATGATTGATTAGACATCCATAACTTATTCAATACATAGATATTTATACCATGCGAATACTCAATCATTTATCATAAAAACTCTTGGTTGGTGTTATATAGTGTTACATAATCTGTCAGCAGGATAACCTTATCAGTTGACAAAACATTTAAATTCAAAACAATCTTACAGAAAGCAGACATAGACTACTACTAGATATCACACGGATTTGATAATGTTATCTTTTTCTATTTTTTTTCCAACTTGTAAGGAGTGCTCAACACACACATTTTAATGAAGAAAAGTTGATCAGTATAATTGATCAGACTATATAGTGTCTCATGTGATACATTACACTGTTCACATCACATGGCATATTATGCTCCTGATCATCGTATTATTTCACATATCTGATTTGATATGAACTACTCTAGGTATGATGGAGTTGGATTGTTTTTCACACGACACATTTAGTTATACTGATTCCTGTAAAACAAAATGGAAGTAATTTAATCTTTATAATAACTACATAGTAAATTAGAAAACACTTCCAATATTAGATGTTGATGTATAAGCATTTAAAAGTTCGGTATTTTTATAGAAATAATCGAGCAGATTGTTAAATTTCTTGTTCACGCCCCTAGAGTTTACGTTGGTTTATGTTGTACTCGTATATCTTGATTATTTCCCAACTCCTCATGTTTACCTAACATTCGCTTACGGAAAGGATAAACAAATCAACATTTAGAGAAATTAGTTGCATTGAGTAAGAATGTCACGTCACAATCTTTCTGTATGATTGTCTGAAATCGTTTAGTTTTTATAAACAAGCAGTATACTGAAGTAAACTTCTATATATCCATCAGTTTTTCTTCGCATTTTCTTTCAAATCCACATACATGTAGATATATGCGGCACTCCCGTGATGCCAAGAAGAACTTAACAATAAAGGATTGTACGTGCAGTTTATACATGTAGATATATGCGGCACTCCCGTGATGCCAAGAAGAACTTAACAATAAAGGATTGTACGTGCAGTTTATACATGTAGATATATGCGGCACTCCCGTGATGCCAAGAAGAACTTAACAATA